>BSQW01000014.1:52960159-53599567 GCA_030161315.1 Eutrema japonicum | reverse complement strand
GGACCCAAACCTATTTGATCTAATTCCTATATCCATAGAATATGCGTCTATGTATTAAAACAATAAAACAAAATTATTCAAAATTATCCCAAAATAAGTGGACTAAACCCTACGAGAATTCGATATTTTAATTCGAATAAATGCAGAAAATGATGAAACTAATCCTCCTTCTTTATTTCTAAAATACCAAACCATATTCCAACGGTATATTAATGTTAAATTTACTAATTTTAAAGGTCTTTTGTATATTTATTCATTTTAAGAAGTAATTTAATAAACCTCCTATACGCCTTAAATCGGTGGAGTAACCCCTATGAGATCTCAATTTTATAGAGAATCAGGGACAATTAGGGACCCAAATCTATTTTATCTAATTCTTATATCCATAGAATATGCGTCTATGTATTAAAACAAAAAAACGAAAATATTCAAAATTATCCCATAATAAGTGGACTAACCCCTACGAATATTCGATATTTTCGAGTAAATGCAGAAAATGATGAAACTAATCCTCCTTCTTTATTTCTAAAATACCAAACCATATTCCAACGGTATATTAATGTTAAAATTACTAATTTTAAAGGTTTTTAGTATATTTATTCATCTTAAGAAGTAATTTAATAAACATCCTATACGCCTTAAATCGGTGGACTAACCCCTATGAGATCTCAATTTTATAGAGAAGCATGGACAATTAGGGACCCAAACCTATTTGATATAATTCCTATATCCATAGAATATGCATCTATGTATTAAAACAAAAAAACGAAAATATTCAAAATTATCCCATAATAAGTGGACTAACCCCTACGAATATTCGATATTTTCGAGTAAATGCAGAAAATGATGAAACTAATCCTCCTTCTATATTTCTAAAATACCAAACCATATTCCAACGGTATATTAATGTTAAGTTTACTAATTTTAAAGGTTTTTAGTATATATATTCATTTTAAGAAGTAATTTAATAAACCTCCTATACGCATTAAATCGGTGGACTAACCCCTATGAGATCTCAATTTTATAGAGAAGCAGGGACAATTAGGGACCCAACCCTATTTGATCTAATTCCTATATTCATAGAATATGAGTCTATGTATTAAAAAAAAAAAACAAAAATATTCAAAATTATCCCAAAATAAGTGGACTAACCCCTACGAGAATTCGATATTTTCGAGAATATGCAGAAAATAATGAAACTAATCATCCATCTTAATTTCTAAAATACCAAACCATATTCCAACGGTATATTAATGTTAACTTTACTAATTTTAAACGTTTTTAGTATATTTATCATTTTAAAAATTAATTTGATAAACCTCCGATACGCCCTAAATCAGTGGACTAACCCCTATGAGATCGCAATTTTATAGAGAAGCAGGGACAATTAGGGACCCAAACCTATTTGATCTAATACCTATATCCATAGAATATGCGTCTATGTATTAAAACAAGAAAACAAAAATATTTAAAATTATCCCAAAATAAGTAGACTAACGCCTACGAGAATTCGATATTTTAATTCGAATAAATGCAGAAAATGATGAAACTAATCCTCCTTCTATATTTCTAAAATACCAAACCATATTCCAACGGTATATTAATGTTAAATTTACTAATTTTAAAGGTTTTTAGTATATTTATTCATCTTAAGAAGTAATTTAATAAACATCCTATACGCCTTAAATCGGTGGACTAACCCCTATGAGATCTCAATTTTATAGAGAAGCATGGACAATTAGGGACCCAAACCTATTTGATCTAATTCCTATATCCATAGAATATGCGTCTATGTATTAAAACAAGAAAACGAAAATATTCAAAATTATCCCAAAATAAGTGGACTAACCCCTACGAGAATTCGATATTTTCGAGTATATGCAGAAAATAATGAAACTAATCCTCCTTCTTAATTTCTAAAATACCAAACCATATTCCAACGGTATATTAATGTTAACTTTACTAATTTTAAAGGTTTTTAGTATATTTATCATTTTAAAAATTAATTTGATAAACCTCCGATACACCCTAAATCAGTGGACTAACCCCTATGAGATCTCAATTTTATAGAGAAGCAGAGACAATTAGGGATCCAAACCTATTTGATCTAATTCCTATATCCATAGAATATGCGTCTATGTATTAAAACAAAAAAACGAAAATATTTAAAATTATCCCAAAATAAGTGGACTAACCCCTACGAGAATTCGATATTTTAATTCAAAATAAATGCAGAAAATGATGAAACTAATCCTCCTTCTTTATTTCTAAAATACCAAACCATATTCCAACGGTATATTAATGTTAAATTTACTAATTTTAAAGTTTTTAGTATATTTATTCATTTTAAGAATTAATTTAATAAATCTCCTATACGCCTTAAATCGGTGGACTAACCCCTATGAGATCTCAATTTTATAGAGAAGCAGGGACAATTAGGGACCCAGACCTATTTGATCTAATTCCTATATCCATATAATATGCGTCTATGTATTAAAACAAAAAAACGAAAATATTCAAAATTATCCCATAATAAGTGGACTAACCCCTACGAATATTCGATATTTTAATTCGAATAAATGCAGAAAATGATGAAACTAATCCTCCTTCTTTATTTCTAAAATACCAAACCATATTCCAACGGTATATTAATGTTAAATTTACTAATTTTAAAGGTTTTTAGTATATTTATTCATTTTAAGAAGTAATTTAATAAACTTCCTATACGCCTTAAATCGGTGGACTAACCCCTATGAGATCTCATTTTATAGAGAAGCAGGGACAATTAGGGACCCAACCCTATTTGATCTAATTCCTATATCCATAGAATATGCGTCTATGTATTAAAAAAAGAAAACAAAAATATTCAAAATTATCCCAAAATAAGTGGACTAACCCCTACGAGAATTCGATATTTTCGAGTATATGCAGAAAATAATGAAACTAATCATCCATCTTAATTTCTAAAATACCAAACCATATTCCAACGGTATATTAATGTTAACTTTACTAATTTTAAAGGTTTTTAGTATATTTATTCATCTTAAGAAGTAATTTAATAAACATCCTATACGCCTTAAATCGGTGGACTAACCCCTATGAGATCTCAATTTTATAGAGAAGCATGGACAATTAGGGACCCAAACCTATTTGATCTAATTCCTATATGCATAGAATATGCGTCTATGTATTAAAACAAGAAAACGAAAATATTCAAAATTATCCCAAAATAAGTGGACTAACCCCTACGAGAATTCGATATTTTCGAGTATATGCAAAAAATAATGAAACTAATCCTCCTTCTTAATTTCTAAAATACCAAACCATATTCCAACGGTATATTAATGTTAACTTTACTAATTTTAAAGGTTTTTAGTATATTTATCATTTTAAAAATTAATTTGATAAACCTCCGATACGTCGTAAATCAGTGGAATAACCCCTATGAGATCTCAATTTTATAGAGAAGCAGAGACAATTAGGGACCCAAACCTATTTGATCTAATTCCTATATCCATAGAATATGCGTCTATGTATTAAAACAAGAAAACAAAAATATTCAAAATTATCCCAAAATAAGTGGACTAACCCCTACGAAAATTCGATATTTTAATTCGAATAACTGCAGAAAATGATGAAACTAATCCTCCTTCTTTATTTCTAAAATACCAAACCATATTCCAACGGTATATTAATGTTAAATTTACAAATTTTAACGGTTTTTAGTATATTTATTCATTTTAAAAAGTAATTTAATAAATCTTCTATACGCCTTAAATCGGTGGACTAATCCCTATGAGATCTCAATTTTATAGTGAAGCAGGGACAATTAGGGACCCAAACCTATTTGATCTAATTCCTATATCCATAGAATATGCGTCTATGTATTAAAACAAAAAAACGAAAATATTCAAAATTATCCCATAATATGTGGACTAACCCCTACGAATATTCGATATTTTCGAGTAAATGCAGAAAATGATGAAACTAATCCTCCTTCTTTATTTCTAAAATATAAAACCATATTCTAACGGTATATTAATGTTAAGTTTACTAATTTTAAAGGTTTTTAATATATATATTCATTTTAAGAAGTAATTTAATAAACCTCCTATACGCATTAAATCGGTGGACTAACCCCTATGAGATCTCAATTTTATAGAGAAGCAGGGACAATTAGGGACCCAACCCTATTTGATCTAATTCCTATATCCATAGAATATGCGTCTATGTATTAAAAAAAGAAAACAAAAATATTCAAAATTATCCCAAAATAAGTGGACTAACCCCTACGAGAATTCGATATTTTCGAGTATATGCAGAAAATAATGAAACTAATCATCCATCTTAATTTCTAAAATACCAAACCATATTCCAACGGTATATTAATGTTAACTTTACTAATTTTAAACGTTTTTAGTATATTTATCATTTTAAAAATTAATTTGATAAACCTCCGATACGCCCTAAATCAGTGGACTAACCCCTATGAGATCGCAATTTTATAGAGAAGCATGGACAATTAGGGACCCAAACCTATTTGATATAATTCCTATATCCATAGTGAAACAACCGATTTTTTTTTTTTTTTTTTTGGAAATAAATCCACCGCAATAATTAAACAACACCGAACAAGTCTACAGTTTACACCAACTAACAGTTCTATACTAGCAAAAGCAACAACAATAATAACAACCAAAACCCGGGTCCAAATCATCCGCTCTTCACCGCCTTGATTCCACGATCACGCCTTATCTTTACCTGCATCGACAAAAGTGATGCATCAACATTTGGCTAACCAAACGCTGAGTGAGATTGATCACCCCAACAACAGGCTACCAAATAAGCACAACAATCGACAATTAACAATACGAAGAATTAATTAACACCAATTAAAAGGAAACCCAGCACAATTTGCAATTAATCACCAATTAAAAGAACAACCCAGCACAATTAGCAATTAATCACAATTAAAAGAACAACCCAGCACAATTAGCAATTAATCACAATTAATCACAATTAATCACCAATTAAAAGAACAACCCATGAGAGACTAACCACCGCCTAGCAATCCTACACCAAGAAAAATTGCCAGGACAAGCCACATCTCATCAAACAAGCTCAACCAAACACCACGAACACGGATTCGAGGTTACCTAGCCTCCATCTCCCCACAAGCTTAGCAAACCCCGCCCCCTTAAGCTTCCAAGGATCGCAAATCAACAACAAGGAAAACAAGCTCGGATCGCAAATCAACAACCAAGAGAACAAGCAAGAAATCGCGAATCACTCACAAGAAGAACAAGCTCGGATCGCAATCAACAACAAGAAGAACAAGCAAGAATCGCGAATCACTCACAAGAAGAACAAGCTCGGATCGCAATCCACAACAAGAAGAACAAGCAAGAATCGCGAATCCAACAACAAGAAGAACAAGCTCCACACAAGCTTAAATGCGAGCCTTTGGTCACAACTCACCTTAGACACGATGGATCGAGCTCCAAAACGACTTCCCGAGCTCAAGATCGACCTCCCCTTCACGCCCAAAACCAAGGTCCTCCAACCTCTTCTTCAAGCTTCTCCCCACGCTCAAGCCTCTCTCGATCTCGCAAGATCCAAGCTTCGCCAAGCTTCTCTCCTTCTCTCTCTCTCTCTCTCTCTCTCTCTCTCTCTCTCTCTCTCTCTCTCTCTCTCTCTCTCTCTCTCTCTCTCGCGACCAATCTCTTTTTCCTCCGAGAACTGGTTTTCACCCCCAAGAAGATAAGAGGAAGAAGACAATAAAAAGATTCTCTCTCTTGAGAAAAACCCCACAACTTCCAAAACGAATTATGACACCCCCGGAACAAACCCGAAATAATTATTTCCCCCAATAATCAATTTCCCCAGATTTGTCTAAGGCTCAAAACCCGAAGGAAAATTCCGAAACAATTAAATTAATTAATTAATTATAATTTAATTTAATTTTCCGGAACGCGGGCGTTACAATTCTCCCCCACTAACATAGATTCGCCCTCGAATCTTCGATACCGTTCATCTCCCATGAACCGTTCATCTCCAATGAACCTTATCGTCGCAACGATTACACAACCTTTGGCCAAACCCGACCATCTCAATACTCACACGAGGTCCAACACCAACCTCCGAGGTTTCCCACTCAGTCCCTATGCTTATAACACCGCGGCATCATATGTACTTATTGCTCAACCACCAGCCAACCCCATTACTCAAGACACCGCAGCATCTCTGAGTTCCGAGCATCAGCCATATCCCGCAGGATATCCACCATACCACATCACCCAGGACACCGCAGCATCTCCGAGTTCTAGGTATATGCCGTACCACTCCACTCAGTAATATAACCTACATGAGTCTCAATACCCCATACCACTCAATTCTAGGCAATATATCCCACGTCTGGGACATACTCCTTACGAATCCACGGTATCACGTATCACTCTAGGCTATAAACCTCCCGAGTCTGGGTACATCGCCACTCACACTCCCAAGACACACAGTCCTGCGAGCTATCGGCACCAGAGGAACCAGTCCTCTCAACGAGCAATAAATCACATATCTCTAAGCATCTCGACTGAACTACCTCCCGTGATCCGTGTAAATCCTCGCAAGGTAACACCGGCATCACCCATATTCCATACCCGGAATATCTGCCGTGCATGACCAATAACCAGGCCATCGCACCTCCCTTGCGCATCTTCCAGTGTCGGCTTGCTTTAGAAAAACTTGTCAAGACAACTACGACTAGGTTACCTTCAACACCCCACAACTCTCTGCAGTAAGTCATCAATACAAACGTAATAAAACAAACAAGTACCATACGCCTGCAATCCGACCCACCACATAGAATCGCTAAGTGAAATAACCCGGTCTCGTCACTCGACTTATTTTCCCGAACAAGCTTAACTGAAACACGCAACGCTCACAACAGCAATAAGAACATATATCTTATTACGCTCTCATATTAACGCGTTTACCCCAAACGCAAAGCAACCCCGTGACTCACAAGTCACCAATAAGAAATACTCATCTTATTACACATCAAATGTAACATCGTTCTACACAACGGCAATACAAAATGAAACATACATAGCATACAGCTACAACCGAAGCTGGAACATCTCGATGGAACTCAAGCCGCAGCTTGCTTCTGGAACCACTTCTGGAACCTCGCTTCCATCCTAGCCTCTGGCTCCCAAGTTTCCTCCTGAACACCGTCACAGTCCCACAGAACTCGCATCATCGGAATCTTCTTCCGACGAAGCTCCTTGACCCTCCGCTCGAGAACTCTCAAAGGTCTCGCCTCAACGGTCATATTGGGCTGGAGATCTGACGGAATCTCAGCCAATACCTCGTCACCCCTATGCAAACACTTCTTCAGCATCGACACATGGAATACCTTATGAAAAGCTTGCATAACCGCGGGTAACTCCAACCGATACGCTACCGGTCCAACACGCTCTACAATCTGGAACGGTCCCATATACCTCGGACTCAACTTAGTCGCAACAATGGACCTGTTCGGACCTCTCAGCAACGCCATCTTGAGATACACACTATCTCCCACCTCAAACACAAGCTCTTTCCGCCTCTTATCAGCATAACTCTTTTGCCGATCCTGGGCCTCTTTCATGTTCAGCTTCAAAACCCGGATCTTCTCTGTAGTTTCCTGAACAAAACTCGCACCCAAAGTGCTCCTCTCCCCCACTTGGGTCCAACACAAGGGGGTACGACAGGGCCTCCCATACAGAGCCTCATATGGAGCCATGCCAATACTCGCCTGGTAACTATTGTTATACGCAAACTCAACCAAGCTCAAGTGATCCACCCAATGACCACCCCAATCCAGCACGCACATCCTCAACAGATCCTCCAAAGTCTGGATGGTTCGCTCGGACTGCCCATCTGTCTGAGGATGATACGCCGTGCTCAAGTGCACCTTCGTGCCCAACTCCGCCTGAAACGCATTCCAGAACTCCGATGTGAACTTAGGATCCCGGTCCGAAACAATACTCACCGGTACTCCATACAGTCTCACAATCTCCTGCACGTACTTCCTAGCCAAAACTGCCGCCCCATCGGTCTTCTTAATGGCCAGAAAACGCGCACACTTGGTCAATCGATCGACGATGACCCAAACAGCATCCTTGGTCCGAGAAACTGGTAAACCCACCACGAAATCCATCGTGATCATATCCCACTTCCACTCTGGAATGGGTAAACTCCGCAACAAACCACTCGGGACCTGGTGCTCCGCCTTCACTAACTGGCACACGTTGCACGAAGCAACCCAGTTAGCCACATCCTTTTTCATCCCGACCCAATGATAATAGCGCTTGAGATCGCGGTACATCTTAGTCGCTCCGGGATGAATCGCAAACATACTCGAATGAGCCTCACTCAGGATCTCTCGCCGCAAATCCTCATCCATAGGTACGCATACCCTCCCACTAACAAGGATAGTGCCGTTCGCAGATACCTGATACTCAGAACCCTCTGCTCTCGAAGCCTTAACCAAACCCTCATCTATTCCCTGAGCCAACCGAACCCTGCTCAAAAGATCCGCCTGGTTAGCCGCCTCTAAGCCCAAAGGTTCCTGAGATACAACACATAAGCGCAATGTGCTAATCTCGCTCACCAAGGACTCTACCTCGAGCTCCCGAGCCAAAGCCACCCGCTTCCGACTCAACGCATCCGCAACCAGATTAGCCTTACCAGGATGGTAAGCTATGGTAAGCTATCTCCAGATCATAATCGGCCACTAGCTCCATCCAGCGCCTCTGCCTCAAATTCAACTCAGGCTGAGTGAAAATGTACTTCAAGCTCTTATGATCTGTGAACACCTGCACCTTTCCGCCATAAAGATAAGATCTCCAAATCTTTAATGCAAAAACCACTGCAGCCATCTCCAAGTCATGGGTAGGGTAGTTGCCCTCATGCTTCCGCAGCTGCCGCGAAGCATAGGCAATAACCTTCCCCCGCTGCATCAACACACAACCAAGACCCACTCCCGACGCATCGGTGTACACCACGTAAGGCTCACCCGACTCAGGCAACGCCAATACTGGAGTACTAGACAACATGGCCTTCAGCCCTGCGAAACTCTCCTCACACTCTGAGGACCACACGAAAGGAACATCCTTCCCTGTCAGCTTCGTCATAGACTTAGCCAAACTCGCGAAACCCTTGACGAACCGCCGATAATACCCTGCCAACCCAAGAAAACTCCGAATCTCAGTGGCATTCCTCGGCCTCGGCCAAGTACTAATGGCCTGGATCTTCTCCGGATCTACCGACACTCCCTCCGCAGAGACAATGTGACCCAGAAAACCGATCTCCCGCTGCCAGAAGCTACACTTGCTCAACTTAGCAAATAACTTCTGTTCCCGCAGCCTCGAAAGAACCACACGCAGATGCACCTCATGCTCCTCCCGGCTCCTCGAATACACCAAGATGTCATCGATAAAGATGATCACGAACTCATCTAGATACTCCTGGAAAACGCTGTTCATCAATCTCATAAATGCAGCCGGTGCATTAGTCAACCCAAATGGCATCACCACAAACTCGTAGTGACCATAACGAGATCTGAAAGCCGTCTTCCGGATATCTACCTCATCGATGGGAATCTGATGATATCCCGACGCCAAGTCAATCTTGGAGAACCAAGTAGCCCCTCTCAACTGATCCAACAACTCATCAATCCGCGGAAGAGGATACCTGTTCTTCACTGTGACTCGGTTAAGTCCCCGATAATCAATACATAACCGAAAACTCCCGTCCTTCTTCTTCACGAACAACACTGGCGCTCCCCACGGTGAAGAACTCGGACGAATAAATCCCTTACCCAACAACTCCTCCAGCTGCTTCTTCAGCTCTGCCATCTCTGCGGGAGCCATCCTATAAGGAGCCCTGGATATCGGTGCCGTCCCTGGTTCCAACTCGATCGTGAAAGGATCCGACCTAGATGGTGGCAACCCCTGCAACGACTGGAACACATCCTGGAACTCACGAACCACGCGAATATCCTGAACCCTAGCCTCTCCGACGGCCTCCGGCAAGGAAATGGTAGCCAAATACGCCTCGCAACCTCCCTCGATCAGACGCTCCGCGTGCACAACCGAGATCACGAGACTCCCGGAAGTCGGTCTCACACCCTGATACACCAACTTCCCTTTCCCCTGGTCGAACTCGACTCGCCCTCGGTGACAGTCCAGATGCGCCCTGAACTTCCCGAGCCAATCCATGCCCAAGATGACATCGTACAGCTCCACTGAGCAGATAATCAAATCGGCAGCCATGGACTCTCCTGCTACCTGAACATCCACGTCTCGCACCCGACCGTGAATCCTCAGGAGCTTCCCTCCGGCAACCTCCACGAAACCCAAACTCACACCGGGCTCGCTCCGGAGATTAGCCTTCTCGGCCAACTCCGGGGAAACGAAGCAATGCGATGCTCCAGAGTCAAACAACACATGACACTCTACACCTCCAACACACAAGGTCCCTGCACATATACATGTGCCGAGAACCTTAACACCCCGACGAGCACGACATTCCCCAACACAGAATTAAACTTAGAGGAGTCTAAGAAAATACCTGTGATCGGCCTGGAACTCGGCTCGCCGGTCTCGGTGATGGAGTACACTCGAGGCGCTGATGCCACCTGCCTGAGAGGCTGCACTACCGCGGACTCACTCTGCCGCAACTGGGGACACTGAGGCCTGATGTGCCCCGCCTCCTTGCAGTGATAGCACACTCGAGAATCCACTCGCGCTCCGCCCTTCTGAGGACAGCTCGCCACTCGGTGATCCATGCTCCCACAACCAAAGCAACCCGGACCACCCCGACTACCACTCGAAGCGCTCTCCCGCTTCCGCTTTTGTCCTTGCATCGGCTTACTACTGCCCCTGCTCGAACCGGACTGCTGCTGCACAGATCTCGCCTGAAAACGCGGTGTAGCCACTACCACCTCGTCCTTCAGACCCTCTTCAAGCAAAGCTGCAGTCTCAACCAACTCATCAACCGTGCAAAAAGGCCTCACCATGCAACGGTTCCTCAAGTCAACCCGAAGACCCATCAGAAATCTCTGCACACGGGCCGACTCACTCTCACCCGCTCGTCTAACATAAGACCCGAGCCGGACGAACTCCACCTCATACTCGCGTACCGACCGATTCCCCTGAGTCAAACTCGCAAGCCTCGACCCTAAACGGTTGAACGCCTCCTGAGGAAAGTACTTGGAGTTAAACTCCTCCACAAAATCCGCCCAAGCCATCGCGGCCTGTACTCTCCGTGCTGCCACACCCCTCCACCAGAGATGCGCATCACCCTCCAGAAAATGGACCGCAATGTCCACCTGGTATCCCGCGGGACACCTACTCGAGAGGAAATTCCTCTCTATCCTCCTCAACTACGCATCTGCGTCCTCAGGATTAGCACCTCCAGAAAAGAACCCCGTGCCAATCCTCAGCATCTGCTCCATCATCTTCAGATAGGATGGGAGCTCCTCAGCAACCGCAGCTGCCGCCTGAGGCTGAGCCTCCACCACTACCGGAGCCACAGGAGCCTGAGCCGGTACCCTCTCTGGTAACCGTTCCAACAACCTCGTCAACAAATCCGCTATGCGATCATCTCGGGCACGAGCATCACCCGCTGCTACACCCGCAGCACCCGCTGGAACACCAGCCACACTGACGCTCACGCCAGCCCCAACGGCACTCACTCCGGCCGCACCCTCAGACCCAACCTGACTCGCACGCGAATCCTCGACCTGCTCCGCCGGCACACGGCCACGACCTCTACCACGGCCACGACCCCTACCACGCCCTCTAGCCATCTGCACACGTGCAGAAGCACAAGCTAAGAAAACTAAAAACAATCATCACAATAAAGATACTCACCGTGGAATCTCACAAGGCTCGAAGAGGATGATTCTAAGACCCCCACACAATACCCAATTTATTCTAGAACCACCTAGGCTCCTAGAACCGTAAGGGCTCTGATACCAAAATGAAACAACCGATTTTTTTTTTTTTTTTTTGGAAATAAATCCACCGCAATAATTAAACAACACCGAACAAGTCTACAGTTTACACCAACTAACAGTTCTATACTAGCAAAAGCAACAACAATAATAACAACCAAAACCCGGGTCCAAATCATCCCCTCTTCACCGCCTTGATTCCACGATCACGCCTTATCTTTACATGCATCGACAAAAGTGATGCATCAACATTTGGCTAACCAAACGCTGAGTGAGATTGATCACCCCAACAACAGGCTACCAAATAAGCACAACAATCGACAATTAACAATACGAAGAATTAATTAACACCAATTAAAAGGAAACCCAGCACAATTTGCAATTAATCACAATTAATCACAATTAATCACCAATTAAAAGAACAACCCAGCACAATTAGCAATTAATCACAATTAAAAGAACAACCCAGCACAATTAGCAATTAATCACAATTAATCACAATTAATCACCAATTAAAAGAACAACCCATGAGAGACTAACCACCGCCTAGCAATCCTACACCAAGAAAAATTGCCAGGACAAGCCACATCTCATCAAACAAGCTCAACCAAACACCACGAACACGGATTCGAGGTTACCTAGCCTCCATCTCCCCACAAGCTTAGCAAACCCCGCCCCCTTAAGCTTCCAAGGATCGCAAATCAACAACAAGGAAAACAAGCTCGGATCGCAAATCAACAACCAAGAGAACAAGCAAGAAATCGCGAATCACTCACAAGAAGAACAAGCTCGGATCGCAATCAACAACAAGAAGAACAAGCAAGAATCGCGAATCACTCACAAGAAGAACAAGCTCGGATCGCAATCCACAACAAGAAGAACAAGCAAGAATCGCGAATCCAACAACAAGAAGAACAAGCTCCACACAAGCTTAAATGCGAGCCTTTGGTCACAACTCACCTTAGACACGATGGATCGAGCTCCAAAACGACTTCCCGAGCTCAAGATCGACCTCCCCTTCACGCCCAAAACCAAGGTCCTCCAACCTCTTCTTCAAGCTTCTCCCCACGCTCAAGCCTCTCTCGATCTCGCAAGATCCAAGCTTCGCCAAGCTTCTCTCCTTCTCTCTCTCTCTCTCTCTCTCTCTCTCTCTCTCTCTCTCACTCTCTCTCTCTCTCTCTCTCTCTCACTCTCTCTCTCTCTCTCTCTCTCTCTCTCTCTCTCTCTCCTCTCCTCTCTCTCTCTCTCTCTCTCTCTCTCTCGCGACCAATCTCTTTTTCCTCCGAGAACTGGTTTTCACCCCCAAGAAGATAAGAGGAAGAAGACAATAAAAAGATTCTCTCTCTTGAGAAAAACCCCACAACTTCCAAAACGAATTATGACACCCCCGGAACAAACCCGAAATAATTATTTCCCCCAATAATCAATTTCCCCAGATTTGTCTAAGGCTCAAAACCCGAAGGAAAATTCCGAAACAATTAAATTAATTAATTAATTATAATTTAATTTAATTTTCCGGAACGCGGGCGTTACACATAGAATATGCGTCTATGTATTAAAACAAAAAACGAAAATATTCAAAATTATCCCAAAATAATTGGACTAACCCCTACGAATATTCGATATTTTAATTCGAATAAATGCAGAAAATGATGAAACTAATCCTCCTTCTTTATTTATAAAATACCAAACCATATTCCAACGTTATATTAATGTTAAATTTACTAATTTTAAAGGTTTTTATTATATTTATTCATCTTAAGAAGTAATTTAAAAAACATCTTATACGCCTTAAATCGGTGGACTAACCCCTATGAGATCTCAATTTTATAGAGAAGTGTGGACAATTAGGGACCCAAACCTATTTGATCTAATTCCTATATCCATAGAATATGCGTCTATGTATTAAAACAAGAAAACGAAAATATTCAAAATTATCCCAAAATAAGTGGACTAACCCCTACGAGAATTCGATATTTTAATTCGAATAAATACAGAAAATGATGAAACTAATCCTCCTTCTTTATATCTAAAATACCAAACCATATTCCAACGGTATATTAATGTTAAATTTACTAATTTTAAAGGTTTTTCGTATATTTATTCATTTTAAGAAGTAATTTAATAAACCTCCTATACGCCTTATATCGGTGGACTACCCCCTATGAGATCTCAATTTTATAGAGAAGCAGGGAAAATTAGGGGCCCAAACCTATTTGATCTAATTCCTATATCCATAGAATATGCGTCTATGTATTAAAAAAAGAAAATAAAAATATTCAAAATTATCTCAAAATAAGTGGACTAACCCCTACGAGAATTCGATATTTTCGAGTAAATGCAAAAAATAATGAAACTAATCCTCCTTCTTAATTTCTCAAATACCAAACCATATTCCAACGGTATATTAATGTTCACTTTACTAATTTTAAAGGTTTTTAGTATATTATCATTTTAAAAATTAATTTGATAAACCTCCGATACGCCCTAAATCAGTGGACTAACCCCTATGAGATCTCAATTTTATAGAGAAGCAGGGACAATTAAGGACCCAAACCTATTTGATCTAATTCCTATATCCATAGAATATGCTTCTATGTATTAAAACAAGAAAACAAAAATATTCAAAATTATCCCAAAATAAGTGGATTAACCCCTACGAGAATTCCATATTTTCGAGTAAATGCACATAATAATGAAACTAATCCTCCTTCTGTAGTTCTAAAATACGAAACCATATTCCAACGGTATATTAATGTTAACTGTACTAATTTTAAACGTTTTTAGTATATTTATCATTTTAAAAATTAATTTGATAAACCTCCGATACGCCCTAAATCAGTGAACTAACCCCTATGAGATCGCAATTTTATAGAGAAGCAGGGACAATTAGGGACCCAAACCTATTTGATCTAATTCCTATATCCATAGAATATGCGTCTATGTATTAAAACAAAAAACAAAAATATTCAAAATTATCCCAAAATAAGTGGACTAACCCCTACGAATATTCGATATTTTAATTCGAATAAATGCAGAAAATGATGAAACTAATCCTCCTTCTTTATTTCTAAAATACCAAACCATATTCCAACGGTATATTAATGTTAAATTTACTAATTTTAAAGGTTTTTCGTATATTTATTCATTTTAAGAAGTAATTTAATAAATCTCCTATACGCCTTAAATCGGTGGACTAATCCCTATGAGATCTCAATTTTATAGTGAAGCAGGGACAATTAGGGACCCAAACCTATTTGATCTAATTCCTATATCCATAGAATATGCGTCTATGTATTAAAACAAAAAAACGAAAATATTCAAAATTATCCCATAATAAGTGGACTAACCCCTACGAATATTCGATATTTTCGAGTAAATGCAGAAAATGATGAAACTAATCCTCCTTCTTTATTTCTAAAATACCAAACCATATTCCAACGGTATATTAATGTTAAGTTTACTAATTTTAAAGGTTTTTAGTATATATATTCATTTTAAGAAGTAATTTAATAAACCTCCTATACGCATTAAATCGGTGGACTAACCCCTATGAGATCTCAATTTTATAGAGAAGCAGGGACAATTAGGGACCCAACCCTATTTGATCTAATTCCTATATCCATAGAATATGCGTCTATGTATTAAAAAAAAGAAAACAAAAATATTCAAAATTATCCCAAAATAAGTGGACTAACCCCTACGAGAATTCGATATTTTCGAGTATATGCAGAAAATAATGAAACTAATCATCCATCTTAATTTCTAAAATACCAAACCATATTCCAACGGTATATTAATGTTAACTTTACTAATTTTAAACGTTTTTAGTATATATATCATTTTAAAAATTAATTTGATAAACCTCCGATACGTCCTAAATCAGTGGACTAACCCCAATGAGATCGCAATTTTATAGAGAAGCAGGGACAATTAGGGACCCAAACCTATTTGATATAATTCCTATATCCATAGAATATGCGTCTATGTATTAAAACAAAAAACGAAAATATTCAAAATTATCCCAAAATAATTGGACTAACCCCTACGAATATTCGATATTTTAATTCGAATAAATGCAGAAAATGATGAAACTAATCCTCCTTCTTTATTTATAAAATACCAAACCATATTCCAACGTTATATTAATGTTAAATTTACTAATTTTAAAGGTTTTTATTATATTTATTCATCTTAAGAAGTAATTTAAAAAACATCTTATACGCCTTAAATCGGTGGACTAACCCCTATGAGATCTCAATTTTATAGAGAAGTGTGGACAATTAGGGACCCAAACCTATTTGATCTAATTCCTATATCCATAGAATATGCGTCTATGTATTAAAACAAGAAAACGAAAATATTCAAAATTATCCCAAAATAAGTGGACTAACCCCTACGATAATTCGATATTTTAATTCGAATAAATGCAGAAAATGATGAAACTAATCCTCCTTCTTTATATCTAAAATACCAAACCATATTCCAACGGTATATTAATGTTAAATTTACTAATTTTAAAGGTTTTTCGTATATTTATTCATTTTAAGAAGTAATTTAATAAACCTCCTATACGCCTTAAATCGGTGGACTACCCCCTATGAGATCTCAATTTTATAGAGAAGCAGGGACAATTAGGGGCCCAAACCTATTTGATCTAATTCCTATATCCATAGAATATGCGTCTATGTATTAAAAAAAGAAAATAAAAATATTCAAAATTATCTCAAAATAAGTGGACTAACCCCTACGAGAATTCGATATTTTCGAGTAAATGCAAAAAATAATGAAACTAATCCTCCTTCTTAATTTCTCAAATACCAACCCATATTCCAACGGTATATTAATGTTAACTTTACTAATTTTAAAGGTTTTTAGTATATTATCATTTTAAAAATTAATTTGATAAACCTCCGATACGCCCTAAATGAGTGGACTAACCCCTATGAGATCTCAATTTTATAGAGAAGCAGGGACAATTAAGGACCCAAACCTATTTGATCTAATTCCTATATCCATAGAATATGCTTCTATGTATTAAAACAAGAAAATAAAAATATTCAAAATTATCCCAAAATAAGTGGATTAACCCCTACGAGAATTCCATATTTTCGAGTAAATGCACATAATAATGAAACTAATCCTCCTTCTGTAGTTCTAAAATACGAAACCATATTCCAACGGTATATTAATGTTAACTGTACTAATTTTAAAGGTTTTTAGTATATTTATCATTTTAAAAATTAATTTGATAAACCTCCGATACGCCCTAAATCAGTGGACTAACCCCTATGAGATCTCAATTTTATAGAGAAGCAGGGACAATTAGGGACCCAACCCTATTTGATCTAATTCCTATATCCATAGAATATCCGTCTATGTATTAAAAAAAGAAAACAAAAATATTCAAAATTATCCCAAAATTAGTGGACTAACCCCTACGAGAATTCGATATTTACGAGTATATGCAGAAAATAATGAAACTAATCCTCCTTCTTTATTTCTAAAATACCAAACCATATTCCAACGGAATATTAATGTTAACTTTACTAATTTGAAACGTTTTTAGTATATTTATCATTTAAAAATTAATTTGATAAACCTCCGATACGCCCTAAATCAGTGAACTAACCCCTATGAGATCGCAATTTTATAGAGAAGCAGGGACAATTAGGGACCCAAACCTATTTGATCTAATTCCTATATCCATAGAATATGCGTCTATGTATTAAAACAAAAAACGAAAATATTCAAAATTATCCCAAAATAAGTGGACTAACCCCTACGAATATTCGATATTTTAATTTGAATAAATGCAGAAAATGATGAAACTAATCCTCCTTCTTTATTTCTAAAATACCAAACCATATTCCAACGGTATATTAATGTTAAATTTACTAATTTTAAAGGTTTTTCGTATATTTATTCATTTTAAGAAGTAATTTAATAAACCTCCTATACGCCTTAAATCGGTGGACTACCCCCTATGAGATCTCAATTTTATAGAGAAGCAGGGACAATTAGGGGCCCAAACCTATTTGATCTAATTCCTATATCCATAGAATATGCGTCTATGTATTAAAAAAAGAAAATTAAAATATTCAAAATTATCTCAAAATAAGTGGACTAACCCCTACGAGAATTCGATATTTTCGAGTAAATGCAGAAAATAATGAAACTAATCCTCCTTCTTAATTTCTCAAATACCAAACCATATTCCAACGGTATATTAATGTTAACTTTACTAATTTTAAAGGTTTTTAGTATATTTATCATTTTAAAAATTAATTTGATAAACCTCCGATACGCCCTAAATCAGTGGACTAACCCCTATGAGATCTCAATTTTATAGAGAAGCAGGGACAATTAAGGACCCAAACCTATTTGATCCAATTCCTATATCCATAGAATATGCTTCTGTGTATTAAAACAAGAAAACAAAAATATTCAAAATTATCCCAAAATAAGTGGATTAACCCCTACGAGAATTCCATATTTTCGAGTAAATGCACATAATAATGAAACTAATCCTCCTTCTGTAGTTCTAAAATACGAAACCATATTCCAACGGTATATTAATGTTAACTGTACTAATTTTAAAGGTTTTTAGTATATTTATCATTTTAAAAATTAATTTGATAAACCTCCGATACGCCCTAAATCAGTGGACTAACCCCTATGAGATCTCAATTTTATAGAGAACCAGGGAAAATTAGGGACCCAAACCTATTTGATCTAATTCCTATATCCATAGAATATGTGTCTATGTATTAAAACAAAAAAACGGAAATATTAAAAATTATCCCAAAATAAGTGGACTAACCCCTACGAATATTCGATATTTTAATTCGAATAAATGCAGAAAATGATGAGACTAATCCTCCTTCTTTATTTCTAAAATACCAAACCATATTCCAACTGTATATTAATGTTAAATTTACTAATTTTAAAGGTTTTTAGTATATTTATTCATCTTAAGAAGTAATTTAATAAACATCCTATATGCTTTAAATCGGTGGACTAACCCCTATGAGATCTCAATTTTATAGAGAAGCATGGACAATTAGGGACCCAAACCTATTTGATCTAATTCCTATATCCATAGAATATGCGTATATGTATTAAAACAAGAAAACGAAAATATTCAAAATTATCCCAAAATAAGTGGACTAACCCCTACGAGAAATCGATATTTTAATTCGAATAAATGCAGAAAATGATGAAACTAATCCTTCTTCTTTATTTCTAAAATACCAAACCATATTCCAACGGTATATTAATGTTAAATTTACTAATTTTAAAGGTTTAGTATATTTATTCATTTTAAGAAGTAATTTAATAAACCTCCTATACGCCTTAAATCGGTGGACTAACCCCTATGAGATCTCAATTTTATAGAGAAGCAGGGACAATTAGGGACCCAAACCTATTTGATCTAATTCCTATATCCATAGAATATGCGTCTATGTATTAAAAAAGAAAACAAAAATATTCAAAATTATCCCAAAATAAGTGGACTAACTCCTACGAGAATTCGATATTTTCGAGTAAATGCAGAAAATAATGAAACTAATCCTCCTTCTTAATTTTTAAAATACCAAACCATATTCCAACGGTATATTAATGTTAAATTTTCTAATTTTAATGGTTTTTAGTATATTTATTCATTTTAAGAAGTAATTTAATAAACCTCCTATACGCCTTAAATCGGTGGACTAACCACTATGAGATCTCAATTTTATAGAGAAGCAGGGACAATTAGGGACCCAAACCTATTTGATCTAATTCCTATATCCATAGAATATGCGTCTATGTATTAAAAAAAGAAAACAAAAATATTCAAAATTATCCCAAAATAAGTGGACTAACCCCTACGAGAATTCGATATTTTCGAGTATATGCATAAAATAATGAAACTAATCCCCCTTCTTAATTTCTAAAATACCAAACCATATTCCAACGGTATTTTAAAGGTTTTTAGTATATTTATTTATTTTAAGAAGTAATTTAATAAACCTCCTATACGCCTTAAATCGGTGGACTAACCCCTATGAGATCTCAATTTTATAGATAAGCAGGGACAATTAGGGGCCCAAACCTATTTGATCTAATTCCTATATCCATAGAATATGCGTCTATGTATTAAAAAAAGAAAATAAAAATATGCAAAATTATCTCAAAATAAGTGGACTAACCCCTACGAGAATTCGATATTTTCGAGTAAATGCAAAAAATAATGAAACTAATCCTCCTTCTTAATTTCTCAAATACCAACCCATATTCCAACGGTATATTAATGTTAACTTTACTAATTTTAAAGGTTTTTAGTATATTATCATTTTAAAAATTAATTTGATAAACCTCCGATACGCCCTAAATCAGTGGACTAACCCCTATGAGATCTCAATTTTATAGAGAAGCAGGGACAATTAAGGACCCAAACCTATTTGATCTAATTCCTATATCCATAGAATATGCTTCTATGTATTAAAACAAGAAAATAAAAATATTCAAAATTATCCCAAAATAAGTGGATTAACCCCTACGAGAATTCCATATTTTCGAGTAAATGCACATAATAATGAAACTAATCCTCCTTCTGTAGTTCTAAAATACGAAACCATATTCCAACGGTATATTAATGTTAACTGTACTAATTTTAAAGGTTTTTAGTATATTTATCATTTTAAAAATTAATTTGATAAACCTCCGATACGCCCTAAATCAGTGGACTAACCCCTATGAGATCTCAATTTTATAGAGAAGCAGGGACAATTAGGGACCCAACCCTATTTGATCTAATTCCTATATCCATAGAATATGCGTCTATGTATTAAAAAAAGAAAACAAAAATATTCAAAATTATCCCAAAATTAGTGGACTAACCCCTACGAGAATTCGATATTTACGAGTATATGCAGAAAATAATGAAACTAATCCTCCTTTATTTCTAAAATACCAAACCATATTCCAACGGAATATTAATGTTAACTTTACTAATTTGAAACGTTTTTAGTATATTTATCATTTAAAAATTAATTTGATAAACCTCCGATACGCCCTAAATCAGTGAACTAACCCCTATGAGATCGCAATTTTATAGAGAAGCAGGGACAATTAGGGACCCAAACCTATTTGATCTAATTCCTATATCCATAGAATATGCGTCTATGTATTAAAACAAAAAACGAAAATATTCAAAATTATCCCAAAATAAGTGGACTAACCCCTACGAATATTCGATATTTTAATTCGAATAAATGCAGAAAATGATGAAACTAATCCTCCTTCTTTATTTCTAAAACACCAAACCATATTCCAACGGTATATTAATGTTAAATTTACTAATTTTAAAGGTTTTTCGTATATTTATTCATTTTAAGAAGTAATTTAATAAACCTCCTATACGCCTTAAATCGGTGGACTACCCCCTATGAGATCTCAATTTTATAGAGAAGCAGGGACAATTAGGGGCCCAAACCTATTTGATCTAATTCCTATATCCATAGAATATGCGTCTATGTATTAAAAAAAGAAAATTAAAATATTCAAAATTATCTCAAAATAAGTGGACTAACCCCTACGAGAATTCGATATTTTCGAGTAAATGCAGAAAATAATGAAACTAATCCTCCTTCTTAATTTCTCAAATACCAAACCATATTCCAACGGTATATTAATGTTAACTTTACTAATTTTAAAGGTTTTTAGTATATTTATCATTTTAAAAATTAATTTGATAAACCTCCGATACGCCCTAAATCAGTGGACTAACCCCTATGAGATCTCAATTTTATAGAGAAGCAGTGACAATTAAGGACCCAAACCTATTTGATCCAATTCCTATATCCATAGAATATGCTTCTGTGTATTAAAACAAGAAAACAAAAATATTCAAAATTATCCCAAAATAAGTGGATTAACCCCTACGAGAATTCCATATTTTCGAGTAAATGCACATAATAATGAAACTAATCCTCCCTCTGTAGTTCTAAAATACGAAACCATATTCCAACGGTATATTAATGTTAACTGTACTAATTTTAAAGGTTTTTAGTATATTTATCATTTTAAAAATTAATTTGATAAACCTCCGATACGCCCTAAATCAGTGGACTAACCCCTATGAGATCTCAATTTTATAGAGAACCAGGGACAATTAGGGACCCAACCCTATTTGATCTAATTCCTATATCCATAGAATATGTGTCTATGTATTAAAACAAAAAAACGGAAATATTAAAAATTATCCCAAAATAAGTGGACTAACCCCTACGAATATTCGATATTTTAATTCGAATAAATGCAGAAAATGATGAAACTAATCCTCCTTCTTTATTTCTAAAATACCAAACCATATTCCAACTGTATATTAATGTTAAATTTACTAATTTTAAAGGTTTTTAGTATATTTATTCATCTTAAGAAGTAATTTAATAAACATCCTATATGCTTTAAATCGGTGGACTAACCCCTATGAGATCTCAATTTTATAGAGAAGCATGGACAATTAGGGACCCAAACCTATTTGATCTAATTCCTATATCCATAGAATATGCGTATATGAATTAAAACAAGAAAACGAAAATATTCAAAATTATCCCAAAATAAGTGGACTAACCCCTACGAGAAATCGATTTTTTAATTCGAATAAATGCAGAAAATGATGAAACTAATCCTTCTTCTTTATTTCTAAAATACCAAACCATATTCCAACGGTATATTAATGTTAAATTTACTAATTTTAAAGGTTTAGTATATTTATTCATTTTAAGAAGTAATTTAATAAACCTCCTATACGCCTTAAATCGGTGGACTAACCCCTATGAGATCTCAATTTTATAGAGAAGCAGGGACAATTAGGGACCCAAACCTATTTGATCTAATTCCTATATCCATAGAATATGCGTCTATGTATTAAAACAAGAAAACAAAAATATTCAAAATTATCCCAAAATAAGTGACTAACCCCTACGAGAATTCGATATTTTCGAGTAAATGCAGAAAATAATGAAACTAATCATCCTTATTTATTTCTAATATATAACCATATTTCAAAGGTATATTAATGTTAACTTTACTAATTTTAAAGGTTTTTATAATATTTATTCATTTTAAGAAGTAATTTAATAAACCTCCTATACGCCTTAAATCGGTGGACTAACCACTATGAGATCTCAATTTTATAGAGAAGCAGGGACAATTAGGGACCCAAACCTATTTGATCTAATTCATATATCCATAGAATATGCGTCTATGTATTAAAAAAAGAAAACAAAAATATTCAAAATTATCCCAAAATAAGTGGACTAACCCCTACGAGAATTCGATATTTTCGAGTATATGCAGAAAATAATGAAACTAATCCCCCTTCTTAATTTCTAAAATACCAAACCATATTCCAACGGTATATTAATGTTAAATTTACTAATTTTAAAGGTTTTTAGTATATTTATTCATTTTAAGAAGTAATTTAATAAACCTCCTATACGCCTTAAATCGGTGGACTAACCCCTATGAGATCTCAATTTTATAGATAAGCAGGGACAATTAGGGACCCAAACCAATTTGATCTAATTCCTATATCCATAGAATATGCGTCTATGTATTAAAAAAAGAAAACAAAAATATTCAAAAGTATCCCAAAATAAGTGGACTAACCCCCTACGAGAATTCGATATTTTAATTCAAATAAATGCAGAAAATGATGAAACTAATCCTCCTTCTTTATTTCTAAAATACCAAACCATATTCCAACCGTATATTAATGTTAACTTAAATAATTTTAAAGGTTTTTAGTACATTTATTCATTTTAAGAAGTAATTTGATAAACCTCCTATATGCCCTAAATCGGTGGACTAACCCCTATGAGATCTCAATTTTATAGAGAAGCAGGGACAATTAGGGACCCAAACCTATTTGATCTAATTCCTATATCCATAGAATATGCGTCTATGTATTAAAACAAGAAAACAAAAATATTCAAAATTATCCCAAAATAAGTGACTAACCCCTACGAGAATTCGATATTTTAATTCGAATAAATGCAGAAAATGATGAAACTCATCCTCCTTCTTTATTTCTAAAATACCAACCCATATTCCAACGGTATATTTGTAACATCCCTAATTCAATTTTGAGGTTGAAATTGAATAATTAGAAGTTGGGGGTTAATTTCGTGTAAATCAATTTTTTCCGGATGGGTTTAATTGATAAGTTTGGAAGTTTGGGGCCATTTGTGAATTCGAAAAAAATTGGTCCCACATATGTATACGCACGTAAGTATCTCCCTCTCCGAGCTTCCCGATTAACCTAGCCGTCAAGTCCTCTTCGCCACGGTAAGAAACTCCTCTCTCTCCTTAGTTGTTTCGTGTGGTGTTCGGGGTCGAGGTTGTGGTGCTTTCGGCGGGTTGAATTCCGGCAAGTCTCGTGGTGGCCCGTTCGGAGGGAGTGTGTGGCGTCGGCTTCTCTCTCTGTTGGGTTTCGCAGACCAATCTCGGGCCTAGGTTTCGTCGGTTTGGCGGTCTTAGGCGGTGGTTCTATGTGTGGAGAGGTTCCTCGGCCGGATCTCCGAGACGGCGGGTCTATGGGGTCCTTGAGGACAGATCTCCGGCGCCGGCGGTGGTAGATCGGCGCATCCCTCTCCTCCTCTTCTTCCCGGGGTTTTGGCTGCCGTTTGTGACATTCCGGCAATCGTACAGGCGGTGGAAGGACGATGGAGTCGATGACCGGTTTAGACCGGTTTAATAATCGTATCGAATAATCGTATCAAATGTGTTTGATTTCTTTTGATTATTTTATTATTTTGTTATTTTAGGTGGTTTAATAGAAGGTTATTCATTCCGGAGAGATCTAGAAAATTGCTGAATTTTCTCGTGAAACTTTCTGTGCGGGAATAAGGTGAGTGCAGGACCATAGGCGTAATTTAATAATTTTGATAATTGATGTGATTTCGTGATAATAGGCCGTTTACGATCTCGGAGGGTCTAGATCGAGTGTTTCATGAAATGTTTGGTTTATTCGGTATTTTTCGTGATAGTCTATATTAATTATCTTAATTATTTGTTAGCCTGTAGATGGGAGGATTGTCTCACTAAGTATTTATCGAAATACTTATGCATCTCTTATATTTTAATTGATGCAGGAAATGAGAAAGTGTGACCGTGGGATCAGGGCGAGGAAGAGGGGGTGATCTAGACTTGTCGTTATTTGATTATTTTATTTAATAATTTATGATCTTGATTATTCGGATTTTTGATCTTGAACCGGAAATTGTTTGGTGAGGTTATTATTATTATTGTGGGATTTTAATAATTATTTGCAAAAAAAAGAAAAAAATGGGTGTGGTTGTTTCAATTTGGTATCAGAGCCTTTACGGTTCTAGGACGGTATTTTTAAAAAAAAAAAAAAAAAAAAATTTCCGCTATTAGAACTGTCTATGTGAGTTAGTCAATTGTTGAGCTTGAAGTTCTAGATCATCCTCTTCGAGCCTTCAATGAGATTCCACGGTAAGACTCGTGTTTGTTTTACTATTGCTGTTGTCAATTAGTAACAAGTGGTTGTTGCAGATGGTTGATTCTGATAGCGTTGGGCGAGGTCTCAGAGGTCGGGGTGGTCGTGGCGGCCGTGGTCGGGGCGGCAGAACAGGCCGTGGCGGCAGAGGTGGTAGGGGTGGCAGAGCAGCTGCGAATGTGACGCAGAGTGTCACGGTGGAGCAGGGGACGTATGATCACGCCGAGGGGGAAGGTCAGTCGGAGCCAGCGGCCGTGTATGGTGCGATGCCGGCGCCGGGTGGTGCTCAGGCGGGTGCGGGCCCGAACCCGATGGCGGCTGTTTTGGGCATGTTGGCCCAGCTCTTGGAGAGGTTACCTGGTGTGGTACCGGCTCCAGCTCCAGTGGCGCCACAGGGGGTTGCCGCGATGCCGGGTGTTGTTGCTCCGGGAGTTCCGGGAGTGGTTGCTGAGGCCGAGCCAGTGGTTCCGTCGTACCTGAGGGTGATGGAGCATATGCAGAGGTTGGGCACCAAGTTTTTCAGTGGTGGTGCTCGACCGATTGAGTCTGATGAGTGGAGGTCCAGGTTGGAGAGGAACTTCCAGTCGATCAGATGCCCTGAGGAGTATAGGGTTGACTTGGCGGTGCATTATCTGGAGGGAGATGCACATGAGTGGTGGCAGGGTGTTGCTGCGAGGAGGGCGGGAGTAGTGTTGTCTTGGGACGAGTTCCGGAGGGAGTTCGATCTCAAGTATTTTCCACGGGAGGCTCGCGACAGGTTACAGGCGGAGTTTCTGTACTTGTCACAGGGGATTCGTTCGGTTCGAGAGTACGAGGCCGAGTTTAACCGGCTGAAGCGGTTTGCTGGTCGGGGTGCAGATACCGAGTATGAGTTGATTTGTGCTTTCATGCGAGGTATGCGTATCGATCTCAGGAATCGATGCATAGTCCGCAAGTTCGAGTCGGTATCCGAACTGGTGGAGTGTGCAGCGCAGCTTGAGGAGGGGATGAGGCAGGAGGCTAGTTTAAAGGCTGCAGTACCAGAGGTTCCGCGACGGCCTCAAAGTCAGAGTGTTGCTCCGAGCAAGGGCGGTAAGTCTGGTCAGCAGCAGGGACAGAAGCGGAAGTGGGAGGATACTTCTAGGGAAACGGGTTCTGGGCCACGTTGTTTCGGGTGCGGAGCCCATGGACATCGCGTGGCGGATTGTTCTCGAGGGGGTCCGGTGTGCTTCCATTGCAAGGCACCCGGTCACGTCAAGAAGGATTGTCCGAAGTTGGCTCAGCCATTTGTGAGGATCGAGGCACCGCCTCCGAAACGGGCCGCGGTGGCACCGAGGGTGTTCACCATAGGCGCGGAGTCAGGCGAGGCGAGCGGCAGCAGACCGATTACTGGTTAGTTACCTTAATTATGTTCTTGTTTGATTGTAATTTCAGTTACTCGCTCTGTAATTGGTGTTTGCTATTTGCCGTGAATCCTTTTCGTGCTTAGGGACCCTTAATGTGGCTGGGGTAGAGTCACATGTGTTGTTTGACTCCGGGGCGTCCCACAGTTTTGCCACACCAGATTGGGTGTCGGGGAGCGGTATCCAAGAGTTGTGTGGGGACCACTCGGGTGTGGTGAGAGTTGCTGGGGGTCGCTTGTTGAGGACTCAGGGCTGTGTGGAGAATGTCGACATTCTTATCGCCGGAGAGCTGATGCCAGCGGATTTGATAGTGTGCCCAGTGGAACTCTATGAAATCATTTTGGGTATGGACTGGCTGGGAAAGTTCAAGGCTCATTTGGATTGTCACCGGGGTCGTGTGGTTTTCGAGCATGCTAACAGAAGACTGATTTATCAGGGAGTGAAACCGGTGCCGGGAGGCATCGTCGTTTCCGCGGTTCAAGCGGAGCGTTTGATCGAGCAGGGTTGTGAGGCCTACTTGGCTACCATTTCGATACCTGGTGAGGTTGGGGAGTCAGCGGTGCAGGATATTGAGGTGGTCTGGGAGTTCGAGGATGTGTTCCAGCAGTTGAGCGGGTTACCACCATCCAGGTCGGATCCTTTTACCATTGAGTTAGAGCCGGGGACGACCCCGTTGTCTAAGGCTCCTTACAGGATGGCTCCAGCGGAGATGGCTGAGCTTAAGAAGCAGCTCGAGGAGTTGTTGGAAAAGGGATTCATCAGACCGAGCAGTTCTCCGTGGGGTGCACCGGTACTGTTCGTCAAGAAGAAGGATGGGAGCTTCCGGTTGTGCATCGATTATCGGGGGCTGAACCGGGTTACTGTGAAGAACAAGTACCCATTACCGAGGATCGATGAGTTGTTAGATCAGTTGCAGGGTGCTTCGTGGTTCTCTAAGATTGATTTGGCATCGGGTTATCATCAGATCCCGATAGCGGAGTCGGACATCAGGAAGACGGCTTTCAGGACGAGATACGGGCACTACGAGTTTGTGGTGATGCCGTTTGGGTTGACGAATGCACCGGCTGCGTTTATGAGGTTGATGAACGGCGTGTTTCAGGAATATCTGGATGAGTTCGTCATCATTTTCATCGACGACATTCTAGTGTATTCGAAGAGTCCTGAGGAGCACATGGTACACCTGAGGAAAGTTCTGGAGAAGCTACGGGGGCAACAGTTGTTCGCTAAGCTGAGCAAGTGTAGTTTCTGGCAGCGGGAGATCGGATTTCTGGGGCACGTCGTATCTGATCGTGGTGTTTCAGTGGATCCAGAGAAGATTCGCTCGATTGAGGAGTGGCCGAGACCGAAGAATGCCTCTGAGATTCGCAGTTTTCTGGGTCTGGCGGGTTATTACAGGGGGTTCGTCAAGGGGTTTGCTAGTATGGCGCAGGCCATGACCAAGTTGACCGGGAAGGACGTTCCTTTCGTGTGGTCGGACCAGTGTGAGGAGAGCTTTGTGAAGCTCAAGGAGATGCTGGTGAGTACTCCGGTGTTAGCCTTGCCTAAGCAGGATGAGCCATATGTTGTGTTCACAGACGCGTCCAGGCTGGGGCTCGGTTGTGTATTGATGCAGCAGGGTAAGGTAATCGCATATGCTTACAGGCAGCTGAGGAAACATGAATGCAATTATCCTACTCACGATCTTGAGATGGCTGCAGTGGTGTTTGCATTGAAGATCTGGAGGTCTTATCTGTATGGCGGTAAGGTTCATGTGTTCACAGACCACAAAAGTCTAAAGTACATCTTTACCCAGCCGGAGCTGAATCTGCGACAGAGGCGATGGATGGAGCTTGTTGCGGATTATGACCTGGAGATAGCTTACCATCCCGGTAAAGCGAATCTTGTAGCCGATGCTTTGAGCAGGAAGCGGGTTATTTTAGACACTGAGCGAGATACAGAGGCGTTGGTAGGCATGGTGAGTGCCCTGAGACTGTGTGCTGTGTCTGAGGAACCTGAGCCGTTGGGTTTAGAGGCGGTGGATCAGGCGGACATTCTGACTAGGGTGCGGGTAGCACAGCAGTTGGATGCGGAATTAATGCAGGCCGGCAGGGCAGAGCGGTCTGAGTATGAGTTATCCAGCAATGGAACTATCCTTTTGAGGGGCAGGGTGTGTGTACCGAAGGACGAAGTGCTGAGGCAGGAAATCCTGAGGGAAGCACATCAGAGCCGTTTCTCTATTCATCCAGGAGCTACCAAGATGTACCGTGACCTCAAACGGTACTACCAGTGGGTAGGGATGAAGAAGGATGTTGCCAACTGGGTTGCGGGGTGTGATACCTGTCAGTTGGTAAAGGCTGAGCATCAGGTTCCGAGCGGGTTGTTGAGGAGTTTACCCATTCCGGAGTGGAAGTGGGACATGATCACCATGGATTTCGTGGTGGGTCTGCCGGTTTCGCGAACCAAGGACGCTATTTGGGTCATCGTCGATAGGTTGACCAAGTCTGCGCACTTCTTGGCCATAAAAAAGACCGACGGTGCGGAAGTGTTGGCCAAGAGGTACGTCAGGGAGATTGTGAAGCTGCATGGGGTACCGGTGAGTATAGTGTCAGATCGAGATCCGAAGTTCTCCTCGCTGTTCTGGGGCGCTTTCCAGAAGGAGATGGGCACTAAGGTACACATGAGTACAGCTTATCATCCCCAGACCGATGGGCAGTCGGAGAGAACTATCCATACGTTGGAGGATCTGTTGAGGATGTGTGTGTTGGATTGGGGTGGACATTGGGCGGATCATCTGAATCTAGTGGAGTTTGCGTACAATAACAGCTACCAGGCTAGTATCGGCATGGCACCATTTGAGGCGTTGTATGGTAGGCCTTGCAGGACCCCGTTATGTTGGACACAAGTGGGGGAGAGGAGCCTGTTGGGAGCTGACTTTGTGCAGGAGACGACTGAGAAGGTCCGGATTGTGAAGTTGAACATGAAGGAAGCTCAAGATCGTCAGAAAAGCTACGCAGATCGGCGTAGGAAGGAGCTGGAGTTCGCAGTTGGCGATTTGGTCTACCTGAAAATGGCCATGTTGAGGGGTCCGAACAGGTCCATTTCCGAGACGAAGTTGAGTCCGCGGTATATGGGTCCCGTCAGGGTGCTGGAGCGGGTCGGACCGGTGGCTTATCGGTTAGAGTTGCCGGAGTCCATGCAGGCATTTCACAAGGTGTTCCACGTGTCGATGCTGAAGAAATGTTTGCACAAGGATGATCAGGTGGTCACGGGGGTGCCATCAGATTTGACACCGAGCATGGTGGTGGAGGCGAGGCCTCTGAGAGTCCTAGATCGTCGGGTGAGAGTGATCAGGAGGAAGAAGGTTCCTGAGATGCAGGTGCTGTGGGACTGCAATGGAGCCGAGGAGGTGACTTGGGAGCCGGAAGCGAAGTTGAAGCGCAAATTTCCCAAGTGGTTCGGCAAACTGGAGGGTTAGCCGGGTGTTTCCATATCGTTGTAACCATGGTGTTGGGATTTTGGAAGTTATTGCGTTGTTGTACTCGTCTATTTTATGGTGTTATAATTAATCGATGTACTTTGGAGCTTTTGATTATTCAATAAAAAGGTGTTTTCACTGAATATGTTGAGTGGTGGGTTTACTAGAGGATTAGTAGACAGGTTGGCGGGCTACTAGTGGTAGTGGTCCGATAGCGGATGTGCGGATACTAGGTGTTTAGTAGCTGCATAGGGCTGATAGATCCGGATTGGTTTGGCACAGGGTGGTGACCCATATAGCGGCATCGGAGTGCACTGGTGAGTCACTGCCGAGTGTACCTGGCCGGTTGGGTTTCGACGTGATTCCTGATTGGTGAGACAGGTCACTAGAGAGATTGCCGTTGTCTGGCTCTCTATGCGTTAGACGGATCGATCCATGGTGTTGGGTCGTGAAGTCGTTATACTCCCGGGCGTTGGAGTGGTTGGCCAAACCAAGTAGGGAACTATGGCACTATGGTGTGGAGCCGTGATACCGATGTTGGTGGAGTTGGAAGAGCGGTCGTGTGACGCTGAGTTGGAATAGCGGTTGTGCTATGTTGTGGATGTTAGCTGGATGTTAGATTCGAGGACGAATCTACGTTAGTGGGGGAGAATTGTAACATCCCTAATTCAATTTTGAGGTTGAAATTGAATAATTAGAAGTTGGGGGTTAATTTCGTGTAAATCAATTTTTTCCGGATGGGTTTAATTGATAAGTTTGGAAGTTTGGGGCCATTTGTGAATTCGAAAAAAATTGGTCCCACATATGTATACGCACGTAAGTATCTCCCTCTCCGAGCTTCCCGATTAACCTAGCCGTCAAGTCCTCTTCGCCACGGTAAGAAACTCCTCTCTCTCCTTAGTTGTTTCGTGTGGTGTTCGGGGTCGAGGTTGTGGTGCTTTCGGCGGGTTGAATTCCGGCAAGTCTCGTGGTGGCCCGTTCGGAGGGAGTGTGTGGCGTCGGCTTCTCTCTCTGTTGGGTTTCGCAGACCAATCTCGGGCCTAGGTTTCGTCGGTTTGGCGGTCTTAGGCGGTGGTTCTATGTGTGGAGAGGTTCCTCGGCCGGATCTCCGAGACGGCGGGTCTATGGGGTCCTTGAGGACAGATCTCCGGCGCCGGCGGTGGTAGATCGGCGCATCCCTCTCCTCCTCTTCTTCCCGGGGTTTTGGCTGCCGTTTGTGACATTCCGGCAGTCGTACAGGCGGTGGAAGGACGATGGAGTCGATGACCGGTTTAGACCGGTTTAATAATCGTATCGAATAATCGTATCAAATGTGTTTGATTTCTTTTGATTATTTTATTATTTTGTTATTTTAGGTGGTTTAATAGAAGGTTATTCATTCCGGAGAGATCTAGAAAATTGCTGAATTTTCTCGTGAAACTTTCTGTGCGGGAATAAGGTGAGTGCAGGACCATAGGCGTAATTTAATAATTTTGATAATTGATGTGATTTCGTGATAATAGGCCGTTTACGATCTCGGAGGGTCTAGATCGAGTGTTTCATGAAATGTTTGGTTTATTCGGTATTTTTCGTGATAGTCTATATTAATTATCTTAATTATTTGTTAGCCTGTAGATGGGAGGATTGTCTCACTAAGTATTTATCGAAATACTTATGCATCTCTTATATTTTAATTGATGCAGGAAATGAGAAAGTGTGACCGTGGGATCAGGGCGAGGAAGAGGGGGTGATCTAGACTTGTCGTTATTTGATTATTTTATTTAATAATTTATGATCTTGATTATTCGGATTTTTGATCTTGAACCGGAAATTGTTTGGTGAGGTTATTATTATTATTGTGGGATTTTAATAATTATTTGCAAAAAAAAGAAAAAAAATGGGTGTGGTTGTTTCAATATTAATGTTAACTTTACTAATTTAAAAGGTTTTTTAGTATATTTATTCATTTTAAGAAGTAATTTGATAAACCTCCTATACGCCTCAAATAGGTGGACTAACAACTATGAGATCTCAATTTTAAAGAGATGTAGTGAAAATTAGGGACCCAAAACTATTTGATCTAATTCCTATATCCATAGAATATGCATCTATGTATTAAAACAAGAAAACAAAAATATTCAAAATTATCCCAAAATAAGTGACTAACCCCTACGAGAATTCGATATTTTCGAATAAATGCAGAAAATAATGAAACTAATCATCCTTATTTATTTCTAATATATAACCATATTTCAAAGGTATATTAATGTTAACTTTACTAATTTTAAAGGTTTTTATAATATTTATTCATTTTAAGAAGTAATTTGATAAACCTACTATACGACTTAAATCGGTGGACTAACCCCTATGATATCTCAATTTTATAGAGAAGCAGGGACAATTAGGTACCCAAACCTATGTGATCTAATTACTATATCCATATAATATGCGTCTATGTATTAAAAAAAGAAAACAAAAATATTCAAAATTATCCCAAAATAAGTTGACTAAGCCCTACGAGAATTCGATATTTTCGAGTAATTGCAAAAAATAATGAAACTAATCATCCTTCTTTATTTCTAATATATAGCCATATTTCAACGGTATATTAATGTTAACTTTACTAATTTTTAAGGTTTTTATTATATTTATTCATTTTAAGAAGTAATTTGATAAACCTACTATACGACTTAAATCAGTGGACTAACCCCTATGATATCTCAATTTTATAGAGAAGCAGGGACAATTAGGTACCCAAACCTATGTGATCTAATTCCTATATCCATATAATATGCGTCTATGTATTAAAAAAAGAAAACAAAAATATTCAAAATTATCCCAAAATAAGTTGACTAACCCCTACGAGAATTCGATATTTTCGAGTAATTGCAAAAAATAATGAAACTAATCATCCTTCTTTATTTCTAATATATAGCCATATTTCAACGGTATATTAATGTTAACTTTACTAATTTTAAAGGTTTTTAGTATATTTATTCATTTTAAGAAGTAATTTGATAAACCTCCTATACGCCTTAAATCGGTGGACTAACCCCTATAATATCTCAATTTTATAGAGAAGCAGGGACAATTAGGTACCCAAACCTATGTGATCTAATTCCTATATCCATAGAATATGCGTCTATGTATTAAAAAGGTAAAACAAAAATATTCATAATTATCCCAAAATAAGTGGACTAACAACCCCTACGAGAATTCGATATTTTCGAGTAAATGCAGACAATAATGAAACTAATCTTCCTTCTTTATTTCTAAAATACCAAACCATATTCCAACGGTATATTAATGTTAACTTTACTTATTTTGAAAGGTTTTATAGTATATTTATTTATTTTAAGAAGTAATTTGATAAACCTCCTATACGCCCTAAATCGGTGGACTAACCCCTATGAGATATCAATTTTATAGAGAAGCAGGGACAATTAGGGACCCAAACCTATTTGATCTAATTCATATATCCATAGAATATGCGTCTATGTATTAAAAAAAGAAACCAAAAATATTCAAAATTATCCCAAAATAAGTGCACTAACACCTATGAGAATTCAATATTTTCGAGTAAATGCAGAAATGATGAAACTAATACTCCTTCTTTATTTCTAAAATACCAAACTATATTCCAACGGTATATTAATGTTAACTTTACTAATTTAAAAGGTTTTTTAGTATATTTATTCATATTAAGAAGTAATTTTATAAACCTCCTATACGCCCTAAATCGGTGGACTAACCCCCTATGAGATCTCAATTTTATAGAGAAGCATAGACAATTAGTCCACCGATTTAGGGCGTATAAGAGGTTTACCAATTCTATATTTTCGTTTTCTTTTTTTAATACATAGACGCATATTCTATGGACATAGGAATTAGATCAAATAGGTTTGGGTCCCTAACTGACTCTGCTTCTCTATAAAATTGAGATCTCATAGGGGGTTAGTCCACCGATTTAGGGCGTATAGGAGGTTTATAAAATGACTTCTTAAAATGAATAAATATACTAAAAACCGTTTTAAATTAGTTAAGTTAACATTAATATACCGTTGGAATATGGTTTGGTATTTTAGAAATAAAGAAGGAGTATTAGTTTCATCATTTCTGCATTTACTCGAAAATATCGAATTCTCATAGGTGTTAGTGCACTTATTTTGGGATAATTTTGAATATTTTTGGTTTCTTTTTTTAATACATAGACGCATATTCTATGGATATATGAATTAGATCAAATAGGTTTGGGTCCCTAATTGTCCCTGCTTCTCTATAAAATTGATATCTCATAGGGGTTAGTCCACTGATTTAGGACGTATAGGAGGTTTATTAAATTACTTCTCAAAATGAATAAATATACTATAAAACCTTTCAAATTAGAAAAGTTAACATTAATATATCGTTGGAATATGGTTTGGTATTTTAGAAATAAAGAAGGAGGATTAGTTTCATTATTTTCTGCATTTACTCGAATTAAAATATCGAATTCTCGTAGAGGTTGGTCCACATTTTTGGGATAATTTTCAATATTTTTGCTTTCTTGTTTTAATACATAGACGCATATTCTATGGCTATAGGAATTAGATCAAATAGGTTTGGGTCCCTAATTGTCTCTGCTTCTCTATAAAATTGAGATTTCATAGGGGTTAGTCCACCGATTTAAGGCGTATAGGAGGTTTATTAAATTACTTCTTAAAATGAATAAATATACTAAAAACCTTTAAAATTAGTAAATTAAACATTAATATACCGTTGGAATATGGTTTGGTATTTTAGAAATAAAGAAGGAGGATTAGTTTCATTATTTTCTGCATTTACTAGAAAATATCGAATTCTCGTAGGGGTTAGGCACTTATTTTGGGATAATTTTGAATATTTTTGTTTTCTTGTTTTAATACATAGACGCATATTCTATGGATATAGGAATTAGATCAAATAGTTTTGGGTCCCTAATTTTCCCTACATCTCTTTAAAATTGAGATCTCATAGTTGTTAGTCCACCTATTTGAGGCGTATAGGAGGTTTATCAAATTACTTCTTAAAATGAATAAATATACTAAAAACCTTTTAAATTAGTAAAGATAACATTAATATACCGTTGGAATATGGGTTGGTATTTTAGAAATAAAGAAGGAGGATGAGTTTCATCATTTTCTGCATTTATTCGAATTAAAATATCGAATTCTCGTAAGGGTTAGTCACTTATTTTGGGATAATTTTGAATATTTTTGTTTTCTTGTTTTAATACATAGACGCATATTCTATGGATATAGGAATTAGATCAAATAGGTTTGGGTCCCTAATTGTCCCTGCTTTTCTATAAAATTGAGATCTCATAGGGGTTAGTCCACCGATTTAGGGCATATAGGAGGTTTATCAAATTACTTCTTAAAATGAATAAATGTACTAAAGACCTTTAAAATTATTTAAGTTAACATTAATATACGGTTGGAATATGGTTTGGTATTTTAGAAATAAAGAAGGAGGATTAGTTTCATCATTTTCTGCATTTATTCGAATTAAAATATCGAATTCTCGTAGGGGTTAGTCCACTTATTTTGGGATAATTTTGAATATTTTCGTTTTCTTGTTTTAATACATAAACGCATATTCTATGGATATAGGAATTAGATCAAATAGGTTTGGGTCCCTAATTGTCCCTGTTTCTCTATAAAATTGAGATCTCATAGGGGTTAGTCCACTGATTTAGGGCGTATCGTAGGTTTATCAAATTAATTTTGAAAATGATAAATAAACTAAAAAACCTTTAAAATTAGTAAAGTTAACATTAATATACCGTTGGAATATGGTTTGGTATTTTAGAAATTAAGAAGGAGGATTAGTTTCATTATTTTCTGCATCTATTCGAATTAAAATATCGAATTCTCGTAGGGGTTAGTCCACTTATTTTGGGATAATTTTGAATATTTTTGGTTTCTTGTTTTAATACATAGACGCATATTCTATGGATATAGGAATTAGATCAAATAGGTTTGGGTCCCTAATTGTCCCTGCTTCTCTATAAAATTGAGATATCATACGGGTTAGGCCACCGATTTAAGGCGTATAGGAGGTTTATCAAATTACTTCTTAAAATGAATAAATATACTCATAGAGGTTAGTCCACTTATTTAAGGTTTAAGAAATTACTTCTTAAAAATGAATAAATATACTGAACCCCCTTTAAAATTAGTTAAGTTAACATTAATATATCATTGGAATATGGTTTGGTATTTTAGAAATAAAGATGGAGGATTAGTTTCATTATTTTCTGCATTTACTCGAAAATATCGAATTCTCGTAGAGGTTGTTAGTCCACTTATTTTGGGATAAATTTGAATATTTTTGTTTTCTTATTTTAATTCATAGACGCATATTATATGGATATAGGAACTAGATCAAATAGGTTTGGGTCCCAATATGTCCCCGCTTCTCTATAAAATTGAGTACTCATAGTGATTAGTCCACCGATTTAATGCGTATAGAAGATTTATCAAATTACTTCTTAAAAATTAATAAATATACTAAAAACCTTTTAAAATTAGATAAGTTAACACTAATCTATCATTGGAATATGGTTTGGTATTTTAGAAATAAACAAGGAGGATTAGTTTCATTATTTTCTGCATTTACTAGAAAACATTGAATTCTCGTAGAGGTTGTTACTTCACTTATTTTGGGATAATTTTGAATATTTTTGTATTCTTGTTTTAATACATATACGCATATTTTATGGATATATATTGGAAATAAATCATATAGTTTTGGGTCCCTAATTGTCCCTGCTTCTCTATAAAATTGAGATCTCATAGTGGTTAGTCCACCGATTTAAGGCGTATAGGAGGCTTATCAAATTACTTCTTAAACTGAATAAATATACTAAAAAAAACTCTTAAATTAGTAATATTAACATTAATATACCGTTGGAATATGGTTTAGTATTTTAGAAATAAAGAAGGAGGATTAGTTTCATTATTTTCTGCATTTACTCGAAAATATTGAATTCTCGTAGGGGTTAGTCACTTATTTTGGGATAATTTTGAATATTTTTGTTTACTTGTTTTAATACATAGACGCATATTCTATGGATATAGGAATTAGATCAAATAGTTTTGGGTCCCTAATTTTCCCTACATCTCTTTAAAATTGAGATCTCATAGGGGTTAGTCCACCGATTTAGGGCGTATAGGAGGTTTATCAAATTACTTCTTAAAATGAATAAATGTACTAAAAACCTTTAAAATTAGTTAAGTTAACATTAATATACCGTTGGAATATGGTTTGGTATTTTAGAAATAAAGAAGGAGGATTAGTTTCATTATTTTCTGCATTTACTCGAAAATATCGAATTTTCGTAGGGGTTAGTCCACTTATTTTGGGATAATTTTTAATATTTTCGTTTTCTTGTTTTAATACATAGACGCATATTCTATGGATATAGGAATTAGATCAAATAGGTTTGGGTCCCTAATTGTCCCTGCTTCTCTATAAAATTGAGATCTCATAGGGGTTAGTCCACCGATTTAGGGCGTATCGGAGGTTTATCAAATTACTTTTTAAAATGATAAATATACTAAAAACCTTTAAAATTAGTAAAGTTAACATTAATATACAATTGGAATATGGTTTGTATTTTAGAAATTAAGAAGGAGGATTAGTTTCATTATTTTCTGCATTTACTCGAATTAAAATATCGAATTCTCGTAGAGGTTAGTCCACTTGTTTTGGGATAATTTTGAATATTTTTATTTTCTTGTTTTAATACATAGACGCATATTCTATGGATATATATAGGAACTAAATCATATAGGTTTGGGTCCCTATATGTCCCCGCATCTCTATAAAATTGAGAACTCATAGTGATTAGTCCACCGATTTAAGGCGTATAGAAGGTTTATCAAATTACTTCTTAAAAATTAATAAATATACTACAAACCCTTTAAAATTAGTTAAGTTAACAGTAATATATCATTGGAATATGTTTTGGTATTTTAGAAATAAAGAAGGAGGATAAGTTTCATTATTTTCTGCATTTACTCGAAAATATCAAATTCTCGTAGGGGGTTAGTCCACTTATTTTGGGATAATTTTGAATATTTTTATTTTCTTATTTTAATACATAGACGCACATTCTATGGATATACGAATTAGATCAAATAGGTTTTGGTCCCTAATTATCTCTGCTTCTCTATAAAATTGAGATCTCATAGGGGTTAGTCCACCGATTTAAGGCGTATAGGAGGTTTATCAAATTACTTCTTAAAATGAATAAATATACTAAAAACCTTTAAAATTAGTAAAGTTGACATTAATATACCGTTCGCATGGCTTATGACCGTCTCAAAATTCTGCTCTATGGCGGTGAAGACTGACATGAGCAAGGCTTATGACCGTCTCGAATGGGATTTCATCAGGTTAGTCCTCACACGGTTTGGGTTTCACCATCGCTGGATTGAGTGGATTATGTAATGCGTGAGCACTGTATCATACTCGTTTTTGATAAATGAGGGACCAAAAGGAGTAGTGATTCTGACAAGAGGGATTAGGCAGGGAGATCCCCTGTCCCCATACATCTTCATCTTGTGCAGCGAAGTACTATCAGGCCTCTGTCGCTTAAGGGGCTGAGAGTGTCTAGGGGAAGCCCGAGGCTCAATCACCTGTTGTTTGCAGACGATACGATGTTTTTCTGCAATACAAGTGAGGAAAATACAGCAACTTTAGCTCTGATTCTGAAGAAATATGAAGAGGCTTCCGGACAAGCAATAAACCTGGATAAATCCTCCATTAGTTTCTCTAGAAAGACACCTCCTGGTATAAGAGATCGAGTCAAGTCAGAACTAAAAATTTACAAGGAAGGAGGTATAGGGAAATACCTTGGCCTCCCTGAGCATTTTGGACGTCGGAAGAAGGACCTATTCACGGGCATTGTAGACAAGATCCAGCAAAAAGCGATAAGCTGGTCCTCTAGATTCTTGTCAGGGGCAGGGAAGCTGGTTTTACTGAAAAGCGTTCTGTTTTACTGAAAAACCCTCCTACGCAATGACATGTTTTAAACTTCCCGGCTCATTGTGCAAGAGAATCCAATCAGCCTTGACTAGGTTATGGTGTGATGCAAAGCTGGATAAAAGAAAAATGTGTTGGGTCTCCTGGGAGAAGTTGTCACAACACAAGAGCAACGGGGGCTTGGGTTTCCGTGACATTCCCAGTTTTAATGACGCCTTACTAGCAAAAATAAGTTGGTGAATCTTGAAGAACCCCGAGAGTCTCCTGGCCAGAGTCCTTTTGGGTAGGTATTGTCAAGATTTTGATTTCCTGAATTGCAAATGTCCTGCCTCTGCCTCACACGGATGGAGAAGTATTCTCCTGGGAAGAGAGAAAAACCTGGGATGGGCTATTGGGAACGGAAAATCAGTCAAGGTTTGGAGTGATCCTTGGTTATCTACCTCCTCCCAAGTAACCCCTGTAACATCCCGATTTCTTGTATATGCGGAGAGGCTTATAAGAATTGATTTGGCTACCTATGTCACCAAAGTGCACTTATCTTTTCGGGAACTTGTCCAGAGAGAACTCCAGAGTTAAGCGTGCTTGAGCTGGAGCAATTTAAGGATGGGTGACCTACCGGGAAGTGATTCGCGGTATCGTGTGAATGAGGACAAAACACGGGGAAAGATCACGTGGTGATTGCAGGGTCAGTAAACAAGTATTACAAGCCTCCCGGACTAACGCACCGGCCGTCGGACAAGGGTGGGGCCCACGGGCCGAGAGAGGGCATGGGGACCACATGTAGGGGCGGTCGGGGCGTTATAAGTGGTATCAGAGCCGAACCCAAACACGTGTGTGGAGTCAGGTGGGCCCACACCGTCTAGGGTGACGATCCTGGTGCGCAACGAGGACGTTGCGCTCTATGAGTGGGGTTGATTGTAACATCCCGATTTCTTGTATATGCGGAGAGGCTTATAAGAATTGATTTGGCTACCTTTGTCACCAAAGTGCACTTATCTTTCGGGAACTTGTCCAGAGAGAACTCCAGAGTTAAGCGTGCTTGAGCTGGAGCAATTTAAGGATGGGTGACCTACCGGGAAGTGATTCGCGGTATCGTGTGAATGAGGACAAAACACGGGGAAAGATCACGTGTTGATTGCAGGGTCAGTAAACAAGTATTACAAGCCTCCCGGACTAACGCACCGACCGTCGGACAAGGGTGGGGCCCACAGGCCGAGAGAGGGCATGGGGCCCACAGGTAGGGGCGGTCGGGGCGTTATAACCCCTCTCGGCCCTAGTAAGGAACATGAGACAGGTCTTCTGGTAGCTGATCTTTTGAATGAATCAAATAGGGATTGGGATAAGTTGAAAATTCAACAGATTGTTCCCCTCATAGAACCAGAGATCATGGCCCTTAAGCCAAGCCTCTATGGTGGTGAGGATAAAATAATTTGGCTAAGAGAAAAGTCAGGAGAATACTCAACAAAGTCTGGTTACTTTGCCGCTCAAGAGGACCTAAACCAGAGAAAGACTCAAAGCCCCCTGAACTGGATAAAGGATGTCTGGTCCCTCCCAACAGCCCCAAAGGTTAAGACCTTTATGTGGCGAGTGGCAAGTGGAGTCTTGCCGGTGGGAGAAAGGCTAGCAGAGAGAATTCCAGGAGTTTGTTTACCGTGTCCCCGTTGTGGAAGCCAGGAATCCACTGTCCATGTGTTATTTCTCTGTTATTTTGCTGCGAAAGTCTGGGATGCGGCTCCCTTCTCCTCTGCTTTCGGGGCCAACCACCACTCCAATTTTGAAGAACTGTGGAAAGAGGTTAAAAATGTAGCCTGTTTACCTCCCTCCGGGGTTACGAGTGCAACCCTAGCTCCCTGGATTTGCTGGAACATTTGGACAGCCTGTAATAACTTAATATTCAGCAACAAAGAGTTTTCGGTGCAAGAAGTAGTCTCCAAAGAAATCCGAGAAGCCAAAGACTGGCAATTGGGGCAGGCGAATAAACCCAAGGCAGCTTTGCCGATGGTGTCCCTACCCCCCCCCCCCCCTCAGAAGTAACAACTGACTGTGTTTGCCAAACAGACGCAGCTTGGAAAGAAGACCAAAGGAAAGCGGGGCTCGGCTGGTCTATCATGCTCAACACCACCCGTAATTTCTCCAAGATACTGGATTGCGTCAATTCAACCTTAGTGGCAGAGGGTATGGCGATCCGGGCAGCTATCTCCTTCGCTGCCACATATGAGATAAGGACTCTATCGGTTGAAACCGATTCCTTACAAATAGTTAGAGCTATCAACTCGTGCTCTAGCTTTTCAGAACTCCATGGGATCCTTGAGGATATCTCACTCATTTCCAAAAGTTTTGATTCTATCGCTTTTAAGTTTATCCCTCGTTGTAGTAATGTAGTTGCAGATTCCCTAGCAAAACAAGCTTTGTATGCTGAGACAGACTCTTCCGTTTAAGTAATGAAGCTATTGGTTGTTCAAAAAAAAACATTAATATACCGTTGGAATATGGTTTGGTATTTTAGAAATAAAGAAGGAGGATTAGTTTCATTATTTTCTGCATTTACTCGAATTAAAATATCGAATTCTCGTAGATGTTAGTCCACTTATTTTGGGATAATTTTGAATATTTTTATTTTTTTGTTTTAATACATAGACGCATATTCTATGGATATAGGAATTATATCAAATAGGTTTGGGTCCCTAATTGTCCCTACATCTATTTAAATTTGAGATCTCTTAGGGGTTAGTCCACCGATTTAGGGCGTATAGGAGGTTTATCAAATTACTTCTCAAAATGAATAAATGTACTAAAAACCTTTAAAATTAGTTAAGTTAACATTAATATAGCATTGGAATATGGTTTGATATTTTAGAAATAGAAAATGAGGATTAGTTTCATTATTTTCTGCATTTACTCGAAAAAATCGAATTCTCGTAGGGCTTAGTCCACTTATTTTGGGATAATTTTGAATATTTTCGCTTTCTTGTTTTAATACATAGATGCATATTCTATAGATATAGGAACTAGATCACATAGGTTTGGGTCCCTAGTTGTCTCTGCTTCTCTATAAAATTGAGATCTCATAGGGGTTAGTCCACCGATTTAGGGCGTAAAGTAGGTTTATCAAATTACTTTTTAAAATGAATAAATATACTAAAAACCTTTAAAATTAGTAAAGTTAACATTAATATAACGTTGGAATATGGTTTGGTATTTTATAAATAAAGAAGGAGGATTAGTTTCATTATTTTCTGCATTTACTCGAAAATATCAAATTCTCGTAGGGGTTAGTCCACTTATTTTGGGATAATTTTGAATATTTTCATTTTCTTGTTTTAATACATAGACGCATATTCTATGGATATAGGAATTAGATCAAATAGGTTTGGGTCCCTAATTGTCCCTGCTTCTCTATAAAATTGAGATCTCATAGGGGTTAGTCCTCCGATTTAAGGCGTATAAGAGGTTTATCAAATTACTTCTTAAAATGAATAAATGTACCTAAAACCTTTAAAATTAGTCAAGTTAACATTAATATACCGTTGGAATATGGTTTGGTATTTTAGAAATAAAGAAGGAGGATTAGTTTCATTATTTTCTGCATTTACTCGAATTAAAATATCGAATTCTCGTAGGGGTTAGTCCACTTATTTTGGGATAATTTTGAATATTTTTGTTTTCTTGTTTTAATACATAGACGCATATTCTATGGATATAAGAATTATATCAAATAGTTTTTGGTCCCTAATTGTCCCTACATCTCTTTAAAATTGAGATCTCATAGGGGTTAGTCCACTGATTTAGGGCGTATAGGAGGTTTATCAAATTACTTCTTAAAATGAATAAATGTACTAAAAACCTTTAAAATTATTTAAGTTAACATTAATATACCATTGGAATATGGTTTGGTATTTTAGAAATAAAGAAGGCGGATTAGTTTCATTATTTTCTGCTTTTACTCGAATTAAAATATCGAATTCTCGGAGGGGTTAGTCCACTTATTTTGGGATAATTTTGAATATTTTCATTTTCTTATTTTCATACATAGACGCATATTCTATGGATATAGGAATTAGATCAAATAGGTTTGAGTCCCTAATTGTCCCTGCTTCTCTATAAAATTGAGATCTCATAGGGGTTAGTCCACCGATTTAAGGCGTATAGGAGGTTTATCAAATTACTTCTTAAAATGAATAAATATACTAAAAACCTTTTAAATTAGTAAAGTTAACATTAATATACCGTCGGAATATGGTTTGGTATTTTAGAAATAAACAAGGAGGATAAGTTTCATTATTTTCTGCATTTACTCGAAAATATCGAATTCTCGTAGGGGTTACTTCACTTATTTTGGGATAATTTTGAATATTTTTGTTTTCTTGTTTAAATACATAGACGCATATTCTATGGATATAGGAACTAGATCAAATAGGTTTGTGTCCCTATTTGTCTCTGCTTCTTTATAAAACTGAGATCTCGTAGGGGTTAGTACACCGATTTATGGGGTATATGAGGTTTATCAAATTACTTCTTAAAATGAATAAATATACTAAAAATCCATTTAAATTAGTAAAGTTAACATTAATATACCATTGGAATATGGTTTGGTATTTCAGAAATAAAGAAGGAGAATTTGTTTCATTATTTTCTGCATTTACTAAAAAAAATTGAATTTTCGTAGGGGTTAGTCCACTTATTTTGGGATAATTTTGAATATTTTCATTTTCTTGTTTTAATATATAGACGCATATTCTATGGATATAGGAATTAGATCAAATAGGTTTGGGTCCCTAATTGAACATGCTTCTCCATAAAATTGAGATCTCATAGGGGTTAGTCCACCGATTTAAGGCGTTTATGAGGTTTATCAAATTACTTCTTAAAATGAATAAATATACTAAAAACTTTAAAATTAGTAAAGTTAACATTAATATACCGTTGTAATATGGTTCAGAATTTTAGAAATAAAAAAGGAGGATTAGTTTCATTATTTTATGCATTTACTCGAATTAAGATATCGAATTCTCGTAGAGGTTAGTCCACTTATTATGGGATAATTTGAATATTTTTATTTTCTTGTTTTAATACATATACGCATATTCTATGAATATAGGAATTAGATCAAATAGGTTTGGGTCCCTAATTGTCCCTACATCTCTTTAAAATTGAGATCTCATAGGGGTTAGTCCACCGATTTAGGGCGTATAGGAGGTTTATCAAATTACAACTTCAAATGAATAAATGTACTAAAAACCTTTAAAATTATTTAAGTTAACATTAATATAGCATTGGAATATAGTTTGGTATTTTAGAATTAAAAAATGAGGATTAGTTTCATTATTTTCTGCATTTACTCGAAAAAATCAAATTCTCGTAGGGCTTAGTCCACTTATTTTGGGATAATTTTGAATATTTTTGTTTTCTTGTTTTAATACATAGATGCATATTCTAGGGATATAGGAACTAGATAACATAGGTTTGGGTCCCTATATGTCACCGCTTCTCTATAAAATTGAAATCTAATAGGGGTTAGTCCACCGATTTAAAGCGTATAGGAGGTCTATCAAATTACTTTTTAAAGTGAATAAATGTACTAAAACTTTTAAAATTAGCTAAGTTAATATTAATATAGCATTGAAATATGGTTTGGTATTTTAGAAATAGAAAAGGAGGATTAGTTTCATTATTTTCTGTATTTACTCGAAAACATCGAATTCTCGTAGGGGTTAGTTCACTTATTTTGGGATAATTTTGAATATTTTCATTTTCTTATTTTAATACATAAATACAAATTCTATGGATATAGGAACTAAATCATATATGTTTGGGTCCCTATATGTCCCCGCATCTCTATAAAATTGAGAACTCATAGTCATTAGTCCTCCGATTTAAGGCGTATAGAAGGTTTATCAAATTACTTCTTGAAAATTAATAAATATACTAAAAACCCTTTAAAATTAGTTAAGTTAACACTAATATATCATTGGAATATGGTTTGGTATTTTAGAAATAAAGAAGGAGGATAAGTTTCATTATTTTCTGCATTTACTCGAAAATATCAAATTCTCGTATGGGGTTATACGAGATAATTTCGGGATATTTTCATTTTCTTATTTTAATACATAGACGCATATTCTATGGATATAGGAATTAGATCAAATAGGTTTGGATCCCTAATTGTCCCTACTTCTCTATAAAATTAAGATCTCATAGGGGTTAGTCCACCAATTTAAGGCGTATAGGAGGTTAATCAAATTACTTCTTAAAATGAATAAATATACTAAAACCCTTTAAAATTAGTAAAGTTAACATTAATATACAGTTGGAATATGGTTTGGTATTTTAGCAATAAAGAAGGAGGATTAGTTTCAGTATTTTCTGCATTTACTTGAATTAAAATATCGAATTCTCGTAGGGGTTAGTCCACTTATTTTGGAATATTTTTGAATATTTTTGTTTTCTTGTTTCAATACATAGACGCATATTCTATGGATATAGCAATTAGTTCAAATAGTTTTTGGTCCCTAATTGTCCCTACATCTCTTTAAAATTGAGATCTCATAGGGGTTAGTCCACTGATTTAGGGCGTATAGGAGGTTTATCAAATTACTTTTTAAAATGAATAAATGTACTAAAAACCTTTAAAATTAGTGAAATTAACATTAATATACCGTTGGAATATGGTTTGGTATTTTAGAAATAAAGAAGGAGGATTAGTTTCATTATTTTCTGCATTTACTCGAATTAAAATATCGAATTCCCGTAGGGGTTAGTCCACTTATAACGCCCCGACCGCCCCTACCTGGGCCCCATGCCCTCTCTCGGCACGTGGGCCCCATGTAAGACCCTAATCCGATTTTTATAAATTTAGCCAACACTTAACAATTTTAGCCGGATTAGAATATACCAGATTTTTAATTTTTGCACGTTCTAGTTCGTTCAGACTTAGTCATTTTCGAGCATAAATAGGTTAATACAGAAAACTTGAATTAAAACAAACGAGGTTCTAGCACATTTGTTAAGTTTGCATATAAGCTACTACAAAATGTAAACTAGACCGAATCTACCCAACACAACCATCCATCCGTTCCAGCCCATGTCCCGCGAACTGATCAACCATCATATGTAACATCTCGGCTACAATCAGAACCTGCATCCAAAAGGAGGCATAAGCAACAGAAATGCTTAGTGAGAACGGTCATCCCGTCTCACTTAGCCAAAGCATGAATCGCAACAAGAATAAACCAGAATCAATCAGAACCAGAACTAGCCGAGTGATTATATACCATTACCGGCTAAATCTCAGTCTAGATCGCCAATAATGTACACAATCCCACGGATAGCCAACAGAACATGAATAAACCAGAATCAATCAGAACCAGAACTAGCCGAGTGATTATATACCATTACCGGCTGAATCTCAGTCTAGATCGCCAATAATGTACACAATCCCACGGATAGCCAACAGAACATGAATAACGATAAACATCGAATTCATCAGAACAAACAGAACCATCTACTCAAGAAACAACCCAGACTTAAGGCCACGGTCACGCACTCACCTTCGTTTCCTTCGGATTCGTATCGAACAGAAAATCCCTTCTCTCGGCTAGAATCCCTCCTCAGACCAGAATTAAATTCTCGTTCGGCTAAAACTCCTCGCGATCGATTTTCCTCGAATACACTGAATTCTCGTTCGGCTAAAACTCCTCGCGATCGATTTTCCTCGAATACGTTGAATTCTCGTTCGGCTAAAACTCCTCGCGTTCGATTTTCCTCGGATAATCTGAATTCTCCCTCGGCTAAAATCAGATTATCACGGATAAACTGTACTTTCTCTCGAATAACTTCTCACAAATTCTCCCTTATACTTTCAGAGTTCTTTTGGTCGCGCCAAAGAGAAGAATTAAGCCAAAAGCTTAATAAAATAAACCAAGGTCCGATTCCCTCGCGAATAACTGATCCCACGGTTAATTTGATTGGCTAGAAACCGAAACTGCTCTCACACGTGCCTTTTTCCCGAGAAACTGTCGACGGTTTTCGCCTTTGATACGCTTTACTCGGCTAAAATGTAAACAATTACATTTTTATACACATTTGGTCGAATAAAATGTACACGGTTACATTTTATACACGCTTGCTCGGCTGAAATGTAAACGGTTACATTTTTATACACATTTGGTCGGCTAAAATGTAAACGGTTACATTTAATACACGCGCGCTCGGCTAAAAATGTAAACTGTTACATTTTTATACACATTCGGTCGAATAAAATGTACACGGTTACATTTTATACACGCGCGCTCGGCTAAAATGTAGACGGTCGCATTTTATTCACTTTTGCTCGGCTAAAATGTAAACGATTACATTTTTATTCACTTTGGTCGGCTAAAATGTAGACGGTCGCATTTTATTCACTTTTGCTCGGCTAAAATGTAAACGGTTACATTTTTATTCACTTTGGTCGGCTAAAATGTATACGATTACATTTTTATTCGGCTAAAATGTAAACAGTTACATTTTTGACAATTTCCTCGGCTAAACTCAATTTCTTCCTTAGCCAAATTCCCTCGTTTGGCAGAATCGCGGAACACGGGCGTTACAACTCTCCCCCACTTATGTGAAGATTCGTCCTCGAATCTTTCTTCTTCTTCGGCTTTTCTGATAACTTTGGTTGCTTCTCAAACCACTTAGGAAACTTTTCCTTCATCCGTTCCTCTGGTTCCCAAGTCATATCTTCCTCCCCTTCGCAATCCCAAACCACTTGGATCATTTTAATCTTCTTTCGACCAGCCTGTTTCACTCTTTTTCCCACAATCCGAACTGGCCTTCCCTCAATAGTCCAATTTTCTTTCAAGTCCGGTGGTGGATCCGTGGTAACTCGTTCCCCATGAGTCACGCACTTCCTTAGCAAGGAAACGTGGAAAACATTATGAAATGCTTCCAACACTTGTGGCAATTCCAACTTATAAGCCACTGCTCCGATCCTTTCCAGAATCTTGTACGGTCCCATGTACCTAGGTTTCAGTTTCCCAGATAACGCAGCTCGGTCTTTACCCTTGTTGATAACCATCTTGACGTAAACCAGATCATCTACTTGGAATTCCAATTCCTTTCGGCGCTTATCAGCATAACTCTTTTGCCGGTTCTGAGCTTCTTTCATCTTCAGCTTCAACACTCTGATTCTCTCGGTCGTTTCTTCCACAAAGTCTCGACCAAAAATACTGCGCTCCCCCACTTGGGTCCAACATAGCGGTGTACGACACGGCCGTCCATACAACGCTTCAAACGGTGACATCCCAATGCTAGCGTGATAGCTATTATTATAGGAAAATTCCGCCAAAGGCAAGTAATCCTTCCATCTACCGCCCCAATCCAGAACACAAGCTCGCAACAAATCCTCAAGTGTCCTGATTGTCCTCTCGGACTGTCCATCTGTCTGCGGATGATAGGCTGTACTCATGTGAACTCTTGTCCCAAAACGTTTCTGAAGTTCTTTCCAGAAAGCCGATGCAAAACGCGAGTCTCGATCAGAAACTATACTCGCCGGCACTCCATGCAACTTAACGATCTGCTCCACATATAACTTTGCTAGTCCTTCGGCCTTGTCCTGTTTGTTGATTGCAAGGAAGTGAGCAGACTTAGTCAATCTATCGACTATGACCCAAATCGAATCCATATTGCCACACTTTGGCAATCCGGTCACAAAATCCATTGTGATCATGTCCCATTTCCATTCTGGAATCGGTAAACTTTGCAACAGCCCACTCGGAACCTGATGTTCAATCTTCACCATTTGACAAGTCTGACAACCAGCAACCCACTTAGCCACATCTCGTTTCAGCCCAACCCAATGGTAGTACCGTTTCAGATCTCGATACATCTTGGTCGATCCCGGGTGAATCGCAAACTTAGAATGGTGAGCTTCCTTAAGAATTTCTTCCCTGAGTTCCTTGTCATTTGGAACACACACACGGCCATTAACCAAAATCGTCCCATTGTTTGAAGTCTGATACTCCGAATTATCATTCTTCGCCGACTTCATAAGAATCTCATCTTTCTGTTGAGCCAACCGTACCCGACTTAACAAATCTGCCTGATCTGCTGCACCTAAACCCAACGGTTCCACCTCTTCAGTCAAAGCTGCCAACCGTAAGGTCCCAACCATACTGACCAATCCTTCCATATCTTTTTCGGCAGATGCGGCTACTCTCTTCCTGCTAAGTGCATCCGCAACAAGATTTGCCTTTCCCGGATGGTAGGCAATATCCAGATCATAATCGGCCACAAACTCCATCCACCTACGCTGCCTCATGTTCAACTCCGGCTGAGTGAATATGTACTTCAGGCTCTTGTGATCTGTGAAAACTTGAACTTTCCCACCGTACAAGTAAGATCGCCAAATCTTCAACGCAAACACTACCGCAGCCATTTCCAGATCGTGAGTAGGGTAATTCTGCTCATGCTTTCTCAACTGTCTTGAAGCGTAAGCTATTACTTTCCCTTGCTGCATCAGAACGCATCCCAATCCCATCCGTGAAGCATCTGTGTAAACCACAAAAGACTGATCCGGCTCAGGCAAAGTTAAAACCGGAGTACTCGTAAGCATTTCCTTCAACTTAGCGAAACACTTCTCACAATCAGCCGACCACACAAACGGTACATCCTTTCCAGTTAGCCGTGTCATTGGCTGAGCCATACTTGCAAATCCCTTAACAAACCGCCGGTAATATCCAGCTAACCCAAGGAAACTTCTTATTTCCGAGGCATTAACAGGTCTAGGCCAATCTGCGATTGCCTTAATCTTTTCTGGATCTACGGACACTCCCTTATCCGAAACCACATGACCCAAAAATCCAATCTCCCTTTGCCAGAAACTGCACTTGCTAAGCTTAGCAAACAACTTATGTTCCCTTAGTCTATTCATCACCGTCCTGAGGTGATCCACGTGATCTTCCCGGTTCTTTGAGTAGACCAGAATGTCATCTATGAAGATGATCACGAACTCATCCAAGCAATCTCTGAAAACGTTATTCATGAGTTTCATGAAGGCCGCAGGTGCGTTCGTCAGTCCAAACGGCATGACTACGAACTCAAAGTGACCATACCTTGTCCTAAAGGCAGTCTTCCTTACATCCGACTCGTCTATCGGAATCTGATGATAACCTGAAGCCAAATCGATCTTAGAGAAACAAGTAGCACCTCGGAGTTGATCCAGTAACTCATCTATCCTCGGAAGAGGGTACTTGTTCTTCACAGTAACTCTGTTCAACCCGCGGTAGTCGATACAAAGCCGGAAACTCCCATCCTTTTTCTTAACAAACAATACCGGTGCGCCCCACGGTGAACTGCTTGCTCTTACGAACCCTTTCTCCATCAGCTCGCTCAACTGTTTCTTTAGCTCGGCCATCTCGGCAGGTGCCATCCGGTATGGAGCTTTAGAAATCGGAGCCGTTCCAGGCTCTAGCTCGATGGTGAACGGATCAGAACGTGTTGGTGGTAAACCACTCAGCACCGCAAACACATCTTCGAACTCCCTTACAACCGGAATGCTACTTAGCTCCGCATCCGGCCCAACTTCGGTAGTGGTGATTGTTGCCAAATACGCTTCACAACCCTTCTCAATCATCTGTTCAGCCTGAACTGCCGAGACAATCAGACTTCCCGAGGTCGGTTTAATGCCTTGATATTCCAGAATCCCCTTCTCAGTTTCAAACCGAACTCTCCCGCGATGACAGTCCAAGTGTGCCTTGTATTTCCCGAGCCAATCCATACCAAGGATCACATCATAAGACTTCACCTCGCAGATTTCCAGATCAGCTGGCATGTTCACCGAGCCAATCATGACAGAGACATTACGGACCTTCCCAAGAGTACGCATGACCTGTCCACCGGCCGCTTTAACTAAGCCAAAATTACATCCTGGTTCCTTGCGGAACTCGCCTTTCCCAATCATATCCGGATTCACAAAGCAATTTGTTGCTCCGGAATCAAACAGAACATGGGTTGCCACACCACCCATGGCAAGGGTCCCTACACATTCATCTAGAATGCTAAGATCAAAGCAACACGCAACAGAATTTCACACAGAAATTTTTATTAAGGCAAGTGATAGGACTTACCAGTGATCGGACGTGAGCAACTCGGATCAGACACGGTCTCCTCAGTCATAGCATAGAGCCGCGGCATCACAGCCTGTCTCTTTGGCGGTGGCGGCAATGGTAGTCCCTCACTTGGCCTCTTCTCGGATTGATGCACCGTCCGTGCTAGCTGTGGACAATTCGGCCTTAAGTGCCCAGCTTCTCCACACTGATAACAGACCCTTACTCCCCTACGATCCTCCTCGGAACAATCACGGACTTTGTGATCCAAGCTTCCACAGCGGAGACAAGCACCCGTTGCACGCCAACTAGTACCAGAATTCCCCTTCACGACAGCCATTCCTGCGTTGCGACTCACAGGTGGTTTTCCCGAAGGAACACTCTTCCTTTGCCCAGCAGCAATACTGACAAGTCTGGCTTCCTCAGCCGAAGTAGACTCTAACTGAGCCGCTTTTTCCACCAGCTCCTGAAAGGTGCCATAGTCACGGATTTGACAATGCTTACGGATATCAATCCTTAACCCACGCATGAACCGCTTAATCTGATTCCCCTCGCTTCCCATTTCACGGCCAGCATACTTCTTCAGATTATTAAACTCCGCCTCGTATTCCCTCACTGATTTTGCCCCTTGACGAAGATCAAGGAAAGCCCCTTCCAAACGATCACGAGCTTCCGGTGGGAAGTACTTAGCACGGAACAGATCACAGAAATCAGCCCACGTGCTCATTGCGTCCCTCGGTTGCGCACTACGCCACCAGGTATGCGCGTCACCTTCCAGATAGTGCACAGCAAGGTCCTTCTTGTACTGATCAGGACAACGTATGGACTCAAAGTTTCTCTCCAATCGCTCAATCCAGCCATCCGCCTCAATGGGCTTCGTTCCACCAGAGAAAAACTTTGTTCCCAACTTCTGCATGTGTTCCATCATCTTCAGGTAAGATGGAACTCTCGCATTCACAACTTCTTCCACCTCTACGACGGGTGGATTCACAACAGGCGGTGGTGCCACAGGGGCAGCCGCAACAACAGGCAGTCTCGCCAACACTTGGGTCAGTAAACCCAACACCCCTTCCAAACCAGCCGGAGCGGCAGCAACGTTTGCCGTATTCTCGGCCATCTCCTCAACAGGATGTTCCCCCTCATTGTTCACACCAGACTCATCATCAACACGCCTCTTACGGTTACCTCTTGCCATCTGCAATACCGAGAACAGAAATTTCTAAGTTAGTCGGCAAACTAACTTAGCCACCATACAGAACAATCAGACTTACCGCGAGACAAGGCGCTGGAAGGATGGTATTCCCACTAACCCACTTATGCTAGACTCTGTCCTAGAACCGACCGCGCTCTGATACCAACTTGTAAGACCCTAATCCGATTTTTATAAATTTAGCCAACACTTAACAATTTTAGCCGGATTAGAATATACCAGATTTTTAATTTTTGCACGTTCTAGTTCGTTCAGACTTAGTCATTTTCGAGCATAAATAGGTTAATACAGAAAACTTGAATTAAAACAAACGAGGTTCTAGCACATTTGTTAAGTTTGCATATAAGCTACTACAAAATGTAAACTAGACCGAATCTACCCAACACAACCATCCATCCGTTCCAGCCCATGTCCCGCGAACTGATCAACCATCATATGTAACATCTCGGCTACAATCAGAACCTGCATCCAAAAGGAGGCATAAGCAACAGAAATGCTTAGTGAGAACGGTCATCCCGTCTCACTTAGCCAAAGCATGAATCGCAACAAGAATAAACCAGAATCAATCAGAACCAGAACTAGCCGAGTGATTATATACCATTACCGGCTAAATCTCAGTCTAGATCGCCAATAATGTACACAATCCCACGGATAGCCAACAGAACATGAATAAACCAGAGTCAATCAGAACCAGAACTAGCCGAGTGATTATATACCATTACCGGCTGAATCTCAGTCTAGATCGCCAATAATGTACACAATCCCACGGATAGCCAACAGAACATGAATAACGATAAACATCGAATTCATCAGAACAAACAGAACCATCTACTCAAGAAACGACCCAGACTTAAGGCCACGGTCACGCACTCACCTTCGTTTCCTTCGGATTCGTATCGAACAGAAAATCCCTTCTCTCGGCTAGAATCCCTCCTCAGACCAGAATTAAATTCTCGTTCGGCTAAAACTCCTCGCGATCGATTTTCCTCGAATACACTGAATTCTCGTTCGGCTAAAACTCCTCGCGATCGATTTTCCTCGAATACGTTGAATTCTCGTTCGGCTAAAACTCCTCGCGTTCGATTTTCCTCGGATAATCTGAATTCTCCCTCGGCTAAAATCAGATTATCACGGATAAACTGTACTTTCTCTCGAATAACTTCTCACAAATTCTCCCTTATACTTTCAGAGTTCTTTTGGTCGCGCCAAAGAGAAGAATTAAGCCAAAAGCTTAATAAAATAAACCAAGGTCCGATTCCCTCGCGAATAACTGATCCCACGGTTAATTTGATTGGCTAGAAACCGAAACTGCTCTCACACGTGCCTTTTTCCCGAGAAACTGTCGACGGTTTTCGCCTTTGATACGCTTTACTCGGCTAAAATGTAAACAATTACATTTTTATACACATTTGGTCGAATAAAATGTACACGGTTACATTTTATACACGCTTGCTCGGCTGAAATGTAAACGGTTACATTTTTATACACATTTGGTCGGCTAAAATGTAAACGGTTACATTTAATACACGCGCGCTCGGCTAAAAATGTAAACTGTTACATTTTTATACACATTCGGTCGAATAAAATGTACACGGTTACATTTTATACACGCGCGCTCGGCTAAAATGTAGACGGTCGCATTTTATTCACTTTTGCTCGGCTAAAATGTAAACGATTACATTTTTATTCACTTTGGTCGGCTAAAATGTAGACGGTCGCATTTTATTCACTTTTGCTCGGCTAAAATGTAAACGGTTACATTTTTATTCACTTTGGTCGGCTAAAATGTATACGATTACATTTTTATTCGGCTAAAATGTAAACAGTTACATTTTTGACAATTTCCTCGGCTAAACTCAATTTCTTCCTTAGCCAAATTCCCTCGTTTGGCAGAATCGCGGAACACGGGCGTTACACCCCACCCTGGTCCGACGGCCGGTGCGTTAGTCCGGGAGGCTTGTATGACTTGTTTACTGACCCTGCAATCACCACGTGACCTTTCCCCGTGTTTTGTCCTCACTCACACGCTACCGCGAATCACTTCCCGGAAGGTCACCCATCCTTAGACTACTCCAGCCCAAGCACCCTTAACTCTGGAGTTCTTTCGGGCAAGTGATCGGAAAAGGTAAGTGCACTTTGGTGACATAGGTAGCCAAATCAATTCTTATAAGCCTCTCCGCATATACAAGAAACCGGGATGTTACAATCACCCCCACTCACAGAGCGCAACGTCCTCGTTGCGCACCAGGATCGTCACCCTAGACGGTGTGAGCCCACCTGACTTCACACACGTGTTTGGGTTCGGCTCTGATACCACTTATAACGCCCCGACCGCCCCTACCTGGGCCCCATGCCCTCTCTCGGCACGTGGGCCCCACCCTGGTCCGACGGCCGGTGCGTTAGTCCGGGAGGCTTGTATGACTTGTTTACTGACCCTGCAATCACCACGTGACCTTTCCCCGTGTTTTGTCCTCACTCACACGCTACCGCGAATCACTTCCCGGAAGGTCACCCATCCTTAGACTACTCCAGCCCAAGCACCCTTAACTCTGGAGTTCTTTCGGGCAAGTGATCGGAAAAGGTAAGTGCACTTTGGTGACATAGGTAGCCAAATCAATTCTTATAAGCCTCTCCGCATATACAAGAAACCGGGATGTTACACCACTTATTTTGGGATAATTTTGAATATTTTTATTTTCTTTTTTTAATACATAGACGCATATTCTATGGATATAGGAATTAGATCAAATAGGTTTGGGTCCCTAATTGTCCCCGCTTCTCAATAAAATTGAGATTTGATAGGGGTTAGTCCACCGATTTAAGGCGTATAGGAGGTTTATCAAATTACTTCTAAAAATAAATAAATAAATATGCTAAAATCCTTTTAAATTAGTAAAGTTAACATTAATATACCATTGGAATATGGTTTGGTATTTTAGAAATAAACAAGGAGGAATAGTTTCATTATTTTCTGCATTTACTCGAAAATATCGAATTCTCGTAGGGGTTACTTCGCTTATTTTGGTATAATTTTGAATATTTTTGTTTTCTTGTTTTAATACATAGACCATATTCTATATATATAGGAACTAGATCAAATAGTTTTGCGTCCCTAATTGTCCCTACTTCTTTATAAAACTGAGATCTCATAGGGGTTAGTACACCGATTTAGGGTGTATAGGAGGTTTATCAAATTACTTCTTAAAAGTAATAAATATACTAAAAAACCTTTTAAATTAGTAAAGTTAACATTAATATACCGTTGGAATATGGTTTGGTATTTTAGAAATATAGAAGGAGGATTAGTTTCATTGTTTTCTGCATTTACTCGAAAAAATCGAATTCTCGTAGGGGTTAGTCCACTTATTTTGGGATAATTTTGAATATTTTTATTTTTTTGTTTTAATACATAGACGCATATTCTATGGATATAGGAATTAGATCAAATAGGTTTGAGTCCCTAATTGTCCATGCTTCTCTATAAAATTGAGATCTCATAGGGGTTAGTCCACCGAGTTAAGGCGTATAGGAGGTTTATCAAATTACTTCTTAAAATGAATAAATATACTAAAAACCTTTAAAATTAGTAAACATAACATTAATATACCGTTGGAATATGGTTTAGTATTTTAGAAATAAAGAAGGGGGATTAATTTTATTATTTTCTGCATTTACTCGAATTAAAATATCGAATTCTAGTAGAGGTTAGTCCACTTATTTTGGGATAATTTTGAGTATTTTCATTTTCTTATTTTAATATATAGACGCATATTCTATGGATATAGGAATTAGATCAAATAGGTTTGGGTCCCTAATTGTCCCTACATCTCTTTAAAATTGAGATCTCATAGGGGTTATCCACCGATTTAGGGCGTATAGGAGGTTTATCAAATTACTTCTTAAAATGAATAAATGTACTAAAAACCTTTAAAATTAGTTAAGTTAACATTAATATAGCATTGGAATATGGTTTGTTATTTTAGAAATAGAACAGGAGGATTAGTTTCATTATTTTCTGCATTTACTAGGAAAAATCGAATTCTCGTAGGGGGTTAGTCCACTTATTTTTGGATAATTTTGAATATTTTTGTTTTCTTTTTTTAATACATAGACTCATATTATATGGATATAGGAACTAGATCAAATAGGTTTGCGTCCCTAATTTTCCCTCCTTCTTTATAAAACTGAGATCTCTTAGGGGTTAGTACACCGATTTAGGGCGTATAGGATGTTTATCAAATTACTTCTTAAAATGAATAGATATACTAAATAACTTTTTAAATTAGTAAAGTTAACATTAATATACCGTTGGAATATGGTTTGGTATTTTAGAAATATAGAAGGACGATTAGTTTCATTATTTTATGCATTTACTCGAAAAAATCGAATTCTCGTAGGGGTTAGTCCACTTATTTTGGGATAATGTTGAATATTTTCGATTTCTTTTTTTAATACAGACTCATATTCTATGGATATAGGAATTATATCAAATAGGTTTGGGTCCCTAATTGTCCCTACATCTCTTTAAAATTGAGATCTCATAGGGGGTTAGTCCACTGATTTAGGGGGTATAGAAGGTTTATCAAATTACTTCTTAAAATGAATAAATGTACTAAAAACCTTTTAAATTAGTTAATTTAACATCAATATAGCATTGGAATATGGTTTGGTATTTTAGAAATAGAAAAGGAGGATTAGTTTCATTATTTTCTGCATTTACTCGAAAAATCTAATTCTCGTAGGGGTTAGTCCACTTATTTTAGGATAATTTTGAATAACTTTATTTTCTTGTTTTAATGCATAAATGCATATTCTATGGATATAGGAACTAAATCACATTGGTTTGGGTCCCTATATGTCCCCGCATCTCTATAAAATTGAGAACTCATAATGATTAGTCCACCGATTTAAGGCGTCTAGAAGGTTTATCAAATTACTTCCTAAAAATTAATAAATATACTAAAAACCCTTTAAAATTAGTTAAGTTAACACTAATCTATCATTGGAATATGGTTTGGTATTTTAGAAATAAACAAGGAGGATTAGTTTCCTTATTTTCTGCATTTACACGAAAATATCAAATTCTCGTAGGGGTTGTCACTTCACTTATTTTGGGATAATTTTGAATATTTTTGTTTTCTTGTTTTAATACATAGACGCATATTCTATGGATATAGGAACTAGATCAAATAGTTTTGTGTCCCTAATTGTCCCTGCTTCTCTATAAAATTGAGATCTCATAGGGGTTAGTACACCGATTTAGGGCGTATAGGAGGTTTATCAAATTACTTCTTAAAATGAATAAAGATACTAAAAAACCTTTTAGATTAGTAAATTTAACATTAATATACCTTTGGAATGTGGTTTGTTATTTTATAAATAGAAAAGGAGGATTAGTTTCATTATTTTCTGCATTTACTCGAAAAAATTGAATTCTCGTAGGGGTTAGTCCACTTATTTTGGGATAATTTTGAATATTTTCATTTTCTTATTTTAATACATAAATGCATATTCTATGGATATAGGAACTAAATCATATAGGTTTGGGTCCCTATATGTCCCCGCATCTCTATAAAATTGAGAACTCATAGTGATTAGTCCACCGATTTAAGGCGTATAGAAGGTTTATCAAATTACTTCTTAAAAATTAATAAATATACTAAAACCCCTTTAAAATTAGTTAAGTTAACATTAATATAGCATTGGAATATGGTTTGGTATTTTAGAAATAGAAAAGGAGAATCAGTTTCATTATTTTCTGCATTTACTCGAAAATATCGAATTCTCGTAGGGGTTAGTCCACTTATTTTGGGATAATTTTGAATATTTTTTCGTTTTCTTGTTTTAATACATAGACACATATTATATGGATATAGGAATTAGATCAAATAGGTTTGGGTCCCTAATTGTCTATGCTTCTCTATAAAATTGAGATCTCATAGGGGGTTAGTTCACCGATTTAGGGCGTATATGAGGTTTATCAAATTACTTCTTAAAATGAATAAATATACTAAAAACTTATAAATTAGTAAAGTTAATATTAATATACCGTTGGAATATGGTTTGGTATTTTAGAAATAAAGAAGGATGATTAGTTTCATTATTTTCTGCATTTACTCGAAAATATCGAATTCTCGTAGGGGTTAGTCCACTTATTTTGGGATAATTTTGAATATTTTTGTTTTCTTGTTTTAATACACATACGCATATTCTATGGATATAGGAATTATATCACATAGGTTTGGGTCCTTATATGTCACAGCTTCTCTATAAAATTGAGAACTCATAGTGATTAGTCCACCGATTTTAGGCTTATACAAGGTTTATCAAAGGGAAATTTTAAAAAATACCACCATCTAGACCTCACTTTACAAAATTACAATCAACTAAAAACTTAATCAAAACTACCGTCATTTAATAAAGTGTTGACCATTTTACCCTTAAACTTTGATAAATCGCGACCTGCTTTTTTGTGAGGTTTCGCTGGTGATTTGCATAATTGCAGATCACGCCGGAGTTCAGACCCGAAGAAGACTGGATTCACCGGTGATTGAGTATTTTGAGAGAAAATTCCGCGACCACTGACGGCAGCGCAACAGTTATTGTGTGAGGGTAGAGATCGCCCATCTTTTCTAGTTATTGGGAGAAAATTCATACATTTGCTTTTGTTCAATTAGTAGATGACGATCTTATTTTAGATTGGTTGATGTGATTTTAGATTTCGAAGATGTATGTGCAATTGAGAATTTATGGATTGTATTTGATTTTAGGTTTTGGAGATGCCGATGTCATTTAGAATTCTTTTTGTTCAGTAAATTTATATAGCCTTATAAATCAAATTTTATATATCATTGCCCGCTTCTGGGTTCAATAACCCTTGAAGTATGTGAAGTCTGTGTCATTAAGATGAGACGATTGAGAAATTTCTTTGTTGAATTCTTAGGGTCCATGTAGCTGAGAAATTTCTTTGTTAATTCAGTAAATTTATATAGCCTTATTAATCATGTGGATTTGTAAATTTGAGCTTTACCTGCTCTTGGTTCAATATATCTCATTAAGATTATAGAGATGACAATGTGGATTGTAAATTTATGAGCTAATTTATAGGACCTTGTAAACCATATTTTTGCTTTTATCAGGTTACAATGATTGAACTATACTCTGTATGTGAAAGATGAGAGTTCACAAATAACACCTGGGATTTCATTATTGATGGTGAAAGAGGAAGCTTAATTAGTGTCATCAAAAAAAACATTATCTACAAAGATCTGGTTGATGTGGTTTTAGAAGATTTTGGCATTGATAGTGATGTGAGTTTTGTAAAGATTAGTTATGGATCACACTTAAAAGAACTTCCTCCAATGTTTATTAGGAATGATCGCCAAGTGAGATCTTATATGAACAAGTTTAAAGATAGCGGAGAAGTTAAGTTATGTGTTACATTGATAGAAAATAACAAAAAAAAATAGCTATGAAGTTTCCATCACACCACATAATGAGGTACTTACAAATGTTTAAATGTTATTTATAAGTATTTTTAAATCTATTCTCTGCATATATATAAAATTATATGTTTCTCTTGCAGAGAGAAACGAACTCAATTACTATGGTAGAGAATGTTCAATTCGAGGAGAGTTTTAATGCTCCAGGTCCTTCACGTCGGGTTAGAGATGAGGTACTTTTATTATAAAAAACTATATGTGTTATTCTTATATAAGGGTTTTTAAAATATGGCAGTGTTTGTCTTATAGGGCTATATAAATTTATTGAACAAAAAAAATTCTCAATGACATCGTCATCTCCAAAACCTAAAATCAAATACAATCCATAAATTCTCAATTGCACATACATCTTCGAAATCTAAAATCACATCAACCAATCTAAAATAAGATCGTCATCTCCTAATTGAACAAAAGCAAATGTATGAATTTTCTCCCAATACCTAGAAAAGATGGGCGATCTCTACCCTCACACAATAACTAATGCGCTGCCGTCGATGGTCGCAGAATTTTCTTTCAAAATACTCAATCACCGGCGAATCCAGTCTTCTTCGGGTCTGAACTCCGGCGTGATCTGCAATGATGCACATCACCAACGAAACCTCACAAAAAAAGCTGGTCGCGATTTATCTAGGTTTAAGGGTAAAATGGTCAACAATTTATTAGATGAGGGTAGTTTTGATTAAGTTTTTAGTTGATTGTAGTTTTGTAAAGTGAGGTCTAGATGGTGGTATTTTTAAAAAAAATTCCATTTGATAAACCTTCTATACGCCTTAAATCGGTGGACAAACCCCTACGAGATCTCAATTTTATAGAGAAGCGGGAACATATAGGGACCCAAACCTATGTGATCTAATTCCTATATCCATAGAATATGCGTCTATGTATTAAAAAAAAATGAAAATATTCAAAATTATCTCAAAATAAATGGACTAACCCCTACGAGAATTCGATTTTTTGAGTAAATGCAGAAAATAATGAAACTAATCCATTTTCTATTTCTAAAATACCAAACCATATTCCAACGCTATATTAATATTAACTTAACTAAATTTAAAGGTTTTTAGTATATTTATTCATTTTAAGAAGTAATTTGAAAAACCTCATATACACCCTAAATCGTTGGACTAACCCCTATGAGATCTTAATTTTATAGAGAAGCAGGGAAAATTAGGGACCCAAACCTATTTGATCTAGTTCCTATTTCCATAGAATATGAGTCTATGTATTAAAACAAGGAAACGAAAATATTCAAAATTATCCCAAAATAAGTGGACTATCGTTTAAAATATTATGAATGCCCTACGAGAATTCAATATTTTCGAGTAAATGCATAAAATAATGAAACTAATCCTCCTTCTTGATTTCTAAAATACCAAACGATATTCCAACGGTATATTAATGTTAACTTTACTAATTTTAAAGGTTTTTAGTATATTTATTCATTTTAAGAAGTAATTTGATAAACCTCCTATACTTCTTAAATCGGTGGACTAACGCCTATGAGATCTCAATTTATAGAGAAGAAGGGACAATTAGGGACCCAAACCGATTTGATTTAGTTCCTATAACCATAGAATATGCTTCTATGTATTAAAACAAGACAACGAAAATATTCAAAATTATCCCAAAATAAGTGAACTTAATCCCTGCGAGAATTTAATTTTTCGAGTAAATGCAGAAAATAATGAAACTAATCATCATTTTCTATTTCTAAAATATCAAACCATATTCCAACGCTATATTAATACTAACTTAACTGATTTTAAAGGTTTTTTAGTATATTTACTCATTTTTAAGAAGTAATTTGATAAACCTCCTATACGCCCTAAATAGGTGGACTAACCCCTATGAGATCTCAATTTCATAGAGAAGCATGGACAATTAGGGCCCCACATGGACAATCTCAATTTCAATGCAGTTTCGAAGGTTAGATGCGTATCCGTCCGGGAATCTAACACTATCGGAAATCCAGTTAAAAACTCGGCCTTTTAACGTTCATCTAACCGAAATGCTGGGACTGGAGCCTTCCCGTTCCTTGTCACATATAGTGCTCTACGAGAACAAATGTCTGGCAAGTCCAATCTAGACTTCAAATTGTCCTTCGTCTTCCCTTGGACATTGAGAACGGTGTTCATAATGTTGTCAAAAAATTATTCTCAATGTGCATGACATCCATATTATGCCTCAAAATATGGTCTTTCCAATAAGGCAAATCCTAGAAAATACTCTTTTTGTGCCAATTATGTACGTTGCCACAACCATCAACAGGATGATACCCGTTACCACCACAATCAACCGTCCTCTCTACACCAAAATCCCTAAACTGAGTCAACAAATAGTGTCCATATAACTTAGGAGGTGGACCATCAACTACTTTCCATTTCTTCCTAAACAATGTCGTGCTCCGACGATAAGGATGATCGCTTGGAAGAAATCGCTTGTGGCAATCAAACCAAGACGTTTTGCATCCGTGCTTCAACTGGAAAGCATATGTGTTATCTTGACAGTACGGGCACGATAATCTTCCGTGTGTTGTCCATCCTGATAACATGCCATATGTTGGGAAATCGCTAATGGTCCACATAAGTACCGACCGCATCACGAAATTATGCTGACAAGAAACATCAAACGCCTCAACACCTTGGTCCCATAACATTCGCAACTCATAAATCAATAGCTGCAAAAACACATCAAGTGATCTCTTCGGATGCTCTGGTCCAGGAACGAGAATGCTAAGAAACAAGAACTCCTGTCTCATGCACAAAGATGACGGAAAATTGTAAGGTGTTACAATTACTGGCCACAATGAATATTGTCTGTCGTGCTTCCCAAAAGGGTTAAAACCATCGGTACATAATCCAAGGTATACGTTCCTCGCCTCAAACGCAAAACTGTGATACTTTGTCTGAAAATATTTTCATGCTTATGCGTCTGGCAGATGACCAATTTCTCCATTCGTTGTATGCTCTGCATGCCATCTCATTGCTCCCGTTGTGCGTTCTGACTGATATAACCTCTTCAATCTCTCTGTTAATGGTAAATACCACATCCGTTTATATGGCACATATACTCTTCTACCTGTTTCCTTATACCGAGGTTTGCAACAAAAACGGCAACTCGAACGGTCTGCGTCCTTTCTCCAGTAGAGCATACAATTGTCGATGCATACATCTATCATCTGATACGGCCATCCTAGACCTTGAACAAGTTTTTATATCTCATAGTATGTTGCCGGTGCAAGATTATCTTCTGGCAAAATTTCTTTCACAAAATCAGTGATTGCATCCACGCACTCTTCACTCAAATTGAAATCAGTCTTTATACCCATCATCCTAGTTGCAGTTGATAAAGAGGAATGCCCACCTCTACACCCATCATATAACGGATGTTTAGCACCGTCTAACATATCGAAGAATCTCCGAGCTTACAAGTTAGGTTCTTCTCCTCTATCTCCATACTCAGCAACCGATGGTATAGTTTCACGAAATGCATCGTTTACCATCTGAACATGACCTACAGTACTTTCTACTTCAATTGTAGGTTCTTCTAAGTTAGCGTTATCCCCAATATATTGTTCACTAGTACTAGCAATATTATCCACCACTGTATCATTTTCTCCATGATAATACCAAACCTTGTAACCTGGCACAAACCCATGACAATACAGGTGTGACCATACTTCATCTATCACGATATATCTACGATTCCAACAATTACTACAAGGGCAGTAGATTTTACCGTTTTTTTGCTTTTTCTGTGTACCCGCAAATGCCATGAATTCCTACAGACCTTCTTTGAATTCCTCCGTAACTAGGCCCGTATCCGGAATTTGATGAGGCTTGTCCATCCGTGATCAAAAATAATTATAAGGATCTGAAAAAGATATTATCGTAAGGAATTAGATAAGAAAAGTTTTTTTTTGTGATTGTAAATGAAATGGTGGATCCGTTTTTATAAGGAAAATTCTGCGCATTTTTCGACGGATTTTTGACGGATGAAAAGTAGATATTATCGATGTCGGCAAGATGTCGGCAAGGACAACATCTGTCGAATATCCGTCGAAAAGTTTCCAACGGATGCCTGTCGTCGGAAATCCGTCGGCAACATATCGGCAAGATTAACATTTGTCGGGAGGCCGTCGGAAATCCGTCGGAATTGGTCCGACGGCTTGTTGTCGTCGGAAACCCGTCGGAAATTTCCGACGGGTACGATTTTCCGACGGATCGTACGTCCGTCGAAATCCAGTCGGAAATCCGTCGGAATTTTCCGACGGACTTATGACATTCGGAAATGGCCCTGTTTTCTTGTAGTGAGTTTTGTTGTTGATCTATGTTTATCGTCTTTCATTATTATCCCTTGATTTGTGTTGTCTAAGATACTGATGTTTGTTGTTGTAATGAGTCTGTTATGTTTCTTAGATTTGGTCTTTGTGATGGTCTAAAGATGAAATTCCGATAAAATCAAAATCCTTCCTAAAATAATCTTTAAAAGTTTCTTGATTAAGGTTGTTATCCTTAGCTAACAAAAAGTCATGAGTTTTATGGTCCTGGTTGATTCGTCTTTTTTTTTTAGGGTTCACGTGATCATCTCCTATCAACAAAAGCTTAGTGCAACCATCGAAGGAAGGATTCACTTCTATTCGGTAAAAGAGAAAACAAAAACTGATCGAAAAGAAAGAGAAAGAAGTCGGACAAACCAAAACAGTTTTAGCTTTTAGGTGGAATGAAGAACCAGGGCGAATCAGATTGAGTAGATAATTTTTTTCCAATTCAATTGGGTATGGGATATCTTACTTTTTTTTTTCGTTCGCGCGTCAAAAAAATTTAAAGTATTGTTTTTTTTTTTAGAGGAAATAGATAGTTTGGTTGAGTATTTATTGTTCTCACCTTTTTGCATCATCAAGCTTGGACTGTAGAAGCTTCCCAACTAAACCTACTATATATTAAAAATTAAAATTGGTTGACGATGGTAATTCTTTGAATTAGGGTCTGTTCGTTTGCCAGCCGCAGGAGGCTGCAGCTAAACGGTGTTCGTTTATCAGACGCGGCTGCGACTGCGGCTGGATGCTGCGATCTACGTTCGAAAATTCTAGACGTCAGCGTTGCGTTGCGATCAATCATAACGTCTGGCCGCGCAGCTGTCAAACGAACAACAAAAGCTGCATCTGGTCGCAGCGTCTGGCCGCAGCCGCTGGGGCCGACAAACGAACAAGCCTTTAGCCGCCCTTTATTCGTAAGTTGATTAATTTGTGTTGTTTGGTCAGAGTTTTTTGTATGTGTACGTGGGTTTGGAAAACTCAATACTAACAAAATTTCAACTTATTGGGCCGACTTTATTGGCCCACCAAAATAAAACGAAAACCCTGAATGAGAAGAAGCATATACTCTTGGCATCTCGGTCACAACTTTGATAGGCGCTCCTTTCTTTTTCCTCTCCATCACAGTTTCAGAGGGATCGCTTGATGACGCCATTGACGACGATATATCCCTTTCAATTCCGATTTCCGATTTGCGAGACAATTTAATGTGTTTCCCTTTTTTTCCTCGACGTTTTTTAATTATTATTTTTCTGGAAGAAATCACGTTTTTGTTTTGCGACCAAAAATCAAATTTTTTGTCTCTCATTTTAACCATTCAGCTTCCGTTTGCTCTACCGCCTCTTGTCACCTCTTTTCTCTCTCGCTCAATCTTCCTTTCGTTCTCCTCTAAGGTTAGTCCGAAGACTTATTCTCCGATTGTTGATGTTTATTTGTATTCGATTTTTCATAGCTTTAGCTCTCTTTCTTTTTCCTCCTTTTGATGTTTAGATAACCTATATATTTTCAGCTTCCGTTTGCTCTAACGCCTCCTGTCACCTCTTTTCTCTGTCGTTCAATCTTCCTTTCGTTCTCCTCTAAGGTTAGTCCGTTTCTTCGAAGACTTATTTTCCGATTGTTGATGTTTTTGTATTCGATTTTGCATAGGTTTAGCTCTTTTTTTCCTCCTTTTGATGTTTAGATAACCTATATCGTTAAGTTTTGTTGTTGATCTATGTTTAATTTGATTATGTAACTGTTGTTTGGAGATTCACTAAATAGAGAGAAAAGAAGTCTCTGATTATTATTTACCCAAATATATTTCAGTTTCATAAAAACTAAACAGAATCTGATGTCAAACAAAAAACTAAACAGAATCTAAAACCCAAACCGTGTATGCTTGTTAGAAAAAAAATTGTGAAAAAATGCAGACGAGAAGTAGCCATGAATGAATAATATACTCAACTAGTAAATAATAATCTATGAAGCATGGGTACTTCTGTTTGGTTCAAGTCCCTGCGATGTTTCTGGGACGGGAACGGCTTGGGTACAGTTCAGAAACGTCCCTGCGACGTTTCGGGTAAAACTGGGACGTTACTCAGTTGCGGGGACGGATATGTTTAAAGTCGGGGACGTTTCCGAGTCGTTTGATCTCTAAAATTGGTGTCCCCCAACTCAGATTCAGCGGGTTAGCCGCCCAAATTCGCAAGTAAACCTAATCCTCTTAGAGGCCAAACACAAACCCTAATCCTAGACGAAGTAGATGATGACACGTGACTAACTTAGCTCGTGAATGAGCTTCTAATTTGACCCATTGAGTTGTTTATCTTTGTTTTTTTTTACATTTTCTTTCAAAAATTTATACTGCATAAAAAACATTTCACAAAATAAAAACCAATTTCTAGCTAAAAATCATCACTAAGTTACAATGATTTGTTTTAACTGAAAATGTTTATAATGACTTAATTATCTGTATTCTCAAAATTGAATATATATATATATATATATATATATATATATATATATATTATTTCCGTACACCTACCGTACCCGTCTTTATAAATTTTAAATTTGCTGTTTTCTGTTCCCATCTCCGTTTCCCGACCTCGTACCCGTCTCTGTGCTACTTAGATAATAATCAGAGACTTCTTCTCTCTATTTAGTGAATCTCCAAGTTTCTTAGATATGGTCTTTGTGATGCTCTAAAGATAAAATTCCGATAAAATAGAAAACCTTCCTAAAATAATCTTTAAAAAGTTTCTTGATTAAGGCTTTTATCCTTAGCTAACAAAAAGTCATGAGTTTTCTGGTCCTGATTGATTCAGCAATAGACCCAGCAAATGAGTGAATTTGTGATATGCATCACTCTTACCACATTCCCTCATGAAGAATGCATTGAAAGTAAGACTCTTTATAGTACATATAAGTCAACAGCTTTGTCTTCAGGCAAGGTCGATGTGAAACTCAAGCCGAAATCAATTAGTACCTGAGGGAACACATATCCATAGTCATGAACTACAGTAAGTCACTAATCGAGTGAGCATCTCAGACCCTCTGGAGACACTTACTAGCTGATTTGTCCCGCTTTTGACTAACATGTTTGATGTGGTCAAGTCACCGTGAGCCAAGCCACCATCATGGAGCTTAGCGATGGCCTCCCCAATCTGAGCAGCAACATCATCCAACCGTTCCTGGACAATCCCATTGGCTCCAAACTCAAGGAAAACGTCTTTATTAGAGACGCCCTCAATGTACTCAAGTGTCAAGGAGTGAAGCAGAGGATCCACTGCATAGAGGACTGGAGTACAAACCCCGAACTTTCTTGCCTTTATCGTACACCTAGCCTCCTATATTCAAAAAACGTAGGAACAGAAGATGAAACACTTGAATTTCTACTTTTCTTTATAGATTTCAACAAGGAAACAAGAACAGGTGATGCAGAAGAAACCAACAGCATTCAAGCGTTTGAGTGTTAGATTCAAATCCAAAATTGGGTGTCTATATTTCTTCGAGAACCGTTCTTTGACAACGGATCTTCTTCCCACGAATGTAGACTCGAACACCCTCTGAAACAAAACTGTAAAGACTTAATCTTGTCAAAAACAAAACATATATACATTGATCTACACAGATACACTTACAACTTCAACTCCTTGTTTAATCAGAATGAGAGATTAATCCCCAACGTTTTCCTCACAATCCATCCTATATTTATGCATGGACTGTGGAAGAGGCTGATCCAATGAAAAGGATGCTTCACTTAGGTGTGGATGCAGTTGTTACGAGCAATCCAGCTATGTTTCAGGGTCTCATGGAAGACCTTAGATCTGAGTGTCTTGAAGAAGGCTTTTCAATACGAACATGAAAAAAATTTGGTTCGAGAAACAAAGAACTGGTATTGGAATCACCGTAGCAATTTTAGTACGATTCACCAAACTCGAGCATTCTTAAAGATGGTAGTACCTTCCAAATCAAGAATGTATATATCGATTTTTGGCTAGATCTTATAAAGAATTGATTAAAATTAGAATTAACAATTAACAAGTAGCGGGTAATGGGACAAATACTAAAAATAAAAATAATACTTGATACTTGACTCGTACTTGCAAGCAATAAAATTTGTTGACTTGTTACCCGACTTGACATCGACAAGTACTTGTTTTTCAAGGTAAGTACGGGTCAAGTAACGGGTACGAGACAAGTACCAAGTATTTGTGCCCAGCCCTAATAGTTTCTATCATCTGATAATTTATGCTTTTTGTCTGGGTCAGAATGTAATTTGACAAGTTTGTTGTCATTTTCTGATAAATTCATAACGTTTGGGGACTCAATAAAAATACTATAAAATATATAACTCTGGTTCTTCAACTTCCCATAGATTACACAATTAACGCAGCGGCGGAGCTAAGATACGGTGTGCCCTAATTTCTGCCGGAGAAGAAAAACAAAGGTCTTCTTCGGACTTCCGGCGAGGGTTAAACGATGTCATACGACGATGTGGAGATAGAGGATATGGAGTGGAACGAAGAGATTCAGGCGTACACTTATCCTTGCCCTTGTGGCGATTTGTTCCAGATTACGAAGGAGGATCTCCGGCTCGGCGAGGAGATCGCGAATTGCCCTAGCTGCTCGCTCTACATCACCGTCATCTACAATATGGAGGATTTTCAAACCGATACGAAGAAGAATAACGAACCTAAAAGTCGCCAGCCCATCGCCGTCGCGTGAGGTAAGTCTCCCAATCTGATTTCAGGTTTTGAAGAAATTAATCAAACAAGATTGGGTTTTTGAGATTCTTTGTCAAAGTTCGAAGCTTTTATTGGATGTTGAGAGGTAGATTTGATTGTCATCTGTTTCATGCTTGAGCTTGGTACTGGTACTAGTCATTCTTGTGTTTTGTTCGTGAAGAAGATGAAGCTACTCTATATTTACTTTCTTGAGCTGTATAAATGCAATGATTGTGTCTACCTGAATTAGCTCATTACATCTCTTAGTAGAAATTTGTAAAATCTGGATGTCAAAGGTTTTAGAATTTTACTTCCTTTTCTGGAAGTTTGGTTGATCTTCTCGATACTACTTGTTAGCGGGTTCAGAGTCTTACAAAAACGTTTGGTCTTGTTTAATGAAATCTGGATGTCAAAGTTTTAAGAAATTTGTTTCCTTTTCTTGAATTTTTTTTGTTCGTCTCGTTGTTGCTTTGGATTTTGATGAGGGATCAAAACTGTTTTTTAAAACGGGCAATACCGTCCAAAGAAGCTTCACTTTTTGCAATTAGGTGGTATAAATGAGTAGACTTGTTGGATGTTAGCGATTACGAGTGTTATTAAATTTTGGTCAAAAAGCGTTATTGTGTTTTCTTCTCGTTTTAGGATCTAAAACGGCATGCGTGCGTGCGCTTTTAGTTTTGTTTTGATGACGAGAAGTAGAGAATGAAGTAATTGTAACCAATTATTAGAAGCTAACCCGCAACCATGGAAATTAACACCTTGAAAGCAACTGCAAGCTTTTACGTCTGCTGCTTTTTTGGATTACTTATGTGAGAATATGTTTGCTTATTTGCAGATTGTCGTGGAATCGATTAGAAGATTATTCGAGAAGAGCATAAGAGATTTATTATGTTGTTCAAAAGTTTTGGAAAGCATATGAAAAGTGTCACCATCCTTAGATTATGGGTATTTAGTTTACATTGATATTTGATCACATATAGAGATAAACATGGAAACAGAGGTGATGTGTTGCTGGTCATTTATGATTATTAAAACCGAATTCTTGGTGCTTTCTTGCACATTTAGATCCGATAGGTTACGCTCTGATTTGGTTTGAAGAAGGTTTGTACGGCTTATATCGCCTTTTCTTTTCTTGGGTGTTTGGAGTTTGGAGTTTGTAATTTTTATGAAGCAGAATGATAAAAATACAACTCGTCACCAATTGTACTCACTTTTTCTCAGTTGGACTTTTGCTAGTTTAGTTTAGAAAGTGTTGAGATCAAAGCAATATGTTTCAAGCTCATAAAATCTATTCTTAGGACCAAAGTGTCTCTCTTAAAATCACTAGAGAATATGACAAATAGAAAAACTCAATTTCACCAAGAAGCAGCAAAAAAGGAAAATAAAGAATCAACATTACCAAGACTACATTGTGGTGAATATATGATTTTCGTTTTAATCGGACCAATATAACCATTTTAGTCTAAAGTTTAAAGATATTGCGCACACAGTCACTTATTTGAACTTTATTTACGTTTTAGCACTTTTTTTATTTTCTGTCTTTTATGGTGTCAAATGATAATTTTATCCATGTTTTTTATTAGTCCGTATACTAGAAAAGTAAAAACTTAAAAAGTGAGTAAACATGTAATACTCCCAAAGTTTAAACCCTCCTATCGGCAGAAATTTATGTTGAGTAGAAAAAAAGACAATAAGTTACTTTAAACCAATTACTTTTTTTTGTTAATAAGAAATGACTAATTTTGGAGACATAGATCCATTTTAACAGCTGAAATAACCGTTTGGCGCGTCTTAACTCCATGATTTCATTTCCTTTTCGAAGGATCCTAAACCCAGAAAAACAATTTTTATTCTAATTTTAATCAATTCTTTATAAGATATTGCCAAAAATCGATATATACATTCTTGATTTGGAAGGTATGTCATCTATGAATGTGTAAACTCAGAAGTTTCTGATAAACAACTACACAGTACTGAGCGCCCTTGATACACAGGAAATCCTCGGCAATCCTCTGCTGATTCAGGCTTTCTGAAGCTCCACCTTCGCCGCCGTCACCGGATTCACACGCATCATCGCCGCCACCGGATTCAGCCAACTTCGCCGCTACTTAATTACGGTTGTCCCTGCAACAAAATCAAGCCGACGTTAGAGAGGGATCATGTTTCCTTTTTTCTAATCGATCCAAGTGAAAACTGGAATTGGAGAAATCACCACACCGCACGACACAAGCTTTTGGTGTGAAGGAGAGAGGTGTTGTAATCGGGCATGAGTTATTGGGCCTCACCTCTGATTTTGATAATTGGCCCTGTTGGAACTAATTTTTTGTCAAAGCCTGAGGGTTTGATAAAATTGTGTTAGTGTGAAAAGAAATGAGTTAAGCTCTTTCTAATGAAATGTTTTCATTAACCGAGAAATGTTTTCTCGTGTATATATGTTTGGAATGGTTGTGTCTTAAACGAACAACATGAGAGAAGAAAAGCCATACGTGCGACGTTCGCATCTTGGGCCTTGATTGGGCCCGTGGACTTTTTGAGGTATCGATCGATACCCCTTGGTATCGATCGATACCCAGCGGGCCGACTTAAAAATCGCAGCCGCCTAGGTTATTCTAGAAATATTCCTTTTCTGTCATGGAAAAACCCTAGCCTCTCTCCTATATATACAACACGATTTTCACCTAAAAGATGATCCTCTGATACACAAAAAACACTTACTAAAAGTTCTAGCAATCGTTTCTTCAATTCCCTACTGCTTAGAGTAAGTTTTAATTTCGAGAGTATCGTAGAATAATGGTCGATAGACATGAATCATGGTGTTGATGATTCAGTTAAACTTTGGTTGTATCCTGGGACTCATGGATCTATAAAACCCCGTCACACTACGGGAGATTCTTAGAGTTAAGGAAAGAGATTTATCTCGCCTCCTCAGATCTTGTATTGCTTTATCGTCTATAAATCGTCTGTTCCTTAAACTGTTTATTTACATATTACTGTGATTAAATCTTTCCTGTCTGTAGTGTAAATTTTGGTCCTACAATCTTAACTCTAAGAAGATCCAATTTCTGTTTTATTACTTCAATTGGATCTTTAATCACGAGTAAATAAACGTTTTTTAAACGATTCTTCTACTGCTGATGATACTCAAACGTTGTCAAAAAGCTTTTAGCAAATTGAAACGTGTAGTAGAGGCAATCTTCATCTCTCTCTATTTTTTCAAGAAGATGTTCTTCTGCTAGTGATACTCAAACGTTAATCAAACAGCTGTTTAGCAACTTGAAACGTGTAGTAGAAGCAGATCTGCTTAAACATCTTCTAAAAAACCGTCTTTAATTGCGATTAAAGAACGGTATAATCAACGAACACACATCTGTTCTTGATAGGTTCGATTCAGATCGAGGCCTTGTGAGTATCGATCGACACCCTATGGTATCGGTCGATATTGGACTAAATTGTATCGGTCGACACTTAAGTGTATCGATCGATACCATGCAAACAGTGTATCGGTCGGCACCTCAGTGTATCGATCGATACTTTGCATCGACCAAGTTGGTCTATGTCGATCGATACTGTGTATAAGACACAGGTATCGATCGACACTGGTGCTATGATCGATCCTGTGAAATTCACTTGCATCGGTCGACACCCAGGGTATATCGATCGACACTGAGCGTGTATCGATCGATACAAGGTTGCTTCGAATGACACAGTATGTGCATCGAGCATCAATCGGAACCCAGGGTGTATCGATCGACACTCAATGTGTATCGATCGACACCAAGATGCTTTGATTAACACAGTATGTGCATCGAGCATCGATCGACACCTACGGTGCATCGATCGACACCATACGGGTGCATCAATAGACATTGAGTGTGCATCGATCGATACCAAGGAGTATCGATCGACACCAATGCGATTTAGTTAGATATTAGAATTGCGATTCTTAAAGTTTATATATCGATACTAATTAAAAGTTGTTTCTTTTGTCTTAGAAAATGACAATTGATGTGGAAAACAACTCTGGATTGGTGGAGAAAACCAGTGAGAAGGTTGAATCGACTGCGAGTCAGATCGAGACGGTCAAAGTTCCATCTGGGAACCATGTCGCTCCTCCAACCAAGTTTGATGGGACAGCATTCAAGATGTGGAAAAGGAAGATGTTCTTCTATCTGACAACATTGAATCTGCAGAAATACACCAGTGAGGTGAAACATGTTCTCCCAGAAGATAACACTGATCCACGTGCGCTTGCGAGTGTCCACGCCTGGGAACATGCTGACTTCTTGTGCAAAGGCTATATTCTGAATAGCCTTTCGGACTCTCTGTTTGGGGTGTACGAAAATGCTGAGACATCTAAGGATATGTGGGATTCCTTAGACAAGAAGTACCGCATTGAAGATTCTGGTACTCAGAAATTCACTGTGGCGAAGTTCGAGCAGTACAAGATGGTGGATTCAAGACCACTAATGGAACAAGTCGATGAGGTGCAGAGGCTCCTACACGATATCTTTGCTGAGGGAATGCGGTTGTGTGAAACCTATCAAGGTTGCTGCATCATTGAGAAGCTACCTCCTGGTTGGACGGACTTCAAGAACTACCTCAGGCTGAAGAAAAAGAAGATGAGCCTTGAAGATCTGATTGTTAAGCTCCGCGTAGAGTCTACGAATCGGGAACAACAGATCAATGTAGGTGTGAAAATTCGCGAACACAATGCGAACATGGTTGAACACCAAAACCCCAATCAAGGCAAGTGGCAGAACAAAGGTCGCCTAAACAAAGGCAAAGGGAAGATGCCACCAAAGAACTTCCAAAAGTTCAAGAACAAGAGTGGTCAGAATGGTCAGACTTCTCAAAGGTTCTTAGGACTGTGTAACTTCTGTGGGAAGCAAGGACACAAATCCGTCGATTGTCGTAGCAAGAAGGCTCAAGCCAACTTGACAGAAGCTGACATGTGTGCTGTGGTCACTGAGGCCAATGTTGCTGAAAGCCATCCAAAGACTTGGTGGTTCGATACTGGTGCAACCAGACACATTTGTATGGATCGAGAGATGTTCTCCACATACACAAAGACCAAGAATGGTGAAAAACTCCTAATGGGTAATTCAGCCTCGTCGACAATTGATGGTCACGGGAAGGTTGTTCTGAAGCTCACCTCTGGACAGGAACTGGTACTCACAAACGTCGTCCATGTACCAGATATACGCAAGAATCTGATCTCTGGATCGCTCATAAGTAAGCATGGATTCTCTGTGAAGCTGGAAGGTGATAAGCTGATCCTAACGAAGAATGGGATGTATTTGGGTAAGGGTTTTGTTTGTGATAATCTTTTTAAGATGTCTGTTGAGACAGTAATCCGAAAGGATAATGTAACCGAGGCTTCCACCTCGAAGAACCCTAAGATTAATGATAAGAAACCAATTGCTTATCTCGCTGAGTCTTTTAATATTTGGCATGAACGACTAGGACATGTTAATTTCAAGTCTATGAGTAGATTAATGAACATGAACATGATTCCTAAATGCAAATTAACCAAAGACAAATGTGAGGTCTGTGTCCAAGCCAAACTCACTAAAACGCCATCACCCAGCGTTCAAAGAACAACAGAACCTCTAGGTTTAATTCACACAGATTTATGTGATTTGAAATATATTCAAACCAGAGGAGGCAAGAAATATTTCGTGACTTTCATAGATGATTGCACGAGATATTGTTACATCTTCCTACTGCGAAGTAAAGATGAAGCCTTGGACAAATTTAAAGAATACAAGCTGGAAGTTGAAAACCAACTCGGCAAGACCATAAAAAAGGTCAGAAGTGATAGGGGTGGTGAATATAGTGAACCATTTGATGCATTCTGTAGAGCACATGGCATTATCCATCAAACAACTGCTCCCTACTCACCGGAATCCAATGGAGTTGCTGAAAGAAAAAACAGAACTCTCAAGGAAATGATGAATGCAATGTTGCAGGAATCTGGGTTAGCCCAGAACATGTGGGGGGAAGCCCTGCTTACCTCGAATTATATCCTGAACAAAATTCCACACAAAGTCACAGGAAAAACTCCTTATGAACTTTGGAAAGGTTATGTACCTTCGTATGTATACCTGAAAGTGTGGGGGTGCCTGGCAAAAGTTGCAGTACCACTTCCAAAAAAGGTCACCATCGGACCTAAAACGGTAGATTGTATTTTCATCGGATACGCGCACAATAGTAGTGCCTATCGATTTTTGGTACATAAATCAGATATACCAGACATTCATGTAAACACAATAATGGAGTCAAGGAATGCATACTTCTTCGAAAATGTGTTTCCATGTAAGGATAGAGGAAATCCTAAACGAACTCGTCACGAACGAGATGCTAGCAATGAGGCAAGCACTTCAGGCACTTCTACAGAAGTAGAAGAAGCTGAACCGAGACGAAGCAAGAGAGCTCGTAAGGAGAAGACATTTGGCTCTGAGTTCATAATGGCATTCCTAGCGGAAAGTGGTCCAAGAACTTTCATGGAAGCGATGTCTACACCTGATGCACCTTTCTGGAGGGAGGCATCTAACAGTGAAATCAACTCAATTATGCAAAATCATACTTATGAGTTGGTAGACCTACCTCAAGGTTGTAAACCTCTGGGCTGTAAATGGGTCTTCACCACTAAGCTAAAAATCGATGGCTCTATAGACAAATATAAGGCCAGGCTTGTGGTACAAGGATTTCGTCAAAAGGAAGGATTGGACTTCTTTGACACTTATTCTCCAGTGACGAGAATTACTTCGATTCGCATGTTGATTGGAATCGCAGCTTTAAGAAACCTTGAAATACATCAGATGGATGTTAAGACTGCTTTTCTAAACGGAGATTTAGAGGAAGAGATCTATATGAATCAACCTGAGGGTTATGTTGCTCCCGGACAAGAGAAGAAAGTCTGTAGACTTGTCAAATCGCTATATGGACTCAAGCAAGCTCCGAAACAATGGCATGAAAAATTCGACAGTGTAATGATGTCAAATGGCTTTCACATCAATGAATGTGATAAGTGCATCTATATCAAAAGTACTTCACAAGGTTATGTGTTGTTGTGTTTGTACGTAGATGACATGCTAATCATGGGAAGCAACAAAGATATAATCATTCAAACAAAGAACATGCTAAGTGGAAAGTTTGATATGAAAGACATGGGATTAGCTGATGTAATTCTAGGGATTAAGATTATTCGAAATTCAAAAGGAATAATTATGTCTCAAGATCATTACGCTACAAAAATCCTAGAGAGGTTTAAGACCTACTCCAATGGGACTGCAAAAACTCCACTTGATCCTCATCTTCACTTGACAAAGAATTCAGGTGAAGCAGTGTTACAAGTGGAGTATGCAAGAGTCATCGGGAGTCTAATGTACTTAACGAATTGTACTAGACCAGATTTAGCACACTCGGTAAACGTACTAAGTCGTTACACGAGCAATCCAGGTCATACCCATTGGAGAGCCATAACTAGGGTATTAAATTATCTAAGATACACCAAAAGTTATGGGCTGCACTTTGGTAAAGAACCAGCAGTGCTGGAAGGGTACAGTGATGCCAATTGGATTTCAGATTCAAGAAACTCCAAATCCACGAGTGGATATGTCTTTACTCTTGCTGGTGCAGCAATATCCTGGAAATCTTCCAAACAAACACTCCTGGCCAGATCAACCATGGAGTCAGAGTTTGTCGCTTTAGACAAAGCTGCTGAGGAAGCAGAATGGCTTCGAAACTTTTTGGAAGATATCCCAATGTGGGAGAAACCAGTGCCAGCATTACGTGTACACTGTGATAGCCAGTCGGCTATCTCTCGGGCACTGAGTAATCTATATAATGGCAAGTCTCGTCATATAAGAAGACGACATAAGACCATTAGACAATTGATCTCAACTGGTGTAATAACGATAGATTACATCAAGTCGGCTGATAACCTAGCGGATCCGTTTACCAAAGGTTTGCCGCGAGATCAAATTGTAAAATCATCAAAAGGAATGGGTTTAAAGCCTATAGAAAAAGATGATGTTTGACAGATACCCTACCTATGTGACTGGAGATCCCAAGATCTAGGTTCAAAGGGAAACAAAATTAAACTGATTCGAATTGAGCACTGTGAGACTATGTCTCTGCCCAGTTCCTAGGATGATATAACAGTGCTACCTGTGGATAGTAAGGATAAGCGTTGGCTTTTAATGATTGCATAGCTATGTAGATAGTGGAGTGTGACAGGACACTTCTGAAAAACAAGCTAATAAAAGATCACCTAGTGAAGTGTGAAATGGGGCCGTTTCTAGGAGAATGAAAGAGAAGGCTATATTCTCCAAATTCACTCACGAATACCAGGAATGTTCAAGGCCAAAATGAACACAATATAGAACAAAGTTCTACGAGAAGATGTCTCTGTGCGATACCTGTTATAACGCCCCGACCGCCCATACCTGGGCCCCATGCCCTCTCTCGGCACGTGGGCCCCACCCTGGTCCGACGGCCGGTGCGTTAGTCCGGGAGGCTTGTATGACTTGTTTACTGACCCTGCAATCACCACGTGACCTTTCCCCGTGTTTTTGTCCTCACTCACACGCTACCGCGAATCACTTCCCGGAAGGTCACCCATCCTTAGACTACTCCAGCCCAAGCACCCTTAACTCTGGAGTTCTTTCGGGCAAGTGATCGGAAAAGGTAAGTGCACTTTGGTGACATAGGTAGCCAAATCAATTCTTATAAGCCTCTCCGCATATACAAGAAACCGGGATGTTACAATCACCCCCACTCATAGAGCGCAACGTTCTCGTTGCGCACCAGGATCGTCACCCTAGACGGTGTGGGCCCACCTGACTCCACACACGTGTTTGGGTTCGTCTCTGATACCACTTATAACGCCCCGACCGCCCCTACCTGGGCCCCATGCCCTCTCTCGGCACGTGGGCCCCACCCTGGTCCGACGGCCGGTGCGTTAGTCCGGGAGGCTTGTATGACTTGTTTACTGACCCTGCAATCACCACGTGACCTTTCCCCGTGTTTTGTCCTCACTCACACGCTACCGCGAATCACTTCCCGGAAGGTCACCCATCCTTAGACTACTCCAGCCCAAGCACCCTTAACTCTGGAGTTCTTTCGGGCAAGTGATCGGAAAAGGTAAGTGCACTTTGGTGACATAGGTAGCCAAATCAATTCTTATAAGCCTCTCCGCATATACAAGAAACCGGGATGTTACAATCACCCCCACTCACAGAGCGCAACGTCCTCGTTGCGCACCAGGATCGTCACCCTAGACGGTGTGAGCCCACCTGACTTCACACACGTGTTTGGGTTCGGCTCTGATACCACTTATAACGCCCCGACCGCCCCTACCTGGGCCCCATGCCCTCTCTCGGCACGTGGGCCCCACCCTGGTCCGACGGCCGGTGCGTTAGTCCGGGAGGCTTGTATGACTTGTTTACTGACCCTGCAATCACCACGTGACCTTTCCCCGTGTTTTTGTCCTCACTCACACGCTACCGCGAATCACTTCCCGGAAGGTCACCCATCCTTAGACTACTCCAGCCCAAGCACCCTTAACTCTGGAGTTCTTTCGGGCAAGTGATCGGAAAAGGTAAGTGCACTTTGGTGACATAGGTAGCCAAATCAATTCTTATAAGCCTCTCCGCATATACAAGAAACCGGGATGTTACACCTGTTGTCTAAGTTTACATAAAAATCCGGGCGGTTCAAGACATCATGTTCACCTCCTGGCCGAGTAAACTCGACAGATATTAAAAATGTTTGGTTCAAAGCTGGAAAATGCTACCTCTCAGATACAGTTACATTTTCGTATACTCTCGAAAGTCTGTCTACGTCTAGATGAGTCTAGTCAAGTATGTCTAGTAAAGTCTAGTCTGTACAATTTTCATATGTTCTAGAGTCATTTCTATTCATGTGGGGGATTGTTGGAACTAATTTTTTGTCAAAGCCTGAGGGTTTGATAAAATTGTGTTAGTGTGAAAAGAAATGAGTTAAGCTCTTTCTAATGAAATGTTTTCATTAACCGAGAAATGTTTTCTCGTGTATATATGTTTGGAATGGTTGTGTCTTAAACGAACAACATGAGAGAAGAAAAGCCATACGTGCGACGTTCGCATCTTGGGCCTTGATTGGGCCCGTGGACTTTTTGAGGTATCGATCGATACCCCTTGGTATCGATCGATACCCAGCGGGCCGACTTAAAAATCGCAGCCGCCTAGGTTATTCTAGAAATATTCCTTTTCTGTCATGGAAAAACCCTAGCCTCTCTCCTATATATACAACACGATTTTCACCTAAAAGATGATCCTCTGATACACAAAAAAACACTTACTAAAAGTTCTAGCAATCGTTTCTTCAATTCCCTACTGCTTAGAGTAAGTTTTAATTTCGAGAGTATCGTAGAATAATGGTCGATAGACATGAATCATGGTGTTGATGATTCAGTTAAACTTTGGTTGTATCCTGGGACTCATGGATCTATAAAACCCCGTCACACTACGGGAGATTCTTAGAGTTAAGGAAAGAGATTTATCTCGCCTCCTCAGATCTTGTATTGCTTTATCGTCTATAAATCGTCTGTTCCTTAAACTGTTTATTTACATATTACTGTGATTAAATCTTTCCTGTCTGTAGTGTAAATTTTGGTCCTACAGGCCCAAGCTCTGTTTTTGCGTCCATTCTTATTCAATCTTCACCGTTCACGCACCGTCACAGTTCAACAACAACCGTCGAGCTCCGCCATCATCACCACCACGATCATCATCGTTGTCGACAAAAGCTGCTGATAACCTTCAATTTCAATCACCTATACCACCGCCATCTCTAAACGGCGCTGACGTCAAAATCGCAGCCTCCGTCTACTCCGAAATCACCACCATCGCGATTTCATCCCCAATTTCCAGCCAATCGAAGCCGATCTCTTTGCACACCAGATCCGAGCCGATCTCTTATAAAACAAAAAGAGACCCAGAGGTCGTCGAAGATTTTCTCTTCCGATGACAAACTTCCCCGGCAAATTCAAGAACGAATCCAAAAAAGGGTAAGAGGAAAGAAGGAAGCAAAGTAATTGGTTTTTTCCAAAAACCAAACCGGGCCGAATTCAATTGGTTCGCTAACCGATTTATCAAAACCAATATCACAGTTCGTGTACCGAACTCTCTAAAAATTCAGGTTTCACCTATCAATATTTTTTTTTATTATTCAAAGATATTTTCTATTGAGATTATGTCACAGGGTTTATCCTTCTAAAATCAAACTACGGTCAACAAAGAAAAAGGGAGACGTCTGCCTACCTCCCAATCGAACATATCGCCTACTTCACAGTAAGGCAGATTGTGGTCGTAGCTCGACGATCCGACAGTAAGGTAGCTAGCGGTCGCAGCTTGTCGGTCTAACAGTTAGGTAGCTCAGTCGCAACTTACTCATCGCGCAGTCACAGTTCGCCGATCTCGCAGCCCCACCTAACTCACGACCACAGCTCGCCGACCTCCTGCTCGCCAAACTCACGATCGCAGTTCTCCGACCGCACAGCTCGCTGACCTCGCAGTACGGCAACTTGTAATCGTAACTCACCGATCTAAAAATTAGACAGCTCGCAATCACAGCTCGCCGACCTCGCAATCTCGCACGAACTATCGAAACCGAACTTGAAAAATTCGAGGCTGACCTCGCACTTAACTAACAAACACCGAGCTCAGCCTCGAGTTCAATCTCTTGTCTTTAGTAATTTTTACATGAACAAAGCTGAACAACGTCTAAAAGGAAATTCAACCAGATGTTGATTTCAACTCCAATCGGGCTAAAGAATTCTCCAAAGAAATCCGCCGAACTCGAACACTCCTTCGCCGAACTGAGGGGGTGACTAATTGTTAGAGGGGGATTTAGCACTCCCCCGGTTTAACCCGGTTTGAGTTTAAATCAGCCCAACAATCGACTTCAAGGCCCATCAAGACCGATCTACGAAATAAAAGGAAGTTTCCTTTTATTTAATAAAGAGAAGATTTCATTTATTTGGATAAAGGCAAATCCCGGGAAGAAATGAGATTATCCTTATCAGCTTCAAGGGAAAAGGATAATTGCCAATATAAAGTCAAGAAGGAAAAGGAAGAGCTAAGGACTTCAAGACTTATAAATAAGGAGGCCATCGCCTCATTCTTAATCATAGAATAATCTCACAATCTCTCAAGAGAGAACTTAGACAGAAACATCATTTGTAACAAGAACTACGTTTTGGCTTGATCCCTTAAAAAGGTACATAAGCAGCATTCAACGGCACATCTATAAATCTAATAAAAATAATTCTCCTAAACCCTAAACCGAATTCGCCAATCTACGATATGTGCGAATTCTGGTTCCTTTCTGGTTCCTTCAGGCAAGAGAACAGAATCTGAAATGAAAAAAAAAACAAACGGTACTAATAAAAAATTGTATAAATGGCTGGTCAAGAAAAGTGTGTTGGCGTATCGAAACGAAACGAGAGGGTGTGAGTGAAGAACGAAACTGTAATCCCATCAAAACTCCAAAATCCTAATCCTTATCCCGAACGAGGAGGGACCTGGGTGTTGGTAGTCAATCAAGAAGATGGTGTTCGGTTTCGCTGACCTCTTAGTTTTTGTAACGCCACTCTGGATTGTTGTGGCTGTCGGGGTTTTGGGGGGTTGGGTATGGAGGCCCAAGTGGGCTTATCTCACCGGAGATGATAAACTCTCTCCTAAATTCCCCACCTTCTTCTTCAACCCCCGAAGCAATTCCCACTCTTTTCCCAGGTAATTCTCTCTCTCCCTCTCTCTTCTCTCTCTCTCTCTCTCAACTCTTGTCTGCTTGCTTTTGTGTAGCCAGACGGAGAAAGAGAAATATGGGTTCGTAATGGAAGATGATTTTAGGCATCTATGGAAGTTGGTTAAGGTCAAAGATGCTTGGATTCAAATGATGGACCGCTCAACTCCCACTTTCTCATATCAAGGTTGGAGGAGAGATCCTGAGAATGGGCCTCCCCTGTTAGAGATCGAATCGAATTGAAAACCAAAACCTTTATTATAATAGTAGAAAACCGAACGATAACATAACAAGAGTAAAACTCCCCAAAGAGAACTACGTACTCTCCCTCGGCCTAATCCGATAGAACCCTCCAAAGCTCTCTCTAGCTTGGATGCCTTTTACAACCAAGACTTCACCTCTATATATTAGAAAACGTAAAAGCAAACTCTCTAGGAAAAGGAAATATGAACCTGCTGTGGTATGGGTCAGGCGAGGGCGGATCCGATCCACTTGACCAGTTTATTCCATGAACAACTAATGTTTTGGCTGATTATATCGCTAAAGGTGTCTTTTTGGCTCTAGAAACTCATTTGGAAACTTAAGCAATAAAGGATTTATTTTTTGACCAAAAAAACATAACTAAGAGAAATTGAATATTTTGATTATTTCAGGTGTTTATGTTATTTCAAATCTAATGTACATAATATTTTGGATATATAATTGTATTTCATATATTTCAGGTATTTATGAAAAGAACTATCTAATTCGGTTCGTTTCGATTCTAGGTAATTTGCCCTCTTTTTCAGCAAATCAAACATATTGATACCATAAAGAATTTACAAAATACAAAAACAATTTCAATACAACGTTAATGCAAATAAAAGAAATTGACAAAAATTGCATGGAAAATCGCATAAAAAACTTTTATGGTGACACATATTGACACTTTAAACCTCTGAAGTATTAAACTACTACTATAAACCCTCAACTCAAACATTTTAACATAAAAAATTCTCAAAGTGGATCCCGAGTATGCACTGTCAATTTTTTTATGGAATAGGAAACTCCGTTAACAGTGAAAATAAAAACCGTTTAAAAGTCAAAAATTTCCCGGTATCCTAATTAAATACCGTGTTTAAACAAGTGGATGTGTGCCATCTTGAAGGTTTATTATGTAATTTTCCAAAGAGGATGGAAAAAGAGATGCGACGACCACAGAATTAGAGCCGTCAATTTGAATCATTACCCGTGGGTCCCGCCCCATTAGATCCGCCGCGGGTGCGGATCGGTCAAAATTAAATAATTAACTTAGCGGGTTACGCGGGTCGGGTCTTTTATATGGCGGGGCGGGTGCGGATCTTAATATTTGGAGACGCGGATTTGTGGCTACCTGCATTTATATGAAACTGTGTCGTTTTTTTAAGGGCTAATGTTGTGTAACTTGTATTTTCAAACCCTAATGCGGAGTGGGTGTGGGTATCCAATTTATAACTCGCAGGTCTAACGGGTTCTTTTTTCGCGGGTACAAAAAATCTGAATCCGCTGTGGGATGGGTGAGGCGAGGGCGGATCCGACCCGCTTTACCGCTCTACTTACAGAATCGAAATGAAAAAAAATACTAATAAACAAATTGTATAAATGCGTGGTCAAGAGAAGTGTGTTGGCGTATCGAAACGTAACGAGAGGGTGTGAGTAAAGATTGCATCGAAGAACGAAACTGGGCCTACAGTAATCTCTCCCAAATCCGAATCCTTATCCTTTCCCTCTCTCTCTCTCGCTCGCTTTCGTTCAATATCTCTCGCCTTCTCTGCCTAATCATCCCGATCGAGGAGGGACCTGGGTCAATCAAGAAGATGGGGTTCGGTTTCGCTGACCTCTTAGTTTTTGTAACGCCACTCTGGATTGCTGTGGCCGTCGGGGTTTTGGTGGGTTGGGTATGGAGACCCAAGTGGGCTTATCTCACCGGAGATGATAAACTCTCTCCTAAATTCCCCACCTTCTTCTTCAACCGAAGCAATTCCCACTCGGAGATGATAAACTCTCTCAATTCTCCCCAGACGGAGAAAGAGAAATCTGGGTTCGTAACGGAAGATGATTTTAGGCATCTATGGAAGTTGGTTGAGGTCAAAGATGCTTGGATTCAAATGATGGACCGCTCAACTCCCACTTTCTCATATCAAGCTTGGAGGAGAGATCCTGAGAATGGACCTCCCCAGTACCGTAGCACAAGTGTGTTTGAGGATGCCACTCCCGAGATGGTCAGGGACTTCTTTTGGGATGATGAGTTCCGCTCCAAGTGGGATGATATGCTTTTGTTTTCTTCTACACTGGAGGATTGCAAGGACACGGGCACCATGGTTGTGCAATGGGTGCGCAAGGTGGGCACTTGTTGTCTATTTCTTCTTAGCTTCTCTCTTTTGCTTTTTGCTCTACACTCAACATTCTTTCTATATTGCAGTTCCCCTTCTTTTGTAGCGACAGGGAGTATATTATAGGCCGTCGAATTTGGGATGCGGGCCGAGTCTTTTACTGCATTACAAAGGTATTTGCTATTAGATCCTTGTGTGGAGATCGGATTTGTTTAGATATTGTTGTTGCCATCGGACTCCAAGGTAATAGGTAAATCTCTCTCTCAGGGAGTACAATACCCGTCTGTACCAAGACAAAGCAAGCCACGGCGTGTCGACTTATACTATTCAAGCTGGTGCATCCGTGCAGGTACTACGATTGTGCAAGTTGTCTCTGTTATTAAGTGTTGTTGTTAATTTCCAAAATGGATATTGTATCATTGTGTAGTCGAATCGAAAAGAGGGGATGGTGAGATGACATCGTGTGAGGTCCTACTATTTCACCATGAGGATATGGGAATACCGTGGGAGATTGCAAAGCTCGGGGTGAGACAGGGGATGTGGGGTGCGGTGAAGAAAATAGAGCCAGGCTTACGTGCATATCAGAGGGCCAAAGCAGCAGGAGCAGGTTTATCACCAAGCGCAGCAATGGCTCAAATCAACACCAAAGTGAGTGTGGAGGAGTTCATGAATGAGAGGGATTTTACAGCAGAGAAGCCCACGGGGAAAAACATACCAAAGATACTAGTGGTGGGAGGGGCGATTGCGCTTGCATGTACACTGGACAAAGGCCTGCTGACAAAGGCGGTGATATTCGGAGTAGCCAGAAGATTTGCAAGAATGGGGAAAAGGATGTAGGAGAGAGTGTACATGTGTAAGTAGACAGAGAGCGAATGATGGGTGGAAGGCTGTCTCTCCCTTTTGCAATTTGAATAGAGAAAGGCTGTCTCTTTAGTAGTCTTGGTGGATGTAATACTAGTAGAGAGAAAAAGGAAGCATAGAGTTTATTCTTTCAGAGACCAGGCTGCGCTAATAAAACATATCCATCTTTTCTTGTCTACTATATGTAGTTAAGAAACAAGACTAATAAAGACACTTTGAACTTGTCTTTGCTTTTATTTTTTCTATTATTGTCTAAGCTCCTTATAAACGCTCTTCGATTTCGTTCATATCCCTAAATCTTTTTCTCGTATTGGAACTGAATCCGAATTCATTTATTTAAGTTGGCTCTCAATGACAGTAGAAGAAGAAGAAAAAGAAAATCATCACAATAACATTTGAAAGAAAAAAAAAGATGGAATGATCTCAGAGGTGGAGAAGGCAGCGGAGAGCCTTGCCTTGGTGGAGCAGCTGCATGGCTTTGTTGATATCGTGGAAGGGAAGGTGGTGAGAGATGAAGAGGTCGAGATTGACAAGACCTTGGAGGCATTGGGTGATGAAAAGAGGCAATTGGGTTTTGGGTTTGAAGCCTCCGAAAACAGAGGCGGTGATGGATCTGCCTTGGAAGAGCTCCATGGGATGGATAGGGAGAAGCTGTGGGCTTGCGTGAACGCCAAGCAACACCGTCACTCCCACTCCCGAGTTTGTAGACAAAAAGGACTCTCGAAGTGCTTCAATGCTTCCCGCACACTCGAAGCTGTACTCCACTCCTGATCCCTCTGTTATCTCCATCACTCTCTCATGAACCGCCTTGTCACTCTCCTTTGGATTTATGAACTCACTGATCCCTGCCTCTCTCCCTGTTGAATCAATTGTTTAGTAGCTACAATTGAATTCATCTGTTTGTATATAAACATACCTAATGGGAACTTGTCAGGGTTGATGTCGATCCCAATGATTTTAGAGGCTCCCCTGGCTCTTGCACCTTCTGCCACCTTTCCACAGTTAACAGTAATTAGGTTAAGAGTGAATCAATTGAGCAAAAAATAAGAAAAGAAAAGAAAGGGAAAGACTTACGGCAAGTCCAACAGCACCCAGTCCAAAGACAGCGACGGTGGAGCCAGGCTGAATATCAGCCACATTCCACGCCGCACCCACTCCTTGATTCATTTCATAAAACATTACAACTTTGTCTCTTTCATTAAAAAATAACAAAACACAAACCACATGTCATGATTAGAAGATGTTTTGATTACCAGTGGAGACACCGCAGCTCAAGAGGGTCATCTTCTCCAGAGGAAACAGAGGGTCCACCTTGACAACGCAGGCCGAGTCTATGACCGTGTACTCGGAGAAGGTGGATGTGTTAAGAAAATGGAAGATGGGTTTATTGTCTTTGCTGGTGAAGAATCTGGTCCTCCCGTCGCTTAGCATCACCTTCTTCATCGGGTCCACTCGGAATCTCTCGCACAGGTTGGCTCCGTCTCGCTTGCAGACTCTGCACTCTCCACACTCTCCGGTGAAAATAGGGAGCACATGATCCCCTGCCTTGATCTCTTCCACTCCTTCCCCTACGCTCTCCACTATCCTGTAATTATTGTATCTCATTTCTCAAATATCAATTGGGGAAAGAACATATATTCGACTAGTTAATATATTACCCTGCAGCCTCATGACCAAGGATTCGAGGGTATGCTTGCTGAGCCACGTTCTGACCAAAAGACAGAGAGAGAGAAGAAGAAATTGAAAGGGCTACCTACTTAAAGAAGAAGAAAGAGTAAAATCCAGTAAGCGTACCTCGCCTTTCCATGCGCTAAGATCGGTGTGACAGATGGAAGTGAAGAGGATTCGAAGTCTCACTTCCAATCTCTGAGGAGGATCCACTTTTACATCCTCCATCACTAGAGCTTCTCCAGCTCCCCATGCCACAGCCGCTGTTCATTCATTCACGCTTGAGCTTTACACATACAACATATACAGTACTGATCATTTTATAACAACAAATTACCTCTGCAAGTGATAACTTTGCCTTGTGTTTCCATCCGCAATGCCTGATATATGAAAGATAATAGCTGCATATATATACACACAAGTTAAGTGAAATGAAACGAGTAAGAGATATCCAACGTATTTAGGAAGAATAAACAATAACTGGGAAATGGTCATTAAGAGTGTTCTCCGGGCTGGGACCGTAGTCATTAAGAGTGTCACATACTCCACGTTCCGTTTCAACAATTCTTACGTATTTTATACATCCAAGTTTGACCCTTCCATTGTATTCAATTGCCTGTGGGTTATGGAATGTCCCATCTATTTAATGCATCAGTCTGCTCTCTAGAGAGATAACATCCAATCAAAATAAAGCATCAAATACTTCTTTTTTCTTTTCTTTCAAGTTTCAAATGATGATTGTAAAAAGTGCATGAGGCAATCGCATTTGATCATCATTTACAGTTTAAATTATGGCTGCAATTGTTGATGTATACTCCCTTTTTTATAATAAAAATTGCTACCTCTATATTTTTGGCAAATTTGTTGTGCATATATATCTGGGTTGATTTAAAAACCAATTGAAAACAAAACAAAAACATACATGTTTTATCACGTACATGGGTTAGTAGTATGTGGTTATTTTGGAATGAAAATTTTTTTTTAAAAAAATTTAGTTAGTTAACATTATTTTACCGCTATTACTATTTAAACCCTAAAAGTCTAGACAAAATATGTAGAAACTAAAATTAGAAACTATACTTGGTAAGAAGACTTTTCAAATGATGATAAGAAACTAATCAAAAAGGTAGTGTTCTAGTGGTAGTACAAGGGGTTGGTTCTCTTGTGCCCCTAATTCAAATCTCTTTTGGAACTCAGATTTATTCTTTAAATTAGAATATCTAAAAGTTGACTCCGGATAGCGGAGAAAATTATAGGCTGAATGCCCGAAACTCTTACGGTTTTCAAAAAAAAAAAAGACTTCAATAAGGAAAACAATCGAAAATGCAAGAAATGAATTTTTTTAATCATGAACTATCGCAAAAACCAATTGCTAAAATCCTTACAAGTCGGTATATCTCAAATTAGTTTGTCTCAAATAAGAAACTTCACTGTTAATTAATTACCATTTTGTATCCTCTTTTTAGTTTCCACATAAACTAGGGCTCCTTTAAACTATTTTGTATCATCCATGTATTAATTGATATAAGTAAAACTTGAAAACAAACTTTTAATTTGCAAACAATTACATCACATGCCATTGACAGTTTAGAATTTGGATCAATTTGGTATGGCGCCAAGAATCGGACTTTTGCATTCGTATAGGACTCCAAAAATAGGGTCAGATACTGACCCATGCGTTTTACTAAAGAGAAAGTTGGAAAAAGACTTCGTAGATGCTTGGACTTTTTTGTGGAAAAAGACTTCGTAGTTATTTTAGGATTCAATGGGAGTGGAATTATGGACCCATGCATTAATATGCCCTTTCTTTTACTTTTTTATTATATTTCTGTCTTCTCCTTTGCTCTATATAATATGAATCTTTTATTTTTTTGGGATATCACAAGCCATAGAACATCATTATTGATAGAAACTCAAATGGATTTCTCAATTACTATTTTAATATAAATTTGAAGTTAAAAAATTGTGTTAAAAAACTTATGTTTTCGCTGTTTTATTGGTAAAATCCCATTAGGGATTTTTTTTATAAAAAAAAATAATAATAATAATAATTTTGTTTTATTTTGGTAAAACTTCAATTTGGGTTTCTTTCTGATATTGTCTATGAATCGCTTTATGTTCACCCAGCGAACGATTCCAATTCATTAATATGTAAAAAAGTTTAGAGTTTTAAAGTTGAAGTTAAAAAAAGTTAAAAAAAAAATTAACTTTTTAAAAAAATTTAAGAAAAAGTAAAAAAAAAATATAGCAAAAAAAAAACTTGCAAAAAAAAAATCTGACGAATTAATGGTTGACACGTGGCTAAAAACAGTGTAAGAACTCCCTTAAGAACTGGTTCTTAAAATTTTTATTCAAGAACCGGTTCTTATACTGTTGACAATTATTATTATTATTATTATTTTTTTGGTTAAAAAACCTAATTTTTGGTTAAAAACCCCCGATAATGATGCCTGGCAATGAATATCTGCTTCTTTCATGCATGCTTTTTAGGAATGTGGAAACGGTTGTTAAGATTTAAGGTCACTTGTCACATAGCGAATTATTCTTTCGCCTTTTAATTTATTATTATATATGTTCATCACCAAAGAACAAAAGAAATTAACATTAATAGCATGACTCCAAAACAAAAAAAAAGTAAAAGAAAAATAAGCTATAACAGTATTAAAAATATCAAAAGCAAAGAAGATTCCACATCATTTTCAATTTGATGTACGCGGCTTTTGTGTTCACATAGTTTGTCACTTTTTTATCTATTTATAAAATAAGAAGCATTATAAGGATAACTCTTACTCTCTCACCTTCACCGACCTTTATAATTAGACCATATAAAGAGCAAAGCTAATGAAGGGCATATAAGTCGAGCATGGGGAACTGTTTATTCGGAGGGTTGGGCGACGAGCAAGACTTATCGATCAAAGTCATAAAATCCGACGGAGGAGTTCTCGAGTACTTCTCTCCCGTCACCGCGGGCTCCGTGTCCCTCGAATTCTCAGGCCATGCTATTTTCTCGGCCCTTGATATCCTCTGGAAACCCACTCTAGTTTTTGTGATTAGTTTACAAACTCTTAAAAATATAGTTTTATTGTGTCTAACTTTTTATAAAATTAGTAAAATATTTTTCAATTTTTGTTTTGATATATATTCAAATAAATTATAGTGAAAAATTTAGCAAGATTTTGAATATATTTTTTTCTTTAAATTCATTTGTAATAGCAAAATTTTGAATAAGAATTGATTATTATTTAAAAATATATTTGCCAAATATATGGGCTCTTGAGGCCCATTGAGCATTTAGTGGTACAAAATTATATGGGATGATTGTTCTTTGTGGGCATTCGACAGGGACCACCAAACCGAGCTTTAGGAAATTCCGTTTTGATTTGGTTAGGGAATGTGGAAAGTTAGCTCTCACACTCTCTCTCTCGGCTCCGCAATCCCACATCGAGTGCCATGTTGTCGAAATTTGAGATGAATTGCCTGGAGACTAGCAATAGCCGCCATGGATAAGATCTCTCTCCCTCTCTGCTCTTCCTTACCAACATACTCACTCTGCTTTACCACATTAGTGGACACACAAAGGGTGTGAGAGACTCAACTCACAACTTACAAGTGTCCATTTTGTTTGCCTTTTGAATAATTTCACTAGGGTGTTATTCGTTTAGTTTCTTTTTTGCGTGGACTGAAAACTTTGGTATCTTTGTGTGGACTATAGCCCATTTAACATCATCATACGCCCACCCAATCCCATTTCACTGAGGCCTATTTTCATACAAGTAAATTCATGTTTACAACTCAAGTATATACACATGGAGAATGTTGAAATCTGTAAATGTGTAATTTAATACCTTAAGACGTGTGTGTGTATGATTGGAATATGTAAATATCCCGAATACCCGATGGCCAATCAAATACCAAGTGCCATTATATTTGACTCTGGTTAAAGTAAATGGATTAAATAATTAGCAAGTGGGGATAAATAATAGAGGGGAGAAGCATTTTCAAGTTTCAAAAGATGTGAGTCAAACAATAAATTAAAGAGAACTCCCTACCAAACTCCATCAACATAGCATTTATGGCTTCTAAGTCTTTTGGCCTTCCTTTTTTTTGGTTATTAGTTACTCATCAGTTTTGTCAGTCCAAACCAATTCTAACGCTACATGTTGGAATGGAGTGCACATATAAATTATGGCAGTCGTCGCTGACCACTGCATTACACTTTGTGTGTCATTTGCTTGTAACTTACAGTTGTAGCTAACTCTTTTTCTTAACATTCAACTTCTTTTTCTGCTCTACCAAAACAGCTACATATGGTTGACTTTGAGCTTTACACCAAATTCTTCTAGCTAATTTGATTTATCCTTAAACGTATGTACAATATCAGAAGTCACATGACTGTTAGTGATAAGTGTTATTGGGCTAGTTGGTTTGACAAAGAAATTGTGAAGATGGGCTTTTTGGGCCCAAGCGTTTTTTGTTGACAGGAAACTCAAGCTGGCCCAAACGTAAACAATCTGTTTTGTGATACAAGAGGATGTGCAATGCACAAGTCACAAGAAACAGAAGTCCCTAAAAGGAGGAGAAGATCGGCAACAAAGCGTGGGGAAAAAAAGTCAAAAAAACATGCTAGTCTAGATAGAAGAAAAACCATAACTCTACATATTGGGTTTTCTCTTATCTTTGACAATAGAGTTGTCATTTACAATTTCTGCTTCTTGCTTGGAAGAAAAGAGTGAGAGAGCTAGAGAGCTTGTAACCTTTTCTTTGAGATAGTGAAGAGTTGGGAGTGAGGTTACTCCCCCGAGACGTACCGGTTAGACCGGGAACTCGGTGATCAATCTCGTGTATCTTGTTCTCTTTAGCAAGCTTCCGCAAACGAATTTACTCTACAAGTGGTATCAGAGCTTACCAGGCGAGGTAGGCTGTTGCTGAAGAGGCTCAAGCCAGGCTGAAGCAGAAGACAGTCATGATGAGTAAAGATCGGGTTGAAGTGGACAGGTTTGACGGAACTGGTGACTTTTCTCTATGGAAAGTACGGATGATGGCTCACTTTGGGGTGCTGGGGCTGAAGAGCATCCTGAACGACGAGCAGCTGTTGAAGGACCCACCAGCTACTGCAGAAGTAGTAACTGGAGAAGACAGGGGCCAGCAGACAGGGACAGCAGAAGCTGTAATACTGCCTCCAACGGTGGATCCTGCAAATTTTGAAAAATCAGAGAAGGCAAAAGATACCATAGTACTAAATGTGGGGAATCAAGTACTAAGAAAGATCACACACTGTGAGACAGCAGCAGCCATGTGGTCTACTCTAAACAGGCTATACATGGAGACATCTTTGCCAAACAGAATCTACCTACAGTTTAAGTTCTATACTTTCAAGATGACAGATTCGAAGAGTATAGATGGAAATGTAGATGATTTTCTCAAACTGGTGACAGATCTAAACAACATAGGAGTGGAGATTACAGAGGAGGTTCAAGCTATACTATTGCTGAGCTCATTATCTGATAAATATGACCAGCTAAAGGAAACACTCAAGTATGGGAGAGATACCTTGAAGCTGAATGAGGTCGTAGGTGCTGCCAAGTCCAAGGAGAGAGAGCTGGCAGAACGTGGGAAGCTCTCCAAATCACACAATGAAGGGCTGTATGTGCAAACAAGAGGCAGGTCAGTTGTGAGATCAGACAAAGAGTATAGTAAACCATGGAAAGGACAATCAAAAAGCCAAGTCAGATCAAGAAGCAAAAGCAGATCAAAGTCCAGGCCGAAATACAACAAGCATAGCAAAGGTTGTTTTAAGTGTGGCAAGGAAGGGCATTGGAAAAGAGAGTGTCCTGAAATGTTCTCAAATAAGCCATCAAGTTCAGCCAATATAGCGACAGAACCAAGGCAGCCAATGGTACTCACAGTAAGCACTCAAGACACAAAAGAAGAGTGGGTAATGGATTCTGGCTGTAGTTTTCATATTACACCAGACAGAGAATCATTATTTGACTTACAAGAGTTTGATGGTGGCAAGGTTCTGATGGGTAACATGACTCACAGCGAGATAAAGGGGATTGGTAAGATTAAGATCTTAAATCCAGATGATTCTGTGGTCATTCTAACAAATGTCAGATACATACCTACAATGGGAGGGAACCTGATTTCTTATGGTCAGCTAGAGAAGAGTGGCTGCAAGTATGTAGGTAAGAACTTTGTTGTCAACTTCTACAAGGATAGACAAAGGGTTATTTCTGGCAGATTTCAAGATGGGCTATACTACTTACAAGGGAAGGTAGTGAAAGGAGAAGTTGCTGTGGCCAGACCTGAAGTTGATATGACATCTATTTGGCATTCTAGGCTGGGACATATGAGTTTGAAGAACATGAATGTTCTGGTTAAAGAAGGTTATGTGCCAGCAAAGGAGGTGGACAAGCTGGAATTCTGTGAGAGCTGTGTACTTGGGAAATCTCACAAGCAGAGTTTTCCAACAGGCCAGCACACCACCAAAGGTGTACTGGATTATATACACTCAGACTTATGGGGATCTCCATCTACCCCAGAAAGTCTTGGTGGATGCAGATACTTTGTGAGTTTCATTGATGATTTTTCAAAGAAGGTATGGGTCTATTTTCTGAAGACTAAGGATGAAGCAGTTCACAAGTTCAGGGAATGGAAACAGGCTGTTGAAAATCAGACAGGGAAAAGGATTAAGTATTTAAGAACCGATAATGGTCTTGAATTCTGCAATGCACAATTCGACACCTTGTGCAGAAATGCAGGAATTCAGAGGCACAGAACGTGCACCTATACACCACAACAAAACGGTGTATCGGAGAGGATGAACAGAACCATTATGGATAAGGTCAGAAGTATGCTTGCTGAAACAGGTTTGGGACAAGAGTTTTGGGCTGAAGCTACTTCTACAGCAGTGTACTTAATCAACAGAACACCAAATTCAACTATTGGGTTCAAGTTACCAGAAGAAATCTGGACTGGTTCAAAACCAGATTTGAGTCATCTAAGAAGATTTGGGTGTTCAGCGTTTGTTCATGTCACTCAAGACAAGACAAGTCCAAGGGCAGTTAAAGGTGTGCTAATGGGATATCCGTTTGGTATGAAGGGATACAGGGTCTGGTTACCAGAACAAGGAAAATGCACTACAAGCAGAAATGTGGTGTTCAATGAAAACGAAGTATACAAGAGCACATTGGGTAATGCAGATGGAAGAGTAGAAGAAGCTGGTAAAGAGATGACATGGCTGGGAAAGAAGGCTGGAAAAAGGGTATCTTTTAGGCGTGGTCTAATCAGAGGACCTTCTACTGGTTATTCTGATGAGGAGGATACATCTTCTCAAGGTGGAGACAGTTCAGGTTCAGAAAGTTTAGACAGTCCAGAAAGTTCAGATTCAGAGAGTTCAGGGATTTCAGAAAATTCAGAAAGCTTAGCAGAATCAGAAGCTAACGAAGGAGCTACTGGATCAGAAAATCAACAATGTCTAGACAATTACGTATTAGCCAGAGACAGAGAAAGGAGGACTAACATTAGACCCCCATCCAGATTTGAAGATACAGATTTTGTAGCCTATGCATTGGCAACAGCTGAAGACTTAGAACCAGATGAACCTAAGTCTTATGAAGAGGCCATGAGAAGTTCTAAGAGGAAATTCTGGGAAAGTGCAATAAAGGAAGAGATGGATTCTCATAAGAAAAGTCAGACTTGGGATCTAATTGAGAAACCGGAAGGAGAAAAGCTGGTAGGGTGTAAGTAGATCTTCAAGCTGAAATCAGGCATTCCCGGAGTTGAAGAACAGAGGTATAAGGCCAGGCTGGTTGCTAAGGGTTTTTTGCAGCAAGAAGGGATAGACTACAATGAGGTATTTTCTCCAGTGGTTAAGCATGTCTCAATCAGATTAATGCTGTCACTTGTGGTTAATATGGATTATGAGTTGGAGCAAATGGATGTTAAAACAGCTTTTCTACATGGAAATTTAGAAGAGAGGATTTTAATGAGTCAACCTGAGGGATTCATACAGAAAGGAAATGAGAACAAAGTCTGCCTGTTAAGGAAGTCGTTATACGGACTAAAACAGTCTCCGAGGCTTTGGAATCAAAGGTTTGACAATTTCATGAAGGACCAGAAGTTTGAGAGGAGTAGTCATGACTCATGTGTCTACATGAGAAACGTTCAAACTAATCAAGCTGTGTATTTGTTACTCTACGTGGATGACATGCTAATAGCTTCAGGGAATAAGTCAGTTATTCAGAAGCTCAAGGATAAGCTGAACAGTGAGTTTGAAATGAAGGATATGGGAAAGGCTTCAAGAATTCTGGGTATGGATATTATCAGAGATAGAGAAAAAGGAGAGTTGATTCTTTCTCAGGGAAATTATCTGGAAAAAGTGTTGAAGACTTTTGGAATGTTTGAAGCAAGGCCAGTGGTTACACCAACTGCTTCTCACTTCAAACTTGGCAGTTTATCAGAGGAAGACAGAAAATCAGAAGCTGTACATATGGAAAAAGTTCCATATGCAAGTGCTGTAGGGAGTTTAATGTATGCAATGGTTAGTTCAAGGCCAGACTTAGCATTTGCAGTGGGTTTTATCAGCAGGTTTATGTCAAATCCAGGAAGAGATCATTGGTCAGCAGTGAAATGGGTTTTACGGTATGTGAAGGGTTCATGCAGTCAGAACTTGATTTTTAAGAGGGATTCTAAATTCTGCATTGAAGGGTTTTCAGATTCATATTATGCAACAGATTTAGACAGGAGAAGATCAGTTACTGGAGTTGTGTTTAAAGTTGGTGGAAATACAATTTCATGGAAGTCAAGCTTACAATCTGTTGTGGCTCTTTCAACCACTGAAGCAGAGTACATGGCTCTTACTGAAGCAGTGAAAGAAGCCATTTGGTTAAAGGGTTTATGTGCAGAATTGGGTTTCAAGCAAGACAAGGTTGTGGTTCACTGTGATTCACAAAGTGCTCTAGCCCTAGCAAAGAATCCAGTTCATCATGAAAGAACAAAGCATATCGACACTAAATTTCATTTCATCAGAGATAAAGTGTCACAAGGAGATGTTGTTCTACACAAAATTCATACAACAGTCAACCCAGCAGATTTCCTAACTAAGACGGTACCTGGTCAGAAGTTCCAGCTTTGCTGTGAGCTTCTCAACATCCACTGAAGTGGAGCAGCGGCTCCAGGTAACTCCTTGGACCTCGCAGAACAAAGGAAAACAAAGATGGTTAGTTCTTGTGAGGTTTGTTGCTCAAGCGTCAGAATTGAGTAAGGTTATAATTTGAAATGGAGTTACCTGTAGAGATGGTGGAACTGTGCAGGAAGGGTCACACGTTCCAGGTGGAGTATCTGACAAAGGTGTTTCAAGAAAGAAACGTAGTTAGTAAATCACAAAAGGTTGAGTTTGAAGAAAATCTGTCAAAGGAAAGTGATTCACAGCGTGTTTTGTTACCTGAAGATCGAGTTTTCTGGCTGCAAGGAGATTGGGGTTTCAGGTGGAGTTTTCTTGTTGAAGAGCAGGCTGTTCGTGGAATTTCAAGAATCAGAGGCGGATGTGAATCAGATTGTGTTTTGGCGTCTGGTCAACGTTGGTCAACGTCGGTCAAAGTCAACAGAAGGGGTTGACTGGGTGCTGAGCCAAATGATGGGCTTGAGAAGTGGAAGGGCACTGGGCTTCGTTTTTGGGAGAGGCCCAAATCATCTCTATGTTGGGTCTTGGGCTTCAATCTCATATCAGGCCAAAGAAGAATCAGGCCCATGAAACAAATAAGCCCACCCAAAGCCCTAAGATCAAAATCACGTAAGAAGAAGAAGGCTTACCGGAGGCGGCGGTAGATCGGCGGTGGTGAAGCAACGCCGGCGTCATGGCTGGGAGTCGCCGAGCACAGTGGATTTCATCAAGAGGAAGTTGAACAGGTGAAATCGTTGGTAAGGGTTTGTGAAATCAGAAACCAACAAAGAGGAAAATCAAAAACCAGCGAGAAAGGAACTTACCATCGGGGAAGGTAAGTCGAGAGAGAGAGAGTCGCGAATCTCTCGAACTCGCATGAGCCTGAGGTGGTGGCAGATCGTAATAGACGAAGGTTTTTTTTTCGGTTCTGGTTTTCGTTACAAGGCAGAGGCTTCGGCTGGGGTGTGCCGGAGAAGCAGAGGTTCGATCTGGTGGAGATGGCCATGGATCTGCTTCTCCCTTTTCAAATCGAGCAGAGGCAGAGGTTGCTCGATCAGAAATCTCAAAGACTCGGTGAAAGGAGGACTCGCCGGAGACAATGGAGGATTCGTCGGAGAAACCTACCGGTGGAGGTTTTGGTTTTGGCGGCCGCAAACTCCTCGCACAGAGGAAGAGATTAGGTTACACTTCTCATGACCAAGGTTTGTCAAAAGGTGGAGATTGTTATTGGGCTGGTTGGTTTGACAAAGAAATTGTGAAGATGGGCTTTTTGGGCCCAGGCGTTTTTTGTTGACAGGAAACTCAAGCTGGCCCAAACGTAAACAATCTGTTTTGTGATACAAGAGGATGTGCAATGCACAAGTCACAAGAAACAGAAGTCCCTAAAAGGAGGAGAAGATCGGCAACAAAGCGTGGGGAAAAAAGTCAAAAAAACATGCTAGTCTAGATAGAAGAAAAACCATAACTCTACATATTGGGTTTTCTCTTATCTTTGACAATAGAGTTGTCATTTACAATTTCTGCTTCTTGCTTGGAAGAAAAGAGTGAGAGAGCTAGAGAGCTTGTAACCTTTTCTTTGAGATAGTGAAGAGTTGGGAGTGAGGTTACTCCCCCGAGACGTACCGGTTAGACCGGGAACTCGGTGATCAATCTCGTGTGTCTTGTTCTCTTTAGCAAGCTTCCGCAAACGAATTTACTCTACAATAAGATGTGGCTTGAGACCACGCACACGTCCTTGTCGTTATGCAATACTATATATGTATACTGACAGTCTAACTCTTAAACTTTTTTTTCTTCCAAAAATGGGTATACATATTATAGAATTGTCTAAAAAGAGGTCAGCTAAGCTGTTTAGATGGGGCTGTGTGCATTTAGATCTCGTCTTTTCTTATTTCGCTATCAACATTTACAGTTTACATCTCTGTGCCATTTGATGATGTATACATTAATTTCAGATTCACAAACAATTAATCTCATATATTAGAGTATCATTATTGACTATATATCTACGGTTTTTATTGTTCGTTCTTTGTTAAACGGTTTTGACTGTTTCAAACATAATTTTTCTGCTTAACATATTACATTTTTCTAAATAAAACATAATAATAACATAAACGCAAATTAAGGAAACCTACGTAAGTGCGTGCGTGCATGGTGGCTCAATTGTGTTTAGTGTGTAAGTAAGTAGCTATTGTATATATAGTGGCATTTTGGATCATCACCGGACCAATGGACACCACTATATGTTGCCAAGTATTTGATGTTTTGAAATAAATAAATAAAAAAGGAGAGAAAGATATATGTTAGTATGTGCTGGAAATGCAGAGAAATTTACGAAAGGAAGAGAGGGCTGAGAAGAAGATTCAACGGCCACCCAATGTATGTATGTTAAATGCGATCAATAAATTTCATCTATCTGCCACCTGTTCTCTCTCTCTTCATTAACTTAATTATTATACTAGTAATATTTTCTCTCTCTGTCTCTCAGTTACATACATCACCATCATACAATTTTTTAAAATACATACATGCTGTCCTCCACAAGACTCAGACTCCACAGCATGGGCTTTTCACGGTGGCTCAACCGCACCGTGGGCTTCTTCGTCTTCTTCATCCTCGACATTGTCGATTTCTTGCTTTGCTTCACCTACAAGACGCTTGACTTCTTCTTCGAGTCGGAGTGGAAACCCTGCTACTGTTGTCCGCCGCCCGAGGCCAAATCAGCGGCGGCCGGAGGGAGAAGAGGCGGGAAGATGATAGTGTCTGAAAGATCAGGAGAGTACTCGAAGGTGGTCTCGCTCACAAGGACAAAGATCCATTTTGATGAGATCTCCGACACGCTCTACTCACGCCCTTCACTCCTCACAAGGCTCACTAAGCTGGTGAAGTGCTTCAAGAAGAATGCTGTGGAATGCTGTGATGAGTCCAAGAAGAGATCACCAGTACCGGCTAAAAAGACATTACTGACTGTGAATTCCACGGTGGTTGAGAAGTTGCAAAGAACACCAAGATGGTCTGATTGCCATTGCACTTTCTGCACTTCTTGGCTTTCCTCTTCCAACCATTCTCTCTTTGTCAATGTCCAACAACCCAAAGGTGCCTACTTCTTATATTCACCTTTTACTTCTTTATATTTAGATTGGATGCATAATCTCAATCCCCTGTTTCCTGGTCCTGTTTTGAAATTTGAATACCTTTTGGCTCTCTCTCTCTCTAGTGTCTCCGTGCTGCATGCATTCTCATGTAAGAGCAGTAATAAATTCTAATGAGAAAAAAACAAACAAAAGGTTTGATTATTGTTGGTTACAAAACAATGCTACCTTACTATCAAATCAATGAATTAATTGTATTATGCATTCTGTTGGGGTTTGACATTAGTACAATAAAAGTCCTTATTTACTGAAATAAATGGAAGTCGCGTTTGAGTATGATTAAACATCATTTTCATATGAATTGCCTTCAAATATAAAAGGATGCCATTAATTCTTTAAAACAAATAGAGGAAAATGCACTTGTATGCCAAATACTTTACTTATTTGTAACAACATAAAGTTATTTTTCTTAGGCTAAAGAGTGATAATAATTTTTTGAATGTGCAGACAACAAGGCACAAGAGAACGTACTGTTCATACATGGGTTCTTATCATCATCCACGTTTTGGACGGAGACTCTGTTCCCAAATTTCTCAGAGTCAGCCAAATCCAATTACAGGTTTTTAGCAGTGGATCTGTTGGGGTACGGGAAAAGCCCAAAGCCGAATGATTCGTTGTATACATTGAAAGAGCATTTAGAGATGATAGAAAGATCAGTGATCTCTCAGTTCAGACTCAAGACATTCCACGTCGTGGCTCACTCCTTAGGCTGCATTTTGGCTCTTGCCCTCGCGGTTAAACACCCAGGAGCCATCAAGTCACTCACTCTCTTGGCTCCTGTGAGTCATGACTCAACTAATGTAGCTCAACAATCCTTACTACTGCTTGTTAATTAGAATGGTAATTGATACATATATGTGTGAAAATGCAGCCATATTATTCGGTGCCAAAGGGAGTGCAAGCGACACAATATGTGATGAGAAGAGTGGCGCCCAAAGAAGTGTGGCCTCCGATGGCCTTTGGCGCCTCAGTGGCTAGCTGGTATGAGCACGTTAGCCGCACCGTCAGTCTCGTGCTATGCAAGAACCACCATTTGTTGGAATTCCTCACGAAGCTACTCACCAGAAACAGGTACCTAGCTACCTATTTCATCCTTCTACTATTAGATTAGACGTAGTGCAACTAATGTAGCCGCACACCTTTGTATCTCGTCTTCAATATGACGTTTGAGATGTGAGGACAATATATGTAGTGACATAATAAAATTGTACATAAACTACTAAATGCGCATAAAATTATTATATTTTCACCTCTACTACTAAAGTACTAATAGATAGAAGCAATGAAAATAATGGGATGCTGATGATATATGCAGGATGCGGACGTACTTAATAGAAGGGTTCTTGTGTCACACACACAACGCGTCGTGGCACACATTACACAACATCATTTTCGGGTCCGGGAGCAAAATGGAAGCTTATCTGGACCATGTCCGTGACAACTTGGACTGTGAGGTCACCATCTTTCACGGCGGTCGGGACGAGCTGATCCCCGTGGAATGCAGCTACGGCGTCAAGAGAAAAGTGCCACGTGCTAGGATCCACGTCGTCCCAGACAAAGACCACATCACCATTGTTGTTGGGAGGCAGAAGGAATTCGCTCGTGAGCTTGAACTCATCTGGTGCAGATCCACTACTACTCCTCAACTTCATTCAGATTAATTAACATTTCTTCGTTTTAGTATATATACATATATATATATATACCAAAATCCCCAACCACTATTATTCGAATCACCATTTATATTATACCCATTAATTTACTTCTGCATATTTCCTTCCTATTAATCAAGAATGAAAAACAGAAGTTGTTTTTCTTCGTTCCTCTTTCATTGTTATTTCGAATTTTACGTAAAAGAAAACATTTGACAAAGGGTTTTCTATTAAAATTGCAAAGTAACCATTACAAGCATATATGACCTTACCAGAAATCTATAAAGTGGTTTGCAATCCTCTTGAGTGTAAATATATGTAATGAATGTAGAGGCATCTCCGAATTTCTGATACCATGAATTATCTAACCACAAAGTTTTTTTTGTTTTTTTTTTTGGATATACTCATTACAAAAGAAGAAGAAGATAAACATTATTCAGCTGGAAAGAAAGAAATACACCAAAAAAGAACTTGAAGACATTGTGAAATACTAACAAATTAGAGATTATATAAGACATTTACATTCTGAGGAATGCCTTCTCGAATTGTGTCCACTTCTGCTCCAATGTACCCACATACCCAACCGACATTCGTACAAGGCCAGGAGCGATACCTGCGGCTGCCTTCTGGGAGGGGTCGAGCTCGCTGCTAGTGCTGCTACCAGAGCAGGACATGAGGGTCTCGTAGTAACCCAAACTGACGGCCATGAGGCCGAACTGGGTGGCGTTTTGGAGATAGGTCATGAGCTTGTTGGCTCTCTCCTCCGTCTCCATGTCTATTGACAACAACCCTCCGTATCCGTACTCTCTGTTCACCATTCCTCTGGCTAGCTTGTACTGCGGGTGGTCCTCGAGTCCCGGGTATATCACTTTCATCCCCAGCTCCCTCATTCTCCCCGCATACACTTGGGCCCTGCGGCTGTGCTCTCTCATGCGGAGGCCCAAGTGAGGGATTCGCTCCGATAACTCGAAGGCCACCTTGGCGTTCATGGTGGGACCCAGAAGCATCAGAGACCCGCCACGCAGATCCATCATCCCTTTCACGAGCTTCTCGCTCCCACATACGGCCCCTGCTTATTAGGCCACGACAAAGACAAACAAGACACGTGTACGGTTATTTGCTCCCTCACGTGAAAGGGGTAACTGTAAGTACGTACATGGCGACAAAATTAAGTCACGTTACCTGCGATGATGTCGGCCCCACCACTGATGAACTTTGAGATACTGTGAACCACCACATCTGCTCCAAGATTGGCCGGAGATAGCACCATGGGGGCGAAAGTGTTGTCCACCACCACTGTCACGCCCTTCTCGTGTGCCATACGGCTCAGCTCAGGTATGTCGGCAACAGTCAGTGTCGGGTTGGCCATCGACTCAAAGTAGAGGACATGTGTCCTACCCTCAACGATCGCGTCTGCCACCGCGCCATGGTCCGTTATGTCGACGAAGGACGTGGTTATGTTGCAGGTCCGTGGCAAGAAATGAGAGAGCAGAGCGTGTGTTCCTCCGTAGAGCGTCTTCGACGCCACCACGTGTCCCCCACTGCTGCACAGTTGCAGCAGCACCGAAGATATCGCCGACATACCTGAGGTCCATCTCGATATTAATTATTCTTTCTTTCTTAAAATTAACGTTAAAAGTCAAAGGTTCTTATTTAATTACCGCTTGAGGTGCAGTAGGCGGCTTGAGTGCCTTCGAGAGCAGCCATCTGGCGGCTGAGGTTGAGCACGGTGGGGTTGAAGTGTCGGCTGTATACGAAGAAGTCATTATCCGGTCCCAGTTCTCCCGCGAACATCCGCCTCATGGTCTCGGGTTCCATGACCGTGAAAGTGGCGGAGGCCTCGATCGACATGTTCACTCCGCCGTGCTCCCCGAACTCGTGTCGGATGCTGGCCAGCGCCGCCGCAGGGTCCGCTTCACACGCCGCCAGTGATGACTTCTTAGCAACCACGGTGTCTCCGTCGTCATCGCGGTCGTTCCGTTTCTTTCCGGAGAGTGCGAGGGCTTGTTGTGTTTTGAGGATGTTGGCCATAGTAAAAAAAAAAAAAAAAAAAGAGAAATACCAATAATCTTGGTGGTAACGAAACGTAAGGAGGAGTTGGGTTCTAAATATAGAGAAATAAAAGGTTCGGAGATCCGCTTTTTGGTAGAGAAATCACTTATATCAATTAAAGACGTTACTTACACATTGAACAAAATATAATAAGAGGCTTTGGAGAAATAACAACACCATTAAACGAATTGTATTATTTAGAAAAAAATGGGACTCTGTATTTGGAAGGGTTATGTTAGGTACACATGGATGGTATTTTTAGGGGATTGTTTTCCATGTGTAGTGTGGACTAGAAGTGTGTCTATATACATATTATGTTAGGTACACATGGATGACATTTGGCCTCTCAAGTACAAAAGTGTGTCTATTACATAATGCGAAATTGACATGCGTTGTTTGACTCTGGAACATTCAAACTCGCGATAGTTAGATTAGATAAGCGTTACACGTCATCCTCATTTATACTCTTTTTTTCTTTTCTTTTCTTCTTTTCCTAATTTCTCACTTCCATATTTTAAAATATCCCCTTAATTACCTTTTTCTTTTGCAAAAGTAACAATTGAATAATGTTAGATTATAAATTCTTTGGATGAAATCCTTAATTGGTTAGCCACATTCTCGAAATAAGGCCGTACAAAGGATGCTATTCGTTGCTTCACAAGCATCAGATTTGGAGATAATGAAACCGGCGTATTCACACTAGTCAATCACTACAAGTTGCAGTGTTGGAAGAAATGGGTCCAATGGGCCTCTCTCTTTAATCCACCAAACTCAACATTTTCTCATGCAACTATTTTTAGAACTGTTGATTTTTGTGTTTGAAATTAAGCTTTGACATTGAGGAGAAATATATCAAAATTGAGGTTGGAGATTATTCAAGCTTGGTATTGATCATAAAAGACGACTCAAGTGTTTAAATCATTTTTCGGTTTGAGTTATCATTGTCTAACATTCATATGTCAATCCAAATCTGCCCAAATTTTAGTTATTTTAGTTTACCCTAATTTTTTGTGGCCAAAATGCTATTTTTATATTTGTGCCCATTTAAATGATAGAAATTGCATGTTTGATTCTAGTTGTCACTTCTCTAACAATGTAATATTATTTTATTTTTAGAGGACCAATTTTTGTAGTCAATAAAGTCTTCTCTAACAATGTTGCACAGAGAATCAGGATAATTTTTTTTTTTAATAACATGAGACATATTACTTCTAGCTTAATCAGTAGATTTGCACTGTTAAAAGTAAAAAAAAAAAATTCTATACAACATTATGGGTTTCATTTTATAGTGGGTCATGAGACGAGAAAATAGATAAAAAATAAAAATAAATATATATATATATATAAAATATATTCCTTTCAAGTGATGGACAAAACCTAGCTAGTATCACACACAAGACAAGACTCAACATTTGTATTATTTTTTTTTTCGGGGATGAAAAATGTAGCACTTTAAACTTTTAGAGATTTGCACTAGTATTTTAATACTTTAAAGTAACGAAACTAACACATTAAACTTTTAATGTGGCAACTTTGTTCGCGCCGCCAAAAATGTGACTGAAACTGTTCAGTTTCCGGTAAAAAAAGGTGGAGTATTATTTTTTTTTTTTTGTCAACAGCTAAAATACTATTGGTGGGCAAAAAAAACCGAATCAAATCGAACCAAACCAAACCAACCGAATTTAAACCGACCCAAACCAAACTATATTCTATATATAACCCAATCAGTTAAATTTTTCTCAACCTGAACGGTTTGGTTTGTTTCGATTTAAAACCGAATCGAACCGATAAACTAATGTATTTTTTTTTTAATTAGTTAATTAATAATATTAAAAATATAAACACATATAGTGATTTCATATAAGTGATAAATAAACATTGGCTATATTTAAAGTATGTGGGAGCGAGAAGCTCGTGAAAGGGATGATGGATCTGCATGGCGGGTCTCTGATGCTTCTAGGTCCCACCATGAACGCCAAGGTGGCCTTAGAGTTATCGGAGCGAATCTGTGAATGCCTTTGATAAAAGTGTTTATATTTTTAATATTATTAATTAACTAATTAACAAAAAAAAAATATTGATTTATTAAATCGAACCAAACTGAACCGTTTAGGTTGAGAAAAAATTAAACCGATTGGGTTATATATAGAATATGGTTTGGTTTGGATCGGTTTAAATTCGGTTGGTTCGGTTCAGTTTTTTTGCCCACACCTAGTATTTTAGATGTTGAAAAAAAAAAACGACACGTCACCTATTTTTACCGGTTTTAGTCACATTTTTTGCGGCGCGAACAAAGTTGCCACATTAAAGGTTTAATGTGTTAGTTTCGTTACCTTGAAGGTTTAAAGTGCTAGTGCAAATCTCTCGAGGTTTAAAGTACTACATTTTTTATGTATGAAGATTTAAAATACGATTTTCTCGTTAATAATAATAATAATAATAAATATATTTCACTTTCAAGTTTCAACCACATTTAGACCCAAAAAAGTTTCCTCTGGTTTCAACAAAAAAAATTATACCGGGCCCGTTTAGTCCTGTGGGCATCAGGCCCATTTTAACAACACTAGTTGCCTCTAGTTGAAAAGAAAGGATCCAAAAGTTTATTTATTTCGTTTTAAAGATTAGCAAAATATTTGAGGCCCAAAAAAAGCAAAAGAAAATTAATAATTAAAGAATCAATAAATGAACATAAGTAGAGGCTTTTAAATATCACTCCACAGTCCACACTAAACAAATCAAATCAAATCACAATCACAATCTCATCTGAGAAAATGGAGATCTTCTACTTCGCGGTGTTCGGTGGCCTGGCTGCGATCGTCGCCGGCTTGGAGCTCAGCAAATCCAACAAAGACCGCATTAACACCTCCTCCGCCTTCAACTCCTTCAAGAACAACTATCTCCTCGTTTACTCTCTCATGATGGGTTCGTAGATCTAACCTCTTCGATTCTACTTTTTTTTTCGTTGCGGATCCATGTGATTTGTTCTCTCTCGCTCTGATCCTTAGTTTCGGTGGAACTAGATCGGTGATTTGATCGAAATGTTGTTCGTATTGTCTCTTCTCGTTCTGTGTTGATTGAACAAACAATGTCTCTCCGCGGCTTTAGCTGGGGACTGGTTGCAGGGTCCGTATGTGTACTATCTCTACAGCACTTATGGCTTCGGAAAGGGAGAGATCGGTCAGCTGTTTATTGCTGGTTTCGGATCTTCAATGTTGTTTGGCACCATTGTTGGATCTCTTGCCGACAAACAGTGAGCATCCTTTTCACTTCCTTCTAATGTTCGTTACCATCCTAGAAATACCAGTCGTGTTTGATTTTCATGGTTACTTAGGGGTCGGAAGAGAGCTTCTATCACCTACTGCATTACCTATATTCTCAGCTGTATCACCAAACACTCTCCCCAGTACAAAGTTTTGATGGTGGGTCGTGTTCTCGGTGGTATCGCTACTTCTCTGCTCTTTTCTGCCTTCGAGTCTTGGCTTGTTGCTGAGCACAACAAGGTTGGTCAGCCTCCTTTACCTCCCCCATCTCCTATCACGTCAAAACTCTTTTGCTCTTCAACATGTGCTCTTGAATTTTTTTGGTGTGCAGAGAGGTTTCGAGCAGCAATGGCTATCAGTGACATTCTCCAAGGCAATATTCCTTGGGAATGGCTTAGTGGCCATCATAGCTGGACTCTTTGGCAATTACCTTGTGGATTCTCTGTCCCTGGGTCCGGTTGCTCCATTCGATGCTGCAGCTTGCTTTCTTGCTATCGGTATGGCCGTTATTATATCATCATGGTCCGAAAATTATGGAGATCCATCAGAAAACAAAGACCTTCTTACCCAGTTCAAGAACGCTGCATCTGCCATTGCTTCTGGTGAACCTCTTACCTTGCCTGCTTTTAGACATATGGCTTTGCTTCTCTCCCACTAACCGCTTATTTATTTATTTATTTATTGAATCAGATGAGAAGATTGCATTGCTTGGTGCTATACAGTCTCTGTTTGAAGGGTCCATGTACACCTTTGTGTTTCTCTGGACTCCTGCTTTGAGCCCAAATGATGAGGACATTCCACATGGTTTCATATTTGCAACATTCATGCTGGCCTCAATGCTTGGTAGCTCCATTGCATCTCGTTTGTTGGCACACTCATCACCAAAAGTAGAGAGCTATATGCAGATTGTATTTCTGATATCTTCTGCAGCTCTAATGCTTCCTGTTCTAACAAGCGTATGCTCTCCATCTTGATATTACTCATATTCAAGTAGTATTAGCAATATAATAATTAATAACTTCTCAATTTCCTATTGGAACAGTTCTTGGTGGCGCCCTCAGGTGTAAAAGGTGGAAGCATATCATTCTCTGGATGCATTCAGCTAATGGGTTTCTGCACCTTTGAAGCGTGTGTAGGACTCTTCTGGCCATCGATAATGAAGATGAGATCTCAATACATTCCAGAGGAAGCCAGGAGCACCATTATGAATTTTTTCCGCATCCCACTCAACATCTTTGTCTGCCTTGTATTGTACAATGTGAGTTTTCCAGTTCTCATTTTATTCAGACTTTTTCAAGACAGTAGTGTTAGCATCACTGCTAATAAGAAACAATATGGTCGTAAACACAATTTTTAACCAGTAATACACTTCTCTAGCGTCTTCAACATGCAAGGTTTTTGTGTAGATCTTTGGCTCGGCATTAGTGCATCTAGAGTTCATTTCGTTTTATAATGCTTTAGAACGAGTTACCTGTCCCTTCGATACTTCTGTACAATCTAAAAGTTATTTATTCAGTATCCATCATATAAACTCAAGGAGTATCATCTACGTTGTAGCCCTTAGATACTTGTAGTTGTAGCCCTTAGATACTTGCAGTACAATCTAAAAGTTATCTATTCAATATCCATCATGCGGGGATTCTTCATTTGGATGCAATCTAGTACAGGAAATATGTACTTGCATGGACTTAATGGGCTTTTATGTTCTTTGTATGCTAAAGGTTGATTCGTTTCCAATGACCGTGATGTTTGGGATGTGCTCTGTATTCCTTTTTGTGGCATCTATATTGCAGAGGAGGTTGATGAATGTAGCCGAGATCCACAAGTCAAGTAAGTCTTCTGACATTGCTCATGAAACAGTTTAATGAGAAGTAAAGACACGCTTGATTGGGTCATAGAAAGTAACTAGCGGAGTTGGGAATATTCTATCATGGAAATAACTAGCGGACTGTGGGTAATTATCATTGTTCATTGAAGAAATGTAACAAAAGCGGCTATCCCTAGATGAGTTTCTAACGGGTGAACATTGCCTTTAATCATACTTGCATGCATTCCCATCATACGTTGAAACTGTTATATCTAGCACGTGAACATCTTTGATCTGATCATCTTCTTGAGGACTAGTGTATCTTATTACCATTGTAGGATCACAAGAGTGGTCAGCAGCAAAGGAGATGACCTCAGAAGCTGACCCTCTAAACCCATAATAACCGATATTCCATCACCGATGACATAAAAAGAGTAAACGCCGTTGCTCAGACGGCTTCTTTCTCTTGATGATTTTTTACTTGTCATAATACGTTGGTCCGTAAATCATAAAGCATTTTTCCACTCAAACCCCAAACCCATATTATCTTGTTAGTTATATTTGGATTTTGTGCTTTCGCCAGATGTAGCGAACACTCAGACCTGTGCACATCAATCAGCTTATTCTTTTTCAATCTTTCAACTTTTTTTTTTTGTCTTTAGAAGTCGATATTGGCCCTAAACCATATAAATGCTGAAATGGACCAAATGGTGTTGGTGTTTAAAAGGAAGTCCAATCTCTTTTACCGTTCAAACACAGAGTCGTAGATGTCTATTACAATAAATTTTGAATTAGACAATGATTGATTGTCTCTCTCTCTCCAAATGTGGAACATTGTAATGCGAGCGAGTAGTCATAAGATACATTTGAATCCATTGGAACCGCAAGTTATTTATAAGACCTGGTGGCCATGTGAAAGCGCACAATACACAAAGCAAGCAGACACTAAATTATAGAAAATGAATAATTGATTAGACCCCTCTTATGTATTCATACGATGCGACGTTGCCCACTTCGGGCCATGTGACCAATCCTCAGGGGTACAACCGTCATTCCTTTGCTTCACCGATTTATATGAGCTTTTGAGGAGAGATCTCAGAAACAAAACTCACCAATCAAGATGGGAATGATGAGTTTGAGCAGCATAATGGTGTTGATTGTATTGTTAGGACAAGAGATTGGTAAAGTGTCGTCGACGCTGTACAAAGTTGGGGACTTGGACTCATGGGGCATCCCAATTGATGCTAAAGTCTACTCCAAATGGCCCAAATCTCACTCTTTCAAGATCGGTGAATCCCTCTGTAAGTATTCGATTCCTTCGAAATTCTCTCTTTTCAAAATCTCAAATCTCTAAAACCATAATTGTGTTGGTGGTGCAATCAAACGAAACAGTGTTCTTGTACCCACCAAGCGAAGATTCAATGATTCAAGTGACGCCCTCCAATTTCAAGAGCTGCAACACCAAAGATCCAATCTTGTACATGAACGACGGCAACTCTCTCTTCAACCTCACCCAAAACGGAACCTTTTACTTCACTAGTGGACATCCCGGCCACTGTCTCAAGTACCAGAAGCTCCTCGTCTCCGTCGGCACCTACTCCGCCGAAGCAGACGCCTTGTCTCCGTCGTCTTCCGCCGATGCCGACGCTCCCTCTTACCAAAACGCCTTTGGTTCGATCCCTCTCTCTCAGAAATCTTCGTCACCTTCGTCGCTCATTTCGGCTTTCACCATCGTCGTTGCTTCGCTGGCCTGCGCTGTCGTCGTCGGTGGCATTTTTTGAATTTTTTTTTATTATTTTGCTTTTTATGTCCAAAATGCAAAAATGATCTTAATTATTTTTATACCTTCCTCTATTTCTCGTCAATTCGAAATTTCTTTAATTTCATAAACTAGTAATTTATTTCCAAATCTTCTTATTATTATTCTATTATATATACAAACAGAAGTTATTAACATCAAAGACACAATGTCATTCGTTAAATCTGATTCCTGATGCAATAAAATGCAAAGCGGCGAGGAATGGTAACTTATAATGAACGCAGTGAAACAAACAAACTAAGGTAAAAAAGAAGAGAAGCAGCAATTCCAAAAATCAAAGCTGCTTGTGCGCACTTGCCAAACTCATCCACTTCCGTTTTGCGTTCTCTATAGCTTCCTCTCTCAGCCTCCTCAGTCGTTGAAACGAGTGGTTATATTGTGACTCGATCACATTCAGCTCCGTCTTCAGATCCTCTGACTGTTGTTGTTCGTTTGAATCCAGATACGAGGCCATCAAAGACTCTTCTGTCTCGCTGCAGCCAAGCCCTGAACCCTCGTTTGAGGAGACCGGATAGTAGTAGTCTGCTGATATGTCTGACTTCATTGATCCTCCTGCTTCTTCATCCTTCAACTGATTTCGATGAGGCGGGCTTCTCTTAGCCTTCTTCAGCTTCATTATCAGCTCATCTATCATCTCAGCTATCACAATAACCTCTTCCCTTGACAGCTCAAGCACTTCGACCATCTCCCCTGTTATTCCTGTTGCTGTGTCTGACTTCAGGTAGAAGTCAAAATCAACTGTTCTTGCTTGTCCTGTTAGTAAAATCCAAATACTCTTATTTTTAAGCCAATTGAAACTGTGGAAGAGAAAAAGAAAAAAAGTGGCCACAAGATATCTTAAGACGGACCAGATGAGCCAGCGATACGCAGAGCCATTGACGCTGTCACATCATCTTTTCTCTCTCCACTCAACCTGAATTCGGTTTCTTCAGCGAACCTCTGGACTTCAACGGTATGGAGCCATGGGTATTTTTGGCTGCTTTTACCAGAGGAGCAGATGGAAACACATGTATTCTCCTTATGATCCACATCCATAGGAAGATGTTCCGACTGTGGTGGCTTTGCAGGTTTAAATGTTGTGTTTGATGAAGCAACAAAAGTGGAGTCCTTGGCACCATCTATTGCAAGGAACAGGTCATTCAGGAGCTCTAGAGCAGTTGGTCTAGAAGTAGCAGGGAGAAGACACTTGTCTATGAATTGCTTAACTTGAGGATCGTCAACTTTGCTGAGAGACTGAGGTTTTATACCCTTCAGATGCAACGGTTTAAAGAAGTGCCCCGCGTCAATGAAAAATAAAATGCAAGACTTAAAAATCAGGCCAGGCTTACCGAGGTAACCTTCTTGTATATTTGTGCCTGGTTTCTGCATTCGCTATATGGATATTCACATGTTACCATCTCCAACATGCACATGCCAAAAGAATAGATGTCAACAAGTTCATTGTATTCTTCTTCATAGAGCTCAGGCGCCATGAATTCAGGAGTACCTGAAGAAGATACTCAAAATATTAAGTTCTAACAGGATCCAACAAGAGCTAATTAAGAGGTTTAATAGTATTACCTATCACACTTGTAGCGGTGGGTTGCTGCATAACAGCTGCGAGGCCAAGATCTCCGATTTTGACTTCTCCGGTATTTCCATTGACAAAGATGTTGTCGCACTTAAGGTCCCGGTGGATTACAGGAGGGTTGTGAGAATGCAGATAGTGCAAGCCTTTAAGAATCTGCCTAGCCCAGTTCTTGATGGCCTTGGGATCAACTTTGCGATGCTTCATACGATATCTTCGCATCAAAGAGAAAACACATTCAGTGGGAAGACAGAGAGAGAGAGAGATAAGGAGAGATGAAAATCAGGACTTACAGCCTGAGACTGCCAGAGGTGAAAAGCTCAGTGATCATGTTGATGGTCTTGTTTTGATCATCAACCCAAGAGTGGAAGAGTTTGATGATGTTATCATGATTGAGGGATTTGAGCAGATGGACTTCAGAATAAAGCCTTTCAAGATGGCCAGGCATCTGCATCACATCTTGGATGCTCATAAGGTTCCAAGCAACTTCAATGCCTTGGACTTCATCAAATGCATTGTATCTGAAGAAAGGGAACAAAGAGATTGAGAAAACTTAAGCATTATGTAATCCAATAAAAGCATTAAGGAGGAGGACATACACAGTTTTGAAGGCTCCTCTCCCAAGAACGTCATCATACTGAAGGAAGAAAAAAACATATGCGAGTTAGATCAACTCTACACAAATTCATATGAGTCTAGAGAATTGTACCCTGATGTAGCGAGCAGTGGGATCTTTCTCGGCGAAATCGGCCTCGTCCATCCTAGAAATCCGGAAGCAGACGGGGTTTACAGAAGAAGAAGGTAGATTGGATCGGAGAAGGCCTCACGGGCGAAGCAGTAGGAGTCAATGGCCGATCGAAAACTCGACCGGAAAAGGAGTTTGGCGGCGAAGGGAATCCCCATCTCCGAGACGATGACGGTGAGGTGTAGCTTATTGAATAGAGCATCGCCATTGATCCACCATTGTCAGACGAAAACCCTAAAGAGAAAGCGAATTTGTTTGTTTGTTTATTATGATCCCTCTCGAAAGAGGATAACTGAATCTATTTTCCGTTTATTTTATCCATCAAACGGTGTCGTAACATTTTCAAATGGGCCTTCTTTGTTATGGGCCTTCTTTTACATTCACAGAGATTATTTGATCAACCAATCTAAAAGTGTTGTTGTCGGAAGAGGTGAACAAGTGAGCATAAGAGTTGAAGCCTTGTGACGTGTGGCTTTGCCTCGACGATGAAGTGTGACCATATTTGCCCCTCTCTTCTTTCCATCACTCCTTTCAATATCTTCAATCCCAAACTTCTCACCACATCTCCAATCTCTACAAACCTCTCTCCACTTTCCTCGCACACCATCTCTATCTGCATTTGCCCTTGCCCCTTCATTTCCTCCACCATTATCGGACATACCACCGTCTCATCATCCCCCACTTCCAACGCCCATGCTCTCTCTTTCTCCTTCACCAGCTGCCACAATCAATGATCATATATACTCTTCATCATCAAAATCAAACAAACACACACATAAAAAAACACTCATTTCTCACCTTAGGCTCGTATGGTTGTTTGAGTTTGTCTGCGTACTTGGCTATGCTTTGCATGAACACCATGTGTCTTATCGTCAGATCAAGCAGCGTATCAATGCTACACTTTGCTCCATTTGGAACCATCCCTCGTAGCTCCTTGATACGGTCTTGTATCATCTGACGGTCCTTTGGCCTCGGCCTCCTGCTTTCTCCTGCCTTTGCTCTTTTCTTCTTCTCCCATCTATCTTCATCAGGGTTTAGAGGAGGAGGAGGTGTTACTGCCTCCGCCTGCGGAAAGAAGCTTGAGCTATGCGCTGATGATGTTTCAAGTTTCCGTCTTTTGCTCTGATTTGTGAGAGAGCTGCAATTGCTGTTGCTAAGGCTGCTGCTTATGATCTCAGAGAAGAGTCCTTTAGGCCGCAAGTCCAAAGGATGTCGAGAATCATCAGAATTGATCATCCCAAATATGTCGAAAAGATCCTTGTCATCATTTCCTTGGATCACCTGCATGGAACTCTCCTCCTGATGATCACCTGATGAGCAATTCTGTTGTGGCGGCGAATCAGCGAGCAGCTGGTACAGATCGTCCAGAGAGTAAGAGCTGAGAATGTCGAACCCAAAATCATCTCCATAATTGGTTAGAAGAGGAGCTTCGGAGGTTTGATCAGGAGGATTATCGTCGGGGAAGAAGTCATCTTCAAAGCTGAGTCCTTGAAAAGATTCAGGGACAATCGAGTCTCCCAGTGGTAATGATTGATCTGGTTGTTTCAAACAATTCTCCAGCAGAGCTCTTGTTGTTTGTTCCAACATCTCTGGGCTCTCAACAACCTCAAGATAGAAACACTAATTAGTCCATGACTTCCACAGTAAGAAATACTATCTATAGTGCAAACCTTTTGAGTAGATCCTAACTGAACAACGCCGCTTGATCCTACTGGAATGATTGCGATAGTCTGTAAATTAAAACATCAGATTAGAATCTGACTCAATTAAACATCGGAACTTTGAGACAATTAAATTAAAGTTACCTTGAAGCCAGACAGAAACTGATTCTGAAACTCATGGTCACAGTACTGCAAAACAACATAAATAAATATCAAATCCTTCGTCATGAAATGTTGCAATATTTGGAAAAAAATCAAACCTGAAACAGTGTGTCTGAGAAGAGCCATTGATGGTTTCCGGTTAAAGCAGCTTCGCCCACGATTCTGGAGCCATGAAAAGACAAGTAATTAATGAAGACAAGACACACATAAATAAAAATGATTGAGATTTGTAGTAGAGCTTCTTACCCTTGGCCTAAGATATGAGCCTGAAAAATCATATCATCAACCAGTGCGGCTGATTGTTCATCATATCTATGTGCTTCTTCAAATCTCAATAACCTGAAATCATAATATTCTAAGTTATGAAATTCTTTTTGAAAATAAACGAAATCAAATTCCAAAGAAAATTAATTACATGGGATTAATGGGATCGTATCCCCAAAAGACAGCATAAGACCATCCATGGCTGAAACAGAGACTCTTCAATATCTGCTTAACATCCAAATCCATCCCCAAGTTTTACAGAAACTCGACAAGACAGAAACTTTTGTCTTCTCCAGAAACCAAACTCCAAAGATAAAAGCTGGGAAACAGAGGAGAAATGTCGGTTTAGGGGAATCTCCAGAAATTCCTTGTTTTTTGCTTTTTGTTCAAGCGATTAAAATGGAGTTTTTAGAGGGTTATATATATATGTATGTAATGTCTTCTGTAATTCGATAGGAAGTGGACGAGCCTTTTTTTGTCTGAGGGGAATAGGAGAGAGAGAGAGAAGTTTGAGGAATTAAATAAATAAATCATATTTTGATTTGCCTTCCGGTGTCCAGTCAGGCTTTTGCCCCGGAAGTGACGAGAATTACACCGGCTATTACCGGTTCATGAAAAGTTTGCTTGCTTTTATGGGATATTTATTTGTTGTCTTTTGAAACTTTAATACATGAGAGATTGAGCCATAAAGGAGGATTTTATTTTACTTTTAATACGGATTCATGAATACTCGATACGAATTTATTATAATATACTTTAATATTCAATATTTTATACCTTTTTCAAACAAAACAAAAAAAGTTAGATAATTGTTTTTTGAAAAAGGAGTAACCAATAATTATATTATTAAAAACAAATAATAATAATGGGGCTGTGGGGTTTTTACCGATCATCTTCTGATGCATTTCTTTTTTTTCTTTTTCTTTTTTATAAACCAGATCCTAAACGTGGATGAATGATCAAGAGAATTCGAAACCAATGGGTATGACACATATTCACGCCAGCAAATTTGCTGCTACCACTGGCTCACGAACCCTTGGTTACAGCATTTCGTTTCTTGAACATCAATTTATAAATTTTGTTATATTCTTTATATTCTTGAACAGTTTAAAATAATTGTATATATATGCTCATTTGTTTTATTTACTAGATTTTGGGCTTAATAATAATAACAACAACTTCCTTTAAACCAAAAAAAAAAAAAACTACTTCCTACTCATTTTAAAAAGATAAACCATTTATATTTCAAATGTAAGGAACTAGAATTTAATCCGCATTAATTATAGCGTGGAGTAATTTTTTAATAAGAAATTGTTTTAAATTTTTTTTTAAAATGATTTTATCTGAAATTTACAATATAGCTTACTAATGATTATAAATAAAACTGTCAATTTGTAATAATTTATCTATTTAATCCGTTTTGCAGTGAACTAAAATATTATTCGGACTAACCCGCAAATACTTATAATCTTGAAAACATAACTCTTATATGCACTGTTAAATGATTATAGTTTTTGTGGTTAGTCTACGAACTCTTAAAAAAATAGTTTTCTTGTGTCTAACTTTTTATAAAATTATTAAAATATTTTTCAATTTTTGGTTTGTTTTACTTTTTGTAAAATTAGTAAAATATAATAAATTATAGTGAAAATATAACAAAATTTTGAATATATGTTTTTCTCTTTGAATATATATGAATTGATTATTATTTTAAAATATATAGTCTTAATAATAATTAAGAAATTGAATATTAAATAACATTTTTAATGCAAAATATATATTTTCCATATTCTAATCAATAATTTTAAAAGACTATTAGATCCTTTCTATTTTAATTATTGTTTGTTATTTGTAAATGGTATTTCATGTAATAACTTACAAAACAAAGTTCATTTTTAAAAATATTTTTTTAAATAATATTATAGAGATAAGGCTTTGCTTTTGTAAAAGAGATACAAACCTAAGATATATATATTATTTGATACTAAGAACTAGTAAAATATAATAAATAAGTGTATGAGATATATATTAATTGAGCTGTTAATCGGGTATCATCTAGGTCAAAGACCAGTTTTCCAAGTGATATTTGTAATAGAAATATCAATATGTATATACCTTGTTTCGAGATTTTTGTTTTTTTATTAAAATTTTAGTCGTATTACTTTGCCTAAAACCATTGACAATAATAATTATTGACAGGTCAATATAATAATTATTGACATGTCAATGTCACAATCTCGCATATTTTTGAACCCTCTACTTTGTTCAGGAATGTTATTATAAATAATCCATGATGATCTTTAAGGTCATTTCTAACCATAACATCAAATTTGAATAATGTTAAATTTGACATAAAAGTGAATAGTATTTTATTTCATCTCCAACCATAACACCAAATCTTACACCAAAAAAATAATTTTTATTATTATATTATTAAATTTAAAATTTTCTTTATTTTTCAATAATTATGATAAATACTAATTATTCATAAAATAAATTAACTTCAAATTCGATATAACATTATATTCGATAAAAAAATTACAATCAATAAAATAAAAATACTGGAAAATAAATTACATTGTACTAATTATCAGAATTAACATATTCCGACCACAAGTATTCAATTAATGCATTTCGAAGTTCAATATGAGCTTCCCGGTCTTTGATTTTTCTGTACCGAGCTAAGAATTCTTGAAATCGGGCATCTTCATTATTTACCATCTCAACTTCTGCAGATGGGACTTCAATTCGTTTTTCAATTGTTGCATCAACATCACCACGTTCATCCTCTATGATCATATTATGCATTATGAAACATGTTGTCATTATATCACGTAAAACTCTCTTACTCCAAAAATGTGATGGTCCGGCCACGATTGCAAATCTTGACTGCAATACTCCAAATGCACGTTCCACGTCTTTTCTACATGCTTCTTGCCTTCTTGCAAACCAATATGGAGGACAACCATCAAACCAATATGGAGGACACAGGGAGAGTTCTCGAAGCCAATATCGTGAATCTCAATATCGAGAATCTCAGTATCAAGGAACAACTCGAGGATAACAAGTTCAAGGAGACCATATACAACCTCAAAGTAAAGACCAAATATCACCAAGTGACCAACAAGATTATACCCTGTATTATCATTATCTTAGCGGAAATGGTAATCCGGGCTATTAGAGTATTGTTTATGATTATATTATGTCTTTTTTTTGTCAACAGTCCTAATATTATGTCTTTAAAATTATCTTGTTGCATTTTTTATGTTTTTTGTTTTAATTTAATAATTTTATGTTGGAATGTTTTATTGAATTTTTTTTATGTATTTTTAATCTTAATCAATTTGCATATCAATAACAATATTTTGTGCAATTCTAAATTATCAGAATGGATCCTACATCTCTAGTACTGAAATATCAAAATCCGAAAACTGATCTGAATCAGAATCCGAACGGTACTCAAATGGCCAAACTATAAAATTTAATTAACTAGTTAATAACAATTAAATTATATTAGTAAATAAAAAAAATATTTTATCGATTAGTGCATATTCACAAAACACCAAAAAAAAAATGGTACAAGATTTGGTGCATAATTGGAGAAGAATCAACACTAAATTTGATGTTTTGGTGCATGGTTGGAGATGACCTAAGTAGCAAAGTTTTTGGATAAAAAATACATGATTAGAGTTATCTCTATAAATAAAAGATTAAACGCCTCTTAGTGTGTGGGCCATTGAGGTCCCCCAAATATGTGTCACCTATATCTTGAATTCTTGGTATGATAATCTTGACTTATTAGTTCTGAATCCACTTCTTCATGAATTATATAAACAGCCTAGCACAATTGTAGTCGTCACCAGTCACATAATCTTACATACAGTTTAAGAATATAATATACTAAAAGGATATGAGAATATATATATATATATATATACCATCCTATAAAAATTGAAATAATTCTTAATTGTTAAATAAGTAGGCTATATTAAATAAAAATTCGGTTATGTCACATAAAAGATTAAGTGACTTAGTTATTTTATCTTTGCTCGAGTATATCACATAAAATATTGAGTTATTTGCCTAATTTATCTAGTAAAAGGAATTAGTTAGAAATTTTGATTTTGAAAGTGTTGTTAACGATATTTTGAAATTATGATAAAAAAGAAAAGAATTTAAGAACTAATATTTTGTTTGCAAGGCTAATTTTTGAGGATTATCTCATCAAATAAAAGATATCTACAAATCTAGAAATGGAAAGTGATTATAACTACAATAAAATGAAGAAAATCTCATCAATTTATTTTTGGGTTTATTAGGAATAGCCATAATTTGGTCTCTTATACTCATCACACGCTCAATCATGGCCGTTGAGAACAAAAGTCAACGGCATCAAGATTTTCCCTTAATCCTTTTCTTCTTTAATTGTTTTATTTTCCCTTTTCAAAACTTTCCGTTTTTATTCCAACGGTGTCCGAAAGTGGCGAACTAAATCCAAAAGTGGGATTTTATGTTGTACGCTTGTTTTTTTTTGTTATAAATAGAAAACTCATTTTAGAAACTTTCCTTTAAAATATGTAGTAGAGAGCAGAATTTCTTTCTTTATCGCTTATGAGAAACTTTACCAAACTAATTAACATTTGTCAACATATAAATGCACTAAGATGGATTCATAACTTTTATATAACAAAAAAATGCCCAGTGAAATGTTTCTTGAAAAAACAAGAGCATCTGATTCATAACATATAATATATTTTTGTTAGATTTTTTGTTTTGTTTTTGTTTATGCAAAAAAAAAAAAAAATTGTTTGATAAGTCTACGAAAAATACGAGATCTACAATACTAACTATCTTTTATTAATTAAATAGCATTTGCAAGAAACAATGATTTAAAAACTGTAAAGTTGTCCGGGACCTTGTGGTCTAATGGTAAGGAGACGGGCTTTGGACGCAACCACATTTCGAATTCGATCCACCTGCTGCGAGAAACAAAAACACATTGTTCCTGGACACCCACACGAATATGGGTCCTTGCTTACGATCCATTTGAAAACCCGGAGAATGGCCTATCTGTGGGTTGCCTTTCCTCCAGGAGTTAGTTTGGGCTTCTCCATGGATCTGGGATTTACCCTGAGTTACCTAAAAAAAAAAAAAAAAACTGTAAAGTTGTGGACTACAGAAAGCCAGTAAATTTTTTGTTGTTGATAGTCTATAAGATTTTTCAAAATCTCTTGCTCTTGCTCTCTATTTTATTCTCTCTATTTTATTCAAAGAGTGCACGAATCTGCAGAAATTTGCAATATGAGAAAAATTTGAGGTTGCTAGTCTTCCGATTCTTGTTGAATATCTTGATCATATGTTAGAGCATCATTATTGGGAGAAACCTATTTGGGTTTCTTAAGTAATATTTAATTATAAATTTGAAATTAAGAAACTCTGTTAAGAAACTTCTGTTTTTGCTGCTTTATTGGTAGAACCTTATTAGGAGTTCTTAAAAAAAAAAATTAATAATTTTGTTTTATTTTAAATAGAGTTTATTTTTTTAATTAAACATAGTTGACATAAAAACATAACATTTTAAACATAGATTTTGAAAAAAAAAATGCAAAAGAACGCTCAATTTGGGTTTCTTTCTGATCTTGTCTATGAATCGCTTCATGTTCACCCACCGAACGATTTCAATTCATTAATATGTAAAAAAGTTTAGAATTTTAAAGTTGAAGTTAAGAAAAAGTTATAAAAAAAAAAAATTCTTAACTTTTTTTTTAAGTTAAGAAAAAGTTTTTAAAAAAATATGGCAAAAAAAAAATCCGGCGAATTAGGGATTGACACGTGGCTAAGAACAGTGTAAGAACCCCCTTAAGAACCGATTCTTAAAGTTCTTATTTAAGAACCGGTTCTTGCACTGTTCACAATTAATTAAATTTTTTTTTTGGGTTAAGAACCCCACTTTTTGGGTTAAGAACCTTGCAATAATGATGCTCTTATTGTTCTAGATATCATGTTTTTCGTGTTCAACATTATCTATATACTAGAAATCATGATTTGCATATATACTGGTTTATAATTTAAATTTTTATAACCCGTGAAAAAAACTAAAAATGAAAAACATAAATAAATCACTCCGTGAAAATAAATAAAATACAAATTTAGAAATGAAATTTCTGATGAAATAAAAATATACCTTGAAAGAATAATTTAGCGAAACATATGCAGTATATAGTTTTGGAAACGATTATTGGACTTTTGATTTTTTTGGTATTGAATTGACATACTACCAAATTGTTTATATAGATGTTAGAAATTAGATTTTTTTTCTTTTAAGATTAGTAATCTATTGTTTCATTTCCTTAATCTAAATATAAAAACTAAGAATTTTTTTTCCATTTTATTAATTTTGTCTTTAAGATAAATTTAAGTTTTTTTTTCTTCTTTAGTAACTTTACCGTTTAGAATTATGAATCAGTTATTAATTCATTTTTTATTAATCGGTTTTTTTTTTTTCATTCTTATTTTTTTTATTTTTTCTCTTTTTAATTAACTTCGGTTTTTAGGATAAATTTATATTTTCTATTTTTCTTATTTGTTTAGTTACTCTATATTTTAAGATTAAAAATCGATTATAAATTTAGTAAAAAAAAAATTTTGAAATTTTCTTACACATGTTAGAATTTTATCGATTGGCTTGACACATGTTACGATCATATGAGTTCGCAACTTTGAAACATTTTTTCCGTTTTTGTTATTTTGTCTTCTAAAGAAATAAAATAACTAACAATATGAAAGTTTATATTATTATACATAGTTATTTTCAATTTTCGTAACGTATTTTACGATCTCATGAGCTAGGATTTTTTTTTTAAATATGTATTTTATATTTTTTTCCATTTTATTCAAATTATTACTTTGACACATGTCACAACACTCAGACTATACGTATCACATTGATACGTTTAACTTTATATAATAAGATATGGGACGAGACAACCAATCTTCGTTAACCACATATATAGTTCGCAATTTTCGCATAGAATTATGAGTTGGCTCTCAGAATCATTTAATTTTACTAGTAAATTTGCGCCGTATTCATCACTTCGTCGCCCACGTTTTTATGTAATATGCGTTTTTTCGTAGTTTGCCTCGACCTTAATGTTCTCACCTTCGAATTGAACAGGAATATTGAGAAAATCGAGCCGTCGAAGAAATGACGGTCGACTGAGTTTTCTGTGAGAGACCTAAACATGTAGATGGAGAATCTAAATATACAGCTGATATCCTAAAACCCTAACACAACCGACGTCGTTTTGAGCATTAAAAAAAAAGAAAAGATGGTTTAATTCCAGGCGATCCTTAACCGGATTAAACTACATAGTTTTTACAATTTTATTTTCTTGTCATTTTTTTCTCATTTGCTCAACCACTCTATCGTTACTACTAGGATATCTTCTATATCAATTTAGGATATATCGTATATTTTTTTCTATATATTCTCTTGTATATTTTATATTCCCTTATCTATCTTAGGTGTTCAACCTAAATTCTTGTACTATAAATATTTCTCTTGTGATAACAAAAGATTCAAGATGTTTATATTATATAAACTTTGGGAGTTACATATATACATACCGAATTTCACATTATAATATGTTGCCACAGTATCTAAAATTAATATGAGAAAATGAAAATGACAAAATATAGTTGGAGATGCAATGGAATATCAAAAAAGGGAAAGGGGAAACAAGGCACTCTTTGTCCCAAAGAAAGGACCAATTTCGATGGGTATCCTTATATTTGTTAAGAAACTCTTATGGTAACACCATCATGCTATTTCCCACTACCATTAACTATCATCATTCCCTTTTCACACACATATACATGCATATCAACTTTGTTTAATAAAGAAAACGAGAGGTTCTTTCAAACTATATATTCTGCTGTTGAGTCTAGACCATAAACGACAAAGAGCTTGAATCATGTTGATCTCTTACCTGGCCTTAACGTAACATTCCTTTGGAATTCTTGTCTCGAGCTTGAATCGTTATAGTAGCCACATAATTAGACACTGACGAAATGACGATCAAAGTGTGGTTATTGACAAAAGGTTAGCACAAGTTGTTTATGTTATTATGTATGCAAAATGGAATGATTTAGTAATGGATCGATCTAAAATGGAATCATCCTTTATCAGTTTTTTAAAAAAATAAAATTATGCATGGGATTCTCTCGAGGATGTATCATTGTGCTTTATCGACTATTTATCTCAATTTATTAATAATTTCGTCGTAATGATTTTGACTCACCAAGAAAGTCAATCTCTCTTGAGTCTTGACAAAAAAAAAAAAAAAAGAGAAGAAGTCAATTTATCGTTCAATTGACCATGTTATATTCTCTTGCACCTTCCCAAGACAGGTATGTTTGATTTGAGACTTTCCTTCTTAGAAAAAGGCTTTGATTTTGTTTATGTCTTCTCCAATATTCACCATTTAATAGCTAACAGATATAACATCATGTTGTGGAGGATTTGGAAAATGAATTTGTTCCTTTTTGAAGGTAAAAGATATTATGCATTAGAATCCGTAACGAAAATCAAAGGTGATGTTTTGGAAGGGTTTGCTGCTCAAAACATAGATTCAAATCAAAGCATATCCTCTATATCCGATTATGTTGTTGAAAGAAAGTTGTGGAAAGCAATATGCAATAAATGAAACAAATGTTCAAGATTAGCTTAGGTTTTGAGAGATGCTGAAGGGTTGGTCTTGTTGATGAAAATATATTGAAGTTCATGTTTAGCTTGGATGCTATATTTAAGAGAAATTAATCATCCCAAAGCACGTTTTCAATTTACATCAAAGAATTAGAAACAAAAAAGTGAAAAAGAAGATAATCGAGAAAAAAGTGAATTGGGTAAGAGATATTAACGTTTGTTTGTTTGGACAGCAAGCAGGATTAGCAATTTAATGTTTGAAATGACTAAAAACATTGTAAAAATTAGTTTAAAAGAAAAGTTTATGTAAATTGTTGGAGGTGTTGCGGTGCACAAGCACTCATACAATCAGTTTCCTACTTTGGACAAGACACCGTTTGTCAGGGAATGTCTCTTCTTTTTTAAAAAAAATATTTTATTGGTTTTTTTTTTGATTTTGATTTTACCACAACTTCATACTCATTTTAAGTGATTGGACTCCCTACATTTTTTTTAATATATTTTTTTTATCTTGACTCTTATTTTGTTGTTCTAATTTCAGAATCTTCACTTTCAGAACCGGTAGTAATTTACAAATTTTATTTCGATAATTATATACAGATTTTGGATTAGTTAGCCGCTAAACAATGTTTTAAACATAAAAAGAAAAAACTTATATTTTCCCACGAACTATGGCCAAGATCCCCACCGAACTATGATCTCTGTATATTTCCCCACAAAATAAAAGTTAAATACCTAAATCCCCTAAAAAAAGTTTGGTTTAAATCATAGTTCGGTGGAAATCTAGAAAGATATGACAACAATTCGTGGGAAAATAGATCGTTTTCCCAACATAAAACAATATACATGCCATAGTTAGACGCAAATATTTCTAGTAAACATGAATTGTGATGCACAAAAAAAAAAAAAAAAAAGTGAATAATGTAATTCTTTCTATAGAAGAGAGAGAAAGAAAAGAAAAAAGGTTAAAAAGTTGGTGTCCCATAAAAAGCGCGGGAGGTGTATCACGAGGAGGGAAAGATTCCTTGAAGAAAAGGATTGGATGATATTGAAGGTTAGGTGTCGGCTATGAGGAGGCAAAACTCAGCCTGTCAGAGACTTCACAGTGTCACTAATCTCAAACAGCTCATTATGGAGTATTGGCCACGTAAAAGAATAACGATGGGCTTCATAATAAGACATGCTTGCTTAATAATATAAAGCCCAATAAGATTCTGGCCCAGCCTAAGAGAGAGAGATGAAGGTGAAGGACGACTTACATCCTCATCCTCTTCTTCGGCTGGCTCCTCGTTCTCTCCATCTTCAACTGTTCCCCTGGCATCGCCTGGAGCCTTGAAATGACAAATACATCATATATGCCACTTTTGTCTTCTTCTTAGATTTTCCTCCCAAGTGTCAATGTATAAGCCAAAGAAGTCAGAGAGGAGGGTTTGTAAGTCTGAACCAGCGGTCGGTTTAGTGAATTTCAAAATTATATATATAAGTGACAACTGTTGGTCATTGTTGCTTCTACTTGTTATATTGTGAAAACCAGAAGAAAAAGAGGAGAGAGGATATTTGATTATACGATTACTGGAGTAGTGTGCCATGTTTGATGTGACTCTTTCCCTTTGCGCTCAAAAAGCACAAGTCCAATCGGTTCCTTCTTTTACGTCCATCAGCAGAATAACAATCAAAATTTGTTAACCTACTCTTCCTTTTTTTCTTTCTTTCTTTCTTTCTTGCAAATTTCCGATTTAAAATGTTTCAATGGCTTTTGTCGTAGTTGGAGTATTAGATATATAGCTGGTTAAGTTGGTTTAATCCAATTGTCAAATGGTTTAGTCTCCTTTAGCTTAATCATGTTTAATTAATGAGAAATTTTTTCCTTTTCTTGTTTTCTTTCTAGTGGCATCTTCAGCATAGCTGCGATCTTAATATGGTATCAGAGCCAACCCTCGATCTTCGACGATGAGTACTTCTGCTTCTGAATTGATCTTCGTTTCTATTCTTCAATCGATTCTTCAATTCATCGAATCATTTCTGTTTCTCTTTTTCGTCTTTCTCGTTCAAATCTCAGTTTGACGAGACTTCTTTTTCAAGTTTCTTTGCTATTCGGTTGATTCGATGACTTCTCCAGCTATTTCGCAGTCTTCACCGTCTCCGACGATCGCTGCTCCAGCTAATTCATCCCGATTCTCCGATCATTACAATAACTCGTATTTCTTGCACAACGCCGATCATGCTGGATTGCAAATGGTTACAGATCGCTTGACGACAGACGCCGATTTCCATTCTTGGCGTCGATATGTTCAGATGGCACTAAATGTCCGCAATAAGCTCGGATCCCTAAACCTTCCTATAATCATCAAGACTCTGGTTCGTGGTCTCGTTGTAACGATATGGTCGCCACTTGGCTGATGAATTCTGTATGCAAGAAGATAAGTCAGAGTCTCTTGTTCATTTCAACTGCTGAGGGTATCTGGAAAAATTTGTTAAGTAGATTTAAGCAGAATGATGCTCCTCGCGTTTATGAAATTGAACAACGCTTAAGCTCAATGCAACAAGGATCCATGGATGTTAGTCAGTATTATACAGAGTTAATCACTCTTTGGGAAGAATACAGGAACTATGTTGAATTACCTCTATGTACTTGTGGCAAATGTGAATGCGGCATTGCTGTTCTCTGGGAAAAACTTCAGGAACGTAGCAATGTTACAAAATTTTTAATGGGGCTTAATGAAGGCTATGAGCAGACTCGTCGTCATATTCTCATGCTCAAGCCTCTACCAAATATGGAAGAAGCATTCAACATTGTTGCTCAGGATGAGCGTCAGAAAATGATGAAGCCACCTGTGAAGAATGACTCAGTTGTCTTTTATACTCAAGGAAATTTTCCTAATCAAGGATATCAATATTCTCAGGAAGGAGAACCTGCTTTTGTAGCAGCTTACAATACACATCGTGGTAAACAAAGACCACTATGAACGCATTGTGGGCTCCTTGGTCACACAGTCAACAAATGCTATCAGATATATGGTTATCCTCCTGGATATCGTCCACCTTCTGTCCCTGGTTCTATATATGGTCCTGTCTCCAGCCCTCCTCAACAAACATCTGGTTACAGAGGTCAACAATTTAACTCTGGTCCAAGACCATTTCAGCATGCACCAAAGAACTACAACAATTTCCCTCAGTCTACTCAGACATCTCAGAGGCCTCCTGTGATTGCTAATGTCATGACAGAGGATTTTCATGATTACAATCAAGTGCAGTCTTCTCAGAACCAGGACAATATTAAGATCACGGATCCAGCTCAAATGAATATTGATCACCTAATTCATCAGATCAGCACTCAGGCTAGAATTCAAGATCATCAAGGTCCTTCCATCACTAATCATGGCGTCATGGCTTGTCAATCCACTGCTGGTACAGTTTTCCCTCTCTCATATAGTCTTCAATTTGAGAACAACTGCCTTACTTTTCAGCACCAATGCCTTTTATCTTTAACCACAATATTACCTTCTGGTGCTTGGATAATAGATAGTGGAGCTACTAGTCATGTCTGCTATATCTTATCATTGTTCTCAAAAACTACATCAATATCTCACACTACAGTTTCACTTCCAAACGGCACTAGGGTTGACATTAGTTTAATAGGAACTGTGCATTTGTCTGCATCATTAACTCTCTATGATGTCTTGTTTGTCCCATGTTTTAGTTTTAATCTCATCAGTGTTTGCACATTGCTGCATCATAGCATGGCATCTGCTCATTTCTATCCTGATTTTTGCATAATCCAGGACCTTACTCAGACCTTGACGATTGGTAAGGGTACGCTTCTCCACAATTGAGTGAGCATTATCCCTCTCTAGCCAAGCTCACTCAATTGTCCTCAAAATTGTCTTTGTCTAAGTCTAGTTTGCAAATAGATGTTCCTTGTTATGTATGTCCCTTAGCTAAACAGAAACGTTTTCCTTTTGTTTCTCACAATATTCTGTCTAATGAACCCTTTGAATTGATCCATTTAGATGTTTTGGGTCCCTTTCGACAAGAGTCTGTTGATGGTTTTCGATTCTTTCTTACTATTGTAGATGATTGTAGTAGAGTCACATGGATGTACTTAATGAAAAATAAAAGTGATGTTCAATCTATCTTCCCATCCTTTGTCACTCTTATTGAAACTCAATATCATTCACATATAAGATCAATACGATCTGACAATGCACCAGAACTTGCATTCACTGAACTTTTAAAACAAAAAGGCATGTTTCATTTCTATTCTTGTGTTAACACTCCACAAAAGAATTATGTGGTTGAAAGAAAGCACCAACATCTTCTCAATGTTGCTAGATCACTACTGTTTCAATCCAAATTACCATTGATATACTGGTCTGATTGTGTTTCTACTGCTGCTTTTCTAATCAATCGAATGCCTTCACCTGTACTAAACAATAAATCCCCTTATCAAGTGCTCACTAATAAAGAACCTGATTATACTTTTCTGCGTACTTTTCGATGCTTGTGTTATGTTTCTACTTTACCAACTTTTAGACACAAGTTTTCTCCCCGTGCTCGTTCTTGTGTTTTCATTGGTTACCCTACAGGTTACAAAGGATACAAGGTTCTTGGCTTAGACACTAACCAAATTTTCATTTCCCGTGATGTTGTTTTTCATGAAAAGGTTTTCCCATTCAAAGAGTCATCTTCAGATTACTCTGATTTCTTTTATTCATCTATCTTACCATTACATGTTCATCTTTCCACTGATCATGCATCAGCATCTTCATCTAGCTCTTCTCCAGTACCATATGTTCCTCCTTTTTCATCTCTTCATCATTCATCATCTCCTAATATACATGCATCATCCTCTTTTCCCCCTGCATCTCCTCCATCTGCATCACTTAGTGCCGCACCTATATCTCCTGAAACTGGTGCATATACTAGTTTAGTTCCTATGAACAATGATTGGCCTAGGAGATCAACTAAAGCACCTAGCTATCTGACTGAGTACCACTGTTATCTTACCCATTCTCCTGATTTTCATTCTACCCCCACTCTATATCCTTTATCTTATGTCATCATCTATGACCATCTCTCTCCTCACTACACAGAAATTACCCTTTCTTTTACCTCTGAGACTGAACCAAAATCATTTTAACAAGCCATGAAATCACCTAAGTGGAATGGAGCTATGGATGTAAAACTTCTGACCTTTGAAGATACAGACACTTGGGATGTTGTATCTCTTCCTGAGGGTAAAAATGTTGTTGGCTGCAAGTGGGTATATAAGATAAAACATAATGCAGATGGATCTGTTGAACGCTACAAAGCTAGGCTTGTAGCAAAAGAGTTCACTCAACAACCAGAAGTCGATTACATTGATACTTTTTCTCTTGTTGCTAAGCTTGTCACTGTCAAGCTTCTCCTTGTTCTTGCGGATGTCCACAACTGGAGTTTAACTCAGATGGATGTTACCAATGCTTTTCTACATGGCAATTTGGATGAGTAAATTTACATGAGTCTGCCTTTTGGTTACACTCCACCTGCTGGTGTTACTCTTCCTCCAAATCCAATATGCAAGCTAAAGAAGTCCCTCTATGGCCTTAAACAAGCAAGTCGACAATGGTACCATACTTTTTCCACTGTTCTTTTTGCCGATGGATTTGACCAGTCCCATACAGATAACACTTTATTTGTGAAGCTTCAAGACTCTGCTTTCATTGCTGTCTTAGTGTATGTGGATGATATATTGATTACAAGCAATGACGATGATGCAATACCTGCTCTCAAGGCTGTTCTGAATAAAGCTTTCAAGATCAAGGACATGGGCTCTCCTCGATTCTTCCTTGGATTGGAAATAGCAAGATCTGCAAAGGGTATTTCTGTTTGCCAGCGTAAATATGCTTTGTCCTTGATAGAATATGCAGGTTTATTGGGTTGTAAACCCATCTCTATACCTATGGATGCAACTAAACAGCTAAGCATCACATATGGAGTTCCAATGGAAAATGCTACTCCATACTGAGAGTTGATTGGTCGTCTGCTGTATTTGACTATAACCAGACCAGATGTGACATTTGCGGTTAATAAACTGAGCCAATATTTGTCAAAACCTACTGATATTCACATGCAGGCTGCTCACAAGATCCTACGATACCTTAAAGGTGATCCTAGTCAAGGTCTCCTGTTTTCAGCTTCTTCTAATATGAATCTTACTGCATTTGCTTATGCTGATTGGGGAGCATGCTCTGACTCTAGACGCTCTGTTTCTGGATACTCTGTCTTTCTTGGAGACTCCTTGATATCTTGAAACTCAAAGAAACAACAGGTAGTGAGTTGTAGTAGTAATGAGGCATAGTATAGAAGCATGGCTAATGCAACTAAAGAACTACTATGGATTCAACAGCTACTTACTGATTTCAAGATCAATATAAAGCTGCCTGCAAACCTGTTTTGTGACAGCAAGTCTGCTCTACATATTGCCTCCAATCCAGTCTTCCACGAGCGAACCAAACATATTGAGATCGACTGCCACACTGTCCGTGATCGACTCAAGACTGGTTTTCTAAATAGAATACATGTAGCCTCTACTAATAATCTAGCTGACATCCTTACGAAGGCCTTGCAGCCCGGTGTATTTCATTCTTTACTCAAGCGAATGTCAGTGTCAAACCTCTTTCATCCCGATACAGATCCGATTTTGTCTTCAGAGGCTTGAGAGAGGTGTATTAGATATATAGCTGGTTAAATTGGTTTAATCCGGTTGTCAAATGGTTAAGTTTTTTTTAGCTTAATCATGTAATCATATATATACTTTGTACATTCATCATGTTTAATTAATGAGAAATATTTTCTTTTTCTTGTTCTCTCTCTCGTAGCTTCTTCACCATAGCTGCGATCTTAATATAGAGGTTTGTTAATTCTAGGCTAAATCGGAATAATAATGTAAATGTGAAAAGCAAACAATGAGAAGATGTTGATCGGAAAGTGTTGTCGGAGAGTCAATTGCTACAGAAACTAAACCTATGCTTTAAATAAAAGATAGGTTTCATATTTAAATTTATTAAACTAGATTTTTCCTTCCTACAAAAACGGGTTACTTAGTTTAAAATCTCCATAACTAATTCACATGTTCTTAGACTTAAAATCTCTGTTGTACGGAACCAACCTTCTTAGAGATCACTTTACTTTTTACATCCTCTTAAATAAAACCAGACCCAATTTAATAATAATTGACATTTAATGGTTGTAAAGCCCAACTCATGTTGTAACATCCCGGTTTCTTGTATATGCGGAGAGGCTTATAAGAATTGATTTGGCTACCTATGTCACCAAAGTGCACTTACCTTTTCCGATCACTTGCCCGAAAGAACTCCAGAGTTAAGGGTGCTTGGGCTGGAGTAGTCTAAGGATGGGTGACCTTCCGGGAAGTGATTCGCGGTAGCGTGTGAGTGAGGACAAAACACAGGGAAAGATCACGTGGTGATTGCAGGGTCAGTAAACAAGTCATACAAGCCTCCCGGACTAACGCACCGGCCGTCGGACCAGGGTGGGGCCCACGTGCCGAGAGAGGGCATGGGGCCCAGGTAGGGGCGGTCGGGGCGTTATAAGTGGTATCAGAGCCGAACCCAAACACGTGTGTGAAGTCAGGTGGGCTCACACCGTCTAGGGTGACGATCCTGGTGCGCAACGAGGACGTTGCGCTCTGTGAGTGGGGGTGATTGTAACATCCCGGTTTCTTGTATATGCGGAGAGGCTTATAAGAATTGATTTGGCTACCTATGTCACCAAAGTGCACTTACCTTTTCCGATCACTTGCCCGAAAGAACTCCAGAGTTAAGGGTGCTTGGGCTGGAGTAGTCTAAGGATGGGTGACCTTCCGGGAAGTGATTCGCGGTAGCGTGTGAGTGAGGACAAAACACAGGGAAAGATCACGTGGTGATTGCAGGGTCAGTAAACAAGTCATACAAGCCTCCCGGACTAACGCACCGGCCGTCGGACCAGGGTGGGGCCCACGTGCCGAGAGAGGGCATGGGGCCCAGGTAGGGGCGGTCGGGGCGTTATACATGTTCTTAGCATCATCTTGATTGCTTTACACCCAAGATACCAAGTCCGAGAGGAATGTTTGGGTGGCTCCATTTAATTGTACTATTTGAATTATAATGAACTTTTCTTTTCTTTTCTTAAGAATCTAAACGTTTTGTGGTTCTCTTTCTCCTCAAAACCCCCTTTCAAGGAAGATTTTTGTTTTTGTTGGAACAATAGAAATTCAAAAATATGTAATGAGTTATTAAGCGAAAACCATCCGTCATAAACACAGGATCTTCAGATGCATCGAATCCATAAATTTAGGTAACGAACAGAACAACAGAGATTTGATTTTAAATACAAAGTCATAAAGTATCCATCCCAAATAACGTTTTTTTTTTGGTTAAAGAAAAAGGACTAATATAGTACTAGTAAACACCCAGAACAGTATCATCTTTTAAAATTTGGATGAAATTTAAACTTGATGCTTTTTCATTTTCCTTCTAATTTATTGCCATGATCCAGCACCACCAGAGTCAGCAGAAGTACCAGCACTTAGCATGCCATTCCAAAACCCAACAGATTGGTCAGCTTCTCCTTCTTCTTTCTCATGTTCATGATCACTGTGATGATGATCATTCCCATTGCCACCACTATTGGTGCTTGATGATGAAACTGGAAGTTTCAGGCTCTCAAATGGCAGCAAAGGCCTTCCATTATTAGTGCCATTGGACCCTTCTTGATGTAGAGGATCAAGAGAGAACCCCAAAGCTGGTCTCATAAACTCTTGAAACTGTGGGTAACTCAGACCAAACCCGGATGCTGCTGCTGTGTAAACATTAGGAAAAGGCATGAAAGCAGGGCGTGAGTTAGAGATCCCTAAAAGCTCGAGAGCCGATGAGGTTGAGACAAGTGGGTTGCTCTTCATGCTGCTAGGTACAATTTGCAGAAACTCAGGAATAGTGTGATCAATCCCAAACCCTTGAGAAAACGCCAAGTTGAGATCTTTAACCTCGTGGGCAATCTCACCAACCTTAGGGTTTACATGAGGAAGTGGTGGTCGCGTGTTGTTGACAAAAAGAAGAGCCTTCTTTGAAGAGGAAGAGGAGGAGGGTGAGGAGGAATTGGATTTGGAAGAGGAAGAAGAAGAGGAAGAGGAAGAGGAATTGGAAGATCTCTTGTTCTTCCTGATGGCACCACCGATGGGGATGTTCCTAAGGGACCCACCTTCGGTCCAATACCTCCTGCAGTCCTTACAGAAGTACCTGGGCTGCGTTAGGCTGTAGTTGTTGTAGTAACAGAACTTGGTGTTCAAGGAGTTGCATCTTGGGCAGTTCAAAGCCTGATCTTTCTCCGGTCTCGCCTTCCTCTCCACCGGAGCAGCAGCAGCAGCAGCAGGATTCGGCTGTTTCAAGCATGTGTTTGTCACGATCTCGTTCATTGGCTTCACAACAAACTCCTTTTTTTGTTTTTTTGGTGTGGAGCAAAGCATATAAATTATTCAATTAGATCACACACAAGAAAATATCCGAAAAGAAAGAAAGAAAGATTTAAGAGAAAGCAGATTCTTTTAGAGCTTTTCTGATAAAGGAGGAAACTGAGAAGGAAGTAGTAATATATACCTGAGGCCATTTAGCTGTGTCCATGGCTATGGAAGCTGATCAACAAAGCCTTGGAGAAGAAGAAGCTAAGGAGAGAGAGAGAGGAAAAGAAGTGTGTGTGGGAAGGTAAAGCTCTGGTGATTTTGAAAAAGCAAGAAGAAGACGAAAAAAGAGAATTTTTTTTAGTTTTTTCATATAAAAAAATGTCACTTTAGTGGGATATATAGAAGAAAATAGAGACGTAAGCATCCTCAATCGCAGAAACCCATTAGGTTTTTTAAGTAATATTTAATTATAAAGTTTAAGTAAAAATTTTCTGTTAATAAATTTTTGTTTTTTTTGTTTCAAAGATAAAATCTCATTATTAGAAGTTCTTAAAAAAAAAATTTAATATTTTTTTTTATTTTAAATAAAGTTTATATTTTTAATTAAATATAATTGACATAAAAACATAACATTTAAAACATAAATTTTTAAAAAAAATACAAAAAACAGTCAATTATTATATTGACCACGTCCAAAAAAATACAATAGATTCACTTTGTCCTTTATCATTGAAAACCAAAACAAAAACAAATGTGAGAATATGAAACAAAGCATTCATCACTTATCTAATCAATCCATTTATTACCTATAAAACAACTATTATCTAACACTAATATGCATTTATTAATGCATTTAGCATTCATTAGAGATTCTTAAAAAAATTAATTTTTTATAATTAATTTTCTTAAATTTAATTTATTTTGTAAAAAATTATAAACATATTATATTTTATAAAACCAAAATTATATTGCATTTCATGAATTTTAAAACATACAAAATATTGTCGAAGCTTCAGGAATAAAAAGTTTAGAATTTTAGAATCTTAAAAAAATTAATATGTAAATATTTCAATTCATTAATATGTAAAAAAAGTTTAGAATTTTAAAGTTGAAGTTAAGAAAAAAAAAAAAAAGTTAATATTTTTTTTAACTTAAAGTTAAAAAAAAAACATTTGGTGAAAAAAAAAATTCTGCAAATTAAAAGTTAATACGTGGCTAATAACAATATAAAAATCCTATTAAAAACTGGTTTTTATATTGTTCATAATTTTTTTTTTTTTTTTTTGGTTAAGAACACTTTTAAAAATCTCTGATTGAGGATGCTCTATTGTGTGTGTATGTGTGGCTTCGCTGCTTTGATGGAATCTTCGTATGAGAGAGAGAGAAAGCAAAAAAGAGCCTTTTGAGTCTGACACACTCTCACACTATGCGCCCGCCGTCCCACGAATCTTAATATTATCTACTTTTTTTTGTTTTCTTTTTTTTTGTAATTACTTATAAGTAACCGACGATTTTATTTCTGATGAACTGTAACGGATGGTTTTATTTCAATCGAAAAAAGGTTTTTCAGATGGATTTTCCACAGAAACTAGTATCTGAAAACGCTTGTTATCTTATAGTGTTATATTTATACCAAATTTGTAGTAAGAGCATCTCTAATCGTATTCTATTTTCTATTCCAAATGTTATTTTTTTTTCCAATCTAATTCTATTTTCAACTCTAAAATGGAGAAATGTTTTTTTTCTTTTAAATATGGAGTAACTCCATTTTCTATTCCATTTTAGAGTTGAACATTTTTATTTATAATATAGTCTTTCAAAATTTTATACTTTTGATTTTTACCCTCATTTACTTTTTATTTTGATAAATATAATATAAAATGATGATATATAGCCTTCAGAGTTCTCCAATTGCGGTTTGCTATTGTGAAATGACTGGTTCGTTTTTGGCAAAAAAATGTGTTACATGACATAATGACTACATGTGTAATTTTACATAATATGATAATCGAGGATGAGCGTGATCTCGATGTTCCGATTGAAGTTGGAAGAGAAGCTCCACCTCCAGAGGTAGAAATAGTTGAGGACAAAAATATTTGGTTTCAAAATTTTCTTGCTCGTTTCAGAGAATTAAAAGATAAAAGCGTTCATTTCTCACTTTGAAATCCTTTAATTGATCATTTATGGGAAAAAAATATTCAAATGGTAACGTTTAAATTAAAATCTACTTTATTTTGTTATTTTTTGGTGATGTAATGTGTTTTTCTTTGTATTATAATGATTAAATTTAAATAATATCAAAATTGATAGAGATTTTAAAAGAAAAAAAAATTAACAGATCTATTTGTAAATTTTATAAATATAATATATTATTAGCAATTAATAATAAATTAAAAAAAAATAGAAAACGGATAAATGCATTGGAGAGAAACTCAACTCCAAAATAGAAAATGAAATTTGAGAAATACATCAAAAATGCTCTAAGTATTATCCATGTGTTAGAGAGATTACTACTTACTATTTGATTTGTTCAGTTTCTCCTTGTAAAAATTTGAGGCAGAATTCTGGTTAGTAGTAAGGATATGTTACTTTTATCAAAAAAACTATTATCCTATAGAAAAAGAAGTGTAATATATATATATATATATATTATTTTTTTGCTAAGAAAGTGTAATATATATGTTTTTTTTGTTAATTAAAAGTTTATGATCCATAAAAATTAGTCCGACATAAACAAGGGTTTTTGAAGGTAAATATTTCGGTTTAAATGTTATTATCAAGAATTTTTGTAAACATATTTCAACCTCCTCCAATCGTTTTCAATAGACTTATACTAGAGGTCGAAATTAGAAGAAGAAGAAAAAGAAGAGAAAAAGAATGGTTAATAGATAGATTGTGTTTCCAAAGTTTTATACTATAGTAAATGATTTTGTATTTTCGAAATATCTAAAAATTAATTAGCCAAAACAAAACAAAAAAATTGGAAAAGAAATATAAAATCTGGAGAAACGCCTCTACTGGGACCCTCTATTTGGTGTGTTCAACTTTAACCGTTGGATCCTTTTTTATTCGATGGAACGACGTCGTCGAGATGAGACAGAGGTCGTCGCCGTTTGTATGTGGTGTGAGTAGACAGACCGGCGGCTCACTGCAAATCCCCCCGTCAGATGTAAAGAAGAAGGTGGGACCCATACGCGTAACGGTGAGGAGATCAACGACACGTGTCTCTGTGTGAATCTATCTCTTGGAGATCAACTCCACAAGCTCTGTCTGTCTGATCATAGTTCATCGACCGGAGAGAAAGAAACGAATATTATGTTTTGTGATTTGTTTGATTTGGACGGTGGAGATTAGTCATCTTGTGGGCCCTACCTGTCTCTGTTATTTCTGGCCGAAGAAAACGCTTCCTCTCTCAATTTCAGCCGTTCGATCTCGTGGGCCCGACCATCTTCTTCTTCTTCTTTATATTGCGATCCACGTCACCATCCCTACTAGGATTATTAGGATTAGGTTACACCTACGTTATTACTTAGCAATTAAGTATATAACTTAAAAACTAACACACCTTTTACATTTTTCTTAGAACATCATCGTTGGAGGTTTCTTAAATATTATTTAATTATAAATTTAAAATTAAAAAATTCTGTTAATTTTTTTTTGTTTTTGTTGTTTTATTGGTAGAATTTTATTAGAAGTTTTAAAAAAAAAAAATCTAATAATTTAGTTTTATTTTAAATAGAGTTTATTTTTTAATTAAACATAATTGAAATAAAAATATAATATTTTAAAAAGTTTAAATTTTAAAATTGAAATTAAAAAAAAGTTAAAAAAAAAAAATTTCTTAACTTTTTTTTTAAAGTTAAAGTTAAGAAAAAATAAAAATAAAATTTGACAAAAAAAAATCCGACTAATTAGAGATTGACACATGGCTAAAAACAGTGTAAAAACCTATTTAAAAACAAGTTTTTAAAGTTTTTATTTAAGAACTAATTCTTATACTATTCACAATTATTTTTTATTTTTTAATTTTTGTTTTGGATTAAAAAACCCACTTTTTAGTCTAACAACTTTTGCAATAATGATGCTCTTACGTTCGAGAATTTTCACACAACCAAATGCTTTTTGAGTGTGCGACGACATTTTTTTATTTTTTTAGTGTTCCAATCTAAATTCCTCACGCAACCAAGTTTATTTTACTATATACTTAGCTGTATCCACCACATATATTCTCCGTTGCAATCTGACGAATGTATATATGTTGGATATCAATTAATTGTATTAGTAATTAATCAATTTAAATTATTTTGTTTATCCGATTAGATTTCTACGACTAGGAGAGGGGGACTCCAAAAGCACCAACGAGTCCTAATCAACCTCAGAGAGTAGGTCACGCTACATCACCTAGAGAAAACCTCACATATGGTGCGATAAAATTCTATATGATTTATGGATATGGAAAGGATTGAAATGATCCAACATTAACCTAACATGCATGGCACATCTCACATGCTGACTTGCATTAGCATATGTGACGACCGAAAAAATTGTATGTGATATCATATTTGCATTTACAATGAAATATAACCAAATATTGTTTACACAATTATTCAATTTCTTTTTACCCTCTTATAATAATATCTCTATTTTAATTAGTATACTCATAGGAATGGATGATTATGACTTTGAATGACAGCGGTTTGAGTGGTGCGGAACAAACGGTTTAGGAGGTGCGGTGCAGTTTTAATGCGGTGCGGTTAGAAGAAACGCATCATGCAGAACAAGTGCGGTTACTGCGGAACAAGCGGTGCGGGACAATATATGAATGGTGAAAAAAACAATATGCGGTGCGGTTCAAATGTGTGAATGGTGAAAATGTAAAAAACGGTGCGAGATATATATTTTTTTAAATAATTTATAAACAAAATAGATTAATGATATTAATATAATTATAAATTAATTACGAACCATAACTAAATAATTATTAAAATTTAATAAATTTGTTTGACATTTTACAATAATATATTTATTGCTAAAAAAATACATCCACAAAAACCAAGTAAAATCATATAATATTATCGAGTACGTTGATTTTCCTATGTTCTTTTAGGTGTCTACATTTTTTACTTATATGAGTTCAAACACTAGTCTAACCTCACGTTGGTAATGACATTTTTTTATTTTTTTCAAATAGAATTTTGTTATTTGATAAAGTTAATATATATGATTTATTTCAAAATTTTCTGAGCTTTAAAACATATATATATATATATATATATGTAAAATTATAAAACTAAAAAACTATTAGCGTGTGTCTTAAAGCTAATAACATCAGTTAGACAAAGGCAATAATAATTCTCAAAGGTATAATCCAAATATTTTTAATTTTTTTTTAATTAAAATAACTATATAAAATGAAATATTATATGATACATATATACATAAGTCAACTGTAAACCACACATAACCGTTGACAGAACAAAAAAAAAAAAACTACACCTAACCGCACCTATTTTGATTCTTTTGCAACATCACGTGCGTTTCATGTTTTCTTTCTGTTTCTGAAACGCACCCAGCTGTTTTTCAGAACCGCAACCACACCTAACCACACATGTGTTTGAACGGTGAATTGTAACATAATTTGTAAAACACACGGTGTTTAGAAAAAACACACCAAACATTCAAGCCCTATATGTATCAATGTGACATGGCGTGTGCGAATGATGTGTACATATATATCAACTAAATTAAGTGTAAATCAGTAAATGGCCACTTGCTTTGGTATCTAAAGAATCCATTACTATTTAGAAACCTATGTGTTTTTGGGACCAAGCCAACCAAAATGGTTCCTAGGCAAATGGGCATTTGATGCCTCAATATGGATCGAGGAAAACGTATACTTGAGCAAGTTATTATAATATAATATAGCACAATATATCGACCAAATAACGTCCAATTAAAACATTACATTCCTTTTCTTTTGTTATAAATGTTTTCATTATTATAAATGGTGACATTGTAAAATGGAGCTAAAATTCAACCCCCGAGAATATAGAGCGTGCCATTGTTGATGCCTGGACCACGTCCCAATTCGACTATTACACAGTTCGTCCCATAATATTAATTCGTACGGTAAAAATACTTATGAAAGAAAAACCAATAAAAAAGCTATTGGTAAGGTTTTAAATGCAGGCTCCAACCTTAGCTACGAAACAACGATTCCATATTATTGTTTGTGTTCAAACTTAATTTTAAAGTTAGAATTTCTGATTTTTTTAGATTCACGGTAGCCTTCGCTTTATTCGTGGACATTATCAGTCCCAGTAATATTAATTTATTAAAAGATGATTTATTTGTTTTGGCGCAGTCCACGTCAGTATAATTAGAGAGGGAGTTACTTCTGGCGGTTTTTTGCGGATTTTTAGTTTTAGTTGCGGTTCTTCAACCAATGGTCGGTTCTCTTGGCCGGGCGTTGATCCGTTGTTTGTGTAGGATATGATTCTTATTGATTAATGAAAAGGATACAACTCACACACATATATATACGAAGGTTATTGCCTTATCTAGTGCAAAGATAAATGTAAAATATACAAAATGATATATATATAAAAGATATGTATACAATACGCCCCTCAAGATAGAGCACTAGAAGTGATTCTAATCTTGACCATGAGATCTTAAAATATGGTGGGCGGGATAGCTTTAGTCTTGAAAAAGTGTTTAATCATCATCGGAGACTCCTTAGTTTTAAAAGGTACGAGGTGGTCCACTATCAAAATTAAGTCAGTAGTTGACTATAAAAAAATGTAGGACCAAAATTTACACTACAGACAGGAAAGATTTAATCACAATAATATGTAAATAAACAGTTTAAGGAACAGACGATTTATAAACGATAAAACAATACAAGATCTGAGGAGGCGAGATAAATCTCTTTCCTTAACTCTAAGAATCTCCCGTAGTGTGACGGGGTTTTATAGATCCATGAGTCCCAGGATACAACCAAAGTTTAACTGAATCATCAACACCATGATTCATGTCTATCGATCATTATTCTACGATACTCTCGAAATTAAAACTTACTCTAAGCAGTAGGGAATTGAAGAAACGATTGCTAGAACTTTTAGTAAGTGTTTTTTGTGTATCAGAGGATGATTTTTTAGGTGAAAATCGTGTTGTATATATAGGAAAGAGGCTAGGGTTTTTCCATGACAGAAAAGGAATATTTCTAGAATAACCTAGGCGGCTGCGATTTTTAAGTCGGCCCGCTGGGTATCGATCGATACCAAGGGGTATCGATCGATACCTCAAAAAGTCCACGGGCCCAATCAAGGCCCAAGATGCGAACGTCGCACGTATGGCTTTTCTTCTCTCATGTTGTTCGTTTAAGACACAACCATTCCAACATATATACACGAGAAAACATTTCTCGGTTAATGAAAACATTTCATTAGAAAGAGCTTAACTCATTTCTTTTCACACTAACACAATTTTATCAAACCCTCAGGCTTTGACAAAAAATTAGTTCCAACAATCCCCCACATGAATAGAAATGACTCTAGAACATATGAACATTGTACAGACTAGACTTTACTAGACATACTTGACTAGACTCATCTAGACGTAGACAGACTTTCGAGAGTATACGAAAATGTAACTGTATCTGAGAGGTAGCATTTTCCAGCTTTGAACCAAACATTTTTAATATCTGTCGAGTTTACTCGGCCAGGAGGTGAACATGTTGTCTTGAACCGCCCGGATTTTTATGTAAACTTAGACAACAGGTATCGCACAGAGACATCTTCTCGTAGAACTTTGTTCTCTATTGTGTTCATTTTGGCCTTGAACATTCCTGGTATTCGTGAGTGAATTTGGAGAATATAGCCTTCTCTTTCATTCTCCTAGAAACGGCCCCATTTCACACTTCACTAGGTGATCTTTTATTAGCTTGTTTTTCAGAAGTGTCCTGTCACACTCCACTATCTACATAGCTATGCAATCATTAAAAGCCAACGCTTATCCTTACTATCCACAGGTAGCACTGTTATATCATCCTAGGAACTGGGCAGAGACATAGTCTCACAGTGCTCAATTCGAATCAGTTTAATTTTGTTTCCCTTTGAACCTAGATCTTGGGATCTCCAGTCACATAGGTAGGGTATCTGTCAAACATCATCTTTTTCTATAGGCTTTAAACCCATTCCTTTTGATGATTTTACTATTTGATCTCGCGGCAAACCTTTGGTAAACGGATCCGCTAGGTTATCAGCCGACTTGATGTAATCTATCGTTATTACACCAGTTGAGATCAATTGTCTAATGGTCTTATGTCGTCTTCTTATATGACGAGACTTGCCATTATATAGATTACTCAGTGCCCGAGAGATAGCCGACTGACTATCACAGTGTACACGTAATGCTGGCACTGGTTTCTCCCACATTGGGATATCTTCCAAAAAGTTTCGAAGCCATTCTGCTTCCTCAGCAGCTTTGTCTAAAGCGACAAACTCTGACTCCATGGTTGATCTGGCCAGGAGTGTTTGTTTGGAAGATTTCCAGGATATTGCTGCACCAGCAAGAGTAAAGACATATCCACTCGTGGATTTGGAGTTTCTTGAATCTGAAATCCAATTGGCATCACTGTACCCTTCCAGCACTGCTGGTTCTTTACCAAAGTGCAGCCCATAACTTTTGGTGTATCTTAGATAATTTAATACCCTAGTTATGGCTCTCCAATGGGTATGACCTGGATTGCTCGTGTAACGACTTAGTACGTTTACCGAGTGTGCTAAATCTGGTCTAGTACAATTCGTTAAGTACATTAGACTCCCGATGACTCTTGCATACTCCACTTGTAACACTGCTTCACCTGAATTCTTTGTCAAGTGAAGATGAGGATCAAGTGGAGTTTTTGCAGTCCCATTGGAGTAGGTCTTAAACCTCTCTAGGATTTTTGTAGCGTAATGATCTTGAGACATAATTATTCCTTTTGAATTTCGAATAATCTTAATCCCTAGAATTACATCAGCTAATCCCATGTCTTTCATATCAAACTTTCCACTTAGCATGTTCTTTGTTTGAATGATTATATCTTTGTTGCTTCCCATGATTAGCATGTCATCTACGTACAAACACAACAACACATAACCTTGTGAAGTACTTTTGATATAGATGCACTTATCACATTCATTGATGTGAAAGCCATTTGACATCATTACACTGTCGAATTTTTCATGCCATTGTTTCGGAGCTTGCTTGAGTCCATATAGCGATTTGACAAGTCTACAGACTTTCTTCTCTTGTCCGGGAGCAACATAACCCTCAGGTTGATTCATATAGATCTCTTCCTCTAAATCTCCGTTTAGAAAAGCAGTCTTAACATCCATCTGATGTATTTCAAGGTTTCTTAAAGCTGCGATTCCAATCAACATGCGAATCGAAGTAATTCTCGTCACTGGAGAATAAGTGTCAAAGAAGTCCAATCCTTCCTTTTGACGAAATCCTTGTACCACAAGCCTGGCCTTATATTTGTCTATAGAGCCATCGACTTTTAGCTTAGTGGTGAAGACCCATTTACAGCCCAGAGGTTTACAACCTTGAGGTAGGTCTACCAACTCATAAGTATGATTTTGCATAATTGAGTTGATTTCACTGTTAGATGCCTCCCTCCAAAAAGGTGCATCAGGTGTAGACATCGCTTCCATGAAAGTTCTTGGACCACTTTCCGCTAGGAATGCCATTATGAACTCAGAGCCAAATGTCTTCTCCTTACGAGCTCTCTTGCTTCGTCTCGGTTCAGCTTCTTCTACTTCTGTAGAAGTGCCTGAAGTGCTTGCCTCATTGCTAGCATCTCGTTCGTGACGAGTTCGTTTAGGATTTCCTCTATCCTTACATGGAAACACATTTTCGAAGAAGTATGCATTCCTTGACTCCATTATTGTGTTTACATGAATGTCTGGTATATCTGATTTATGTACCAAAAATCGATAGGCACTACTATTGTGCGCGTATCCGATGAAAATGCAATCTACCGTTTTAGGTCCGATGGTGACCTTTTTTGGAAGTGGTACTGCAACTTTTGCCAGGCACCCCCACACTTTCAGGTATACATACGAAGGTACATAACCTTTCCAAAGTTCATAAGGAGTTTTTCCTGTGACTTTGTGTGGAATTTTGTTCAGGATATAATTCGAGGTAAGCAGGGCTTCCCCCCACATGTTCTGGGCTAACCCAGATTCCTGCAACATTGCATTCATCATTTCCTTGAGAGTTCTGTTTTTTCTTTCAGCAACTCCATTGGATTCCGGTGAGTAGGGAGCAGTTGTTTGATGGATAATGCCATGTGCTCTACAGAATGCATCGAATGGTTCACTATATTCACCACCCCTATCACTTCTGACCTTTTTTATGGTCTTGCCGAGTTGGTTTTCAACTTCCAGCTTGTATTCTTTAAATTTGTCCAAGGCTTCATCTTTACTTCGCAGTAGGAAGATGTAACAATATCTCGTGCAATCATCTATGAAAGTCACGAAATATTTCTTGCCTCCTCTGGTTTGAATATATTTCAAATCACATAAATCTGTGTGAATTAAACCTAGAGGTTCTGTTGTTCTTTGAACGCTGGGTGATGGCGTTTTAGTGAGTTTGGCTTGGACACAAACCTCACATTTGTCTTTGCTTAATTTGCATTTAGGAATCATGTTCATGTTCATTAATCTACTCATAGACTTGAAATTAACATGTCCTAGTCGTTCATGCCAAATATTAAAAGACTCAGCGAGATAAGCAATTGGTTTCTTATCATTAATCTTAGGGTTCTTCGAGGTGGAAGCCTCGGTTACATTATCCTTTCGGATTACTGTCTCAACAGACATCTTAAAAAGATTATCACAAACAAAACCCTTACCCAAATACATCCCATTCTTCGTTAGGATCAGCTTATCACCTTCCAGCTTCACAGAGAATCCATGCTTACTTATGAGCGATCCAGAGATCAGATTCTTGCGTATATCTGGTACATGGACGACGTTCGTGAGTACCAGTTCCTGTCCAGAGGTGAGCTTCAGAACAACCTTCCCGTGACCATCAATTGTCGACGAGGCTGAATTACCCATTAGGAGTTTTTCACCATTCTTGGTCTTTGTGTATGTGGAGAACATCTCTCGATCCATACAAATGTGTCTGGTTGCACCAGTATCGAACCACCAAGTCTTTGGATGGCTTTCAGCAACATTGGCCTCAGTGACCACAGCACACATGTCAGCTTCTGTCAAGTTGGCTTGAGCCTTCTTGCTACGACAATCGACGGATTTGTGTCCTTGCTTCCCACAGAAGTTACACAGTCCTAAGAACCTTTGAGAAGTCTGACCATTCTGACCACTCTTGTTCTTGAACTTTTGGAAGTTCTTTGGTGGCATCTTCCCTTTGCCTTTGTTTAGGCGACCTTTGTTCTGCCACTTGCCTTGATTGGGGTTTTGGTGTTCAACCATGTTCGCATTGTGTTCGCGAATTTTCACACCTACATTGATCTGTTGTTCCCGATTCGTAGACTCTACGCGGAGCTTAACAATCAGATCTTCAAGGCTCATCTTCTTTTTCTTCAGCCTGAGGTAGTTCTTGAAGTCCGTCCAACCAGGAGGTAGCTTCTCAATGATGCAACAACCTTGATAGGTTTCACACAACCGCATTCCCTCAGCAAAGATATCGTGTAGGAGCCTCTGCACCTCATCGACTTGTTCCATTAGTGGTCTTGAATCCACCATCTTGTACTGCTCGAACTTCGCCACAGTGAATTTCTGAGTACCAGAATCTTCAATGCGGTACTTCTTGTCTAAGGAATCCCACAGATCCTTAGATGTCTCAGCATTTTCGTACACCCCAAACAGAGAGTCCGAAAGGCTATTCAGAATATAGCCTTTGCACAAGAAGTCAGCATGTTCCCAGGCGTGGACACTCGCAAGCGCACGTGGATCAGTGTTATCTTCTGGGAGAACAGGTTTCACCTCACTGGTGTATTTCTGCAGATTCAATGTTGTCAGATAGAAGAACATCTTCCTTTTCCACATCTTGAATGCTGTCCCATCAAACTTGGTTGGAGGAGCGACATGGTTCCCAGATGGAACTTTGACCGTCTCGATCTGACTCGCAGTCGATTCAACCTTCTCACTGGTTTTCTCCACCAATCCAGAGTTGTTTTCCACATCAATTGTCATTCTGTTAAGACAAAAGAAACAACTTTTAATTAGTATCGATGTATAAACTTTAAGAATCGCAATTCTAATATCGAACTAAATCGCATTGGTGTCGATCGATACTCCTTGGTATCGATCGATGCACACTCAATGTCTATTGATGCACCCGTATGGTGTCGATCGATGCACCGTAGGTGTCGATCGATGCTCGATGCACATACCGTGTTAATCGAAGCATCTTGGTGTCGATCGATACACATTGAGTGTCGATCGATACACCCTGGGTTCCTATTGATGCTCGATGCACATACTGTGTCATTCGAAGCAACCTGGTATCGATCGATACACGCTCAGTGTCGATCGATATACCCTGGGTGTCGACCGATGCAAGTGAATTTCACAGGATCGATCATAGCACCAGTGTCGATCGATACCTGTGTCTTATACACAGTATCGATCGACATAGACCAACTTGGTCGATGCAAAGTATCGATCGATACACTGAGGTGCCGACCGATACACTGTTTGCATGGTATCGATCGATACACTTAAGTGTCGACCGATACAATTTAGTCCAATATCGACCGATACCATAGGGTGTCGATCGATACTCACAAGGCCTCGATCTGAATCGAACCTATCAAGAACAGATGTGTGTTCGTTGATTATACCGTTCTTTAATCGCAATTAGAGACGGGTTTTTAGAAGATGTTTAAGCAGATCTGCTTCTACTACACGTTTCAAGTTGCTAAATAGCTGTTTGATTAACGTTTGAGTATCACTAGCAGAAGAACATCTTCTTAAAAAAATAGAGAGATGAAGATTGCCTCTACTACACGTTTCAATTTGCTAAAAGCTTTTTGACAACGTTTGAGTATCATCAGCAGTAGAAGAATCGTTTAAAAACCGTTTGAAAACGTTTATTTACTCGTGATTAAAGATCCAATTGAAGTATTAAAACAGAAATTGGATCTTCTTAGAGTTAAGATTGTAGGACCAAAATTTACACTACAGACAGGAAAGATTTAATCACAATAATATGTAAATAAACAGTTTAAGGAACAGACGATTTATAAACGATAAAACAATACAAGATCTGAGGAGGCGAGATAAATCTCTTTCCTTAACTCTAAGAATCTCCCGTAGTGTGACGGGGTTTTATAGATCCATGAGTCCCAGGATACAACCAAAGTTTAACTGAATCATCAACACCATGATTCATGTCTATCGATCATTATTCTACGATACTCTCGAAATTAAAACTTACTCTAAGCAGTAGGGAATTGAAGAAACGATTGCTAGAACTTTTAGTAAGTGTTTTTTGTGTATCAGAGGATGATTTTTTAGGTGAAAATCGTGTTGTATATATAGGAAAGAGGCTAGGGTTTTTCCATGACAGAAAAGGAATATTTCTAGAATAACCTAGGCGGCTGCGATTTTTAAGTCGGCCCGCTGGGTATCGATCGATACCAAGGGGTATCGATCGATACCTCAAAAAGTCCACGGGCCCAATCAAGGCCCAAGATGCGAACGTCGCACGTATGGCTTTTCTTCTCTCATGTTGTTCGTTTAAGACACAACCATTCCAACATATATACACGAGAAAACATTTCTCGGTTAATGAAAACATTTCATTAGAAAGAGCTTAACTCATTTCTTTTCACACTAACACAATTTTATCAAACCCTCAGGCTTTGACAAAAAATTAGTTCCAACAAAAAAAACCTAGCGCCCACTCGTTCTCATACTACAGCTGCCGTGTTCGGTCGTTTTCTTTTCTGCAGCAATCAAAATCTAGTATGAAGCAATGCCTCTTCGTCACGCTTCCGGCAATCATAAGACGCTTCCGATACGCATCGAATGGGACAACGAAAATGTTTACTCATCATCGGAGCCTCCTTAGTTTTAAAAGGCACGAGGTGGTCCAAGGCGCAAAAAATCTATGAACTCGCCTTAAGTCTAGGCGCACATACAATTTTCGCACATTAGATGTTTACAACACAAGCATGCATAAGAGATTAAATCGTATATGAGATTAAGTCGTATCTCTTCTGCATGCTTGTGTTGTTGATTCTCGAATAGTTGAGCGCTTTTCTATAGACTTTGATTTTCAACTTCTAAGTCTACCATCCTCGTTTTTAGCTGTTTGACATTGCTCTCCGCTTGCCCCAAACATTCGAATAAGCGATTTACTTCCTCTTCGTTCTCTTTCTGAGCTTTTCTTATCAACTCTTCCTTAATAGCTAAAAGATCTTCACATCTTTTCAAGGACTTTACTTCATTCAAGATGGTTATTCGCATGTTCTAGACTGCCAACGTATGCATTCAACATGCATTTTAGGTGTGACTCAAGTTCTGCAGCCTTGTTCTTGTAACGTGATGCCTCCGACTCGACCTCGGCTATTTTGGCTCTAACTATATTCAAACACTGAGACGTCTCCTGGATTTCTCGCATTTTGAATGCCATCTAAAACAACAAAAAGCTCTTTCAAGCAAAACTAATATTGAGATTTTTTTTATTTTATTTTCTCGGTTAACCATTAACATATGTATCACATAAACTTAAAGATTTATCGTATGAATAAACTTAAATACTGAGGTTGAAACATAGAAGAGAGAACATACGACCTAGTTCTTCTTAATCCCATCTTAGCAAAACCTGATGCTTCCTCCTAAACCCCTCTTAGCAAAACCTAATGCTTCCTCCTAATCCAATCTTAGCAGAAACTTAGTGCTTCCTATATTCCGTTGTTAAAAGATGCAATGCTTCCTATCCCAATATCTTAGCTGAACACCCTTAACCTCCTATCTATTTTTAAATTCCATGTTACTTGTGAAGAGTCCCAAGTTTTATTCTTCTTTTAATTGCAATCATACACCTAAATGTCATACTTTCAGATATGCTTATTATATTAATCTAATTGTGATACTTAATTAGCATATATAAAAGCTGGAAATTTTTTTACTCGGAGATGAAGTTTTTTTAATATAGGCAATGGTTATTATTTTCTCATGATGGACTATATCGTCCATACTTAGGGATGTCAATCAGGCTAGCACAGCCCAGTCCGGTCCGAAATCCGTATATATTTAAGCCCGGTTTGGTCTGACCCGAAAAAAAAATCGGACCTATATTCCAAAGCCCGACCCGACCCGAACAGGGTTCTAGAGCTTTTCGGACTTTTTCAGATTTTTCTTTAAAAACACAAAAATTCACAATTCTTAAATGAATAATTAAAAAAAAAACTTTTATCACAATAAATCTAAATTGAAATGTATTATATCAAATCCAATTAAATTTAAAAGCAAAAGTTTGAAAAAAAACAAATAAAATTCAAATAAATTGTATTACCAAATAAAACAAAATCAAAACACTTCAAATCTAGGTAGTAGAGTTTAGATTATAATATCATTCATCGTATTATAAATCTTCATCACCATCAAGAGCTATAGATAAAAAGAGAGTAAAATAATATTAATTTTGACATGTATAAATCATATATAAATGTCATTGAAAGTCTATAGATAATGATTTTAAAAATATGAAGTAAATATGGATGAATGATAATAGTATCTGGATCACGAAATGTATAGAAAATATGTCAAATTATTATTTTTAGAAAGATAAATATTTAAATAAAATATCTAACTAATTAAAATGTAAAGTTCCGGACTTTTCGGGCTAGTCCGAACCTGTTCGGGCTAAGCCCGAAAAACACACTAGCCCGAAATGTCTGATTTTTTTCGGGCTTATATTTCTAGGTTCGAACCCGCTGTTTTTCAGGGCCGGACCGGACCGGCCCTCGGGCTTTGACCATAATTGACACCCCTATCCATACTTCATGTTATAGACTGATTATTGTAAGTAGATTCAAAACAATTGTAGTTTTTGCTCAAAATAGATTATTGAGATAGATAAAATAGATAGAAAGGGCAATAACTCATGAGAGATAAAATAAATAATTTTTTATTATGCAATGAAATTAAAGAAGAGGAAATGTTAAATGAAGAACACTTAAGAACTAAAGAGGTTTTTGATTATATCATAAAGACGAAGAGGGAGGAGAATTGCTTTTGAGGCAACTCTCAAAGTTAACTTTCTTAATGATATTTATATGAATATCTAGTTTTCTCCTTTATCGTTTTTCTTCATATATAACACAGTTTGAAAAAATTGTTGAAGGGGGGGGGGGGGATAGTGACTCTTACTCTTCACCTTCCATTTTGGTTTTATTCGTCTCTTGAAAATTCTTTTAGTATCTGGACAATTTATATATTTACATTGATTTTTACGATTAATTTATTAAATCAAATAGTAGTATGTGTTTTTTTTAATGATTTGACTACACTAATTGCCCTCTAGAATGATTTATTTTTCAATCAAATATTGTAATCAAACTAACATAAAAGATTCATGTTTTCAACTAATTATATAATAGAATTGCGCAAACAATAAATCTAATTCCCATTTTGTTTTTACAAATCTCCCTCCTTTTTTGTTGATTAATCGCTTACTCTCTAAAATCTCAAAAGGGTTTCAATTTCAAAGAGCGTGAATCATCGAACCGACAGACCCCTTCATTCGGGTTTTAATAGATTATTCTTCTTGTTTTAAGAAAAAGCAATTCTTCTAAATTGTGTTTCGTTGTTTATATTTGACTTCTCTTGAACGAGTTAAACTATCAATCGTCAAATTTTGATTTTTGGGATTTGACTCTGCTTTTAGCATTGCGCTGTTATCCCTTTTTTTTTGGAATTTTGGTTCGATTCTGACGAGTAGGAATTGACTAGCACGAAAGGTGCGACTTTTATGGTAGCCAAAGTTGAAGAATTCTTTCTTACCGATTTCTTTCTTTGGTTTACGGAACAGAGTGTGATGGGTACTCGTGGGGATGAAGAAGACGAAGATTGCTTCTTTGATGCCCCTGAACAAGAAGAAGAAGGAGAAGTAGAGGAGTTATCATCTGTTTCCCAGGAATTTGGTGGTTTAAATCTCTGGACCAACAACCCTGAGAGTGTTTCCAATCGACGGCGTAAGTTTTTCCAATCTATGGGGTTTAGTTTCAAAAAGAGCGCAACGGAAGATTCCTCCGAGTCTGAAGATGAACTTGAGCCAACCCAATCTCAACTTTCTGGTGATAGAGTGAAGGAGGTGGATCTGCTGTTGAGGAATGAATCCACTACCTCATCTGATGATCAAACCAGTAGTATGCCTGAAGGATTGAGTGATTCCGGTTCAAGTAGATCGGGTAGCTTTGGCGACTCTCCCCTGAAGAAAGGGGCACAATCCTGGTTAAAGAAGTTAGGTGTTTTCACACATGTCCTTGAGTCTATGGACTGTGAGTCAGTTGGATCGCCTTTGAAGAAGCGTACCGCGCGAGTGCAGGCATTCAAAAAGCAGTTCAAGGAGCTCTCATCTCTGTGTATTGACCAAGAGTTTTCAGCGCATGATGGCTCCATCTTAGCTATGAAGTTTTCTCCTGATGGGAAATACATTGCAAGCGCTGGTGAAGACTGCGTTGTTCGAGTTTGGAGCATAACCGAGGAAGAGAGAACAGATAAGTATGAAGTAGCTGAAGTTGATTCTGGTGTTTACTTTGCCATGAATCAACATTCTCAGATTGAGCCTCTGCATATTAACAATGAGAAAACAGAAAAGAAGAAGGCAAGTTTTTTGAGGAAGTCATCGGACTCAACTTGCGTTGTGTTACCCTCTAAGATCTTCCGTATATCGGAGAAGCCTCTGCATGAGTTGAGAGGACATATTGGTGAGATCTTGGATCTTTCCTGGTCGGAGAAAGGGGTAAAACATCCTTTTAAACGCACACTTTTCCTTCCTGGTTATTAGATTGTGCTGTAATTTTCCCACTTTTTTTGCTGCAGTATCTCCTGTCATCTTCTGTGGACGAGACTGTTCGTTTATGGAGAGTAGGTTCTGATGAATGTCTCAGAACTTTCTCTCATAACAATTTCGGTGAGCTTCTTCTTCTTCTTATCTGTCTTCTTTTGTTACGTTCATTCTTCTTGCCTCTTCTGTCTACTCACTCACACCTCTCTCCTTCTTACACAGTGACTTGTGTAGCATTCAACCCTGTCGACGATAATTACTTTATAAGCGGATCGATTGATGGGAAAGTTCGAATATGGGATGTGTCTCTTTGTCGGGTTGTTGACTACACAGATATGAGAGACATTGTAACAGCTGTGTGCTATCGTCCAGATGGAAAGGTGCTTTGAAAGACTTTAGTTTTCCCTTATTGATATATATGAGCAGTTGCTTACTAGAGAATGATGTTTGCAGGGTGCCGTAGTAGGTTCCATGACAGGGAACTGTCGCTTCTACCATATACTCGGTAAGCAATTAGAGATGAGCACTCGTTTACAAGAGCTCAAATAGTGTAATGGATAATTAGCTGATTGTTTCAAATTCAGATAAGCAGCTGCAAATGGACAGAGAGATTAACTTACATGGGAAGAATAAGGGTGCAAGCAAAAGGATCACTGGTTTCGAGTGTTTTCCTAATGACTCGGACAAAGTAATGGTAACTTGTGCTGATTCACAGATTCGAATCATATGTGGAGAGGATGTAATCTGCAAGCTTAAAGGTTAGGATCTTTTGACACGGATTTGCAGTTAAGACTTAAACTTTGTTTGTGCTTTTGGAATAATTACTATATGGTTGCAGCTTCGAGCCTTTGCACAACATCTGCTTCATTTAATTTAGACGGGAAACACATTGTGGCAACAACAGAGGACTCGGGCATTCACGTATGGAATAACTCTGAATTACCGAGATGCAAGAAGAAGCCATCTAGTAGTGGAAAACCGAAAAGCAGACGGTGTTACGAAGGGTTTGTGTCACAGAATGCGTCTGTGGCTATACCTTGGGTGAGGCAGGAAAACAGGAACATGCTGAGGGAGTGCATGACATGTTTGGAGAAGGAGATAGGGAAAGTGGAGTGCTGTTTCACACCAACGAAAGGATCAACAACGTGGCCTGAAGAGGAGCTGGAAACAACAATGAGTAGCAGAGGGGAGAAGGTGAAGCTTGTGAGGAGGGCGTGGCAGGCTAACATGTGGGGGACTTGGGATGGAAGGATGAGAGTGTTGAACAACTATGGATTGCCAGTTCGGGTCTAAGTGAATAATATGAGTAGATAGGATTCTTTGATTTGTTGTATTATTAGCACAAAGAAGATGTATTATTAAAGTTCTCTCCCTGTGGGAAATGTCTTATCTTTCAAGTTGTGATAAAGTCAGAGCATTCTCCATACGACAGAGTCCAATTGAAACATTAAAAAAGGAGATGGGAACAAGTACCGAAACGGCAAGGGCATGTTGTAGGTAACATTTTGGGAGAAGCTTGTCTTCTCACGCCACCAAAAATTCAATCTTTTCTCTTCCTTAAAAAGAAAGAGATCCTTTTTTTTTTGTTACATCTCCCCTCTCCTTCCTCCGTTATCGGAATTCGATGGGTTTTCTGGTGGATACGCAAAAGGAAGGAGGTGGGCATTCATGGGGTTGCCTCAGGGGTTTGGTCAGGAGGAAACAGGTCGACTCTGCAATTGCAATTGCGTCTCATCATCAGCTCGCCAAAGCCCTAACTGTTCCTCACTTGATAGCAATTGGTATTTCGATTTTTGATTTTTTTCTTAGGAGACGAGCATGGTCAAATTAGAATCTGGATACGCAGATAATTGTTTCCATCATCATCAAATAATCATGGGGTTTTGGTAAAAAGCTTTTGTTTTTTTTTTTTTGATGTAGCAATCTTCCTAACTGTGTAATAGGTGTTGGAGCAACAATTGGAGCCGGAGTGTATATTCTGGTAGGAACAGTTGCAAGAGAGCACTCAGGACCAGCTCTTGCTTTGTCCTTTCTTATTGCTGGAATCGCCGCTGCTCTTTCTGCCTTTTGCTATGCTGAGCTTTCTAGTCGTTGCCCCTCTGCTGGCAGTGCCTATCACTATTCTTACATTTGTGTCGGCGAAGGGTACTCCTCTTCTTCTTTTCTTCCTCTTGTCTCTACTCTCTTTCTATCTCCTAACTCTCATATTTACTTTATCAAAGTGTTGCCTGGTTGATCGGTTGGGCCCTCATTCTCGAATACACCATTGGTGGCTCTGCTGTTGCTCGAGGCATATCCCCAAATCTGGTCTCTAACTTCTTTCTATTCACCTTCTTCTCTTCTTCGTCTTTTCACCTTCTTCTGTTAGCATCAATAATAAGCTTAACAAATCTACAGGCATTGATTTTTGGTGGTGAAGATGGTTTGCCTGCATTCCTAGCGCGTCACCACATCCCAGGCCTTGATGTTGTTGTTGATCCATGTGCTGCTATTCTAGTGTTCATTGTAACTGGCCTTCTGTGCCTGGGAATAAAGGAGGTACAAGCTTTCATTTCATCATTACGTCAGAGGATAAATTCCAAACTCTAGTTCAAATTGTAATGGACATCTCTTCTTTCTATGCAGAGCACATTTGCTCAGGGGATTGTAACTGCAGCCAATGTGTGTGTCTTGTTAGTTGTCATAGTAGCTGGCAGTTATCTCGGCTTCAAGACAGGTTGGGCTGGTTATGAACTTCCGACCGGGTAAGATGAGCATTCACTCTCACTTGACTTGAGTCATCATAGTTTAAGATATAGCTTTAAACGAAACCGTTTCTCGTATTTTCGTTTTTAAAGGTTTTTTCCATTTGGAGTTGATGGAATGTTTGCTGGTTCTGCTACTGTCTTCTTTGCATTCATTGGGTTTGATTCTGTTGCTAGTACTGCAGAGGAGGTAAATTTTGGAATCATCCATGCTTTTCTTGCAAGTATCTCATTTCCTTTTTTTTTTTTGCTTTTAAGCATCCTTTCAAGCAATATAGAGGTAATAATAATGCTATCCACATCTATGGGCAGGTGAAAAATCCCCAACGGGATTTACCAATTGGTATTGGTCTTGCACTCTTCCTTTGTTGTTCTCTCTACATGATGGTCTCCATTGTTATTGTTGGTTTAGTTCCTTACTATGCAATGGATCCTGACACTCCGATATCCTCTGCGTTCGCTAGTCATGACATGCAGTGGGCCGTGTAAGTATCTGATCGTTTAAGATCCAGTCTGTTTCCATCCGACTTAGACATGTTTTTGAGATTGATTGTTTTCTTTTGGGAATTTGATGTAGATACTTGATAACTTTAGGAGCTGTCATGGCTCTCTGCTCAGCTTTAATGGGTGCCCTTCTCCCTCAGGTAAAGTAGAAAAATAAATCAATGATTTACGATTGAATGTCAGAAAAGTTAGTGTGTGGTTGTTACTCACTATTACTATTTTATTTCATTTTCTAGCCGCGAATTCTGATGGCAATGGCTAGGGATGGTCTGCTGCCTTCTATTTTCTCAGACGTTAATAGACGCACACAGGTTCCGGTTAAAGCGACCGTAGCAACTGGGTTATGTGCGGCAACCTTAGCATTCTTTATGGATGTTTCACAGCTTGCAGGCATAGTAAGATAACACAGTATTGTTTTATGTTTCCCGGTCTACTGGAACTTTTTCGTCGTTCTTTAGTATTTGAGAGCTGGCGGTGGTGCAGGTGAGTGTTGGAACACTTCTGGCATTTACAATGGTGGCAATATCAGTGTTGATACTCAGATATGTTCCTCCAGATGAGCTACCTCTTCCGTCATCTCTCCAAGAGAGAATTGATTCTGTTTCCATTATATCATCCGATCATATTGGCACTTCTAATAGTACCAAACAGCCTTTAATCTGCGAGAATGATGCTTCGGTTCATTTCCCAGTTATCGAGAAGCAAGAAGCTCTTGGGTGTTGTAAGTAACATCCACTTTGAGACCACTCGTATCTTTCTTTTAAGCAAATTTTCTTGGGATTTTACAACTTGACTAAATGTTTGAGCACAGAAGTGAAGGTTTGTTAATGATTTTGCAGGGGTTCTGAGTGAAGAAAACAGAAGGATGGTCGCGGGATGGAGCATTATGTTCACTTGCATTGGGGCGTTCCTTCTAAGCTATGCGGCATCAAGCCTCAATTTCCCAGGGTTAGTTCTGACCATTGTTTAGTCTATTTTAAGCGTTTATTGATCATATTCGAAATGGGTTTAACAGGCTTGTTAGATATCCACTGTGTGGTGTTGGGGGAAGTCTCCTCCTTACTGGTTTGATTGCTCTGAGTTCTATAGATCAGGATGATGCCAGGCACACTTTTGGACATTCTGGAGGTAAGTAGTAATTTGATTTGGTAAACAATAAAATTTCAATTTCTCAAGCATATGAAATTTGGTATTCCTTTTGAATAGGTTTCATGTGCCCGTTTGTTCCCCTGCTGCCAATCATATGCATTCTCATCAACATGTACCTTTTGGTGAATCTTGGGTGAGTATCTATCTCGCATGCTCCTTCTATTTTTCCCCAAAAAGGACACTGACGTTAGATGATCTTTCTGACTTGACAGATCTGCAACATGGGCTCGTGTATCGGTGTGGCTGCTGATTGGAGTGCTTGTGTATGTTTTCTATGGCCGAAAACACAGCTCGCTCGCCAATGCAGTTTACGTAACTACAGCTCATGCGGAGGAGATCTATCGTGAACATCAACTTTCTTTGGCATAGTCTCTTTATTAATACATAATGATGTAACAAAATCTGTATCATTTTCATTTGGACGCAACAAGACTGCCATAATCTTTTCACACACTCTTTGTAAATAATATATATATATATTTCATCATAAATTCATAATCAGAAAAGACATTTCAGTTATCAAGACTTGTTAACTTACAACTCTAAACTCTCAAGGCTAAGGCCAGGCACCCCATTTCTGGTCTTGATCTGGGCGACACCACTCTGCATCTATTTTTCTTTTCTCTTTGCTACTGTCTTGTTGGGTGGTACATGGCCATAGGTCTCCCCAAAACGATTTCTTGGCCTGCCTATGAAGATGAGGGTTCTTGCTTTTTGTTATCACTCTCCTTTCAAAAGCTCCCTCTGATCCGTCCTCCTTTGTTGGCACACACAGATCCAGCGTCACTTGTTTCCCCTTGCGGAATGGAGGGAATATGATCCTTCCCCATCCGCCTCCCACACTCGCCCTCCCACTCTCCTCTTCCTCTACCTCATCCTCATCAGTACCTTCACCGTCTTCTTCTTCCTCCTCATCCTCATCCATGATATCAGAGTCGTCTGCTCTTGGATCAATGTAAGGCACCTCAACCACCTGTGATTTGATAAAATCTTCTGCAGATATCAACCGGACACGCATATCCGTTAGGCACACAGCTCCAAAGGGTCCAACACTAGATATGCACATGTATGTCATAAATTAACTGCAGGCTTACCATAATCAATCTCGAGATCCTCAGGTTTCCTACTCGCGCGCAGCTCCTTCAAAGTCTCCAACTTCATACCATCAAGAGGCCATGTTTCCCTAAATTAACTCAAAACTCAATTCTTAAACAATTTTTCTCCAAAGGTAAATCTTAATAATCATTCAACATTGCAGAACTACCAACCGTGGGCGCTGACCTCTCCTGAAAGCCACAAAACAAAATTTCTCGTCCTCAAACCCACGCAAGGGGACACATTTTGTACGCTGCAGAAAGTTAAGGTTTAGAGTCATCAGCAGACAGAGAGATGACTGAAATGTATATATTTGCAGAAGAAAAACTCCAAGAACACATAAGGAACCTTGTAGCAACGCTGAGACGAAGTTCTCTGCAACCGCTGAATAAAATGGCAATACTTTCCAGTGTTTTCCAACGGGCACTTTCCATCATGAGGGCACTGCGTTTGCAACCCAGTTATGTTACAATACATTCATGGAACTGTTTTCCTAAAAACTAAAACAGCAGCGTCTTGACCAAGTGAAGGAGAGCTTTCAATATTAACACTTACTGGAGCAACAATATGCGCACCAGATTTGAGATCGAGCACATCCTTTTCAGCTTCATCTTTCTTTTCCAGATTACGCAGTTTCTAGACAAATGTATACATTGCAAATAAGCAGAAGAGAAATAAATAACTTCTGACAACAGAAACAGATCGTCACTTGAGCATGAATATAGATGTAAGCAAATGAAAACTACCCTCTTCTCCATCCACAGTATATGAGACCGCATCTGAGATATAATATTAGCACCATGTGGCGTTCCTGGTTCAACCAAAACCTGTTCAAAAAGAATATATGTAAATAATTCGTAAAAATTCAAATCAAAATGCACAGTGCACACAGAGACAATATTGAGGAGAAGTACATGTTCTAGTAATAAAGGAAATCATTGAGCAGAATGAGGGATCATAAAACTCCAAACCATACCAAGAGATCACCCGTAAGGTCCCAGAGCTGGCGAACCACAGTAATCCTGTCTTTTAGAGATGGTATCTCCCCTAGCACATAGGACTTCACCACCACAATAAAAAAAAAAACATTTGGAACATAAATCAGTAAACAAGAATCGCAGCATATGTGACTGAAAAAAGGTTTTTTTAAGCAAAAGAGATAACCTACAGCGATCACAAGATTATGTTTTCTCTCGGCTTTTTTTATCTCGGGTATTTTGTTCCTGGATTCTCTGTTGATCTCTTTGCTAAGAGCTTTCAGGCTAGTATAGCCATGGATGAGAGGCAAATCCTTGAGGCCTTTCATATACACAACAAAGTAAGATGAGAATCAATCAATTTTGAGAGAGTAATCAAAGTCATTTACCCAGTATTAAGTTACGTCCTGCACGCTGCATTGACTGCGATGGTTCCACTATATTTATCTTCTCGGTAGACTTTGGCCAAACTTCTTGAACCGCCCTACAAGATGTTACAGAGAATCAAGAACAGAAAAATAAACGAGAGAATGTAAGCAGGAAGCATTTATCTGCTCACCAGAAACCAGAACCGGTGCCGGCACCAAAATCCAGCACTTTTGTAGGTTCAAAATCCGGTAACCTTCGACGAATCTACACAAGTTTTGAAATAATCAGAAGAATACAAGACAAACCCAAGCTCATGACGAAAACCAGAATCCGGTATCACTAATCAGCATCTCAGGGAGTATATATTGATAAATGACCTCAATGAGGACTCTGTAACAGACGGAGAAGACGGCGGGCATGCGAGAAGCAGTGTAAGCGGCAGTTTCACCGTCTCTGTATTCGAGACCGCTATCTCCATAAACGGTCTGTATCTTCCATCGCTTAGTCTCCACTGAGTTGATAGAATCTGCGAGACTCTTGGCCGTGGTTTCAGGTAACAGCAGATTCGTGTCCTTGATCTCTTTGAATGATTCCGATAACTGACGCACCCTCTTCCTGATGTGCGGATCATCTTCATCTGCACAACCCAATATCATTTACCGCAAGCGAAATTTGAAAATGGATCGAAGAAACGTTAAAAGAGTACCGCGAAGATATTTCTTGATAGCGCGGCGGAGACGGACGGGAACGACGAGGCAGCGGAGGGACTGCTTGGCTGCAGTTCTTAGGGTTTCGACAGTGAAGACTTTCTGGGCATTCGCCATTTCAGCCGGAGCTTGATGTTCCGTTGCAGGCGAGGTTTTAGCCTCGGAGAGGATCTAGGGCTTAGCGCCATGGGCCAACGCTATGGTAATTTTTCATTTTTAAATGGGCCTTTTAAAGACCAAATTGTTAGTTACTTAATAGGCCTAGAACGAAACAAAAAAGCCGTTTATCATAGCATTGCTAACGGCTTCTTTATCCCTAAAAGCATCTCCGATGTATTCTCTCATTTTTATCTCCAAAATAGAATTGGATTTCTCTCCAATGTATTCCTCCATTTTTTATTCCAAAAAGAATATTTTTAGTATATTCTTCATTTTCTATTTTATTATTAATTGCTAAAAATATACTTTATCTATAAAATTTACAAATTAACTCATTATTTTTTTTCTTTCAAAACTTTCACAAATTGTGATATTATTTGAATTTAACCATTACAATATCATAAAAATAACAAAACAGAGCACATTTTAATTTAAACTTCACCAGTTAAATATTTTCCCATACATGATCAATTAACGAAGTGAGAAATGAGCGTTTTTATCTTTGATTTCTCTGAATCGAGCAATCTGGTTCATTTGGACAATATTTTAATGATCTTGGTGGATCTGGAAGCGGTTTACCAGATTATTATTAGTCGTTTTTGCATTAAGTTTACTTTATGTTATTTCTAATTTCAGTATTTTATGTATTTTTAAATTTAATATTAGTTTATGCTATTATAATAAAATCCCATCATCATATCTATAAATTTTAATCGAGTCCAAATATATTTTAATTATTTAATTATATTAAATAAGAAGTGAAATTATTACAAGAATATTTGACGAGTCATATTTTGTTGTGCTGTTGTGCATATGTGACAAGTACATTACTTAAAACCTTTTGGAAAATAATGAAACCATAAAATCATTGTCTCGTAATATTTGTTAAAATGAAAAGTATAATTTAAAAAAATGATAAAATATGAAGGACTAAATTATAAATAAAAAAGTTCAACTCCATATTTGGAGGAAATAATGGCATTTTCCCATTTTGCATTTTGCAGTTAAAAATGAAGTAGGGTTGGAGATGATTTTACTGCAAAATGGCATTTGGAGTAGAAAATGGGGTAGGGTTGGAGATGCCCTTAGGGCATCTCCAGCCCCACTCTATTTTTAACTCTAAACTCTATTTTAGAGCAAAATCTTCTCCAACCCCACTCTGTTTTCAACTCTAAAATAGAGTAACTCTATTTCTTACTCTATATTTGGAATAACTCTATTTCTTACTCTATTTTAGAGTTGAACTTTTTTATTTATCAAATACTCCTTTTAATTTTAAATAATTATATTTATGACTAACTTTTTTATTTTGATTTAACTTTTTTAGCAATTTTAATTTTAAAAATACTAAAATTAAACATAAACAACATAGCAAATACTGAAATTAAAGATAAACAACATAAAATAAATTTAAACAACAAATACTAGTGACTTAATACTCCGGTAAATTGCTTCCGGGTCCACCAAGATTGTTAAAATATTGTCAAAACGAAGTAGATGAAAGAGAAGCTTGTTGATCACCCCTCTTTTGTAAAATATGTGCTTGTTCAGCTTGAATATATGCACGAATATGTGGATCTTGTACAGAATTTAAGTCACAAAAAAAAAATTTGTTTTCCTCCTTCATTTCTTTCAAAGCATAAAATTTAAGTCACAAAATAAAATTTATATATGATGTAATGTAATTTTCTTTATATAATAAATATTTAATTTAAATAATATCATAATTTATGGAAGTTTTGCAAAGAATTAAATAAGTGGGGTTAAATTGTAAATATTTATAAATAAAGGTATTAGTAATAAAATAGAAATAGAATATACTTAGAATATTCCTTTTTTAGAATCAAAAATAGAGTAATACATTGGAGATAAATCCAACTCTATTTTAGAGTCAAAAATAGAGAAATACATTGGAGAGGGTCTAAGAATTCATTTTTTTTTGATAAATACAGTAACAAATGAAACTATTATTCGTGGGCTAACCCCTACGATAATTCATTTTTTCACTAGTAAGTAGTAACTAATAATCCTATGTCTATTTATAAAATACATAACCACATTAAACCTCTATATTAATGTTAACTAAACTAGTTTTAAGGTTATTTGGAATCTTCCACTATTATCTAACATGTAATTTAATAAAGTTTTTTAGTCGTGTTAAATCGATTGACTTCACTATGAGATCTCGATTTTTGGATATTCTGACCCAAACATCTATGATCTATTTCAATATTCATGTAAGATGCGACTATGTATTAAAACAAGATAACTAAAATTTTCAAAATTATTTCATAATTAGTGGGCTAACCCCTACGAGAATTATTTTTTCGGTAAATGCAGTAACTAAAGAAACTAATCATCCTATGTATATTTTTAATACATGAATATTGAACTAATAATTAGTGGGCTAACCCCTACTAGAATTCATTTTTCAGTAGTAACAAATAAAACAAATAATCCTATTTCTATTTATAAAATACATAACCACATTAAACATCTATATTAATGTTAACTAAACTAGTTTTAAGGTTATTTGGAATCTTCCAGTATTTTCTAACATGTAATTTAATAAAGTTTTTTATTCGTTTTAAATCGGTTAACTACACTATGAGATCTCGATTTTTTGGAGATTCGAAGATAATTAGGGACCCAAACATCTATAATCTAGTTCCAATATTTATGTAGGATGAGACTATATATTAAAACAAGATAACTAAAATTTTTAAAATTATTTCATTATTCGTGGGCTAACCCCCCCTACGAGAATTCATTTTTTCGGTAAATGCAGTAACTAATGAAACTAATCATCCTATATCTATTTCTAAAATACCCAACCACATTAAACCTCTCTATTAATGTTAACTAAACTATTTAAAATGTTATTTGGAATCTTCAATTATTTTCTACTATGTAATTTAATAAAGTTTTTTATTCGTTTAAAATCGGTTGACTACACTATAAGATACCGATTTTTTGGAGATCCGGGGGACAATTAGGGACCCAAACATCTATGATATAGTTCCAATATTCATGTAGGATGTGACGATGTATTTAACCAAGATAACTAAAATTTTATAAATTATTTTATTATTCGTGGGCTAATCCCTACGAGAATTCATTTTTCGGTAAATGCAGTAACTGATGAAACTAATTATCCTATGTCTATTTTTAAAATACATAACCACATTAAATCTCTCTATTAATGTTAACTAAACTAGTTAAAAGGTTATTTGGAATCTTCAACTATTTTCTAACATGTATTTTTTGATAAAGTTTTTTATTTAGTTTAATACAGTTGACTACACTATGAGATCTTAATTTTTTGGAGATTCGGGGACAATTAGGGATCCAAACATATATGATCTAGTTCCAATATTCATGTAGGATGCGACTATGTATTAAAATAAGATAACTAAAATTTTCAAAACTATTTCATTATTCGTGGGCTAACCCCTACTAGAATTCATTTTTCTCAGTAAATGCAGTAACTAATAAAACTAATCATCCTATGTCTATTTTTAAAATATCTAACCACATTAAACTTCTCTACTAGAATTCATTTTTTCAGTAGTAACTAATAAAACTAATAATCCTATGTCTATTTATAAAATACATAACCACATTAAACCTCTATATTAATGTTAACTAAACTATTTAAAAGGTTATTTGGAATCATCCATTAATTTCTAACATGTAATTTAATAAAGTTTTTTATTCGTTTTAAATCGGTTGATTACATTATGAGATCTCGATTTTTTGGAGACTCGGGGACAATTATGGATCCAAACATCTATGATATAGTTCCAATATTAATGTAGGATGCGACTATGTCTTAAAACAAAATAAATAAAATTTTAAAAATTATTTCATTATTCGTGGGCTAACCCCTACTAGAATTCATTTTTCTCAGTAACTGCAGTTACTAATGAAACTAATCATCCTATGTCTATTTTTAAAATACCTAACCACATTAAACCTCTCTATTAATGTTAACTAAACTATTTAAAAGGTTATTTGGAATCTCTAATTATTTTCTAACATGTAAATTAATAAAAAAAATTATTCGTTTTAAATCGGTTGACTACACTATGAGATATCAATTTTTTAGAGATTCGGGGACAATTAGGGACCCAAACATCTATGATATAGTTTCAATATTCATGTAGGATGCAACTATGTACTAAAACAAGATAACTAAAAATTTCAAAATTATATCATTATTCGTGGGTTAACCCCCTACTAGAATTCATTTTTTCAGTAGTAACAAATAAAACTAATAATCCTATGTCTATTTATAAAATACATAACCACATTAAACCTCTATATTAATGTTAACTAAACTAGTTTGAAGGTTATTTGGAATCTTCCACTATTTTCTAACATGTAATTTAATAAAAAAAATTAGTCGTTTTAAATATGTTGACTTCACTATGAGATCTCGATTTTTTGGAGATTCAGACCCAAACATCTATGATCTAGTTCCAATATTCATGTATGATGCGACTATGTATTAATACAAGATAACTAAAATTTTCAAAATTATTTCATAATTTGTGGGCTAAACCCTACGAGAATTCATTTTTTCGGTAAATGCAGTAACTAAAGAAACTAATCATCCTATGTCTATTTTTAAAATACCTAACAACATTAAACCTCTCTATTAATGTTAACTAAACTAGTTAGAATGGATTATGGATTATCCATTATGGATCATGGATTATGAATTATGGCTTATCGATTATGGATCATAGATTATGGATTATGGATTATTGATTATTGATTATGGATTATGGATTATGGATTATCCATTATGGATTATGGATTATGGATCATGGATTATGGATTATTGATTATGGATCATCGATTATGGATTATGGATTATGGATTATCCATTATAGATTATGGATTATCCATTATAGATTATGGATTATGGATTATAGATTATCGATTATGGATTTGATTATGGATTATGGATTATGAATTATGAATTATGGATTATGGATTATGGATTATGGATTATGGATTATGGATTATGGATTATGGATTATTGATTATAGATTATGGATTATGGATTATGGATCATGGATTATGGATTATTGAACATAGATTATCGATTATGGATTATGCATTGTGGATTATGGATTATGGTATAATGGATTATTGATTATGGATTATTGTATATTGATTATGGATTATGGATTATGGATCATGGATAATGGATTATGGATTATGGATTATTGATTATTGATTATGAATTATGGATTATGGATTATGGATTATTGATCATGGATTATGGATTATGAATTATGGATTATGGATTATGGATTATAGGTTATGGATTATGGATTATGGATTATCGATTATGGATTATGGATTATCGATTATGGATTATCGATTATGGATTATTGATCATGGATTTTGGATTATCCATAATCGATTATGGATTATGGATTATCCATTATTGATTATGGATAATGGATTATCGATTATGGATTATCGATTATGGATTATCGATCATGGATTATGGATTATCGATTATGTATTATGGATTAGGGATTATCGATCATGGATTATGGATTATGAATTATCCATAATCGATTATGAATTATGAATTATGGATTATGGATTTGTTGATGGATTATGGATTGTGGATTATGGATTTGTTGATGGGTTATCGATTATGGATTATGGATCATGGATTATGGATTATCCATAATCGATTATTGATTATGGATTACTGATCATGGATTATGGATTACGGATTATGGATCATGGATTATGGATTATCCATAGTCGATTATGGATTATGGATTATGGATTATGGATTATCGATTATGGATTTTAGATTATTGATTATGGATTTTATTATGGATTATGGATTATGGATTATAGATTATAGATTATGAATTATGGATTATCCATAATCGATTATGGATTATGGATCATGGATTATGGATAATGGATTATGGATTATGGATTATGGATTATGGATTATGGATTATGGATTTGATTATGGATTATGGATTATATATTATGGATTATGAATTATGGATTATTGATCATGGATTATGAATTATTGATTATAGATTATATATTATGGATTATGGATCATGGATTATTGAACATAGATTATCGATTAGGGATTATTGTATAATGGATGATTGATTATGGATTATTGTATATTGATTATGGATTATGGATTATTGATTATGGATTATGAATTATTGATCATGGATTATGGATTATGGATTATTAATTATGGATTATAGATTATGAATTATGGATTATGGATTATTGATCATGGATTTTTGATTATCCATAATCGATTATGGAATATGGATTATCCATTATTGATTATGGATTATCGATTATCGATTATGGATTATCGATTATGGATTATAGATTATGGATTATGGATTATGGATTATGGATTATGGATTATGGATTATGGATTATGGATTATGGATTATGGATTATGGATTATGGATTATGGATTATGGATTATGGATTATCGATCATAGATTATGGATTATGGATAATGAATTATCCGTAATCGATTATGGATTATGGATTTGTTGATGGATTATCGATTATGGATTATGGATTATGGATTATTGATCATGGATTATGGATTATTGATTATAGATTATGGATTATGGATTTTGGATTTTGGATTACTGAACATGGATTATCGATTATGAATTATGGATTATTGTATAATGGATTATTGATTATGGATTATTGTATATTGATTATGGATTATGGATCATTGATTATTGATCATGGATTCTGAATTATGGATTATTGATCATGGATTATGGATTATGGATTATGAATTATGGATTATGGATTTGATGATGAATTATGGATTATGGATTATGGATTATCCATAATCAATAATTGATTATAGATTATTGATCATGAATTATGGATTATGGATCATGGATTATGGATTATTCATAATCGATTATGAATTATGGATTATAGATTATGGATTATGGATTCTTTGCCTTAACCAAGAATAAATCAAGCGCATCTTCAAACTGAAGCCCACTTCTCAGCTTCTCTCGGTAATCTGGAAAAAGCTCGTCTCTCAAGAGAAGTTCCAGGGTTACCGAGATGCCGATGAAGAAATTCCTTGGCAATCGCAGTCACAATCGATCTTCGCATCCGTAGGGAAGGTCTGAAATTACCACATGAGAAGTTGGAACAAAATGTTATATTGATTCGTTAGAAAAAAACGATACCGTTTTGATTGTTTAAACTTACCAAGTGAAGGAGACTTGAGCCGTGCCGGAAAGACAACTCGTCTCTGTTTTGAATTTTCGTGTTGGAAATTTCTAGGTTTGGGGAACTTTGAACTTTGGTCTCTTTTTGTTTATTAGACTGAGAATTTTCTGGAATTGCGTTTTGCAGGTTTTGGATGTTCTTGGGATTTTGTTTAAGTTTCGCTACTCTCGGTGAGATTGTGCTCTTGATTTTGCATTTGTTTATTTATTTTTTGCACTTATTGGGAATCGTGACGTCATCTCTGTTGTTGGAGGTTAAATTTGGTACTCAGGATTCTCAAATATGTATTTTTTTTTTAATGGATTGTGAGCACTATTCTGTAAATTCATCTCTTTGTCATGCTCTAGCAGTTTGAATCAAAATCCATAGCTGTTGATTATGTTTTTTAAGCAAAAGAGATAACCTACAAGATTATGTTTTCTCTCGGCTTTTTTTTATCTATCAAGATGGTGAAGCTATAGAGATCGTGTGAAATTCCAAACATTTCCATCTACTGGGAGAGATCGATGACAATATAATACCTTTTCATCTTGGCGATTGCAGTGAGTAATCTAGTAAAATCAACAATGGAAGGAACGGGTTGAGATTAAACCATAACCAAGAACAAATCAAGCGCATATTCAAACTGAAGCCCACTTGCCAGCTTCTCTCGGTAATCAGAAAAAGCTCGTCTTCTAGGGTTACCGAGATGCCGATGAAGAAATTCCTTGGCAATCGCAGTCACAATCGATCTCCGCATCCGCAGGGAGGGTCTGAAATTACCACCTGAGAAGATGGAACAAAAGGTTATATTGATTCGTTAGAAAAAACTATACCGTTTTGATTCTTTAAACTTACCAAGTGAAGGAGACTTGAGCCGTGTCGGAAAGACAACTCGTCTCTGTTTTGAATTTTTGTGTTGAAAATTTCTAGGTTTGGAGAACTTTGAACTTTGCTTTCTTTTTGTTTATTAGACAGAGAATTTTCTTGGGATTTTAATTTTTGCTACTTTCGGTGAGATTGTGCTCTTGATTTTGCATTTGTTTATTTATTTTTTGCACTTAGTTCCTCGAGAATCGTGACGTCTTCTCTGTTGTGACTCATTAAATTTGCTACTCGGGATTCTCAAAGATGTATTTTTTTTAATGGATTGTGAGTGCTCTTCTGTAAATTCATCTCATTGTCATGCTCTAGCAGTTTGAATCAAAATCCATAGCTGTTGATTATGTTTTATAAGCTATCGAAACGATGACGTTTTTGTGGAATCATATACATACATGAGACTTGATTTTCTTCTAAATGGTTTTGGTTTTGTTAACAATTTTAATAAAACAACTTTACATTTTGCGTTTCAACTTCCATTAACTAACTCAAGAGATGGATTTACAAATTACAACATTGGATGCTTAATTATGAAAGATAAAACGTTTACATGTCCAAAACTATGCAACAGTTTTATGCTTGATGTCTTAGTCCTGACCACATCAATCTAAAAATAGCTTTGTATCTGATCAAAGCCTAGCTCAGAGGCGGTCCAAAATCCCCTTCTTATGCATTATTCAATCGGCATATAATCCCATCCTCTTTCATTCTTCTAAACAGCTTATCCGCTTCACGCCTTGGGCCATTCTTACACAATCCTAGTATCATTGTAGTGTATGTTCTAGCATCAGGCTTCACTCCTCCGGAAGGGAGTCTACAAAACATTTCCCAAGCTTCTTCCACTTTCCCCGTCTTGCACAACCCATGAATCATGATGTTATATGCAACAATACCAAGATACTTTTCGCTTCTTTTCATATCCTTGAATTTCGCCAACGCTTTTTATATCTCCCCGTTAACACAAAGACCATGTAACATAATGCAGTGCGTCACAATATCAGGAGTCACGCCACAAGAAACCATCCAACCGAAAATTTATTGCGCAACTTTGAGTTTACCCGCCTGATAACAACCGTGGATAAGAGTATTGAAAGTGAATGTGTCCCCCTCCAATCCTTCACAACGCATCATGTGCAATAATTCCATCCCGTCATCTACTCTCCTATACTTACAATATCCGTTTATGAGAGTATTATATGTCACTATATTCCGGAAACAACCCTTGGTTACCATCGAATCAAACATTTTCTGGCTTGATATAGGCGGTTGTGCATGCAAAGCCCATTGATCAGTGAATTGTAGGTGACAGTATTAGGATCTACAGAGCTTCTGATCATCTCCGTGTACAATTCCGTAGCCTCTAAAAGGCTCCCTTCTTTCAAAAATGAATCGATCAATGCACTGAAAGTGATTACATCGAGGTTTATCCTCCTCTTGTGCATATCTCTTAGTAGCCGAGCAGCTTCGCTCCATCTACCAGAACTACAAAGGCCGGTTATGAGAGTGTTGTAGGTGACAACATCTGGTTCGACTTGTTCCACTTCCATTAGGTTGTAAAGCTCCAACGCATAATTCACATGACTGGTCTTGCAAAGAAAATGAATTAGAGTGTTGTAGATTACAACATTAGGTTCATATCCCGATTTCACCATCGGAAATACCAGAGAGAAGGCTTCGTTGATTGTATTCAGGTGACATAATTGTTAGAGGGGGGATTAGCACCCCCTGGTTTAACTCGGTTCGAACCGAGATCGGTTCAATCAAGACCGGTTTACGATGGTTCGGATCGAGGATAAGTCGGCCCGAAAACATTGGGCCGAGCTCGGGATCTCGCTGAAAGCCCACCTCGGCTACCGATTTAGGCCCATCACAAGCCCAGTCCGTTACAACAGATGAAACCGGAATATTTCCTCTTTCCCGCCGATCTCGGAAATGGAAATATTCCTTGCGAATAGACCGCCAAAGAATAAGGAATATATCCTTATCTCGGAGGGGAATCCGGAATATTTCCATTCCCTAATCGAGCAAGGAAAAGGGAATATTCACATTTAGAGCCGCCTCAAGACAATATAAATAGAGGAGAAGGTTCATTCATCAACACAGACACAACTTCCGCAGAGACAGAGAATACAAGAGAGAGCTCATTACCGATCTCAAGTCTTTTGTCTTTGCTTTCTTACTTAAACTCTGTTGTAACCGCCGACTTAGATCAATAAACGAGATTCCGACTAAAAGTACTGTTTTACCCCTTTTTGTGTGATTTACGGATCAACAATTGGCGCCGTCTGTGGGGAGTAATAGAACAGTACTTTCGGATATCGTTTGATTGAAGTTCGGCAATGGTTCTTCCAGTCGATACCACCGCAGCCCTCGTCAACAGCTCAGAAAACGATGATCAAAACCCTCGGGCTGACGAACTCAATCCAACCGACACTGAGTTACCGACAACCGGAGGAGGACCCCCTCCTTCTAGCGCCATCGCGCCGACCTTGCTCGCAGTCAGGCATCACGCCGACCTTGCTCGCAGTCAGGCATCACGCCGACCTTGCTCGCAGTCAGGCAACACGCCGACCTTGCTCGCAGTCAGGCATCACGTCGACCTTGCTCGCAGTCAGGCAACGCGCCGAACTTGCTCGCAGTCAGGCATGCGCCGAACTTGTTCGCAGTCAGGCATCACGCCGACCTTGCTCGCAGTCAGGCATCGCGCCGAACTTGTTCGCGGTCAGGCATCGCGCCGACCTTGTTCGCAGTCAGGCATCACGCCGACCTTGCTCGCAGTCAGGCATGCGCCGAACTTGCTGGCAGTCAGGCATCACGCCGACCTTGCTCGCAGTCAGGCAATGCGCCGACCTTGCTCGCAGTCAGGCAATGCGCCGAACTTGTTCGCAGTCAGGCATCGCGCCGACCTTGTTCGCAGTCAGGCATCACGCCGACCTTGCTCGCAGTCAGGCAATGCGCCGAACTTGTTCGCAGTCAGGCATCGCGCCGACCTTGTTCGCAGTCAGGCATCGCGCCGACCTTGCTCGCAGTCAGGCATCACGCCGACCTTGCTCGCAGTCAGGCAATGCGCCGAACTTGTTCGCAGTCAGGCATCACGCCGACCTTGCTCGCAGTCAGGCAATGCGCCGACCTTGCTCGCAGTCAGGCAATGCGCCGAACTTGTTCGCAGTCAGGCATCGCGCCGACCTTGTTCGCAGTCAGGCATCGCGCCGACCTTGCTCGCAGTCAGGCATCACGCCGACCTTGCTCGCAGTCAGGCAATGCGCCGAACTTGTTCGCAGTCAGGCATCACGCCGACCTTGCTCGCAGTCAGGCAATGCGCCGACCTTGCTCGCAGTCAGGCAATGCGCCGAACTTGTTCGCAGTCAGGCATCGCGCCGACCTTGCTCGCAGTCAGGCATCGCGCCCACCCCGCTCGCAGTCAGGCATCGCGCCGACCTTGTTCGTAGTCAGGCATCGCGCCCACCCCGCTCGCAGTCAGGCATCGCGCCGACCTTGTTCGTAGTCAGGCATCGCGCCCACCTTGCTCGCAGTCAGGCATCGCGCCGACCTTGTTCGCAGTCAGGCATCGCGCCGACCTTGTTCCTCGAACTCAAAAGCCGAACTCCAACAGTTCGCCGACCTTGTTCGTCGAACTCAAAAGCCGAACTCCAACAGTTCGTCGAACTCAAAAGCCGAACTCCAACAGTTCGCCGAACTCGAAAGTTCACCGAATTTGAAAGATCGCCGAACTCAAAAAGTTTGCATCGCCAAAAAAAAAAAAAAAAAAAAAAAAAAAAAAAAAAAAAAAAGACGCTCTTCTACCTAGCTACGCTCTCGCTATCAAGCTTTCTCCTCTATCAAGTGACAATACACTCTCCAACAGAGCTACATCTTCTACCGAGCTACAACACGCTCATTATGACATGATTTGTCCAATTAACGGTTTATCAGTTTCAGTTCAGAATGGTTTATCAGTTTCAACTCGTCTCGGTTCAGATTGGTTTTCACAGCTTCAGTTCTTCAGATTCAGAACTTCACAGCTTCAGTTCTTCAGATTTAGAACTTCACAGTTTCAGTTCTTCATTCAGAACTTCAGAATTTCAGAGTAGTTTCAGTTCAGATGAGTTTTTCGTACATAATTCAAGCTCATCAGATTCAGAATTTCAGCTCGTCAACCTCATATTGAAGCCGTACTCTAGAGTCTGCACTACAGTCTAAAACGACTCCCAAATCATCCGAGCCAAGTAAGCCGGGTCCGTCTCGCACACTCGGATTCGATTTGCAAAATAGTAAGCCGAATTCTCAACATTCGCAAATTATAAGCCGGATGACGCAATTCCCAGATTGTCTGAGCCAAATAAGTCGAGTCTGTCTCGCACACTCAGATCCAATATGGGAACTAAGCCGATCAATCGACGATCGCCGACCTAGAAGCAGGTCGTAAGATCGAGTTCATTCTCTACACCCCGGCTAAGACCGTATTATGTACGGCACCAATTGTGTGCACAATGAACTCGAGAGGATGTGTAACACGACCTCGGAATTAACAGTCAAGAAACGACTAAGTAAGATGAAGCTTCCACAGCTCGCAAAGCCATCTTATGATGAACTACGAATGGCTTGATCCTTCTTTCGAAGGTACGTAGGCAGCCCTCACAAGGCGCGGCTATAACATTAATAAAATTTTACCAAGACATTCTACCGAACTCCAACAATTCGTATCCTCTAAGTCAAACTTTTAGTTTGCCGAACTCCAACAGTTCGTATTTTCTAAGTCAAACTTTTAGTTTGCCGAACTCCAACAGTTCGTATCTTCTAAGTCAAACTTTTAGTTTGCCGAACTCCAACAGTTCGTATCCTCTAAGTCAAACTTTTAGTTTGCCGAACTCCAACAGTTCGTATTTTCTAAGTCAAACTTTTAGTTTGCCGAACTCCAACAGTTCGTATTTTCTAAGTCAAACTTTTTCGTTTGCCGAACTCCAATAGTTCGTATCTTCTAAGCCAAACTTTTAGTTTGCCGAACTCCAACAGTTCGTATTTTCTAAGTCAAACTTTTCGTTTGCCGAACTCCAACTGTTCGTATTCTCTAAGTCAAACTTTACGTTTGCCGAACTTCAACAGTTCGCATTTTCAACCACCAACGGTTACACATCAACGTCCTGGCCAGACGATCTGATAAAGCCGAGCTTAGCTCGCACGCATCCTCATGGTGCAATGGATAATACACTTTCCACATTCAAAGCCGAGATCAGTCTCGCACCAACTTCTCAGATTATCCGAGCCAAATAAGCCGAGCCCGTCTCGCACACTCGGATTCAATGTGAGAAACCTAGAGCATATTAAGATGAGCTGTTCACGTACTCTTAAACTAAACTCTAGGGTCAAGCCGAACGTCCTTCCTCGCAAATCTAAGCCGACTTCTCAACAGTCGCAAAACTAGTAAGCCGATTTCTCAACAGTCGCAAAAACAAGTAAGCCGATTTCTCAACAATCGCAAAAGCAGTAAGCCGATCTACGATAGGGATTGCCGACCTCGAGCAGGTTCAGTCGAATTTATCCTCTTCACCCGGCTAAGACCGTACAGTTTACGGCACCACTGTGTACGATAAATTCGAGAGGTTCGTATTATGTACGACTTCAAATATATCAGAGCTCAACAACCCGAGAAAAATCAGCCGAATTCAAAATTCAATAGACTAGTCAAACCGCGAGAATTCCGATCTTCACTTTCGAAAGAAGTTCGCCGGACTCAAAATTCGCCGAACCTAAAAATCCGCCGCACTCGAAATAGAATCTGATCAGATAGTACCGATCTCAGTTTTAACCGAGCTAAAGAATACTCCCCAAAAATTCACCGAACTCATAAACTCCCTCGCCGAACTGAGGGGGGGACCAATTGTTAGAGGGGGGATTAGCACCCCCTGGTTTAACTCGGTTCGAACCGAGATCGGTTCAATCAAGACCGGTTTACGATGGTTCGGATCGAGGATAAGTCGGCCCGAAAACATTGGGCCGAGCTCGGGATCTCGCTGAAAGCCCACCTCGGCTACCGATCTAGGCCCATCACTAGCCCAGTCCGTTACAACAGATGAAACCGGAATATTTCCTCTTTCCCGCCGATCTCGGAAATGGAAATATTCCTTGCGAATAGACCACCAAAGAATAAGGAATATATCCTTATCTCGGAGGGGAATCCGGAATATTTCCATTCCCTAATCGAGCAAGGAAAAGGGAATATTCACATTTAGAGCCGCCTCAAGACAATATAAATAGAGGAGAAGGTTCATTCATCAACACAGACACAACTTCCGCAGAGACAGAGAATACAAGAGAGAGCTCATTACCGATCTCAAGTCTTTTGTCTTTGCTTTCTTACTTAAACTCTGTTGTAACCGCCGACTTAGATCAATAAACGAGATTCCGACTAAAAGTACTGTTTTACCCCTTTTTGTGTGATTTACGGATCAACAATAATCCACTGAGCAGCGAGCCAAGGGTGACAATGGTGGGCTCAAACCCAAGTTTCATCATCTTTCCAAGAAGAGATAGAGCAAGAGAGAGTTGAGAGCATCGACAGGAACAATCTATCAAGATGGTGAAGCTATAGAGATCGTGTGAAATTCCAAACATTTCCATCTTCTGGGAGAGATGGATCACAGTATAATACCTTTTCATCTTGGCGATTGCAGTGAGTAATCTAGTGAAATCAACAATGGAAGGAACGGGTTGAGATTGAACCATAACCAAGAACAAATCAAGCGCATCTTCAAACCGAAGCCCACTTCTCAGCTTGTCTCGGTAATGAGTAGCACCAGAAAAAGCTCGTCTCCCTGGGTTACCGAGATGGCGATGAAGAAATTCCTTGGCTGTTGACGCAATCGCAGTCACAATCGATCTCCGCATCCAAATGGATTTTTCGGCGAGCAGGGAGGGTCTGAAATTACCACCTGAGAAGATGGAACAAAAGGTTTAGAAAAAACGATACCGTTTTGAGAAACATGGTGTATTTAATGACAAGGTTTGATTGTTTAAACTTACCAAGTGAAGGAGACTTGAGCCGTGCCGGAAGGAAGACAACTCGTCTCTGTTTTGAATTTTCGTGTTGGAAATTTTTAGGTTTGGGGAACTTTGAACTTTGGTCTCTTTTTGTTTATTAGACTGAGAATTTTCTGGAATTGCGTTTTGGATGTTCTTGGGATTTTGTTTAATTTCTTGATAGCGCGGCGGAGACGGACGGGAACGACGAGGCATCGGAGGGACTGCTTGGCTGCAGTTCTTAGGGTTTCGACAGTGAAGACTTTCGCCATTTCAGCCGGAGCTTGATGTTCCAACGCTATTGTATTTTTCAATTTTAAATGGGCCTTTTAAATACCAAATTTTTAGTTATTTAATGGGCCCAGCACGAAACAAAAAAAGCCGATTATCATAGCATTGCTCTTTATGGTGTGTAAGGAATGAATAATTGATTGATGAGAAAGGAATTTGTGTGAGATTTTGATTATCTGCATTACTCTTTGTGATAGGTCCCAAAGACTTTTGTAAAGAGAAACTATGTTTTCATAATATTATCGTACTCCCATTCATTAGATACTAAGGTCTTTAAATACAAGAAGGAAAGTAACTGACTAACAATGAAAATGGAAACATGGGAATAAGATTCCTTGAATTAAGGAAAGTTTATAACTACTAAAACAATAAAACAATAAACATGTTTCACATAGGATGCTTAGAGCATCATTATTGCAAGGTTCTTAGAGCAAAAAGTGGGTCTTAACCCAAAAAAAAATTAAAAAAATAATAATAATTGTGAACAGTGCAACAACCGGTTCTTAAATAAGAACTTTAAGAACCAGTTCTTAAGGGAGTTCTTACACTGTTCTTAGACACGTGTCAATCTCTAATTCGCCGGATTTTTTTTTTGCCAGATTTTATTTTTATTTTTTCTTAACTTTAACTTAAAAAAAAAGTTAAAATTTTTTTTAAAAATTTTTTCTTAATTTCAACTTTAAAATTCTAAACTTTTTAAAATGTTATGTTTTTATGTCAACTATGTTTAATTAAAAAAATAAACTCTATTCAAAATAAAACAAAATTATTAGTTTTTTTTTTAAGAACCTTTTATAGGGTTCTACCAATAAAACAGCAAAAACAGAAATTTCTTAACAGAGTTTCTTAACTTCAAATTTATAATTAAATAATACTTAAGAAACCCAAATGGGTTTCTCCCAATAATAATGCTCTTAAACCTCATTCTCCTCTTGTGTTCCACGTCATCATATTGGTCTTCATCAATACTCCACCGTCGAAGAGAACCTTGTCCTCAAGGTTCAGCTTTGGAAAACTAACCATAAGATACAAGACATCCTCCCACGTAGCTTCTTTGATGGGTGGATGAGTCATTTGGACCAAAACTTGTAGTTGGAATTCTTTCATTGAATACAGAGGAAGCAATATGAGTTGTGCAAACCTCTTATCACGTAATGGTGGCGGCTTATCGGGAACTGATTCTTCTTCGCTGAGCTTCTTTGGTGTTGGAGGAGGTTCCGGCGGAGGACTCGGAGGAGGTACTGGTGGAGGTCTCGTAGGAGGCCACGGTGGTGGTATTGGTGGTGGTGCAGGAGGAAGTGTTGGACCTCGCCGTTTAGGAGGAAGTGCTGGCGGTGGTGCAGGAGGAGCAAAACTTGAATCATCTATAACACAATCAACAAAACGGATTGTATCCGCATCATCTACGATTAGATCAGTATCATCGTAGACGTCGAATATTGGTTCTTCTTCGTCGTAGTAGACATCGAAGATTGGAGCTCCATATATCTAGTTGAAGAGGTCCATGGATTTTTTTTTTTTTTTAGAGAAAAAAAAAAGTTCTGATACCACAAATTGTGTATCAAAATCAAAAAGAACAATATGTACGATTTGATCCCGATCAAACCGAAACGAAGGCTTTGATACCAAATGTTAGCTACAAAGCTAATTTTGGTCACTCTTCAAAGCAAGAGATTTGCTCTGATACCACTGATAGGTCCCAAAGACTTTTGTAAAGAGAAACTATGTTTTCATAAAATTATCGTACTCCCATTCATTAGATACTAAGGTCTTTAAATACAAGAAGGAAAGTAACTGACTAACAATGAAAATGGAAACATGGGAATAAGATTCCTTGAATTAAGGAAAGTTTATAACTACTAAAACAATAAAACAATAAACATGTTTCACATAGGATGCTTAGAGCATCATTATTGCAAGGTTCTTAGAGCAAAAAGTGGGTCTTAACCCAAAAAAAAATTTAAAAAATAATAATAATTGTGAACAGTGCAACAACCGGTTCTTAAATAAGAACTTTAAGAACCAGTTCTTAAGGGAGTTCTTACACTGTTCTTAGACACGTGTCAATCTCTAATTCGCCAGATTTTTTTTTTGCCAGATTTTATTTTTATTTTTTCTTAACTTTAACTTAAAAAAAAGTTAAAATTTTTTTTTAAAATTTTTTCTTAATTTCAACTTTAAAATTCTAAATTTTTTAAAATGTTATGTTTTTATGTCAACTATGTTTAATTAAAAAAATAAACTCTATTCAAAATAAAACAAAATTATTAGTTTTTTTTTTTAAGAACCCTTTATAGGGTTCTACCAATAAAACAGCAAAAACAGAAATTTCTTAACAGAGTTTCTTAACTTCAAATTTATAATTAAATAATACTTAAGAAACCCAAATGGGTTTCTCCCAATAATAATGCTCTTAAACCTCATTCTCCTCTTGTGTTCCACGTCATCATATTGGTCTTCATCAATACTCCACCGTCGAAGAGAACCTTGTCCTCAAGGTTCAGCTTTGGAAAACTAACCATAAGATACAAGACATCCTCCCACGTAGCTTCTTTGATGGGTGGATGAGTCATTTGGACCAAAACTTGTAGTTGGAATTCTTTCATTGAATACAGAGGAAGCAATATGAGTTGTGCAAACCTCTTATCACGTAATGGTGGCGGCTTATCGGGAACTGATTCTTCTTCGCTGAGCTTCTTTGGTGTTGGAGGAGGTTCCGGCGGAGGACTCGGAGGAGGTACTGGTGGAGGTCTCGTAGGAGGCCACGGTGGTGGTATTGGTGGTGGTGCAGGAGGAAGTGTTGGACCTCGCCGTTTAGGAGGAAGTGCTGGCGGTGGTGCAGGAGGAGCAAAACTTGAATCATCTATAACACAATCAACAAAACGGATTGTATCCGCATCATCTACGATTAGATCAGTATCATCGTAGACGTCGAATATTGGCTCTTCTTCGTCGTAGTAGACATCGAAGATTGGAGCTCCATATATCTCGTTGAAGAGGTCCATGGATTTTTTTTTTTTTTTAGAGAAAAAAAAAAGTTCTGATACCACAAATTGTGTATCAAAATCAAAAAGAACAATATGTACGATTTGATCCCGATCAAACCGAAACGAAGGCTTTGATACCAAATGTTAGCTACAAAGCTAATTTTGGTCACTCTTCAAAGCAAGAGATTTGCTCTGATACCACTGATAGGTCCCAAAGACTTTTGTAAAGAGAAACTCTGTTTTCATAAAATTATCGTACTCCCATTCATTAGATACTAAGGTCTTTAAATACAAGAAAGAAAGTAACTGATCACTTACGATCCCACTAACAATGAAAATCGAAATATGGGAATAAGCTTCCTTGAATTAAGGAAAGTTTATAACTACTAAAACAATAAAACAATAAACATGTTTCACGTAGGACGCTTAGACCTCATTCTCCTCTTGTGTTCCACGTCATCGTATTGGTCTTCATCACTTTGCTGCATAAACTGTGTTGATCTTGATCTTTAAATTTCTATATTTACTCACATTCATTTACATTTTTTACATATAATAAACATAGATTGAGAGTGACTTAGAGCCAACCATGAAAATTGTGCATAAGGCTAACAAAACGTGTTGCACCGTACCCAAACAAAACAAAAACAAAATAGAAAGGCTAAGAAAACTTCTAATAGCTACGCCATGGAAAACACCACCAAAAAGGGTAAGTGTGTTTTTGACATGCTATCTTGTCTTCTTCCTTGTCCTCGATCTATGGCTTTCTTAATGATCAGATTTTGTGTAGCATCTGCATTGACATCTTGTGTTGTTTCGATTTCCATTTTTACTCAAGGACTTTGTGAAACACTGATATGGAGTTTCATTATACACGATCGTATATAATCCTTTCCTTCTTCTCTAGCTAGTAGCATACCGAGATGTCGAAAAGGGCTTCTTAATCACGAGGCTCTCTCCAACAGAGCAGCATGACCAGGCATCGCCTAATTATGTAAAATCTCGCTCTCTTCTCCTTCAAGGACCGATTTGGTGTCAGCTTGCTCTTCACTTGCTTGTCAAAATCTGTGTTTGACTCCATCAATTTCGCTTCCTCACATGTACACTCCTTAATTTTTGCCCATCAAAAGTAACTTTTCTTTCTGTTTATAGTGGCCTAGCTACTCGGTTCAGAGTATGTCTCATTAACTTGAATGTGAAACAGGACAAGAGGCAAAGACTTAAATCTCCTATCAAATTAGGTCATGGGTTTTATGATCAGTCAACATGCCTTTGATTGGTCTTCTGGTTTCAGGTTTTTTTGTCTTGCTGCACATTAAGGATCAGTGTCTTCAAAAGTCCAGAGTAACTGTCGTCTGCAAAAAACAACCGTTACTTTATTCATTTCTCCAACACTTGTCCATTGATTCCATGTTTTTATTTTTCTCTGCCTTTTGAAGTCAAAAACCTTGGGCGGCTATCTTTATATTATACATAAACCCTGATTTTATGCATGCTTAGGAACATGATTCAATACTATTGACCATCCTTCTTGATCTTATCCCTTTCTTAGAAAATGTAAATTCGATAGTTAATTAATCATGTATAAAAAGATCTTCAACAATAGTTAAAGAACGATTGTTTTGAATTTTGGAGGTTGAATCTGACTAGGAATTTTACGTGGAGACGTTTCATATCAATCCATTGCTCATGAATCTCGTGGCTGTGTTTAATCAATGAAACTCGTGCTTACTTATTTTAATTTTAATGTAATTAATTAATGCATAATATTTATATAAGAAAAGCAAGATACGATCTTGTGTTAAGACGTAAGGGATCTCTAATTATCTCAAAAGTTTGAAAATGTATAATTAAATAAATATTTTAAAAAAACTTTATCGGATATATATCGCCCCCCTACGAGTTACAATATGTGTTCAACGAGTAAACCACAGAGTTGCAAGAATATTCACTCGATCGGCTTGCTTGCGACTGTTTATTTTGATGTATTGTTGTATTACGACCAAGATACGATGTTGTTGCAGTATGAAACTATATTTATCTATCAAAATAATGTACAAAAGATTTTGTAAGATACTAGGATTTAACTTGTGTTAATTATAGCGCGAAATATTTTTTTTTAAATAAATTGTTTTGAAATTTAAGAAAATTGCTTTTATCTGAATTTTACAATATATCTAACTAATGATTATAGATAAAAAAACATAACTCTAATATGCACCGTTAAATAACTCTAGTTTTTGTGGTTATTTTACGAACTTTAAAAAAAATAGTTTTCTTGTGTCTAACTTTTATAAAATTAGTAAAATATTTTTCAACTTTTGTTTTGATATATATTCAAATAAAATATAAAAAAGTATAGTGAAAAATATAGCAAGATTTTGAATCGATTTTCTTCTTTGAATATATATGAATTTATTATTATTTTAAAATATATAGTATTAAAAATAATTAAGAAATTAAATAATAAATAATCTCTTTAATGCAAAATATATACTTTCCATATTCTAATCAATAATTTTAAAAGACTATTATATCATTTCTTATTTTAATTATTCTTTGTTATTTGTAATGGTATTTCATGTAATAACTTACAAAACCTTTTTAAAAATGTATTCTTAAATAATATTATAGAGATTACACCAGCTATTGCTACCAAGAAAGCAAGTAACCATTTAAAAAAATTATTAGTTTTTGTATGTTTCATAACCATTGTATTTTACGGTTTTTTTTATCATTGTATTTATAGGTAATAATAAATTATGTTTTTTTCACATTACTTTAGTTATATTGATTTTCACTTTTTGCTACTCTCTCTGTTTAATAAAAAATGTCATTTTGACACATTTCACACATATTAAAAAAATTATTAAAAGTTTTATATTATCCTTTATTAATACATTAAACAATTTTTCTCTTTCCATTTAATACATTAAAACAACAAAGTTAAAACTGAAATTTTATTCAAAATTTTGCATTGAAAATGTAAAACGACACTTTTTGTGAAACAAAAATAAAACTTTAAAACGACATTCTTTGTGAAACGGAGGAAGTATTTGGTTTTGTAATTTAACGATGTCTCTTTATATTTGACGTAAATAAAGAATATCCACTATTAAAAAAAGAAGAAGTAAGTACCCAATTTCCCACCAGTTTTCGTTCAAACTACTAATTGCGATTGTGAGTAGCGCAGACTAGCATCATATGGAATATTGGATATTTTGATTACACCAACTCTCAAAAATATTTATTTTGTCATTAGATTCTTAAAACCAAAATTTTAAGGTCGGTCGACAAATATCTAAACATTCGTGAATGAAAGGAGGACTATTAAACTGTCTACAAAAGACAGAATCAGCTAGCCACTCATTAAAATCTCAGAGTATGGACCATATAGCTTGAATATATGTATACTTCTCCAAAGGCTACCAATAAAACTTAGTATGTGATTGGTTACGAACAACATAAAAGAAATGGTAGCAATAGTGACCAACTCTCTCTCTCTCTCTCTTGGCAATTAAGTTAGTATCCAATAACACAACCTAACCCGTTTTAACATAAAGCAAAGATTCCAACTTTGTCAATGTCATTCCAATTCCAAAGGTGGAGGAGTCTCTTTTCTTTAATTACATTTAATCAAAAAGGTTATTGTATATTCAACGTCTCTCACCCAACGATCCTATTTTTAAGTCTAATATAGTGTGGGATCCTTAGGAACAGACAAGGCCTCCTAAGGTGGAGGAGTTTATTATTCACAACATTTCATTTAATTTAAGTTTATCTCAACGTCCCTTCTATCATTTCCTTTTATTATATTTATATCTTGATTAATAATTGATTTTCTATCGGTGGTTGGATCATATATCTTCTTTTTTTGATAAAGAAAAATAATTAAATTTTCGATCCATAGATTTTCAAATTTTAAGACTATTCATTGACAATATTTATGCTAGATTCACAAAATGTAAATCATTGCTTCTTCTTTTTTTGGTGAGTCAAAAAAACAACCTTTACATAACCTAATTCCTTTGTATTTCCTTTTTGCAAATTCTACTATAGAGGAGATGCAAATAATCATGAGAATTTACTTAGATTCAATTTCTCTGATCCTCTTGAGAATACCTATAATCCTTATTATCGAGTTTGAGGTGGGAGCATTTGTAATAAAACTATGAGGCAATTGTTTAATACAAATTAGATGGATCGTTCTAGACCTGCAAATAAGGCACATGTATAGTTTGAAGTTGAAACATATTATAATATATATATTATAAATAAAAATTAGTGGAATTGTTAGTGGGTAGTAGTTGGATTTGGGTAAGATTACTTTTTAATGATTTTCATATTGAGGCTTGAAGATCTTTCTTCTCATCCATTGATGGATTGGATCCTCCAAGAACAAAGAGACCAATTAGTTTAAAATATATATTTTTACATATTCTAATCAATAATTTTAAAAGATTATTATATTATTTTCTATTTCAATTATTATTTGTTATTTGTAATGTTATTTCATGTAATAACTTACAAAACAAATTTTATTTTTAAAAATATCTTCTTAAATAATATTATAGAGGTAGGTTCGAGGAGAAAACTAATATACGTTCGGATCATACGTTTTCTAAATTATAAGAAAAAGAAAAAAATATACATACGGGGTTGTCTATTAATTTAATTCTTAGATCCACATCCACTTTTTCCTATAGAGTGTGACTAGGTGAGAGATAGAGACTTAATTTGAACATATAATTGTTTAATTAATTTTCACCTCTAAAACTATATGTTAAGAGGAGGGGGACCATGAAATGTAAAAAGATTCCGAGGATAATTCCATCAGAAAGTTGGACAAATAGTGAGTGTTACCCAAAACATGGCACTATCTATATATGCATTGTATATTACACAGTTTTTATTATTTTGTTAAAATTTAATTTGGAGGATTATGGTTTGTAATCACCCAATTCCAAGTAATATATTTTTGCTCCCTGACTCATCTTCCTCTATATATTCTCTTAGTCAATTAGAGTTGGCTAACTAAACCTTGTTATTTTAATCAAACATTATTTATCAAGAACTTATTTATTGTTTTCTAAAAATAAAAATAAAAATAAAAAATGGTTTAAAGATGAGAAAGTAATAATTAATCCCAAATATACAACAACAGAGGAGAATGTTGTCTCCTTTCTCGGCATCTCTATTGCAATGTTCCTCCAACACGTAGCACTATATATACTCTCACTCTCACATAGAAACAGAAACAGAAACAGCAATTCAAATTCAAGAAAGAAAGATGATTGAGACGGTTAAGCACCTGATCGGCTCCGGTGGCCCCAGCGGATTCGGCTCGAGATCCACCGCCGATGATGTCACTGTTAATTCTGATCTCCGATCTCTCACTGCCATCATCACTGGCGCGACGTCGGGGATCGGAGCGGAGACGGCGCGTGTTCTGGCGAAGCGTGGGGCTCGGCTTGTGCTCCCGGCTCGGAGTGTCAAAACCGCCGAGGAGACGAAGTCACGTATCCTCTCGGAGTATCCGGATTCGGAGATCATCGTGATGCATCTCGATCTCAGCTCCCTTGCCTCCGTTCGCCGATTCGTCGCCCATTTCGAATCTCTTCATCTCCCTCTCAACATCCTCATGTACGTGTATACTCTTCTTCTCAATTCAAGTTCTCGATTAATCTCTCTGTTTCTCAACATCCTCATGTACGTTTAGCAACAATGCCGGAAAATACGCGCACAAGCACGCCATCTCCGAGGACGGTGTGGAGATGACGTTCGCCACTAATTACCTCGGCCATTTTCTGCTGACTAAACTTCTGTTAAAGAAGATTATCCAAACGGCGTCACTAACCGGCGTTCAAGGCCGTATCGTCAACGTCACGTCCGTCATCCATACCTGGTTCTCTGCCGATATGTTTCAATATCTCGCCGATATTTCGCGAAACAATAGGTAATACTACTAATCATTGTTAACCAAAAATAATTTAATTATACTTAAGAGAGAGAGAATAATACTCCACTACTTAAGGCCGTGTTTGGGGAGTTGAGTTTTACTTGACTTGTGCTTTGTAGAAATTACGACGCGACCCGAGCTTACGCTCTCTCCAAGCTCGCCAACGTTTTGCACACCATTGAGCTATCTCGGATTCTCCATGTAATTATAAATCCCTTTTCCTTCGTTTTTATTTAGATAAAATTATGATACATAATTATACTAATCACTTATACAGAAAATGGATGCTAACGTAACGGCCAACTGTGTTCATCCTGGAATCGTGAGAACACGTCTCACAAGAGACCGAGAAGGCTTCGTCACTGATTTAGTGTTTTTCTTCGTCTCCAAGCTACTCAAGTCTGTTCCTCAGGCAGCAGCAACGACATGTTACGTGGCAACAAGTCCGAGATTGAGGAACGTCTGCGGCAAGTACTTCTCCGACTGCAACCAAGCTCGGATTTCTAAATTCGGATCCTGCAATCTTAAAGCACAGAGACTGTGGACTGCTTCTGAGTTGTTGTTGCTTTCTCCAGCTTCCACTCCCAATGTCTCTCAAACTTTTAACTACTCTTTAACCAACGATCCTATGTGTAAATCCCAAGCCCTGTAATTAATAATACGTACGTACTACCTCAATATATAACTTTCTTATACTATATAATATAGGTCTAGCAATAATTAAGCCTATATATGTTCGTTTGTGTATAGGTTTGTCTATATATGTATTATTTTATATTTAGTGTATGTGGTTAGTCATGTAATTATATAATTAGTTGTAGGGTTTTGTAAAATCTAGCTATTGTATGTCTTTTTGTTATTGTGATTCCGTCAATCTAGCACACATAATCAATATATTATAAAGAATTTGAGAATATTTCGGTTTGATGCATGAATGTTAGCCCATAAATTATGAAATAATTTTGAAAATTTTAGTTATTTTGTTTTAATACATAGTCCCATCCAACATATGAATATTGGAACAAAATCATAGATATTTGGGTCTCTAATTGTCCCTGAATCTTCAAAAAATTGAGATCTCATAGTGTAGTCAACCAATTTAAAACGAATAAAAAACTTTATTAAATTACTTGTTATAAAATAATTAAAGATGTCAAATAACATTTAAACTAGTTTAGTTAACATTAATATAGAGGATTAATGTGGTTAGATATTTTGGAAATAGACATATGATGATTAGTTTCATAAGTTACTGCATTTAACAAAAAAATAAATTATCGTAAGGGTTAACCCATGAATAATGAAATATTTTTGAAAATTTTAGTTATCTTGTTTTAATACATAGTCGCATCCTACATGAATATTGGGACTAGATCATAGATGTTTGGGTCAATAATTGTCCCCGAATGTCCAAAAAAATCGAGATTTCATAGTGTAGTCAACCGATTTAAAACGAATAATTTTTTTTATTAAATTACATGTTAGAAAATAATTGAAGATTATAAATAACCTTTAAACTAGTTTAGTTAACATTAATATAGAGGTTTAATGTGGTAAGATATTTCAAAAACATACATATGATTATTAGTTTCATTAGTTACTGCATTTACAAAAAATAATGAATTCTCGTAGGGGTTTAGCCCACAAATTATGAAATAATTTTGAAAATTTTAGTTATATTTTTTTAATACATAGTTGCATCCTATATGAATATTGGAACTAGATCATAGATGTTTGGGTCCTTAATTGTCCCCGAATCTCAAAAAATCAAGATCTCATAGTGTATTCAACCGATTTAAAACGAATAAAAAACTTTATTAAATTACATGTTAAAAAATAATGAAAGATTCCAAATAACCTTTTAAATAGTTTAGTTAACATTAATACAGAGATTTAATGTGGTTAGGTATTTTAGAAATAAACATAGGATGATTAGTTTCATTAGTTACTACATTTACCGAAAAATGAATTCTCGTAGGGGTGCCCACGAATAATGAAATAATTTTGAAATTTTTTGTTATCTTGTTTTTATACATAGTCGTATCCTACATGAATATTGTAACAAGATCATAGATGTTTGGATCCCTAATTGTCCCCGAATCTCCAAAAAAATCGAGATCTCATAGTGTAGTCAACCGATTTAAAACGAATAAAAAACTTTATTAAATTACATGTTAGAAAATAATGGAATATTCCAAATAACCTTTTAAATAGTTTAGTTAACAATAATAGAGAGGTTTAATTTGGTTAGGTATTTTAAAAATAGACATAGGATGATTAGTTTCATTAGTTACTGCATTTACCGAAAAAATGAATTCTCGTAGGGGGTTAGCCCACGAATAATGATATAATTTTGAAAATTTTGGGTTATCTTGGTTTAATACATAGTCGCATCCTACATGAGTATTGGAACTAGATAATAGATTTTTGGGTCCATAATTGTCCCCGAATCTCCAAAAAATCTAGATATCATAGGGTAGTCAATCGATTTAAAACAAATAATTTTTTTTAATAAATTACATGTTAGAAAGTAATTGAAGATTCCAAATAAACTTAAAATTAGTTTAGTTAAAATTAATATAGAGGTTTAATTTTGTTAGGTATTTTAGAAATAGACATAAGATGATTAGTTTCAATAGTTACCGGATTTACCAAAAAAAATGAATTATCGTAGGGGGTTAGCCCACGAATAATGAAATAATTTTGAAAATTTTATTTATCTTGTTTTAATACATATTCTCATCCTACATGAATATTGAAACTAGATCATAGATGTTTGGGTCCCTAATTGTCCCCGAATCTCCAAAAAATCGAGATCTCGTAGTGTAGTCAACTAATTTAAAACGAATAAAAAACTTTATTAAATTAAAGAATGGAAGATTCCAAATAACCTTTTAAATAATTTAGTTAACATTAATAGAGAGGTTTAATTTGGTTAGCAATTTTAAAAATAGACATAGGATGATTAATTTCATTAGTTAATGCATTTACCGAAAAAATGAATTCTCGTAGGGGTTAGCCCACGAATAATGAAATAATTTAAAAAAATTTAGTTATCTTGTTTTAATACATAGTCGCATCCTACATGAATATTGGAACTAGATCATAGATTTTTGGGTCCCTAATTGTCCCCGAATCTCAAAACAATCGAGATCTTATAGGGTAGTCAACCGATTTATAATGAATAAAAAACTTTATTAAATTACATGTTAAAAAAAAATTTAATATTCCAAATAACCTTTAAACTAGTTTATTCAACATTAATATAAATGTTTAATGTGGTTAGGTATTTTAGAAATAGACATAGGATGATTAGTTTCAATAGTTACTGCATTTAACGAAAAATGAATTCTCGTAGGGGTTAGTCCACGAATAATGAAATAATTTTGAAAATTTTAGTTATAGTGTTTTAATACATAGTCGCATCCTACATGAATATTGGAACTAGAACATAGATATTTGGGTCCATAATTGTCCCCGAGTCTCCAAAATATCGAGATCTCATAGTGTAATCAACCTATTTAAAACGAATAAAAAACTTTATTAAAATACATGTTAGAAAATAATTGAAGATTCTAAATAACCTTTTAACTAGTTTAGTCAACATTAATAGAGAGTTTTAATAAGATAAGGTATTTTAGAAATAGACATAGGATAATTAGTTTCAATAGTTACTGCATTTAAAGAAATATGAATTTTCGTAGGGGGTTAGCCCACGAATAATGAAATAATTTTCAAAATTTTAGTTATCTTGTTTTAATACAGAGTCGCATCCTACATGAATGTTGGAACTATATAATAGAGGTATGGCTCCATAATTGTCCCTTAATCTCCAAAATTTCGAGATCTCATAGTGTAATCAACAGATTTAAAACGAATAATTTTTTTAATTAAAATACATGTTAGAAAATAATTGAAGATTCCAAATAAAGTTTTAACTAGCTTAGTCAACATTAATAGAGAGGTTTAATGTGGTTAGGTATTTTAGGAACATAAATAGGATGATTAGTTTCAATAGTTACTGCATTTACCGAAAAAATGAATTCTCGTAGGGGTTAGCCCACAAATAATGAAATAATTTTGAAAATTTTAGTTATCTTGTTTTAATACATAATCGCATCTTACATGAATATTGGAACTAGATCATAGATGTTTGGGTCCCTAATTGTCCTTGAATCTCCAAAAAATCGAGATCTCATATTGTAGTCAACCGATTTAAAACAAATAAAAAACATTATTAAAATACAAGTTATAAACTAATTGAAGAATCCAAATAACCTTTTAACTAGTTTAGTCAAAATTAATAGAGATGTTTAATGTGGTTAGGTATTTTAGAAATAGACATAGGATGATTACTTTCAATAGTTACCGCATTAAAAAAAAATGAATTCTCGTAGGGGTTAGCCGACGAATAATGATATAATTTTAAAAATTTTAGTTATCTTGTTTTAATACATAGTCGCATCCTACATGAATATTGGAACTATATCATAGATGTTTGGGTCCATTAATATACCAGAGTCTCCAAAATATCGAGATCTCATAGTGTAATCAACAGATTTAAAACGAATAAAAAACTTTATTAAAATACATATTAGAAAATAATTGAAGATTCCAAATAACCTTTTAACTAGTTTAGTCAACATTAAGAGATAGGTTTAATGTGGTTAGATATTTTAGAAATAGGCATAGGATGATTAGTTTCAATAGTTACTGCATTTACCGAAAAAATGAATTTTCGTAGGGGTTGTTAGCCAACGAATAATGAAACAATTTTGAAAATTTTAGTTATCTTGTTTTAATACATAGTCGCATCTTACATGAATATTAGAACTAGATCATAGATGTTTGGGTCCCTAATTTTCCCCGAATCTCCAAAATATCGAGATCTCATATTGTATTCAACCGATTTAAAACGAATAAAAAACATTATTAAAATACACGTTAGAAAATAATTGAAGATTCCAAATAACCTTTTAACTAGTTTAGTCAAAATTAATAGAGAGGTTCAATGTGGTTAGGTATTTTAGAAATAGACATAGGATGATTAGTTTCAATTGTTACCGCATTTACCGAAAAAATGAATTCTCGTATGGGTTAACCGACGAATAATGATATAATTTTGAATATTTTAGTTAACTTGTTTTAATAATTGTTTTAATACATAGTCGCATCCTACATGAATATTGGAACTAGATCATAGATGTTTGGGTCCATAATTATCCTCGAGTCTCCAAATTATAGAGATCTCATAGTGTAATTAACCGATTTAAAACGAATAAAAAACTTTATGATTTAAAACGAATAAAAAACTTTATTAAAATACATGTTAGAAAATAATTGAAGATTCCAAATAACCTTTTAACTAGTTTAGTCAACATTAATAGAGAGGTTTAATGTGGTTAGGTGTTTTAGAAATAGACAAAGGATGAATAGTTTCAATAGTTACTGCATTTACCGAAAAAATGAATTCCCGTAGGGGTTAGCCCAAGAATAATGAAATAATTTTGAAAATTTTAGTAATCTTGTTTTAATACATAGTCGCATCCTACATGAATATTGAAAATAGAACATAGATTTTTGGGTCGATAATTGTCCCCGAGTCTCCAAAATATCGAGATCTCATAGTGTAATCAACCTATTTAAAACGAATAAAAAACTTTATTAAAATACATGTTAGAAAATAATTGAAGATTCCAAATAACCTTTTAACTAGTTTAGTCAACATTAATAGAGAGTTTTAATGTGGTTAGGTATTTTAGAAATAGGCCTAGGATGATTAGTTTCAATAGTCACTGCATTTAAAGAAATATGAATTTTCGTAGGGGTTAGCCCACGAATAATGAAATAATTTTCAAAATTTTAATTATCTTGTTTTAATACAGAGTCGCATCCTACATGAATATTGGAACTAGATCATAGATGTTTGGTTCCATAATTGTCCCCGAGTCTCCAAAATATCGAGTTCTCATAGCGTAATCAACCGATTTAAAACGAATAAAAAACTTTATTAAAATACATGTTAGAAAATAATTGAAGATTCCAAATAACATTTTAACTAGTTTAGTAAACATTAATAGAAAGGTTTAATGTGGTTATGTATTTTAGAAATAGACATAGGATGATTAGTTTCAATAGTTACTGCATTTAACGAAAAAATGAATTCTCGTAGGGGTTAGCCCACGAATAATGAAATAATTTTGAAAATTTTAGTTATCTTGTTTTAATACATAGTCGCTTCTTACAAGAATATTGGAACTAGATCATAGATGTTTGGACCTCTAATTGTCCCCGAATCTCCAAAAAATCGAGATCTCATTTTGTAGTCTTCAACCGATTTAAAACGAATAAAAACTTTATTAAATTACATGTTAGAAAATAATTGAAGATTCCAAATAACCTTTTAAATAGTTTAGTTAACATTAATAGAGAGGTATAATTTGGTTAGGTATTTTAAAAATAGAAATAGGATGATTAGTTTCATTAGTTGCTGCATATACCGAAAAAATGAATTCTCGTAAGGGTTAGCACACGAATAATGAAATAATTTTGAAAATTTTAGTTATCTTGTTTTAATACATAGTCGCATCCAACATGAATATTGGAACTAGATCATAGATGTTTGGGTCCATAATTGTCCCCGAGTCTCCAAAATATCGAAATCTCATAATGTAACCAACCGATTTAAAACGGACAAAAAACTTTATTAAAATACACGTTAGAAAATAATTGAAGATTTCAAATATCCTTTTAACTAGTTTAGTCAACAATAATAGAGAGTTTTAATGTGGTTAGGCATTTTAGAAATAGACATAGGATGATTAGTTTCAATAGTTACTGCATTTACCGAAAAAATGAATTCTCGTAGGGGTTGTTAGCCCACGAATAATGAAATAATTTTGAAAATTTTAGTTATCTTGTTTTAATACATAGTCGCATCTAACATGAATATTAGAGCTAGATCATAGATGTTTGCGTCCATAATTGTCCCCGAGTCTCCAAAAAATCGAGATCTCATAGTGTAATCAACTGATTTAAAACGAACAAACAACTTTTTAAAAATACACGTTAGAAAAAAATTGAAGTTTCCAAATAACATTTTAACTAGTTTAGTCAACATTAATAGAGAGGTTTAATGTGGCTAGGTAATTTAGAAATAGACATAGGATGATTAGTTTCAATAGTTACCGCATTTATCGAAAAAATGAATTCTCGTAGGGGTTAGCCCACGAATAATGAAATAATTTTGAAAATTTTAGTTATCTTTTTTTAATACATCGTCGCACCCTACATGAATATTGGAACTAAATCATAGATTTTTGGGTTCCTAATTGTCCCCGAATCTCCAAAAAATCGAGATCGCATAGTGTAGTCAACCGTTTTAAAACGAATAAAGAACTTTATTAAAATACATGTTAGAAAATAATTGAAGATTCCAAATAACCTTTAACTAGTGTAGTTAAAATTAATAGAGAGGTTTATTCTGGTTATGTATTTTAGAAATAGACAGATGATGATTAGTTTTATTAGTTACAGCATTTACCGAAAAAATGTATTTTCGTAGAGGTTAGCCCACGAATAATGAAATAATTTTGAAAATTTTAGTTATCTTGTTTTAATACATAGTCGCATCCTACATAAATATTGGAACTAGATCATAGATGTTTGGGTCCCTAATTGTCTTTGAATCTCCAAAATATCAAGATCTCTTATTGTAGTCAACCGATTTAAAACAAATAAAAAACTTTATTAAAATACAAGTTAGAAACTAATTGAAGATTCCAAATAACCTTTTAACTAGTTTAGTCAACATTAATAGAGAGGTTTAATGTGGTTAGGTATTTTAGAAACAGACATAGGATGATTACTTTCAATAGTTACCGCATTAACAAAAAAATGAATTCTCGTAGGGGTTAGCCGACAAATAATGATATAATTTTGAAAATTTTAGTTATCTTGTTTTAATACATAGTCGCATCCTACATGAATATTAAAACTAGATCATAGATGTTTGGGTCAATAATTGTCCCCGAGTTTCGAAAATATCGAGATCTCATAGTGTAATCAACCGATTTAAAACGAATAAACAACTTTTTAAAAATACACGTTAGAAAATAATTGAAGATTCCAAATAACCATTTAACTATTTTAGTCAACATTAATATAGAGGTTTAATGTGGTAAGATATTTTAGAAATAGACATAGGATGATTAGTTTCAATAGTTACTGCATTTACCGAAAAAATGAATTTTCGTAGGGGTTGTTAGCCAACGAATAATGAAATAATTTTGAAAATTTTAGTTATCTTGTTTTAATACATAGTCGCATCCTACATGAATATTGAAATTAGATCATAGATGTTTGGGTCCATAATTGTCCCCGAGTCACTAAAATATTGAGATCTCATAGTGTAATCAACAGATTTAAAACGAACAAAACAATTTATTAAAATAAACGTTAGAAAATAATTGAAGATTCCAAATAACTTTTTAACTAGTTTAGTCAACATTAATAGAGAGGTTTAATTTGATTAGGTATTTTAGAAATAGACATAGGAAGATTAGTTTCAATAGTGACCATATTTACCGAAAAAATGAATTCTCGTAGGGGTTAACCCACGAATAATGAAATAATTTTGAAAAATTTATTTATCTTGTTTCAATATATCGTCGCATCCTACATGTATATTGGGACAAGATCATGGATGTTTGGGTTTCTAATTAACCCCGAATTTTCAAAAAATTGAGATCTCTTAAGGTAGTCAACCGATTTAAAACGAAAAAAAACTTTATTAAATTACATGTTATAAATTAATTGAAGATTCCAAATAACCTTTTAAATAGTTTAATTAACATTAATAGAGAGGTTTGATATGGTTAGGTGTTTTAGAAATAGACATAGGATGATTAGTTTCAATAGTTAGTGCATTAATCGAAAAATGAATTCTCGTAGGGGGCCCACGAATAATGAAATAATTTTAAAAATTTTAGTTATCTTGTTTTAATACAGAGTCGCATCCTACATGAATATTGGAACTAGATCATAGATGTTTGGGTCCATAATTGTCCCCGAGTCTCCAAAATATCGAGATCTCATAGCGTAATCAACCGATTTAAAACGAATAAAAAACTTTATTAAAATACACGTTAGAAAATAATTGAAGATTAAAAATAACCTTTTAACTAGTTTAGTCAACATTAATAGAGAGGTTTAATCTGGCTAGGTATTTTAGAAATAGACATAGGATGATTAGTTTCAATAGTTACCGCATTTACCGAAAAAACGAATAATGAAATAATTTTGAAAATTTTATATATCTTGTTTTAATACATCGTCGCATCCTATATGAATATTGAAACTAGATCATAGATGTTTGAGTCCCTAATTGTCCCCGATTCTCCAAAAAATTGAGATCTCATAGTGTAGTCAACCGAATTAAACTAAATAAATAACTTTATCAAAAAATACATGTTAGAAAATAGTTGAAGATTCCAAATAACCTTTTAACTAGTTTAGTTAACATTAATAGAGAGGTTTAATGTGGTTATGTATTTTTAAAATAGACATAGGATAATTAGTTTCATCAGTTACTGCATTTACCGAAAAGTGAATTCTCGTAGGGATTAGCCCACGAATAATAAAATAATTTTGAAAATTTTAGTTATCTTGGTTAAATACATCGTCACATCCTACATGAATATTGGAACTATATCATAGATGTTTGGGTCCCTAATTGTCCCCCGGATCTCCAAAAAATTGGTATCTTATAGTGTAGTCAACCGATTTTAAACGAATAAAAAACTTTATTAAATTACATAGTAGAAAATAATTGAAGATTCCAAATAACCTTTTAAATAGTTTAGTTAACATTAATAGAGAGGTTTAATGTGGTTGGGTATTTTAGAAATAGATATAGGAAGATTAGTTTCATTAGTTACTGCATTTACCGAAAAAATGAATTCTCGTAGGGGGGTTAGCCCACGAATAATGAAATAATTTTAAAAATTTTAGTTATCTTGTTTTAATATATAGTCTCATCCTACATGAATATTGGAACTAGATTATAGATGTTTGGGTCCCTAATTATCTTTGAATCTCCAAAAAATTGAGATCTCATAGTGTAGTTAACCGATTTAAAACGAATAAAAAACTTTATTAAATTACATGTTAGAAAATACTGAAAGATTCCAAATAACTTTAAAACTAGTTTAGTTAACATTAATATAGATGTTTAATGTGGTTATGTATTTTATAAATAGAAATAGTATTATTAGTTTTATTTGTTACTACTGAAAAATGAATTCTAGTAGGGGTTAGCCCACTAATTATTACTTCAATATTCCTGTATTAAAAATATACATAGGATGATTAATTTCTTTAGTTACTGCATTTACCGAAAAAAATAATTATCGTAGGGGTTAGCCCACTAATTATGAAATAATTTTGAAAATTTTAGTTATCTTGTTTTAATACATAGTCGCATCTTACATGAATATTGAAATAGATCATAGATGTTTGGATCAGAATATCCAAAAATCGAGATCTCATAGTGAAGTCAATCGATTTAACACGACTAAAAAACTTTATTAAATTACATGTTAGATAATAGTGGAAGATTCCAAATAACCTTAAAACTAGTTTAGTTAACATTAATATAGAGGTTTAATGTGGTTATGTATTTTATAAATAGACATAGGATTATTAGTTTTATTAGTTACTACTTACTAGTGAAAAAATGAATTATCGTAGGGGTTAGCCCACGAATAATAGTTTCATTTGTTACTGTATTTATCAAAAAAAAAAATGAATTCTTAGACCATCTCCAATGTATTTCTCTATTTTTGACTCTAAAATAGAGTTGGATTTATCTCCAATGTATTACTCTATTTTTAATTCTAAAAAGGGAATATTCTAAGTATATTCTATTTCTATTTTATTACTAATACCTTTATTTATAAATATTTACAATTTAACCCCACTTATTTAATTCTTTGCAAAACTTCCATAAATTATGATATTATTTAAATTAAATATTTATTATATAAAGAAAATTACATTACATCATATATAAATTTTATTTTGTGACTTAAATTTTATGCTTTGAAAGAAATGAAGGAGGAAAACAAATTTTTTTTTTGTGACTTAAATTCTGTACAAGATCCACATATTCATGCATATATTCAAGCTGAACAAGCACATATTTTACAAAAGAGGGGTGATCAACAAGCTTCTCTTTCATCTACTTCGTTTTGACAATATTTTAACAATCTTGGTGGACCCGGAAGCAATTTACCGGAGTATTAAGTCACTAGTATTTGTTGTTTAAATTTATTTTATGTTGTTTATCTTTAATTTCAGTATTTGCTATGTTGTTTATGTTTAATTTTAGTATTTTTAAAATTAAAATTGCTAAAAAAGTTAAATCAAAATAAAAAAGTTAGTCATAAATATAATGATTTAAAATTAAAAGGAGTATTTGATAAATAAAAAAGTTCAACTCTAAAATAGAGTAAGAAATAGAGTTATTCCAAATATAGAGTAAGAAATAGAGTTACTCTATTTTAGAGTTTAAAACAGAGTGGGGTTGGAGAAGATTTTGCTCTAAAATAGAGTGGGGTTGGAGGGCATCTCCAACCCTACCCCATTTTCTACTCCAAATGCAATTTTGCAGTAAAATCATCTCCAACCCTACTTCATTTTTAACTGCAAAATGCAAAATGGGAAAATGCCATTATTTCCTCCAAATATGGAGTTGAACTTTTTTATTTATAATTTAGTCCTTCATATTTTATCATTTTTTTTAAATTATACTTTTCATTTTAACAAATATTACGAGACAATGATTTTATGGTTTCATTATTTTCCAAAAAGTTTTAAGTAATGTACTTGTCACATATGCACAACAGCACAACAAAATATGACTCGTCAAATATTCTTGTAATAATTTCACTTCTTATTTAATATAATTAAATAATTAAAATATATTTGGACTCGATTAAAATTTATAGATATGATGATGGGATTTTATTATAATAGCATAAACTAATATTAAATTTAAAAATACATAAAATACTGAAATTAGAAATAACATAAAGTAAACTTAATGCAAAAACGACTAATAATAATCTGGTAAACCGCTTCCAGATCCACCAAGATCATTAAAATATTGTCCAAATGAACCAGATTGCTCGATTCAGAGAAATCAAAGATAAAAACGCTCATTTCTCACTTCGTTAATTGATCATGTATGGGAAAATATTTAACTGGTGAAGTTTAAATTAAAATGTGCTCTGTTTTGTTATTTTTATGATATTGTAATGGTTAAATTCAAATAATATCACAATTTGTGAAAGTTTTGAAAGAAAAAAAATAATGAGTTAATTTGTAAATTTTATAGATAAAGTATATTTTTAGCAATTAATAATAAAATAGAAAATGAAGAATATACTAAAAATATTCTTTTTGGAATAAAAAATGGAGGAATACATTGGAGAGAAATCCAATTCTATTTTGGAGATAAAAATGAGAGAATACATCGGAGATGCTTTTAGGGATAAAGAAGCCGTTAGCAATGCTATGATAAACGGCTTTTTTGTTTCGTTCTAGGCCTATTAAGTAACTAACAATTTGGTCTTTAAAAGGCCCATTTAAAAATGAAAAATTACCATAGCGTTGGCCCATGGCGCTAAGCCCTAGATCCTCTCCGAGGCTAAAACCTCGCCTGCAACGGAACATCAAGCTCCGGCTGAAATGGCGAATGCCCAGAAAGTCTTCACTGTCGAAACCCTAAGAACTGCAGCCAAGCAGTCCCTCCGCTGCCTCGTCGTTCCCGTCCGTCTCCGCCGCGCTATCAAGAAATATCTTCGCGGTACTCTTTTAACGTTTCTTCGATCCATTTTCAAATTTCGCTTGCGGTAAATGATATTGGGTTGTGCAGATGAAGATGATCCGCACATCAGGAAGAGGGTGCGTCAGTTATCGGAATCATTCAAAGAGATCAAGGACACGAATCTGCTGTTACCTGAAACCACGGCCAAGAGTCTCGCAGATTCTATCAACTCAGTGGAGACTAAGCGATGGAAGATACAGACCGTTTATGGAGATAGCGGTCTCGAATACAGAGACGGTGAAACTGCCGCTTACACTGCTTCTCGCATGCCCGCCGTCTTCTCCGTCTGTTACAGAGTCCTCATTGAGGTCATTTATCAATATATACTCCCTGAGATGCTGATTAGTGATACCGGATTCTGGTTTTCGTCATGAGCTTGGGTTTGTCTTGTATTCTTCTGATTATTTCAAAACTTGTGTAGATTCGTCGAAGGTTACCGGATTTTGAACCTACAAAAGTGCTGGATTTTGGTGCCGGCACCGGTTCTGGTTTCTGGTGAGCAGATAAATGCTTCCTGCTTACATTCTCTCGTTTATTTTTCTGTTCTTGATTCTCTGTAACATCTTGTAGGGCGGTTCAAGAAGTTTGGCCAAAGTCTACCGAGAAGATAAATATAGTGGAACCATCGCAGTCAATGCAGCGTGCAGGACGTAACTTAATACTGGGTAAATGACTTTGATTACTCTCTCAAAATTGATTGATTCTCATCTTACTTTGTTGTGTATATGAAAGGCCTCAAGGATTTGCCTCTCATCCATGGCTATACTAGCCTGAAAGCTCTTAGCAAAGAGATCAACAGAGAATCCAGGAACAAAATACCCGAGATAAAAAAAGCCGAGAGAAAACATAATCTTGTAGGTTATCTCTTTTGCTTAAAAAAACATAATCAACAGCTATGGATTTTGATTCAAACTGCTAGAGCATGACAAAGAGATGAATTTACAGAAGAGCGAGAATCCCGAGTAGCAAATTTAATGAATCAAAAACAGAGAAGATGTCACGATTCTCGAGGAACTATTCCCAATAAGTACACCTTTTGTTTCTCAAAATATAACCTTTTGTTCAATCTTCTCAGGTGGTAATTTCAGACCCTCCCTGCAGATGCGGAGATCGATTGTGACTGCGATTGCGTCAACAGCCAAAGAATTTCTTCATCGGCATCTCGGTAACCCTGGAACTTCTCCTGGAACTTCTCTCTCGAGACGAGCTTTTTCTGATTACCGAGAAAAGCTGACAAGTGGGCTTCACTCTATCAGGTTTGAAGATGCGCTTGATTTGTTCTTGGTTATGGTTCAATCTCAACCCGTTCCTTCCATTGTTGATTTCACTAGATTACTCACTGCAATCGCCAAGATGAAAAGGTATTATATTGTCATCGATCTCTCCCAGCAGATGGAAATGTTTGGAATTTCACACGATCTCTATAGCTTCACCATCTTGATAGATTGCTCCTGTCGATGCTCTCAACTCTCTCTTGCTCTATCTCTTCTTGGAAAGATGATGAAACTTGGGTTTGAGCCCACCATTGTCACCCTTGGCTCGCTGCTCAATGGATTCTGTCACCTCAATACAATCGACGAAGCCTTCTCTTTGGTATTTTCAATGGTGAAATCGGGATATGAACTTAATGTTGTAATCTACAACACTCTAATTCATTTTCTTTGCAAGACCAGTCATGTGAATTATGCGTTGGAGCTTTACAACCTAATGGAAGTGGAACAAGTCGAACCAGATGTTGTCACCTACAACACTCTCATAACCGGCCTTTGTAGTTCTGGTAGATGGAGCGAAGCTGCTCGGCTACTAAGAGATATGCACAAGAGGAGGATAAACCTCGATGTAATCACTTTCAGTGCATTGATCGATTCATTTTTGAAAGAAGGGAGCCTTTTAGAGGCTATGGAATTGTACACGGAGATGATCAGAAGCTCTGTAGATCCTAATACCGTCACCTACAATTTACTGATCAATGGGCTTTGCATGCACGGCCGCCTATATCAAGCCAGGAAAACGTTTGATTTTATGGTAACCAAGGGTTGTTTCCGGAATGTAGTGACATATAATACTCTCATAAATGGATATTGTAAGTATAGGAGAGTAGATGACGGGCTGACACTATTGCACAGGATGCGTTGTGAAGGATTAGAGGGGGACACATTCACTTTCAATACTCTTATCCACGGTTGTTATCAGGCGGGTAAACTCAAAGCTGTGCAACAAATTTTCGGCTGGATGGTTTCTTGTGGCGTGACTCCTGATATTGTGACGCACTGCATTATGTTACATGGTCATTGTGTTAACGGGGAGATAGAAAAAGCGTTGGTGAAATTCAAGGATATGGAAAGAAGCGAAAAGTATCTTGGTATTGTTGCATATAACATCATGATTCATGGGTTGTGCAAGACGGGGAAAGTGGAAGAAGCTTGGGAAATGTTTTGTAGACTCCTTTCCGGAGGAGTGAAGCCTGATGCTAGAACATACACTACAATGATACTAGGATTGTGTAAGAATGGCCCAAGGCGTGAAGCGGATGAGCTGTTTAGAAGAATGAAAGAGGATGGGATTATATGCCGATTGAATAATGCAGAAGAAGGGGATTTTGGACCGCCTCTGAGCTAGGCTTTACAAAGCTATTTTTATATTGATGTGGTCAGGACCAAGACATCAAGCATACAAGTGTTGCATAGTTTTGGACATGTAAACGTTTTATCTTTCATAATTAAGCATTTAATGTTGTAATTTGTAAATTCAGCTCTTGAGTTTAGTTAATGGAAGTTGAAACCATCTCAACGCAAAATGTAAAGCAGATAAGCTGTGTAGAAAAATGAAAGTGGATGGGATTATTATGCCAATTAAATGCAGAAATAATGAGACACTTCGTAGAGATCACGACACAAGCTCAACGGCTGAACTCATCAAAGTAATTAATGAGTAAAGCGTTCTGCGCAGATGCTTATGACAGTAAAAGCAAGAAGGTCACTGATATGTTATTATGATGGGAAGTTGGACAAACTTTAAAGCTAGGCATGAATCAGAAACAACTCCAATGCCATTTGGGTTTATTTTGCTTTGGAAAAGTTGAAAAGAAGCACTAATGCATGGGTAAGTTGCAGTGTACATGATGTATCTTTCATAAGCACATTTGTCGCATATACAAACTTTTACTGTTTTAGCATTCTGAATCTGTATACTTGTATTGGGTAAACCCAAGTCACAAATTGAAATTTTAACCTCCATTTTGTGTTGTAGATGCAATCAAGTTTCACCGTCAGAATGAAAATCCCCTATAAGAAACAGATGTGAGAAATGTTGCCCATCAAGTTCAAGTTATCTTTGCTTAAAAGGTGTAATTCCAACTCTTGAGCTGTTGTAGAATCGAAACCATCTAAAAGAAATTTGTAAGTAGTCCATCAAAAAAAATTTGGCACACAAATCAGGCAAACTCTTGGACCAAAAGGGTTAATCATTAATCACAGATCCTAAAATTGTCATAAAAGAAATGCCATAAACAAATAAAACATTACAAAAGTGGTCCTAAAATTGTCTCATGACATTCAAATCTTTGCTAAGAAGAACCAACGGGTCCAACAAGAAGGAGAAATCTAGTCTAGTGATCTACATTTCAACCACTAGACTAGATTTCATTTGCCTCATCACTCTTTTGCTTAAGAAGAGCCCATCTCTTTACTCCCATCCCACCTCAATGGAGCACCGCTTGATGCAATATCACAGCCGGATTCCACCATTTCATCCCTTTTCAGTTTATATTCTACTCCTTCCTAGTTACTACATACTTATCGCTTCCCTGCCAATACAAAATATTTTCTTTACTATCTACAGAATAATAATGTACTAGTAAGGAATAAGAGAACTCACAAAAGAAATGGCTGACCTGAATCTGCCAAAGCCGAATCTTATTCCTTCTGCCTCATGCACTACTCATCTTTGTACCCTGCATTGTCTCTGCGCACCTAAACCCTGAAAGTTTTATCAGACTATTTACCATTTCATGTCCTCGTAACTCATGGCTCTAATGGAAATGTCCAAGAAGATCAGAAACTGAGAGAAAATATTTTTAAATAACCTCGTTAATAGTAAACTCCATGGGTGCCGCAACCTCCAAGAGGGTAAACCCAACGAACACAGCTCCCCAGACTGGCCGTACTGTGATGTCTCTGTACCTGGAAGCAATTTGGAGTGGGGAAAAGCTAATCATTTGTTGTTGGGCCTAGAGGTTTCTTAGGTTGTCTCAATACTTGGACTTGTTTCCGCCTGCTCAACACACTTCCTGGGTTTCTTCATTGAAGCAAGGGCGAGAGGACCCAGTCTCCACCGAGCAACACCCGCATCTTCCTTTGATTCTGCATCTCTGCTCTTCATTGGTGTCCTCTTTCTGCATGATCTACTAGGACCATATTGTGTCATGGTCGTTTTATTTTCTGGCTCTGTCTTCTCTATGTCCTTAACCTTACTACTTAAGGGACGGCTACTGGGATCCAGACTCAACCAAGGACTGTTTGGAGAATCCCTGCCTAGTTCTTTTCCAGAATCGACGTCTGTTGAACCTATTTCTGCTGCAGAGCTTCTGTTATCCTGCAGATGGAAAGGTTCATGCATCACCAAGACCATTCACAGGCGCCACATTAACTACACAACAAAAAGGACATCTCTGTATCTACTGGAAATTAGGATCCATATATGCTTTAATCCTATTTTTCACAATGTCCTAAGTTATGAGAAAAGAAATTAACAAAAAAAAAGAATGCTGCTCCCTGGGGCACACTGTACGTAACTGAATAAATAACTACAACTTACCTTATCTTGCATTTCAATGATTTCTTCGCACTCTGAGCCCTCTTCTCCTTCAGAATCAGCCATCTCTTCACACTCAAACTCAACATGTTCTTCTTCCATCATCTCATCGTCAGAATCACTTAATTCCTCTTGTTCCATCACTATACCTAGATTAGATTGATCAGCCATGTCGTCAATGCATCTATCGCTTGTTGCGGTTGATCCAGGCACTTCAGAGCCATCATTACGTTGAATCATGCAGATGTCTGGAACTTCTGAAATATTTGCTGCTGAGACACTACCACAATCTTTTACCTTAGAAGAGCTCGGACTTAGATTGATATCTAAGTTCACATTTTTAGCATGTTTGCTAGAACTGAAAGGTTTCAAGCTGACATCATTACGACCAGCACCAAGGATAGAAGTCTTCTCACCAGTACTAGAAGTATCCTGAAGTTGACATAATTTGCCTTTCTTGCCAATGTCTGTGTCTAAATTCCCACGTCTACTAATAAGATAACTCGTTTCACACTCAGTTCTTTGAAGAAGAGGATGAAAACAGCTGTCGCCCAGAGCTGCCTCGTGTTCATTTAATGATGATTTTTTCTGGAACTGATCAGCTGACTGATTGATTTGCCTTGGACTGTTGAAAAGACTCAGCAGCTGAGGTCGATTGTCAGAAAAGAAACTAAAGGAACTAGAATCTCCTGGGTCTCTGATTGAAGGGTAACATGTAATCTGTCCATGCTCAGGGGTCCGGAACAATAAAGGATGCATTTGAATATCTGAGTCATTGTCCGTCTCGCCCATCCCAGAGGAGCTCTCTACAGGCAAATCTTTCTCGCAAGGGGGACCGTTGTTATCTCCGTCAGCTGAAAAGCAAGGAGGTTCCGTATCCAAAATCCCCCTCCGAGAAACATCAGACATGCCACCCTTAATGATACAAGTTTTGGAGGACGTTTCAGACTGATTCTTTGCAAAAACTGACTGCGAGATAACACGGACAGAAGATGGAAGGTTAAGTGGAGGTAAATCAGGGGCTAGTCTCACTACACTTATGTTGCGTTGTTTACGAGCACGACGATATGACCGCATAATTATCGGTGCTCTTGAGGCACCAGGTGCTGTACCAGATGTGTGGTGGTACAGAGGAATGAAAGAAGGTGCAAGCCTCCGCGTACATGTTAGAATTTGGGCACCAAAACGTTCAGGATTTTTAGATCCTTCACCAGTACATGTTTCTACTGACTCATGGCGATCACGGGAAACATCCTTTGCCTTGCCAAAGGAGTGCATAGATGTAGAATAAAAGAGAGTTGGCATGCCAGGCCTCCATTCTGCTAAAAATCCTTCATGAAGGTATGCGTCACCTGAATTATCCACCAATTCATGTCCAACATGATTTTCATTGGCATTAGAAGCACCATGACAGTCCTGCAACATGCGATGAAAGGTGAGTAAATTACATTTTTTTATGAGAAAGCCAAAATTAACATACTTAGTATGAGTGGGTTGTATGATCTGAGGGGTAGCCACAGATATGAAAGACAGACCTCTTTTGCAGACTGCTCTCTCGACTTTCTTTTGTTTGTATCATATAATCGCCGCTTCTCCTTTTTGACAGCATCTAGCTTATACGACTTCTGAATTCCAAGGGCAGTGCGCCATTGCCTTGGCAGTGAGGATGGGTCTCGATAAGGCACAATGAATTTCCACACCGACATCCAATCATATTTGAAGTACTTAAGTCCCTGAGCATTCAAATTTATACTGAGAACCGGAGTACAATTTCCAATCAGAATTGCAAAAGGGTGCACTTGCCAGACCAGATTACCTCTTGTATTCGTTCTATCTCTTGTGGGGTCAGGCGAGAGCTTTTCATCCTCAAAACTGCCTGTAGGTGGGAAAATATATACATACACACCAGTAAAGAGAAAATCAAGCATAACCTTGAAATTGTGATTGGAAAAGAATAAAATACATATCCATTTTTTAAGGCATCAGTCTGTATCCGTCTTAAACATGTAATGTTGAGTTGCATAATGTATGTTCTGTTAGCTACACCATCTATATTTAGATTAAGCCACGGCATGTTTTAAAAAAAAATGTAACTATACAAATCATGTCAATGTCACCCAAGAATGACCAAAATATTAGTGAAGCAATCAAAAGCATACTCCAACCTGTCAAAAGGATATCAATACATCATATTATCCATTAATCATCCAATTTTTGTCACACCATCCACGGTTATCTTTTATGACAATGAGTTCGTATACTGATTTCTCGTATGTGCATGATATATCTGTAATCGTTTTACAGTGCTGATTTGTCGACAAACAAGTTCAGGCCACTGACTATAGGGAACCGACAGGCAGACAGATAAGCATACAAATAAAAAAAGGTGATAAACCATATCAAGCACATATCAAGCATATAACAGACCTTGATTGGATTTTCTAGGGCTTTAGATGATCTCCGGTTTTTTTGCCTGATATAAATCTGATTCAAATAAAAGTAGAATGTATTAGAAGAAACAGGTGTTTCATTGCTTGATCATCAGCCTGGTTGATGAAACCCCTATCAAACCACATGGACATGCAGATCATGAGCTACATTAAACTTAATACAGTTATGTTTAAGAAATCAGAACACCAATTTATAAGTCTCTGGAATGAAAGCAGATTAAGAAAACTACAGACTTATTTCATTTGCAACAGGAATTCAATCAACCTAAAGTTTTTGTCAAGATAGCAGCTGAATTTTGTGGTCGGAATATCCCTTGTGATAATGAGAGCAATCAAATCAATACAAACTGATTACTTCGTAGCCCCCAAAACACTATTCCTATTTCTGCAGAAATTCAGTGATCATTACCTGATGCTCGCCTTTACATGGAAGAAAGCGCTGCTTTATTGCCTTCCAGTCTGAGTTATATTCCATTATTCCAAGAGCCAGTAATCTGCATACAAGCAGCACAAAGAATCAATTTTCTACTAGATTAAAGAAAGAAAAGAAAAGGAAAGGAACTTACTCATCCTCAGCGTCTGTGAAAAGGAACCGATTGCTAACAGCTGCAGCAGGTGGCTTGCGGGGAAATAGCGATACTTTGAACAACGGCAGAAATCTCTTAGCTAACTTGGCGATATCCTTATGGACCAAGGCAACAGATTGCTTCTTTGCTGATTCAACGAGTGTAGCAGCTAACGTCTTTTTAGACTGCTGCTGATCTGATGGTGACTTACTTGTACTAGAGGCTATCTCACCGCCAACTTCTTGGTGAGGAAGTGGAAACAATGGCACTCTTTGAGAAGAAGCATCAAAACCGGATTCCACTTGACACCGTCGATAATCTTGAACAGCTACAATGATTCAATGATCAAGAGAATTATATTGCATAATAAAACACATAAGAAAACATAGATATATATATATATATAACACTATCTTTCAACCTAATAACATACCGCTAGAAACATCAACTAGATATCTCCCAGCTAGATCCACAGTATCCAGAACAGATGATGCCGAACCAGCGAGAAGAAGATGACTTTGGCGTGAAACATATCCTTGGTGTTGTTGGAGCATCTCAGATATAAGTCCTTGGACTTGGGCTCCAATGTGCTGCCGTGAATGATCAAGTGCACAAAGAGAGTAAACCTGGATAAGAAGTTGAAGGTGGTCATGAATCAAACAATGCAATTCTCCCATTTGGGCTTGAGTGAAGCCATTAATTGGACTGTCTTCTGATAAAGCAACTGCTTCAGTAGCAGGAAACCTCCTAGCAGGTGGTGTAACAGGAAAGATAGGCACAAGAGGGCGTAACAATCTGTTAGCCTGCTCAGGAGAATTGGTTTTGTGCTGAGTGGAGATGTTTTGCCGTCTCTTCTGCCTAGTCACGGGCCGTCGCCTGGTGCTTTTGTTGTCATCTGTTCTGACCTTGTCCGGTATGCTTTCCTCGTCATCCGTTTCCAGTGCTTCTTCAAGTTCTATCTCGAAGTCTACATCAGTATCCTCATCATCATCATCATCATCGTTATTTCCACTCTGTACCACCTGAACCTCACCATCACCACTGTGTAAAACGGCGGCCAGAAACTTGCGGTATTCTTCCTCATCATCAACATTTGGAATGTCATCCTCATCATCAGTCTCCTGAAGGAAAGCCTCGAGATCATCAAGAGTGAAACTCTCGAGCGAATACCGAGCTCTGGTTCGCTTGCAGATTGCATCATCTTCCTCATATGACATCAAAACTTGGCTCTGAGTTTGGATCATGTCTCCGTTTTCAAATGCCGAACTTTCCTCTCGTCTTACAAAGTCACCTCCTTTCTGAGAACCGGGATCAGAATTCAATTCCGTCTCCTTGGGGATTGATTCGACATTACTTTGCATCGCGAGTTCCTCCTCTAAGATTGGCGCAACAGTAATGCTATTAACAATCTCACCATCAAGAGTTTCAACTTCAGAGCTCAAACTCGAAGAAGCTTCACGAGAAGGAGTTTCTTTTAGAAGCGGATTGAAATCAACATCTTCTTCTTCTTCTTCCTCTTCTGGAATTAGGGTTTCGACTCGATCCGACGATGCCATGAATAGGGTTGGTTCCGCTATCTAAACATCGATCACAATCGTAAATTGCGATTCCAAATAAATCTAGAATACAAACCGGATATGAAGATCAACAATCAATTTCGAACAAAGGATCCAAGAGAACTTGAGAGATCATCAGAAGATTAGCGCAACCCGATTGAGCCGGGTCGGGTCCGTAATCTTCCTTGTTTTTTGTAATCCAAAGAATTATCAAAATGGGCTTACGATGCCCACCCAAAATAATGTGATTGGGCCTATATAAGAAAAGTATCTTGACAAATTTAGTTTGGTATAAGTATCTAATGTATCTTCCCATATCAGTTTTTCACAATGAGATTCATGCAAGGGAAATTGCACCCAAGAAGCAATAATTTTTTGCAATCCAAGTTTAACAAAGAGAACATGCTAACTAACAGGTGAGGAGAAACCATGGTAGAAGTGGAAATGGTCTTAAAACCTTACTGTTTTCTTGTTTATTATTATTATGGTTTTTGATCTAGTGTTATAAAAATTGTATGATTTTCAGGCAGCCAAGGAAATTAAGATGAAGATTGGAGAAGTTTCTTGTAGTCATGGAAGGTTCCATGGAATGGTGCAATCCTTCCGTCTGACACAACCCAAAGCTCATCTACGCTTCCCGATATCAGATGCTCGTCGTGACTCACCTGCAACACAAAATTTATTACTACACACAGATATTTGATCTTCTTTTTTCCTTTTTTTTTGATTTTGAGTGAGTGAGTTTACCATGCAAATACCGCCTTGGAATAAGACAAGTCCTTGAATCAAAGCTTCCACAGCATCCAGATCCTGACAATTATATTTCAATAATTATCATTCCTTGCCTTTATTAAGAAGAAGATGCAATTTATCGTTATTATTAGCTTACAAGATGATTGGACGGCTCATCAAGCAATAGCAAGTGCGGTTTCTTGAATGTTATCTTGGCAAATGCCACTCTGCTTTTCTGACCACCTTATTTCCCCATTCAGACCAAAACATTAAGACATTATTCAAAAGTAACAAATCAAATCACTCTCGCCAAATGGCGTACCTGATAAAGTGTACATGGGCTGCAGTGCAAGATTTCCAGTGACCCCAAGAGAACCCAGGTGACTTCTCAGCTTTTGTTCTGGCACTCCCTACCACATTATATCACATACCAGTTACGACATATCAAGGGTGTAGATTCTGCTTCAACTAAAGTTGTGCTCGTAACAAGTAGACAAATTGAAACACTAATCCATGATCAATCCTTTTTTTAACTCTGATTATCATCTCTGGGAACTTACTGGGTAGCAGCGCATCATATATAGAAGAGGATTCGAAGAAAGGTCTAGTCCATCCACATGGTGCTGACTAAAGACTGCTACTCTAACCTGTCAAAAGGATATCAATACATCATATTAGAACCACCTACAAGTTTAGCATTAGCAGAGCAGGAATACGAGCAATTCTCGTGTTGTTTTTTCTTTCAAAATTCAATGTTTTCTAAACCCACTCCTTAAACCTAGAAGGGGTCTCCATTTCCATATGTTCCAGAGGGACTGTGTCAAATTTGTTGTTCAGCTAAGAAAAAGAGGAGTCCTTTTGCCATACCTTAGCAGAACGGAAAACTGTTCCAGAGCTAGGTTGCAGATCCCCAGAAATAAGTTTGAGTATAGTTGATTTACCAATACCATTGGCTCCCACCACTGCAAATCGACAAGGAGAAAACCATGTATAGAGCTTAAAATGTTGGGAAGAGCCTCAAAATATACATGTTCTTTGATGTTGTACATATTGGTATCCACATATGATTGATGAAAGTTTAATAACTCTTAAGGTTTATAAACATATAACATCTATGAGATCTCATAATTGAGGAGGGGAGAGCCTTCTTACTCGCAATACGGCTATCCAGATCTATTCCGAAATTCAAGTTCCTAAACAGCAACGGACCACCAGGGTAACCAAATGATGCATCACTGTAGAAAAGAATAAACGAATAAGAAAATCTATCATCTGTATCCTCCCCATACCAAAATTAGATAAGTTTGTGTCAGATTCACACAGGTGGTTTCCGGAAGATGACAAACCTGAAACTGATAATGGGGGGTCCAGGCTTATCGTCAGGAGTTGGGAATTCAAATTTATAGCTGCACAAGAAAGACAAGAGGTTAATGTATAGAAGGTTGGAGCTGAGAGCAAGCATTGAATGCTACTGTAGCAAATTTATCCAATGTCAAAGTATAGCACCATTCCTAATTTCAACTGAAAGTGCTTTAGCATATATATATATATATAAGAGGGGTTCGCTTACTCAGGATCATTAATAACTTGGTCCACATGGGCCAGCCGGTCCAATGCCTGGGTCATAGACATAATAATATTAGAGCAACACTGATGGCCAAAATATAATCACATAAATAGATGTAACTGTTGACACCTTGATTCTTGACTGAACAAGGGACGCCCTCTTTGCATTGTATCGAAATTTATCAATGAACGCCTGCAGTAGAAAACAAGAAATGAAACTGAAATCCCCATGCTGGAATGCTGCTAAACAACAAGTTGAAAACAGAATTCATGATATCATTGTGCAGAAAAATAAAAGAAACCTGCATATGTGACCGCGATCGTTCACTTGATTCAAAAGCCTTTTGCTGATTCTTCACTTGTTCTTCCCGTGTTCTTTCGAAAATATCATAATTTCCCTTATAGGTACTTAATTTTTGGTTTTGCAAATGGATGATGTCCGTGACCACCTGCAGCCAAAAACAAGCATTACACGTGTCCAGAGATATTAGGGATATAATAGCTGCATGAAGATCAAGAGAGAAAAAAAATTACCGTGTTCAAGAATTCCCTAGCATGTGAAACAACTATAAATGTTTTTGGCCACTTGGTTAGATATGTTTCCAACCATAAGACAGCGTGGAGATCAAGATGGTTCTACCAAACCAAAACAGAGGAAAATAATGTCAGAAGTTTGAAAATATAAAGGACATAGATTCTTCTAATAAGATAAGCTTATAAAGAAAACACACCGTAGGTTCATCAAGCAACAACAAATCAGGTTCTATAAATAGGGCACGAGCAAGTGCAATTCGCATCCTCCATCCTCCTGAAAAAGTATTTGTAGATTTCCTCTGCATTTCTGGAGTGAAACTGAGCCCCTGAAGATATCATAGAGAATAACGTTTGCAAGTTAGGCGTTGAAAGCAACAAAAGCACATGCAAAGATTTTTTAACAGGAGATAGCACCAAAAGGCTAGGCTAGCCTTTATATGCTTTTGTAATGATGGGTCACGACTTGTGTCCAGATATGCATGCCTTTTTGTTTTTTATTTTTTTACAACGCATGCCCTTTTGTTTATATCTATGCCATCATGAGAAACAAATACCCTAAGAAGGCAGCAGAAAACTTTTAATGGTAGAGAGCAACTTACAGCAAGGATACTAGCTGCCCGAGCCTCAGCAGTATAAGCATCAATTGCATCAAGCCTTTTGTATATTTCTTCAAGCCTCAGAGACATAAGATCTCCTTCAACTGTATTTTTGGTAGGCATTCCATCCTTAGCTGTGGGTTCTTCCAACTCCAGTTCTCTCTTCAGATAACCAAACAATGGCCAACATTACCACCAACGACAGACAAGACACCTAAACGAGTTAATGCTAATGCCAGGAAGCAATGGCTCCCATATTAGTAAAACTAGCTTGAAGCTAACCTGCTTTGCCAGTATTTGAGTTTCTTCTTCCAATAGCTGGGCTCTTTCAATATCAGTGTTAAGAACACATTGCAAGGCTGTCGTGTTGTCACCAACCACTTCTTGTTCGACATGCAATATCTGGCAATTAGAAGGAATACCCTCTATAGCGTGCATAGCCATATACCTCAAAAAGGTTGTTTTTCCGGTACCATTACGTCCTACAAGGCCTGTAAAATAAAATCCATTTGTAAGGTTAGATTTCTCTTTCCATCAAACTCTTTTTTGTTCCATTCCACAGGTGGAAGAAATAAACAAATTAAAAATGAAAAGCGACCATAGTGGCGTCCAAAAGAGAGGGTGATTGATCCGTCGATGATGAGATCACGGCCTCCAACAGAGACGTTGAAGTTATCCATGTGAATATCTCTGACAGTGGAGCCACCACCACTGTCATGATTCACACTAACAGTAGGCATCCCTGCTTTAACCGCTTCCATCTCAGCAACATGCTGTTGATATTGAACCTGCATAACCAGTAGTAAATCAGCAAAAGGAACACAATAAAGCAAAAAAAACTGTATACCTCTCTTTGGCGATCATCCTTTTTCTTTCTCCTTTCAATCTTAGCTTTGTCACGTTCTGACAACAAAGGACCATCAACTGGCTCTGGCTTCTTCTTCTTAACCGGTCCATCGTCCATTCCTTCATTCATCCGAAAAGGCATTGCAAGACTTCTCACCGTTGGTGTAGGCTTCACCAATCCATGCTTCCCAAACTTATCCGACAGTTTGCTACAAACCTACACACCAGATCCAATCACAAATTGCCTCAGAAAGGAAGGATTTGTCCATTTCAGCACAGAGAATCCCAAACACAGAGTCAAACGAATCTAGAACACGAATCCCAAACGCAGAGTCAAACGAATCGAGAATTGAAGTAGAGTGGCACGGCCTCCGCTGATTGCTTACCAGACGGCACTCTTCGAAATCGGAGACGCATTCAGCAGCGACGAGGAGCTCACCGACGGCATCAAAGGCACCCTCACCTTCCTCACCGAAGTCGAAATCCTCGTCGGCGAGGACATTGATGATGTAGTCCATGATCGGCTCGTCCACATCCTGCGCTCTGCGTCCGAGCACTTCATAAACCACCGAGCTCGCAACTTCTGTCATGGCCTGACACAATTTTCTTCCCCCAGAAACTGAACTGAGATTTGGTAGCCAAAATGAAGGGAAGAAGACGAGCCTTATTAGGGCACTTAATGGGTCTATTCGGAACCTTCTGCCTCAACCAGAGTGTCACGTTCCATTGCTTCAGAAAAAGATCCAAAAAGACTATACCAAACATGATTTAGTCCGGTTCACATTGTCCTAAACCAAGGGAAATCATACTTGGTTTGGTTTCCCCATAGTGAAATCATCAATTTTGTTTCTGTTAACATTCGAGATTAGCAATTCGGATTACCAAACAAGACTAACACTAGACCCTTTTTCAAAATCAAACATTAAAAATCTGTAATCAATGTATAAGAAAATTCAGTATATAGAAATTTATGAACAGATGACCCCAATTAATCTACTTAGTGTAAATAACGTAGATCAATCACTCTACTCCTAATTCTTTTGAGGTCTGTTTTCCTACTTCTTTGTTCTACTGATTGTTTTGGTTTGTGGAGAATCAATCTATGTAGATGATCAATGCTTTATATAAAACTGAAATGTCTTGAAACTGTAAAAATTAATCTAGAATAATAACTATTTCAGAAGATGTCTCAGCGTTTGAATATAGTTAGGGCCAAAATAATCGATATCGAGTCTGAGGCATCACGTTACAAGAACAAAGTTGCAGAACTTGAGTCACACCTAAAAAGCTTGTTGAATGCATACGTTGGCAGTCTAGAACAGGCGAATAACCATCTTGAGCATGAAGTAAAATCCTTAAAAGGATGTGAAGATCTTTTAGCTATTAAGGAAGAATTGATAAGAGAAACTCAGAAAGAGAACCCTTCGATTTCAGAAGGAGAAACTAAAGGAAGGAGAAAAAACAAAAAGCGATAGGTCTCTGAACCCTTCGATTTCAATTTTTGTATCTCAACTTGGGTCGATTAAGATGCAAAATTCGTGCAAAATTAAATCTGAAAACCTTATTTTTAGAGAGTTGGAGATCGTAGTCGAGATCGGAGATACTGCCATCGTCCGATTTTCGGTTTTGAAAAATCTTCATTCCCCACAGACGACGCCAATGGTTAAATACCGATTTCACCTATCTCGTAATTAATCGCAATCTAGACAAACGGATGACGATAATCTCAAGTATCTCTTGTTTGAAATTCGATTTCACTTTGAGAACATCTTAATGTGTTTGGGAAATTCAGTTTAGGGTACATTTATGAGCATAGTGATGTTGATCTAAGCGTAAAAATCCAATTCGTCATAAATTTTAGGGACATTTATGATAAATTTATCATGAAACTAAATATGATTATCAACTGAGGATTGTGTTTAACTCTGTCTATCTTGAGTAATTTGTAGATTAGTAAATTGTCTATATCTCTTTCTTGTGTATACAAAATCAAGCTCGTTCAAGAGAAAAACTACGTAATAGATCCGCAGCAAACAAAAGTTTTGCAGCATCTAGAAGATTTTAAGGAAGAATTTCTGAGAAAAGATTACGCTACTTGTAGTGATCTGTTGGCTCAAATTCAGGTTCGTGTCTTTGAAATTCAGTTGATTTCACAATCTTTTAGTGGAGTTACACTTTGTCCCTTTTTCTTTAGGAAATTCTGCGTCAAAAGGCAGGTCAAGGAGGAGCACAAAATCCTGGTGGCAATGGCACTAATGAAAACCAGCTTGAAAATGACGGGCCTGAAGATTTTAGCAAGATTCATTTTGTGTTGGGATATGAATCCAAATCCAACATCGGAAGTTTAGATAAATATTGTCTAGTATATAAGTAATGTCCAACTCTGATTAGTATGAGACCTTTTTGGGAAGGAACAAATCCGTGCGGGCTTTGCCATTTGAGCCCAAATCGGATAATATCATACTAATGGAGAGTTTGACATGGGTTTGAAAAAGCCTATCAGTGGTATCAGAGCCCGCGTTCAGAAAATGTGTATAACTGGAGAAGTGGGTGTAGGTTGCATGTATGTTGTGGGAGGGAGAGCCCTCAAGGGATGGTGTGCGGAAGGTCAAACGGCGAGTTTCGTTGGTGATAACGACTATACAAGATGGTTGTCAGGTTTCGCTTGAGGAGAGGTCAAGGGTTTGTGTTGTCCTTGGTTTGAGGGGAAGATTGTTGGGATATCAATCCAAATCCCACATCGGAAGTTTAGACAAATATTGTCTAGTATATAAGTAATGTCCAACTCTGATTAGTATGAGGCCTTTTGGGAAGGAATCCAAAAACAAATCTGTGTGGACTTTGCCATTTGGGCTCAAAGCGGACGATATCATATTAATGGGGAGTTGGACATGAGCTTGAAAAAGCCTATCATTTTGATATGCAATATCTCCTCAACAACCCTTGGGAGGAACCGAAAGAGCTGGGCACTAACAAAGACCTAGAATTGCTTGAAAAACTATTACTGACAATGATGACACACTTGATGAAGAAAAGCAGCAACCTGGAGAGGATGCAGCGTACGAAAACAATGAAGAGGACGAAGACGATGCAGAGCATGAAAACGATGAATAGGATGCAAAGTATGAAGACGATGAAGAGGACAAAGAGGATGCAGAATATGAAGAAGATGAAGAGAATGACGAAATCCAGTAGCCTTTACGTTGATCAACGAGAATAAAGAATGAAATGGATGAAAAGCATGACGAAAACCAGCATTTACGTCCAGGGCTGGCCCTGAGCCATGCTAGATGAAATATTGGCCTTGGCCCCATTTTTTTTGCCCAAATTTTTTTTTTTGGCCCCCAAATTTTTTTTATTTAATTTTTGGCCTCCAAAAAACAAAAACCTTAAAATTAGTCTTGAACCCCCCCCCCCCCCCCCCGAAATTTCAGGACCAGCCCCGAATAAAGAATTTTAGAGCAAGGAAGTAGCACAGTTTGGAGACTGCTTCACTCATATTCTCAAGTAACACGGCTTGATACTCTACATTAAGCAGAATTTTAGTGCTATGAAGTAACACGGCTTTGTACTCTGCATCATTTGCATAATAACTTCCTCGTGCATGATCTCTCTTGATGTTATTGTCTCTTTTCTTGTGTAATAACTACACTTTTCCTCAAGCTCTCAGCACCTTCGAGCAATATGCTCGGCCTTTTTGTCCACAAAAGACCCATCAGACTTCCATTTATGGGTTTCCTCCATAAATATTACCATATTTGGGAATTCACATGTCTTCTCATCTCACTTGTTGTCGTCGGAAACGGTGGTAGTGTTTTCTTGTAGTGGTTCTTTTCCAGAGCTCTTCTTGAATCCACATCAACATAATGAGTTGTATCAACGGGTTCTCTTTGAGATCTATCGCAACATCTCATACAATCCTCCAATGTTAATCAGTAAGTCTGATGCATCTGAAGGCATGTATGTAGTAGTTCACACTCAAGATTCTTGATTTCAACTTCTTTCTGATAAGTCAGTTAGACTAATTAATGGTGATATGATTTTACAATTTTTCCATCAGATGAGTGTGAGACTGCGATGTTACACAACTGTAATGGTAAAGAAGTATTCTATTTATTACATATAAATTATAAAAGAAACTCTAATCCGATAGATAGAAGAAGGAGGAGGTTGAACCAAAAAAAGAAGAAGCAGCAAGAAGAATAGTAGCCTAATGTTGAGGGTGAAACATGTCAGTAAGAATCTCAATCTTTATCACTTTCTTAGCATTTTTGTGAAATAGAGACTTCCACAAGTCCAAAATGTTAGACTCTATAGCTTTCCTAGCAAACCCAAATTGTCTCTGTTTTAATAGATTAGATTTGTGTAGTGTTATTTCCCTTTCATTGCTCGCAAGATTTAGATTTTAGAACATACGTGTACAATATTACTTACTAGAATTTGTGTGAATCTGGTAATCTAAAGTCCGTATCTGGTAAAAAAAAGATAATATTTCCCTATTTTAAAATCTTTTAAACATTCATCGATAAAATACAGAAAAAAAAGACAGTTTTTCCTTTTGAATGAAAGCTCAAAACTTTGAATAACACCTCCTAGCTGTATGTCTCTCTAGTCTCTAATCTTTTGGTGTCACAAATAACCAATATCTGAGCTTGCTCTAGAGCTCGTCGTGAGACTCATCGTCCTCGTCTGTCGCTGCTGATTCACCGCTCGGTGCCCCTCCAGACTTTTGGTAAACCGCAGTGATGATTGGATTACAAACAGCCTCCACCTCTTTGAGCTTCTCATCGTACTCAGTTTTCTCTGCATTCTGGTTTTCATCAAGCCACTCGAGAGCATCTTTGATCGCGGCTTCGATCTTCTCCTTGTCATCCGCCTCCAATTTGTCTGCAAGCTTGTCCTTGTCGTTCACTTGGTTCTTCATGTTGTACACATAAGTCTCGAGGCTGTTCCTCGCATCGATCCTCTCCTTCACCTTCTTGTCTTCCTCTGCAAACTCTTCTGCCTCCTTCACCATCTTCTCAATGTCTTCTTGGCTCAGACGTCCCTTCTCGTTCGTGATTGTGATCTTCTCTGATTTACCACTCGCCTTGTCCTCTGCTTTCACGTTGAGAATACCATTGGCGTCCACTTCGAATGTGACTTCGATCTGAGGGGTCCCTCTTGGAGCTGGTGGGATTCCGTTGAGTTCAAAATTCCCGAGCAGCCTACAGTCTTTGGTGAGACTTCGTTCGCCTTCAAATACCTGAATTGAGACGGTGGTCTGCTGGTCTTGGTAAGTAGTAAACACCTGAGATTTCTTGGTCGGAATAACTGTGTTTCTTGGGATCAGCTTCGTCATCACTCCCCCGACAGTCTCGATACCCAAAGTGAGTGGCGCAACATCAAGAAGAAGGATATCTGAAATTACAAAAAACATACCACATTGGGACACAACATTTCCACATTAGAGAGAAGAATCAGCTATACATCCGATAGAGACGTACCTTTGGTTTCATCACCACCTTCTCCGCTCAATATACCTCCCTGAACAGCAGCACCGTAAGCCACGGCTTCATCGGGGTTCACACCCTTGTTCGGCTCTTTCCCTTCAAAGAAGTCCTTCAAGAGCTGTTGCACCTTTGGGATCCTAGTGCTTCCACCAACGAGTACAATCTCATCGATCTGGCTCTTCTGTAGACCAGCATCATCCATGGCCTTCTTCACGGGTCCCATGGTCTTCCTGAACAAGTCATTGTTCAGCTCCTCGAAACGAGCTCTGGTGAGTGGCTCAGAGAAATCAGCACCATCAAAGAGGGACTCAATCTCTACACGGACTTGGTGCTGGCTACTAAGAGCTCTCTTGGCCCTCTCACATTCCCTGCGGAGCTTACCAAGAGCCTTGTTGTCCTTGCTGATGTCCTTTTGGTGCTTCTTCTTGATCAACTTGATAAAGTAGTCCATGATCCTGTGGTCAAAGTCCTCACCTGCACAAGATCACAAAGACAGAGGGTGATTAGCACCAACATCATATGAATCTCACAACAAAGTAATACAGAACATGCATCTGTGGTCTTAGGGTAAGTTACCTCCCAAGTGAGTGTCACCATTTGTGGAGAGAACCTCGAACACTCCGTTATCAATGGTCAAGACACTGACATCAAAGGTACCACCACCAAGGTCAAAGACGAGGATGTTCTTCTCACCACCCTTCTTATCAAGACCGTAGGCAATAGCAGCAGCAGTGGGTTCGTTGATGATTCTAGCAACATTGAGACCAGCAATAACACCGGCATCCTTTGTGGCCTGCCTCTGAGCATCGTTGAAGTAAGCTGCACACATAATCAAAGAATCAATAAACTGTATATATATATATATATATATATATATCTCCAAGAGGTATGATGAAGCAGACAAAAAGCAAACCTGGAACAGTGACAACAGCGTCCTTGATTTTCTTTCCAAGGTAAGCTTCAGCTGTCTCCTTCATCTTAGTGAGAATCATGGCACTGATCTCCTCAGGAGAGAAAACCTTGGTCTCACCATCCTTGATCTTGACTTGAATGTATGGCTTACCATCCTTGTTCACAATCTGGTAAGGCACAAGCTTCCTGTCCTTTTGGACTTCTTTGTCCTCGAATCTGCCATAACCAAACAAGAATTAAAGCAACAGTCCATATGCAAATGCAAGGTGAAACAAACAAAAGAAACAGAAAAAACGCCAAAGAAGAAGATGGATTTACTTTCTCCCGATCAATCTCTTGACGTCGAAGACGGTTCTCTCAGGATTGACAGCCGCCTGATTCTTAGCAGCTTCACCAATGAGCCTCTCGGAGTCGGTGAAACCAACCCAGGAAGGTGTAATACGGTTTCCTTGGTCATTGGCAATGATTTCAACATGGCCATTCTTGTAAACACCAACACAAGAGTATGTCGTACCAAGATCTATCCCTATAACTGATCCCAACTTCGTGGCCTCTTCTTTCGCAAATGAAATCGCAAATAGACATCCTGAAGCATAATAAAGGCAAAACACAAAATGAACAAACCAGAGAGATATCCTAATTTGTGAGCAATGTAGACAAATTGAATACATTAATCTGAAAACAAGATACAAATTCACGAAACAGTGAATCTCGGATTATGATGATCAGTCTCATCAAACATCGAAAATCCACTGATTCAAACACACACAGATCAAGTAAATCGTGAATAACTCACCTAAGAAGACGATCGCAAGCACAAACGTATCGCGAGCCATCTCCAAAATCCTTTTGGCGTTTGCTCTCTCTCTCTCTCTCTCTCTGTCTGTCTCAAAAGTAGTAAGTAAGTTTGGCTTTATAAAAGGTTCGAGTACCCGAAGGCTACGGTCGCTTATTATGGAATGCCAATGAACAGAGCCCGTGTCATCTTAGATTATGTGGACCAACAATATCATGACACGTACACGATGAGTTATATGTGATGCGAAGAAACAGAGTCCATGTCATCATAGATGATGTGAACCAATCACATCGCGACATGTACAACACCCAGCCAATTACATCTCTGATCTTGCGTTGGATTAATCTTGACCGTCCGTTCGTCCGTTTTAATATAATGGGCCTCTTCCCGTTACCACTTCTTCTTTCTTAAGCTCAGTAGTATGGATTTTGTGGCCCAATTATAGCCATTCTTGGCCTATATTCATTCATACTCTTTTTTTATTATTATTGATAAGATCGAATAATTTTCGAATAAAAATCACATATTGTAGCATATGTGATGAGTGCTTACGGGTACAGAAAAACGAATATTTAGGCTTTATGGGTTTGGTAAAGGTCTTGAAAGAGATATGTATCACTCAACTTTTATTAGGAATATATCAATTATATGGTGCTCTTCTTCATTATTAACCATATATGACTGCCACTAACCTAACCAGCATATATGTATACCCAAACAAAAAAAATACATTACATTATGATTATATAATATTAGTCCATATCTGATATAATACATTACACAAATTATATTTGTATATTTTCTTTAATAGATATGATCTATGTGATGATATTATGGTTTCACTACTATTTATATTACCGATATAATAACAACCACGTTAAGATTTTCACATGTTGAACAAGAGCTTAGATATATCTAAACATCAGTTATATATTTAGGCTTTATGGATTTGGTAAAAATCTTGAAATAGTTTTGAATCACTCAACTTTTATTAGGTATATATCAACTATATGCTGCTCTTCTTCATTATTAACCATATATGACTACCACTAACCTAACCAGCATATATTTATACCCAAAAAATAAAATACGTTACATTATGATCTTATTATATAAATTACATGTTTGAAATTGATATTGAAATAAAAATATGTTCAAAATTATATACTCAAACCATGCACGAATGAATATTGATACTAAAAACGTATACGAATACGACCCGCGCATAATCATTTAGTACATTTAATGTTTAAAAATTTGTTATATTTTTATGATATAAATAAAATGTCCATATTTCATATTTTTCCTAAGATCGTCAATATTATTAGGCGGATCTAGGTAAATCAAGTTGTCTCTGAACTGCCGATCGTGGGATTCGTTGGAGGTCAATTGGTAAGTGTAAAAATTGATAAAATCGATATGCGTGATGGGTGCCTGAAATTGATTGAGGTCAAGTCTCGAGATAGTGATGATTTCCCAGCTGAGGGACATATGAGAAATTTAAGGTTCCAGACCAGGCTTTACAAGCAATAATTGGACACCTTAAGACTAAAAGTGTTCCCATAAAAGTTATTTTACGCGGTGTTGTGTGTGAATGGAACCCACCCGTTAAGCAAAGAATTGATAGATGATTGGGCAAGAGAATATCACAATAAAGACATTTGAAGACATAGTTTCACACTATGACTGTTTTATGAAGAAGATTCCTCCCACAAATAAGAAATTAGTAATACGGTACTTGCTTAAGAAAAAGATTTCTAATCATCTGTTCGACTATGCTCCTGAGTCATTATGTTCAATTATTAAGACGGGCGTGTGCAGAGGATGAAGAGTATGAAGAAGATGAAGAGCATGACGAAATCCATCAGCCTTTACGTCGATCAACCAGAATAAAGAATGAAGTGGATGAAAATCATGACGAAAACCAACAGCCTTTACGTCGATCAATCCGAATAAAGAATTTTAGTGCAAGGAAGTAGCACAGTTTGGAGACTGCTTCACTCATATTCTCAAGTAACATGGCTTGATACTCTACATCAAGCGGAATTTTAGTACTACGTTTTAGGTTAAAACTTTTGTTGAAATATGGTTCTTCTGCATTTTTGCTCTTGCAAAACTATATGCAACACATACAATTATGATAAACAATCCGCAACTTTCTCCATAATACATAGATCTACGATAAACGGTTGTATTTGACATCACATATACAATAGATAATTTTTTCCCGCAAAACACACAAGATCCCGACAAATAATTTTATTTACAACATTCTGAAATTTTTAATAAGTTTTGTATCCATTAATCTGTAGAAAGAAACAATATTATCTATAAATCGAACCGTAAACATGTAGCCTGTAGGTATAATGACGAAAGGTGACAAAAGAGGGTGCTTGTAGTTGTAGTTGACTTTGGTAAAGTGTTTTTCTCATTCATTTTTGATAAAAGAATTTTAACCTTTATATAATAGGATTAATAATAATATTCATATATATTTACAATTAAAATTATCCATAGCTTTTGATGGTGTTTCCAAAATGAATAACAACTTTTCATTACTATGTCTCCACCCCTTTACTTCTATAAAAACTCATCTCATTTGTGTTTATATACTCCCACAAATCATGTCTTGAAAATCTTAAGTTGCTTAAGAACAAAACAAAAAAAAATCAATATGAGCTATAGTGCAAAAACGTTAGTACTTTTCATTGTTCTTATTTTCGCAATCACCTCCACTGATGTTTCAGACGCTACCCTTCGTCATTTCACTAATCTCAGATCGAATAAGGTAATTTTTTCTTTCTCTTCCGTTTTAAAATATACAATATTCTCAACATTTGTATATTATATGATTCGTGCATGTACTGCGGTTTATAAGTCGCTATTTAATTGTTTTCTATTTGATCATACGTATAGGAAACTAGCTAGTTTGAGAATAATAATGGATTATTTTTTTAAAAATTTGTTTGCGATTCAAAAATGGCATTTAACGGTGGGTTGCGCTGTGTGTGAGGTAAATCAACCATGTGTTGTTATTCTACAGTTTATATAAGATAATAATTAGTAAGTTTTAACATCGGAATATGGAACTTGTTGAACAAATTAAGGAGGGTAATGAAATAAAGGAGAGAGAGCTTGTGGGGTTTCATCTGGACTATGCAAGAACCGGAGCCAATCAAGATCATGAACCAGGGAAAGGAAGACCTTAATCCAACTTTATTATCCATAAAATAATGAGCTTCATTAACTCTACTACTTTTACAAATAATTAAGCTTTTTACGTGTAAAGTATCTATATATATACATAATATGATGTTATACAAGGCCAAGCTTTGGGGCAAGGTTAAAGATGCATGTAAAAGAAAAAGATATGGATGCGTGCATGCATATGGATCTAAGTTTTATTATATGCGATATTAATTTAAGTCATCAACATTAATTAGTGCCATGTTAAGTACTGTAAAATTATTGGTGTTTTTCTGAGTTTGTGTAATAAGTTCATTACGTGCCATGTTAAGTACTGTAAATTTGGGATAAAATTGTTACTTAGACCTGGACGACTTAGTTATAGTCATGCCTAGGTTAGTTTTTACTTTTAAGACGAATAACTAAAGCTTAAGCTGATCATGTAAAATGACGTACAAACAATAAACCTTATATTTATTTTAAAAAACTTATAAAAAGAGTGAAAGAATACTAGAGTTGTCGATCGGGCTTGTCCGGCCCAAAAAAACCTGCATATATTTGAGTTCGGTCCGGTCCGGAAAAAAAAGTATGACAATTTATAAAAAGAGTGAAACAGGAGTATTCAATTTTTTTGTTATTTAATAAAATAATAGTTTCAAAATACGAAAAAAAAAAAAAAAGAGGACAGTTTGGCTAATTTCCATAGGAACAATTTGCCAAATAACCAAATTTGGATAAATCATTAAGAAAATAACCATTGATAAAAAAAATTAAGCAAGTATCCAAATGATTGCTTTCTGGACAATATTGCCCTCCTATGCACTCAGTCTAGATAGTCTATACTATTTTGATATTTTTCTATTTGATACCACGATATCAAATAGATAAAAGAAAGGAAAGATAAATAGTAATTCCGGGATTACGGAATCTCGGGATGAATAGTAACCACGGAGAATAACTAACCTCGTCTACGCTAAAGGAGAAGACTTGGAGTAAATAGTAGTCTCGGGATGAATAGTGTCCCGGGATAAATAGTAGTGGTGATTGTGTCGAGAAATGAAAAAATAAAAAATAGAAAAAAGATAAAAAAAAAAAAAAAAAGGAAAGATGAATAGTAATCCCAGGATTACGGAGTCTCGGGATGAATAGTAATTCCGGTATGGATAGTAATCCTGGATAAGAACCAACCTCGTCTAAGCTAAATGAGAAGACTCAGAGTGAATAGTAGTCTCAGGATGAATAGTGTCCCGAGATGAATAGCAGTGGTGATTGTGTCGAAAAAGAAAAAAAAAATAGAAAAGAGATCAAAGAAAGGAAAGATGAATAGTAATCTTGGGATTACGGAATCTCGAGATGAATAGTGAAGGAGGGAGAGGGAGAGGGAGAGGGAGAGGGAGAGGGAGAGGGAGAGGGAGAGGGAGAGAGAGAAAATGATAAAACTGTATTATTACGAGAATATTAATCCATTTTTTTATTTTTTAGTTTTTTAATTATAATTTTTTGGATGGTTATTGAGTCCAATTTCCCATTTCCATGAATGAAGTTTACTTTTATTTTATTCCAATCAACATCTATTGATGTGGAGAAGTGTTCTTTTATACATCTTAAAAATTGAACACTAAAACTCCTCCTCTTCTAAGGAAAAAAAAAAAAAAAAAAACTCAGATCCATACAAGAAAGTTGTGATACAAAAGTGAAGCATTGTCACAAGCACATCATAGTTTCCTCTGAGCTTTCGCATGAGCTCCCAAAGTTAGGACTAGTCACATCATGAACCGAGAGCCTAAGTGTGTTCGCTTTCGCTGCGCTTGCAACAGATGACGTGTCCAGACACTCGCTGAGGTCAGCGTCGCACGAGACCGAGACCCATTCGTTGTCGTCGTCAAGATACTTGAGCTCAAACGCCGCAGTTTCGAGTTTCAGCCTCTTGGCCACTTGCTGCTTCAGTTCTGTAATGCTTACTGACTCTGTTGAGATCTTGAACCTGATGATGTCTTCTCTGTACGTTGCCTTTATGCTCACGAGCTTATTGTGGAGTGTTTTTGGAGAAGCTGTGTCTTGGGAGGTCCAAAAATTAGCTATGTTTTTCGATGTACTGTCTGAATCGTCCAAGGCCGTTTGTCTGAATGCTTCTTGGTTTTGTGTTAGAAGCCGAAAACGCGTCTCGCAAATAGGACTCACTGTGAAACACGAGACCAATGGTGTGATGGATCTTGAGATTTTGCAGTTCGAAGAAACTATGATGATGATGATGATGATGATGATGATGATGAAAGACTCTACTTTACCTTTGCAAGAAGCACGCGATGTTGATGAACCTGCACTGTCTTCTGCATCTCGGTTTTCGAGCTTGATATCTTGGAGATAACTTGTGGGCGATCTAGTGGCTGGAGGTGGTTGGTTTTCGATTGGAGAGACTTGGTGAGGCCAAGGGCGAGAGGAGAGGGATGTTAAATTGATTGATCCATCAGCGCCTTGAACCGAGTCTATAACATGTTTTAGCCTCGTGAGCGATCGGTTCACCTTGTTGATTATACGAGATGGCCACCGTGAGATCCCGTGTTGCCGGCAAATGCGTTTCATTGTTGTTGGGCAAACTGGAAAAGAAAAAAGAAATAAGGACAAGTTTTTGAGTTTGTTATCAACAATTACAATTAGTAGACAATGTTAAAAGAACTTACCACCAAGGCTCTTGGCTGCATCTTTTAGACTACCAGCAAAATATTGCTGAAGCACTTCTAGACTGATGGTTTTCTCGGTTTTCCCACGCTTTCTTTCTGATTTCTTTCCTGTTTTGGCCTCCGGTGAAGGATTACGCGTTTGGAACCTCTCAAACTCATCAGCAACTTCGTTGTTCTCCATAAGGTCAGAGTTTAAGCCCAGCTTTTGTTCAGGTGCATTGAGCTGAAGGTAATCCTTAGAGATTGGTGCTGGATGATGTATTTGAACTGGTTCAAGTTTTGAGTAAACCATTCCGTCCTCTGAAGCTTCCACGACTTCAATAGAAATTTCATTTTCACAGAGTTCAGTTCCAGAGACAACCTTGAGACTCGAATAGTGCTGCTTCATTGTCTGAAACAGAGAACCCAACAGACAATCTTGCTCACCCTTGTCTGTGATGGCTGGAGGAAGAAAGAATTCAAGAACGTACTCATCGTCTCCGGTGTATGTGCTCTTCAAGCAAACTGCGAAACAGCTAGTCAACTTGAACATGCGTGCATAGTGTACTAATGGGTAGTCAGTTTTGCAGAACCGAGTAACATCTCTAGAGAAACAGAGATTTCCAGACAGAAAAGCCCTCCCAGCAACACCTTGTCCCTTCTGCAGATGGTGTTCAGCACAAGCGTCTCTGAAACCCCAAACATGAGCGTCCACAACATAAACCGCTAAATCACTAGTAGACATACAGACTTTCCCCATACAGCTACCATCAAAGCTCGAACAGATTTTCTTAAAACCACCTCCAAAGGCTAGAACACTACGGTGCCTGCAAGGGACCCATGTCTGAGCTAGAGGCAGTTTGTAGGTCTCGCACACCACAGTCAGTATCTCCAGAATCTCAGCCAGTGCATTTTGGCGACCCTCGTTGCAGATCTGGTATAGGAGAAGTCAAAAGGAGATGAAGATTAAAACGAGAAGGAAAAGCCGTAAATGAACTCAAGACAGTTCTTGAAAGTTTCTGAAAGAATACTCGAGATACTTGGACTGGCAGATAACCTGAGTAGACTCGTGGTTCAATATCTCCGAAGTTTTCAGATTCACTGCCTGCAGCATAACAGAAAACGTTAATAATAATGCCACGGGAAGAACAAATGAAACTGATGAGAACCAAAAGGAGAAAGAAAACAAAACCTCAAGCGCTTTACAAACTTTTTCAACCTCAGGTGCATAGTTAATCTTTGGAGAAGTCATAATAAGCTCGACAACCCCAACACAGAGCTGCCTGGATGGTTCAAACACAGGCAAAGCCAAGGTTCCCTGAACATTATAGTGCAGGGCGTGGCCAAGGCGGGAGAATTCTTTGCTCGAGTAATACTGAACATTTGGGGTCCATTCAGGTAATTTTTTCCTGAAAACGCGACCGGGAAGCCCGAGCTCTCCATCCCGTTCACTATCAACGGAAAACATATACGTCAGGGAAACCATCCTGTATTGATTAAGGCCGTTACTATTGGGGCCAAGAACAAATGGCTGTCCTGAAGTTGTAAGAACATATCGTCCACGGTTTTTTACAGGCGCCCAAACCTGTGCAAGAAGGTGTTGTTGCCCAGTTGATTCTTTGAAGTATCTAAGCGCTTGAGTCATCTTCTCTTTGATCGCAGAGTAACTATCTGGATTCTCCATCGGCATCCATAAGGGAGAAGGAACCGTAATAGTGTCCTTGGTGGTTTCAGATTCTGAACCTGCATTTCGTCGATTCTGTGAATTCTCCAGATCACACAAATGCAATCTCAAGTTGAATAAGATTCAGCAAAAATGGAAAGAACAAATCCGAGCCGTTTGATTCCTACGAGAATATCCACTACATTATCCGAATTGGATTCTAAAGTTGCACACAGGGAGAGAGAGAGAGAGAGAGAGCATCGAGACTTACTTGCAAGTAAAACGGAATAATCCGTGAAGCGAGTGGGAGGTCCGGTCGTGGCGGAGCAAAGTTCACCGGCAGCAGCATCGGAGAAGGACCAGAGAGGAGAGAAAGGCTGTTCAAAAATGAGCGGAGACCTGAAATTAGAAGAGAAAGAGATCTGATCCAACGGCCAAGAACAGCCGAGATCCAAATCGTCAAGTTCCATAGACAGAAGCAGCCAAAGAAGACGATAGTCGTCTGAGTAGTAGTGCGAATGTCTCCGAGGAAGGAAGAAACAAAAACTCAAAACTCTCTTGGTTGGTTCAGAAAGAGGAAGGAAGCATAAGAAGAAGGAGGAGAGGGCAAGTTGGGAATAATATTAAAATGCATTTGATTCCACGCTGTACCATTTTACCCCAACCACTAGATTCCACGCTGTATCTTCGAACATCCATGCAAGACTTGGCATAATAATCCATTCATTTGGAATGTTATGATACCATTTTAAAAAAAGAAATGCATTGTTTATGACCGAGACACTAAAGTTTTGTATCACATTTCAGAAATTAATGTATTATATGTTTAGACGTTTCTTACATGTCCAGCACCAACAAGTTGTCTAAGAGCCTAAAAGCTTTACAAAATAGTATTAAATTAAGACGCAATTAGGCACTTGGTGCTTGTTGTGTGTGAGTAGAATAACAACGACTTTGGAAAATTATTAGTAAAAAGCTAGAAACCACTCAGCCACTTTCAACTGCTTACCCAAAGTGGATCATTTCGCGATTCCACGATTAGTCACAAAAATTGTTATTAATAGAGGAGGTATTGTGTCATCGTAGTTTAACTAAAATCTAAGTTTTTTCGTTTTTCCATTAAATCTAATTTTTTATTTTTAAGAAAAAGATATCTAATTAATCAATTGTTAAACCCAAAACAAAAGAAATGCTTGCAACGTAATCGCCACTTGTGTCCCAAGTTGACGAGTGTTTGGCAATGAAAAATCATTTGTCCTTGTCCTGAGTAACTTTGTCCCTTCCTACAATCTTACAAGTCGGACTAGGATTCATTGAATTTGGCTGAACGAAGCCCCAGCTACTTTACGTTAGGGAGGACTCTCTCCTTTTTTTTTATCCAAACCTAAACCAAACCGAAATTATAACCTAACCGATATTTCGAATGCTCAAGTCTAGTTTTGAACACCACAAAATCATATTCAAAACAAAACAAAAAAAGTATCAAAGAAAGGAGGAGAAAGAAATAAAATGATAAAGAGTGAACACTGAACAACAGAACATAACGTAAGAGCGAGTCTCATTTGCCAAATCCAATTCACCGAATCACTCCTCTGAGAAATACTGAATTGCTCCAAATCAGTCATTACATGAACCTAGATATTTCCAGGAACATAATGGAAGAGACGAGCAATGAGAATAGTTGATCTTACACGATACGCTCCAGCTCTCTGGCGTAGCTTAGAGTCTGGTTGATGAGTTGCAGAGACGGAATCTCTTTGCACGGTGCAGTTTCCTTGGCTTTCTGGAACACAACAAACCCGTCCTTCACTTCCCACTCTGGGTGCTCCTATAATATTTGAAATTGCGTCAAGGGTACACGAAAATAAAGAAGATTCCAACACTTGGCACAAATGTTTGTTGTATTACCTCTTTGACATAGGTTGAGAGTTCTTTATCAGAAGAGAACAGCAACATCTGCCGGGCATCGCTGATAGATACATAATCATAAGCTTTCTCGCTGCATCCAGCTATTTCGTCTCTGATAGTTCAGTGATAACAATTAAAAAAAAAAAAAAGGTGAGATAACAAGCGAGAAGGCATGAAACTGAACTAATTCAGACAGAGAAGGACAGACTCATTGATGTTACCTTATGGTCTTTGCCAATAGGTCCATGAAATAGACGTAAGTTGCATCAGGCGCGGTCTGCCTAGCACTCAACACACGGTTATAGGCACCTTCCATGAAGGACTGCTCAAGCTCTACCGCATGCTTGATGCAAGGATTCTCCAGTGTAGCTGACGAAAGTAATTCGAGTTCAGTGTGGAATTCAGCAATTCTGTTTTGTACAAGCAGCCTCAGAAGGTTCAGACCCAGGATTAGATTCTCCTGTGGAGATGACGGAAGACGATTCCTGATGCAGAGAAAAGGAAGGAATGTTAGAACAAAAGAAACATTGCATCCAAAAGAAAAGGATAGTGTCCAGACAGTGGGTTCTTTCTTCACCTGGCATCCACATAGTACGGTTTCAGCTGGAAGAAATCTCTCTCAAAAGCATCTTGATCCTCGGTTTTTACGCTTAGAACAACAGCATGCTCATAAATGTCCCCTAGAATTTCCCAATCGTCAATTTTATAGAAGCGGTTACTCCATAAGACGAGAAATCTACTAATTACTCAATCCAAATCATGTCCGCTTCAGAAAGCAGCCAAATGCAGAATTTTAACGATTCAAGTAGACCTAGTAAACAGTAATCTACCAGTTCAGTGACATATAGGGATAGAAAGACAGTCTAAAGAAGAGAAAAACCTGACATAATCCGACAGGCTTTGTGACCCTTGAAAGGTACAAACCAAAATTAACTAGATAAGTCATGAGAAGGGACAAATTGGAAATACTCCATGCAATTGATGGGAAAGCAAAACTAAAAACTTAACAAGCAAATAACTCATGTAGATCCAATAAAGAAAACAGAAACTTACTAGCAACAGTCAGCTCCTGAACTGCATTGGGTGTATTCTCAAACAAGGGAGGAAGACTTGTGAATTTGGTCAGAAGAACCTGAAGAACATAACGAAGAGCATCCACATCAGAAATTTGTTTGTTTGTATTCTCACTAGTCAATTTCAATCTACGACAGGTTCTACTCACGATAACAATCCCGTAAAGTAAATATATATTTCATAGCACTTAGCTCGGCTGAAAGATCCTGAGCACATTGATAACCTAAATCCTCTCTTTATTAACTAGAAGATTTGAACCATCAAAGTGAGATCGAAACAAAGTAGGGTTCCAAGAGAAGAGATACCTTAAGCTGAGACAACAGATCACTACAGCTATTGTAATCCTTCCTCACAAAAGCCGCCTTGAATCTCTCGAACTGCTGCGAAACTTCTGTGAGCTGCGGATCCATAGCTTAAGCTTTCTTTCTTTTCCGGCGACGAAACTGGCTTTGATCGCAAAGAAAAGCAAGGAAGAGATATAGAGGATACAAACAGCTAACAGGCCTTTAACGGGCCGAGACGATCTAAAAGGCCAACGGTATACATTAGCATTCTGACTAACGTGTACACACTGTGAACGAATCTGGCTAACGTGTACACTTTACGAAAAGCACACCATCATCATCTCTTATCCACTGAATTACCCATCGCCTTGCTTTCTCTCATCTCATAACAATGGCGGCTTCTTCGCTATGTCTATCGAATTCTCCGATTTTCCCTCACTCTCTGCCTAATATCTCATCGCAGCCACTCCTCTCGTTCTCCCATTCCCTCAGGCCATTCATTTCCAAGTCGAAACCTATTGCCTCGCTACAACAGCATAAGAGAGATAACTCTGGATTTGTGGTGAAATCTCAGGCTCTTGATTTCTCCGGCACTTTCTTTGAAGGCGGATTCGGGTCGGACGATGACCCGACTTCTCCTTCCGGGTCGGGCGTCTCAACCGCCCTCGAGGACAAACCGGAACCTCAGTGCCCACCTGGGCTCAGACAGTACGAAACAATGGCGGTCTTGAGACCGGACATGTCTGAAGATGAACGCCTTGGTCTTACCCAGAAATACGAAGAGGTAATAAATTCTCCAAATCGTATACTCAATTAGAGAGAGAACTTTTTGAATCAGTAGACTGTTTGATCAGTAGAAACTAATCGTATACTCAATTTTCAGAATCCAATGTGGAAACTTTCTTTCATAGTTTATAGGTAAGAGATGATTAAAAAGTTGCATCTTGTGTCTGTTTATGCACATTGATTACAAACCAAAATCTTCTAGAAAATGGTTACATGTAGGTAGAGCTGAGTATTCACAAGTAAAGGGTTTAGCTTTCTAGGAAAAATCTCATCCTTTTGTGTGCTGTGAATTCTTCAAGTCCTAACCACTAGAAACTAGATAGGAGCCCCAAGTGCAATTACTTTACCATTTTACTCAAATTCTTGGTATGATGCTCGAAAGTTTGAAACGAGCCAATACACAGTTCCTCATATATATATATATATATGTGGATTCTTTAGGCTATATATAACATGATTATTCAGATCACGGTTCTGAAATGTATGTTGGCTTTGGTTACTGCATGATGTAGACTTCGAAAGATTTGATATATTGCTGGTTTTTTGTTTTGGGCAGTTGCTTGTGGCTGGAGGTGGAATGTATGTGGAAGTTTTCAACAGAGGAGTGATTCCATTGGCTTACAGCATCAGGAAGAAGAACAAAGCCGGAGAAACTAACACGTACTTGGATGGAATCTACCTTCTCTTCACTTACTTCACCAAACCCGAATCAATAACTCCACTCGAGACCGTTCTCACTGCGGATGACGACATCATCCGATCTTCTTCCTTCAAGATAAAGAAGAGGAAGTACAACTGAAGAAGCCATGAACATTTGTGTGTATGTGACAAAAGTTAGATTTTTTTTTTCCCTATGTTTCTCTCGAACAAAAGCAAATCTATCTTTATTTGGTGCATTGCTCTGTCAAGTTATATGTATTTTTATTTTTTTTGTCAAACATTTTATTTATTTTTTATTTTCCTTTTTTTTGGTGAATTGCTCTAGAGTAGTCAAGGTACACAAAGGCAACGAGGACGCCGATTGTCATCAAAATCAGTAATGATGGTTACTCCCTTGACATATGGATCCGACAAGTACCCCATCCAAACACATATGAATAATTCCTCTAGCGCAGAGGATGAAGAACTTAAGCATGTCACAATTTTCAAAGCAAACTGAAACGAGAGAAAGTGTTGCGCAGGGACAAACACACACGCATTCTCCGCATTTTTCATCTTCATGATCACATCATTTCAGATAGAATTTCTTGATGAGAGGAAAATTGCTGCTAAGCAGAGCAAGTGTTTAAGATCCTAGCCTGGTTTTAAACTTTCCACTATAAGAAATAATCAATCAAGCATGTCACATACAAATATATATATTAGATCTCCTCTCGTGTCGTGTGTTTATATTCCTTGACTAACAAAACAAACAGGACAACGTATCAATCCATTCTCATTACATTTGACACACCTCTCCCACCCTTCCCCCTTCGCCGCCGCCGCAACCTTACAGCTACCGCCGCACTCCAAACAAGGCAACCACCTTGCTCCTCCACACCCTTCACACGTGTGCCTCCCTTCCTCCCCTACTCTCTCCACACGTGCCCACCTCAACACTCTCCCTAACTTGCCGTTCTCATTCATCGCCGTCACTTCCGCCGCTCCTCCCACGTACCTCCCTTTCACAAACACTCTCGGCGGCGCCACCGTCTCCTCGTCTCGGAGAAGCTCCTTGAGCTCGTTCAGCACCCCGGCGTCTAGAGCCACGTCCCTCTCGTCCACCACCACTCCTTGCTGCTCCATGATCGCTCTCACACGCATGCAATCCTCGTACGTTCGACGCAATCCTTGCAACGACGTCGTGTACACCACCAATCCGTCGCCTCCTCCGGGAGGACACTTCTCCGGAAACTCCCTGAGCGGGTCCCAGTTCATCACCGGTTTCTTGTTCCCTTCTTTCTCCCTCCGTTCTCTGTCCCTCAGCACGAATATGTTCTCCTTCACCGACCGAGACCCCGAGTAGGACTGGGTCGACTCGTTCCGAGCTGACACCGTCCGAGTAAACTCGGGTCTTAGCTCGGACATGGACTCGATTTTTTTAAGCTTGGCCGTCGTCGTCGTCGGGTTTTGCGCGGCCATGACTTTTCTCGCACTCGCTTCGAGCTCGTCCAGTGTGTGGAACGATGCGCTTTTCCGCGGAAGCCGTCGTGGGGGAGTCGCGGGAGGTTTAACGGAGACCACTTCCGGCGGCGGTTTAACGGCTGCTGGTTTAAGGTGAGTTTCTAGAGATTTGCTGACCTCATCCCATGTTTTAGGAGCGTCATCATCACCATCCTCGATGACGGTAATTGGCACGGCGGCGCGTGTGGGTTTTTCATCATCCTCTTGTTCGAATTTGAGCCATGGCTCTTCGATGGCGTTGATATCAAACACCGCGAAACTTGACGGTGGTGGTTTGTAAACGTCGGCGACGACGTTGGCTTTCACATGCTTAGACGATGTACAACCCATTTTTCTAGAATTTTCTTTGAATGTGTGTTGTGTTTGTTAAATGAAGAAAACAAGAAAATGATGGGAAGCAGTTTGTGTGGTGTTAGACGTTTCTCTTATCTAAATATTTCCTGCATCAATTTGTATTCTTCCTATGACTTATCTGAGTCCATGAATATGTGAAACGATTACAATGAGATTTTCTACTAACGACCGCAAAGTGTTTATGTGGTTTCAGCGTAAGCTACGTGGCGTGTCCATCACAATCTTGTCAATAAAATCTTCCAATTGTCTCTCCTAAATGCAAAAAAATGTATAGAGGCCCAATAACATAAACAAAATCACCAGAAAATTACAGAAATTTTCGATTCGAAACCCAACAGCTGTTGATCTAAGCAACCGAATCTTCCTTGTTCGTCTTCTTCTTCTTCTTCTTGATTTTCTTAGCCGATTCCTCGCTTACTCCTTGGACGTCTTGTACAATCTGAGTATGATGCTTTCCCATCTCACTCTCGATGAAACTCTCGACGGCTTCTCTCACGATGAGCTTGTACGGATCTTGCGAAAGATCGAGATCCAACTCAGAGGAAGCTTCTTCTCGCGCCTTGACCTCTGTAATCTGATACAAACTCGACCGTTTCAGGATCCGATTTCGTGAGAGAAGCCGTCGTTTATATGTTTTATCACCGGTCGAGATTAAGAGCATCATTATTGGGAAAAACCCAAATGGGTTTCTTAACTAATATTTAATTATAAATTTGAAGTTAAGAAATTCCGTTATGAAACTTCTGTTTTTGCTGTTTTATTGCTAGAACTCTATTAGAGATTCTTAAAAAAAATTAATAATTTTGTTTTATTTTAAATAGAGTTTATTTTTTAATTAAACATAATTGACATAAAAACATAACATTTTAAACATAGATTTTGAAAAAAAAATGCAAAAAAATGCTCAATTTGGTTTTTTCTCTGATCTTGTCTATGAATCGCTTCATGTTCACCCACCGAATGATTCCAATTCATTAATATGTAAAAAAAAGTTTAATATGTAAAGATTCAAATTCGTTATGTAAAGATTCTAATTCATTAATATGTAAAAAAAATTTAAGAATTTTAAAGTTGAAGGTAAGAAAAAGTTTTAAAATTTTAAGTTAAAGTTAAGAAAAAGTAAAAAAAATTTGGAAAAAAAAAAAATCGGCGAATTAGGAGTTGACACGTAGCTAAAAATAGTGTAAGAACCCCCTTAAGAACCGGTTCTTAAAACTCTTATTTAAGAACCGGTTCTTACACTGTTCATAATTTTTTATTTTTTTATTTATTTTTTGGGTTAAGAACCCCCTTAAGAACCTCCTCTAATGATGCTCTACTATAGATCTAGGGCGGAGAGAGGAGCTTTCAGATCCGGACTAAATTCCGTTTTTGCCCTCTTTCCTCATATTTAAGAGACATTATATATATCTTACCCTTAAACGAGAAGACGCTTAAGTAAGTGTTGGGCCTGTCTACTTTGAAGCCCAATCAAATGTTGCATACACGTTTGGACTTAAGGTTTTGTTTCGAGGCCCATTGGTTTTCAGTCAACGCTTTACAATAAAGTCAGCTTCGTCTTCTAAAAGATAGGGCGCGAAAAACAACAGAAAGAAGAACAAGAAGAAACAGAGAGAAAAGAAAACACAGAGAGAAAGAGAGATCGTAGCTTTCTGCTTTCCTTGTCCATTGTATTTTCTTATTCTTCTAGGGTCAAGATCCAATTGCTTCTCTGTGAGATTTACCTGTAAACACAAGGAGCAATTTGGTGAGATACTTGTGATATCCACGATTGGGGAGTTTTCAATCCGATAGTACAAGATTCGCGAGGCAGTGCGAAGACTCCCCCGGACGTAGCCTAACGGTGAACCGGGTCAAAAGTCTCTCGTGTTAAAGACTAGGTTCTAATTCAAGTTCATCAAATCAAGCTCAAAGTCTTACAGTAAGCCGTTCATTCTCAGCCAATCACAATTGTGACGTCAATGCCACCTGGGCAAACGTTATAATTTGATTGGCTGTTGAAACTCATTTGTTTTTTTTTATTTCTCTCGATGATTATTTTCTAAAGCTCGAGAACCTCCGTCTTCAACATAGCTTCTCTCTCCCGAAGCTCCTCCACCTGACGACGAAGCTCACAGACGAAGAAATCGATGGGTAAGATAAAAGTATAAAACAAATAATCAGTTAAATACGCTTTTTTGGCATCGACTTCCCCAGGAATCCAAGAGAGGGGGAAACAATATTGACTACGACGAACCCTTAAAAGTTCGAGTCTTTGCGATTTCCGGATCGGATCCTTTTCACCCGATTCTCCGTTGCTCAAAGCTCTAGATCGTTTTTTTTTCCGATGCATTGAGCCGTAAAAAAATAGATGTTTTGTAGAAGAAGAAATCTGGTTCGGTCCCTGTCTGTTCATCTCAATGTTTACGATCTAACCCCAATGAATGCTTACGGTATTTGGCTCGGAATCGGGATCTATCACTCTGGTCTTGAAGGTAATTTTTTTTTATTCCCCCTATGATCTTTGTATGTGATTTCTCCAATTCTGGATTTGATTGTTCTTGGGTTGCCGAGAAACATGAGAAAAAAAAAATCAGAATGGAAAATGAAATTCTTTGTAAATCTGGTTGGATTGTCACATTGAATTGGGGGAAAATAGCTGAGAAAGATGATCATTCCCCCTTTTCTGTATTTTGCTGCTTGGTTTCTAAGAAAGTGATGAAGGATTTTTGGATCAGAAATGAGACTAAGTGGTTAACTTTGCCTAGGAAGATGAAAAAGATCTTTTGTTACTTTAGAATTGACTTTTGTGTCTTCCTGGAATTGACTTGAAACGTGTGGGATAATTGTGTTAGCTCAATCTGGGTTTGAACAATAAATCAACTGCGCAATAAGTTGTTAAAAAATCGGATATTGAATGTTCTATTGCTTCCATTGATCAACAGATCACGAACTCATTGTTCTTCCTTGGTTTTTTGGTTTATATGGTTTGTAGTTCATGGGGTTGAATATGGATACGGGGCACACGAGCAATCAAGCACTGGAATTTTCGAAGTGGAGCCAAAGAAGTGTCCCGGTTTCACCGTCAGGAAATCGATTCTGTTTGGTGAAACAGAGATGAAGGCAAAAGAAGTTCGAATATTTTTGGAGAAATTAGCAGAAGAGTATCAGGGAAACAAACACCACCTCATCACCAGAAGAAGAAGAAGAAGAATAAGAAGAAATCGTTGGAGAAGAAGAAGAGAAGAAATCGATGGAGAAGAAAAAGAAGAAGAAGATGAAATCGATGGAGAAGAAGAAAAAAAAAATCGATTTTTGTAATCGATTTAATCGTTGTTAAAAAAAAAAATGTTTTAGATCTAAGAGCAAAACGTCATAGTTTCATTTAACAGTGGGTTTAAACGTGATTTTAATGACCAAAATTTGTAAGTCGAAATGTTTTTTTGACAATTTTCCCAAATAGGAATATCACGACTTCCATAAATATTTGATCGCATATATTTAGGCTTGTAATTTCAATTTTTTAGAATCCGTGAAAAAACTATATATAAAAAAAATAGATAATCCTTGAGTTAGTGGCGCGTAAAACAGAATTCTACGTTTTTGACGTGAAAACAAGATTTAACTCTTTTTTTGGGAAAACGCGATTTTACATTTTTTGACGGGAAAATGGGATTTTACGTTTCTGACGGGAAAACGGGATTTTACGTTTTGAAGGGAAAACGAGATTTTACGTTTTGACGGGAAAACATGGTTTTATGTTTTTGATTTCGAAAATGAATTTTACGTTTCAGATAAGAAAACGGGATTTAACTTTTTTAAAAGGGAAAACGGGATTTTACAGTTTTGACGGAAAAATGGAATTTTACGTTTTGAAGGGAAAACGAGATTTTATGTTTTGAAGGGAAAACGAGATTTTATGTTTTTGATTTGGGAAATTTTTTTTACGTTTTTGATAGAAAAACTGGATTTTACGATTTTTGGCTGCAAAACAGGATTTTACTTTTTGGCGGGAAAATGAGATTTTACGTTTTTGAAGTGAAAATGAGATTTTACGTTTATAACGTGAAAACGAGATTTTATGTTTTTCAATGGAAAACAGTATTTTACGTTTATAACGTGAAAACTGGATTTTATGTTTTTGACGGGAAAACAATATTTTACGTTTTTGGCGAGAAAACGATATTTTACGATTTTTGCAGGAAAACATGATTTTACGTTTTTTGCGGAAAACATGATTTTATGTGTTTGATGGAAAAACAGGATTTAAATGTTTTTGACGGAAAAACGGGATTTTACATTTTTGACGGAAAACCAGAATTTTACGTTTTTGGCGGAATACATTATTTAACGTTATTCTCGGGAAAACGGAATTTTACGTTTTGGCGGAAAAATTGAATTTTACGTTTTTGATTGGAAAATAGGATTTTACATGTTTGAGGGAAAAATGGGATTTGACGTTTTTACGGAAAATGAGATTTTACCTTTTTGGCGGGAAAACATAATTTGAAGTTTTTGAAAGGAAAACAGGATTTTTAGTTTTTTTTTTACGGGAAAACAGAATTTTGCGTTTTTGGTGAGAAAACGGGTATTTTACATTTTCGCGGGAAAACATGATTTAATATTTTTGGCAGAAAACGGGATTTTACGTTTTCGCTGAAAACATGATTTGATGTCATTTGGAAAATGCAGATAAGTTAAACAACCTATAAAATTCAATTAATGCAGCACAATGTGCAGGGTCAATAAAAAATTGGGGATAAAATAACTAAGTGTTCGACCCTAAAGTCATTGTTTGCTCTTATTTAGTGAAATTTTGGGCTTAGCGTGTTTAAAACTATATAATAGAGTACCCAACCCCAGCGTACTCTTTAATAGTAGTTATGGAAATCGTTATATCCCTAACGTCCTATCAATACCCTTTTTTTTTTTTGCAGTAAATGCCTCATTATTTTCACCAACTTTGATTGGAAAAAAACTTGGCTACGAAACCTATCCATTGGATTGTTTTTTTCATTTTAATATTTTTAAAAAGCATACAATTATTTCTTATCTAAAAATAAAAACAAAGTATATAAAATATGAAATGTTATTTATTGCAAACACCACCAAACAATATAAAAATACAAATACACATCAATTTTCTTATATTTTAACTAACAAATAAATTATGTATGTTTTCAATAATTTAAAAATATTACACTATTTTGATGTATTAATACTCACAACGTTTTTGAAGTGAAAATGAGATTTTACGTTTATAACGTGAAAACGAGATTTTATGTTTTTCAATGGAAAACAGTATTTTACGTTTATAACGTGAAAACTGGATTTTATGTTTTTGACGGGAAAACAAGATTTTAAGTTTTTGGCGAGAAAACGATATTTTACGATTTTTGCAGGAAAACATGATTTTACGTTTTTTGCGGAAAACATGATTTTATGTGTTTGATGGAAAAACAGGATTTAAATGTTTTTGACGGAAAAACGGGATTTTACATTTTTGACGGAAAACCAGAATTTTACGTTTTTGGCGGAATACATTATTTAACGTTATTCTCGGGAAAACGGAATTTTACGTTTTGGCGGAAAAACTGAATTTTACGTTTTTGATTGGAAAATAGGATTTTACATGTTTGAGGGAAAAATGGGATTTGACGTTTTTACGGAAAATGAGATTTTACCTTTTTGGCGGGAAAACATAATTTGAAGTTTTTGAAAGGAAAACAGGATTTTTAGTTTTTTTTTTGCGGGAAAACAGAATTTTGCGTTTTTGGTGAGAAAACGGGTATTTTACATTTTCGCGGGAAAAAATGATTTAATATTTTTGGCAGAAAACGGGATTTTACGTTTTCGCTGAAAACATGATTTGATGTCATTTGGAAAATGCAGATAAGTTAAACAACCTATAAAATTCAATTAATGCAGCACAATGTGCAGGGTCAATAAAAAATTGGGGATAAAATAACTAAGTGTTCGACCCTAAAGTCATTGTTTGCTCTTATTTAGTGAAATTTTGGGCTTAGCGTGTTTAAAACTATATAATAGAGTACCCAACCCCAGCGTACTCTTTAATAGTAGTTATGGAAATCGTTATATCCCTAATGTCCTATCAATACCTTTTTTTTTTTTGCAGTAAATGCCTCATTATTTTCACCAACTTTGATTGGAAAAAAACTTGGCTACGAAACCTATCCATTGGATTGTTTTTTTCATTTTAATATTTTTAAAAAGCATACAATTATTTCTTATCTAAAAATAAAAACAAAGTATATAAAATATGAAATGTTATTTATTGCAAACACCACCAAACAATATAAAAATACAAATACACATCAATTTTCTTATATTTTAACTAACAAATAAATTATGTATGTTTTCAATAATTTAAAAATATTACACTATTTTGATGTATTAATACTCACAACTATTATGTAGACTACATCTAAAACCAAATTAAATTATTTTTATCTCATATGATTTCAAACGTTTTTGACGGAAAAACGAGATTTTACATTTTTGACGGAAAACCGAAATTTTACGTTTTTGTCGGAATACAGTATTTAACGTTTTTCCCGGGAAAACAGGATTTCACGTTTTGGTGGGAAAACTGAATTTTATGTTTTTGACTAGAAAACAAAATTTTACCTGTTTAAAGGAAAAATGGGATTTGACGTTTTTGCGGGAAATGAGATTTTTATTTTTAAACGTTTTTGCGAAAAACCAAATTAAATTATTTTTATCTCATATGATTTCAAATCAAAACCTCACAAAAACATTTATAAATATCTGACCCTATTTGTGCGGTACTCACCTAGTCTATATATAAAGATATATAAAGAGAGAAAAGGCCGGGAAAAAGCTCAAAACCCTAGCCGTAAGTCCATAACTGAGTTGCTCTCTCAATTTCGATCAAAGAGCAGAGCCGAGCTCATCCAAAGCCCATTAGCCTCTCTCTCTCTCTCTCTCTCTCTCTCTCTCTCTCTCTCTCTCTCTCTCTCTCTTGTTTCAAATCCTTTGGCTTCCCATCGTCGGTCGTATCGTTCCCGCCGCTACAATCTGGGTATCTGATTCTCCCCTGAGTCTTTCATCTTAGATCTCGCGTTGTTTACTTGTGGATCTCGTTCTTCAGTATTTTTTTGTGTTTTTCTTTGTGTTCGTATTGTTTCCATTGCTGATTGATATTTTTCTTCTCTAGTCGAAAAGGATATGGATAATAATTCTTTGATGCTGATTGACAACAACGGCTCTTTTGAGATTGATGACCAATCCCATATGGATATCGACCATTCCCTGGCTTTGGTCACGCCCACAAGGCCCAGTGAGGATGGACAACCTACTGCAGATACTGATGATGGCTTGCTTCCTACACAACCCGGCAAGCGCAGGAGGAAGAAGTCTATGGTCTGGGAGCACTTCACCATTGAAACTGCTAGCCCCGGATCTACCAAAGCTTGTTGCAAGCACTGCAGGAAATCTTTTGCCTACATTACTGGCCAAAAGTTGGCAGGAACTAGCCACCTTAAGCGTCACATTCAATTGGGTATATGTCCAATGACCCGAGACATCCACCCTCACCTCACTCAAATCTCTGAAACCAAACCTTCTCCTCCCAAAAAACGCCAGAGGTCTTCTGCTACTTTTATGAACTTCCCTCTAGATCAAGATCGTTGCTACAATCAGATGGCAAAGATGATTATCATGCATGATTATCCCCTCCACATGGTCGATCATTCTGGATTTACTGCTTTCGTGCAGGCCCTTCGTCCCCAGTTCACTATGGCCAGCTTCAATACCATTCATGCTGATTGTGTCACTATGTACTTGTCCGAGAAGCAAAAACTGATCAACTTCATCAGTGAGATTCCTGGCCAGGTAAACCTCACCATAGATTTGTGGACATCAAATCAATCACTGGGTTATGCCTTTGTTACGGGACACTTCATTGATAGGGACTGGAATCTAACTCACAGGCTTCTAAATGTTGCCGTTGTTCCTTCCCCTGATTCGGATTTTGCTTTAAATCAGCCTATTGCAGCTTGTTTATCCGACTGGAATCTCGAGAGAAGGCTTTCCAGCCTCACTGTTGGCCAATCAGTAGTAAATAAAACCTCTATTGAAAACCTCAGATGCTGTTTGTCTGCCAGGAACCAGCATGTAATGAATGGTCAGTTGTTGCTGGGGAATTGCTATGCCCGCCTCCTAACCAGTATGGCGCAAGATGTGCTTGGAGCTGAGGATCTTGAAACTCCCATTAAAAAAATCCGTGATAGCGTGAAGTATGTTGAAACCAAAGACAGTGGCGGAGAGAGGTTTGATGAACTCAAGAGACAACTTCAAACCCCTTCTACAAAAGATCTCCGCATTGACAACCAAACGAAATGGGACACAACTTACAATATGTTATTGGCTGCCTGTGAACACAAAGAAGTGTTTTCTTGTTTGGGAAACTGCGATCGTGATTATAAAATTTCAACATCTCCTGAAGAATGGAGAAAGATCGAGATTCTTTGCTCGTGCTTGAAGATCCTTTTTGACGCGGCTAATGTTTTGACTGGCCCAACCCGATTGACAGCAAACGATTTGTATCATGAAATGACAAAGCTTCAGCTAGAGCTAAGCCACGCAGCCGTGAGTGAAGACCCAGATGTCAGAAACCTGGCGAACCCACTGAGAGAGAAGTTTGACGAGTACTGGAGAGGATGCTTCCTGCTTCTGGCAGTTGCGGTGGTGATGGATCCGCGCTTCAAGATGAAGCTTATTGAGTTTAGTTTCTCTAAGGCTTATGGCGAAGATGCTGAAAAATGGATCAGGAGTGTTGATGATGGTGTACATGATCTGTACCATGACTATGCTGAACAAAGTCACTCCCTGCTGGATGCTTATGTGGGCCACGGGAATGATGGCTTTTCTGAAACAGATATGTCTCAAGTTCACTTCCATCATGAATACCACCATTCAAATGGGATTTCACATGATCAAATATATGAACAGCCTGAAGGTGGCAACCCGCTGAATGAAAAACCAAGACACCATGTTTTAGACGGTCATGAGTCGCAAGAGGCTGCTCAGACTCAGGTAAACCAACTGGCAGTAGAGTCCTTACCCCATGCCCAAGAAGAGAAAATTGCAGAGCCTCTTCTCCAGGAAGATCAGTCAGGTGGGATGGGACCACAGGAGAATCAACCAATGGAAGGACTATCTGGAGAAGGTCAGCAAACGGGAACAGTGTCTGTGGGAGGCAATACCACACATGGAGTAGAAAAAGAAGGTCGTCTGGTGGATGCAGTTACACAGGCGAACCATATCGTGGAAGAGCTGTCGGAAGAGAGCAAGCCAATGGAGGAAACACACCATGCGACCCAATCGGTTGAGGAGATGACCCATGAGACCCAGCTGGTTGAGGAATTTCCATGTGAGAGCCAACCTTCTGAGAACACACCCCTGCAGAGCCAGCTAGTGGAAGAAGTACCAAAGGAGAGTCAGCCAGTGGAGGATATACCGCCTGAGAGACATCCCGCCGAGCTAATGCTGCTGGAAAACCAGCACGCGGAGGATACAGATATGACTCAAGACAGCCAGCCGGAGGAAGGAAATGTGCCTCAGACACAGCCAGTGGAGGAAATCCTCGACGACACTCCTGTTGAAGATGTGGTGCAGGAAGAAATACCACAGGTGAGCCTGCCAGTGGAGGATATGCCGCCTGAGACCCATCCCATTGAGGAACTGCCGCTGGAAGACCAGCAAGAAGACGGCAAGGATATAACCCACGACATGCAGCCGGTGGAGGAAATGCTGGAGGACACTCAACCAGTGGAAGAAGTGGCTCAGGAGGCACAACTGGTGGATGAGAAGCATGATGACATGCAGTCTGTTGAGGAAGTAGGACATGAGACACAGCCGGTGGAGGAAATGCTCGAGGACACTCAACCAGTTGAGGAAGTAGCTCAAGAGGCACAACTGGTGGAGGAAATGCTCGAGGACACTCAACCAGTTGAGGAAGTAGCTCAAGAAGCACAACTGGTGGAGGAAAAGCATGATGACATTCAGCTTGTTGAGGAAGCAGGACATGAGACCCAGCCAGTAGAGGGAATACTAGAGGACACTCAGCCAGTTGAGGAAATGGTACAGGAGGCACAGAAAGTGGAGCGAATTCCCGAGCTCAGGGAAAATCCACAAAACGCTGATGGTCTTTTTCGCCAAGAGTTTCCTCGGGAAGGCGAAGCTGTGCAACAAGAGCAGCAATCAGATGAGGGTATAGCCTCAGAGCAACATCCCTCTGCGGTCCAGCATGTAGAAGAGGCACAAGATGATTCTCTAGCACATGCAATGCCACAGGAAGAAGCTGCGTTTACGGTCTCTCAAGAAGGTCACCACGTTGACGTCCTTCTTCAGGAAGGCCACCACCTTGAAGCATCTTCGCAGGAGTTTCCCCTCATCACCATTGGAGATGGGTTCTCAGACTTTGAGCTTTACATCTCTGAGGTAGGCAGTCACCAGCAGATGAAATCGGAGCTCGACCAATACCTGGAGGAATCTCTGATACCGCGATCACAGGACTTTGAGGTTCTGGGCTGGTGGAGCCTGAACCGAACCAAGTACCCAACCCTCTCCAAGATGGCAGCTGATGTCTTGTCCCTACCCTTTTGCACAGTCTCTCGTGATTCTGTTTTTGATACGGAGGTGAAAAAGATGGACAACTACAAGAGTTCCCTTGGACATGTGACTTTGGAAGCTCTCTTCTGCGCCAAGGACTGGTTCAAGCACGGCTCCTCCACTTCCACCTCAGAGAACAATCTGAAGAGGGAATCTTAAGGTTTCCTTTCTATCATTCCTTGTCTTTAGATTTAGTTTTAGCTTACTATATTGTGTTGTAGCCACTGTAGGATAATCTGGATTTTTAGCCTTGTGTTTGCTTATGCTCTTTTTACCATATGTCTCTTTCGGGGTTGTTGATGTCTGTTGTGATGAAGCTGACATGGTTTGAGGTTAATAGAAATCATTTTGCTTTCAATCTTCTGGGTCAGTGGTGAGATCTTCATATATATAATATCTCTTGTTTTCTATGGTATTCAAGCTGATGATCTCAGATTTGTGGGAGATGTTACGATAGATTTTGGTTAAAATGACATGAAGAGAGACGAGATCTCTGCCTTTTTTAAGAAAAATGTTTCTTACTTACTATTTCTTTGTTGCGAAGAAGAGGATTCTCATGAAATCGTCGAAATATTAAAGTTTTATATTAAGAAGCATACAATCCAAATTCATTATCTATTCAATTGTTTAAATAAATTAATCTCTATAATATGATTTGTGAGACGATGGGACATTAAATGCCACCTGTGAAGTAATAGTTTTTGCAGGTGTTTATATGTTTTGTTAAGTATTTAGATCCAGCTATGATCCGATTTCAATCTTGGTTTGTTCTAGTTCTAGTTTCAATTTTGCGGAATGAAAAACTAAACACACGAAACCAAATTGTTCACCCAGTTCCCGTGAGGTACATCTGGGGGTGGAACCAAACCACCATGCATTCACTAGCAATCTTTCCGATACAAGTAATCTCACCAACTTGATCTATGATCGCAGCTATTACCGGAGCAAGCACGCAGCTTGGAACCGGCGGCAATTCTTTGTCGGAAGAGAGGAGGGAGACTATGCAAACAGTCTCCGTCGAAGACCACGCAACCTGCAGCCTGGATCGAGCTCCCGTCGATCGCCGGAGAAGAAGACCTGAAGCTTCACCACCGCGAGTCTTCTTCCTCCTCGTGCTCTGTTTCTCTCTTTTTTCCTTTCTTGTTATTCTGTTGCAGGTTAGTTAGAGACGAGGCTGAGCTTTAGACTTTATAGGTATGTTACGTTTGGGCCGTAATGACTTTAGCCCAACTCTTGTAATTTCCGTTTGTGATCTAAAGCCCATTAGTCTCATTCTGTTTCCAGCTCAATGTCAGCTCACTTGAGCTTAGACTGAAAACGGCAACACTTCACATGTTTAATATATAGGAAGAAACGCCAGTGAGATTGAGTTTGGCAACTTTGTTTGCTCACTTATCATATTCCATTTCATCCACACACTCTGAATATGGAACAAGTATATATAGGTCTAGGGTCGGATTATGTCGAATCTGAACATATGGAAGTCTCTCTTTGACAAATAAACCGAGGATGCATGGACTCAAAATGTGATGAGGGAAGAGATTTTGTCTGACATGCTTCACCCTATAAAAAAAAAAAAGAGTAGAAAACTACTAGTTTCTTCTTGCTTCTATCTATCGGATTATAGCTTCTTTTAATTTATATAATGGAATTAGATTTCCGTTTTTGTTGCTGGCAATCAAAACAATTGTTGTTTACTTTTAATGATCATAAAATATTAGAGTTTGCTTGAGAATCAGTCGAAATATAATGTTTTCTCTAAAACGTTGTAGTTAACATAAATATGTTAAAAATTTGCTTGAGGATAACCGGTCGGAAATGTTCTACTTCGTAGTAACAAGAACCAAAACGACTCATTTCTTGTGCAGCAAATAGTTCTCTTTTTCTGGTGAGTAATTAAAAATTTAAAATATACATACGATGTGTAGACAAAGTTACAAGTAGTAGTATCTCAATTAGTACTTGTAACTCTAGCTACACGCAAATTTATACATCTATCGGCAAAGAGAGTTTTTGAAATGATGTGGTTTTTCGTCGAATACTCTAATTTTCATATTGTTTTGAATTTATTGAGAGATAAAGAAGCATATTTAACAATACAACATTGTTTAAAAACAATTACATTTTTTTTTGTCTTGTGTTTTAATGTTTGGTACGAGGTCGGCCCTGAACCAAGTCCATTGAAACATTTGTCTTGACCCCCATTTTTTTATTTCATTTTTTGACCCAAAAAAAAACCTTTAAATTGACCAAAGGCCCCCAAAATTTCAGGGCCGACGCTGTACGAGAATTGTGCAAAACAAAATGTCTTACATTTATATGCTTCTGAAATATGTCTTATCTGACTGTGTTTATCTCTTTTTATTAGAACATTTTGGAAGTAGCCCAAAAACAGAACAATGATGTTCAATGGGTCATTCCATTGGACCCTACCTATGACTTTAACATTGACAATGGAGGACAAGGGCATGTTGTCCCTCTTGTCTATGTAGCTCTTGCCGATCTAACTTTTGGCGATATTGATGTTGACAATCTCCTTGAAGGTGTCAATTCGATATTGAAGTTCCCAATGCACATATTCCACCTCCACCACCGGTTCCACCTCCACCATCGGTTTAAATCCAGAAATAGAAAGTTTACTAATTTCGAAAAAAGTTTAATTTATGTAATGGACCCATTTTGCTGACAGTCGGAACAATTGTTACTTATTTAATTCGAAGTTTAATGATCTGATAAACCAAATATGTTAAAATCCAATCTGGATAAACCGAGTTTTGCTTTACATGTTTTTAATATAGTTTAAATCTATTCACAACCAATTGTTATTCAATGATTAATTTGAAATCCATTTTAAAAATCCAATGTTATTGATTCTTGTATTTATAATCCCTTCGTTAAAGGAGTTTGAAATCCATTGTTCAATTAAAGATTTGAATAAGCTAATTAAAATCTTACGTTATTCATGTTTAAAAGATTCTTACAAAAGATTTTAGGTAAAAGAGTTTAACTGAATTTAAAGTTAATTTTATGTGTAAAATATAGCAATCAAAATCTAACATTTTACCCTCAGATTTGCAATCTTTCGTGACATCCTCTTTCATTTTCCTCCATATTTTCCCTCCTCACTTTTCTATCTCTTTTCCCTCCTCAATTTCTTTATTTTCCCTCCTCCATTACTCAATTTAGTATTTACCTTTGCCACATCTCTCTCTTTTTCCTGGTCACATCTCTCTCTCCTCCCTCTCAGTACGTTCTTCTTCACACAGAAAACTGATTTATTATTGTTTATTGGTAATTTTTCTGGATTAGAAATCGTAATTCGTCTTTCTGATTTTTGTTTTGGTGTTGAGGATTATGAGTGTTATAGTACATGTTAATTAATTGCCTGAGCCGGATCAGTCTTTTGTGGTTTACACAGATACTTCACGGATGGGATTGGGATGCGTTCTGATGCAGCAAGGGAAAGTAATAGCTTACGCTTCAAGACAGTTGAGAAAGCATGAGCAGAATTACCCTACTCACGATTTGGAAATGGAGAAGTGGAGAAGTTTTTTTTTTTAATTCTATTTTACGTCGAAGGTAAGTTTTTTTATAACTGTAAAAAACTTTTAAAATTATTTAATTTTTTTGAATTTTTTTGATTTTGTTGAAATTTTTTGAAATTTTTGGACTCGAGAAATCATTCTGAAGTCTCCACTAGCGAAATGTAAGAGACTTCATTAGTGAAGTCTGATATGAGACTTCATTAGTGAAGTCTACCCAATTTTATGACTGGAATATACCATTAAGGGAATTATGGTATATTGATACACAAATCCGGACGGGTTATCGGGTATGAGCGCGAACCCATAGTTTTCGTTATATTTTTCGCGCCTTCATATGAATAAGGAGACTTCATTTTAAAGTCTCTACACAAAAATAATGTGAAGTCTCCTATGAGACTGCATTACGAAGTCTCGATAGAAAACCCTAGAAACAGTCAACACTGCACAGACAATTAATCGACAGATATGAGACTTTTTGTTGTTGGAAAATGATCGATAAAGCCGATAAAACATAGAACATAGAAGGGAATAGTCTTAAACAACAAGCAAAAACTACTCAAACAAGTAGTTAGATAGGGAGTTTTTTTGTGTTGGTTACCAAATTAGAACAACTTAAACGAGCTTAAATATACCTATTCAAGCTCTCATACTTCCTCTCTAGCGCCTCATATTTCTTCTCAAGATCGTCAAACTTATACATCAGATGCACAACGCCCAGCCCAACATCGAACTGCTCACCTCCGTCCTCCTTTTCTTTCTCCTTTGCGAGATCATCCCACTGGAGTTCCATTTGAAAGATGGTTGCTGCGTGATCCGAGATGCGCTCGCGGCATCCAATTCCTTCTTCATCTCAGTATTCTCCTCCTTGATCTTGGAAAACTCGTCACACAATGCCGGAATCCACCACCTCCTGAAACTGCAGCCTTGACCGGTACCCTACAAGACATAAAAAATTATCTTACACTCCAATCACTACCCTAATTTACAGAAACAATGAAGACTCTATAAAGAAGACACTTACATCTGAAATCTAATAGGGACAACTGAAGTAAAGCTTGCCCCTTGTGGATGGATCATTAGATGTGGCAACTTGGACCGCTGCGCCACAATCACACGCCTGAGGGACGCCCTTATACAACTCCGACATTTAGAGAGAGATTGGTCTGGCCGTATTAGAGAGAGAGAGATTTGTGAAAAATAGAGCAAAAACGGCTTATATATGGGTGCTAAGACTTGGGTTAGGTTAAAAGTTCGCGTTTTAGGAGATTTCGTTTTGAAGTCTCTCTATGCCCTAAACCCCGCGTTTACATAACTTATGTCGAGGAGACTTTACTGTGAAGTCTCCCTTTACCTTAAACACAAAAAATAGGCTTTTCAACAATTTATGTTTACAATCCCTACTAATTACCTACATTCCTCATGAAAATAGTCTAATATATACAAAACGTAACAACTATATCAACAATCGGCAGTTTTCTATCCAAAACATATAAACACTAAGTCTAACCGTAAAGACATATTACATAGATGGTAACTCATTGTCTAACCTCTTATGCCAATCCAAACAAGATTTACCTCACATGGTTTAGGTTTATGAAATTATATTTTTAAATCATGAGCTTCGATATAAAATGAATTATCTATGAAATTTTTTGATCAAAATAATTTTTAATTATTTTTTAATTAAAATATAAAATTTAATTGCAGCTGGAGAGTCTCCCAGAGTGTTACAGGTTTAGAACATAATTAACGTTACACAGTTTAATTATATGCATTTTTTTTTTGAAATTTTACTTTAAATACCTCACCTACGATCAAACTTAATTTATGAATCAAAAATTTTGATCGAAATGTTTTTTATTTTTTTAATATATTAAATATAGCAATCACGTGACTTCAATGGTGAAGTCTCTCTTCGCCCTAAACTAGACTTCGTTGTGAAGTCTCTGTGTATTTTTGGGGCTTAGAACATATCATCAACCTTACATGCTTTAATATTATGTTTTAAAAAAAAAAATTAATTTATAAAGTTGATATTTGCCTTAACTTAATTTCTGTATAATACTTTGCATTCAAATTATTTTTTAATGTTTTTCTAATTTAAATATAAGATTTAAATACAACAGACACTTGAGGATGAAGTCTCAGAGCATCATTATCGGTGACCCCTACACACGGGGTCATCCGAATTTTTTTTTTTTTTTTTTTTAATTTTTTATTAATTTTTTTTTAAAAAAATAAAAAAATAATAATTTTTTAATATCGTAACGAATCAGAAAGCGACACGTCATCACAAATCGGATGACACGGCGCGCGCGGGTGTCACCGCAGAGACACACAGACACCCAGTTCATCCACGTGTCGCTTCCTCATTTGTCCAAAAAAAAAAAAAAAAAAAAAATTAAAAAAATCGGATGACCCCGTGTGTAGGGGTCACCGATAATGATGCTCTCAGAGTTTTGGAGAAGTCTCATCTGAGACTTCACGCATGAAGTCTCCAGGCGCGAGGGCTGAAACGGTAATTGCGGTCTCCGCTTTTTTGTTTGCAAATAAGGGTGGTAACCGTAATTTTGCTACCCAAGAGTCTAGTTTTGCATTTGTTTCAATTTGGGATCTAGTTTTGCTTTTAAAATCAATCTGGGATATAGTTTTAGCAATTTGCCCAAATATTTAAAATGTTTAAATAATTGAATCATTTTAGCGTTTCGGCCTTCTATCTGGTTTCGTCCACCGACTCGCCCGAGTTCACTCGGCTGAAATGGTCTCTCACTCGTTCTACGGCCATTGCCTTGGACGCCGAATGGAAGCCTCAGAGCTCTAATTCGTCGTCTTCTTCGTTCCCAACAGTCACTCTCCTCCAAGTGGCATTCCGACTCCGTCATGCCACGGGTGATTGTTGCAGCATGGATGTGATGGTAATTGGATAATTTCTGAGAACAAACAGCTCTACTGGATAATTTCAAACTCCTTTAAAAGCATTCCGACTCCGTCATGCCACGGGTGATTGTTGCAGCATGATGGTAATTGAATTTTGGCAGTGCATGATGCCATCAGCTCTACTGGGAGGTAAGTCACTCACCCATCTTTGACCGTTTTGCATATATACCATATTTACTCTTTATATTTGCTCTTTATTTTCCGTTGTTTTGGCAGGTTGAATTTTGAAAAGCAGGAGCTGAGAGAGGAGGTCGTGAAACTAGGAGTCGAGCTCTCGCTATATGTGGCACAATCGATGTTCTTGCTGTGTGATGAAGGCATGAGCCAAGGCGATGTACAAAGGAACACAAAATTGTAGATTATGTAGTGATTGATCTCTTATAACTGTCACAAAACTTTTGTAGAAACAGTTTTCAAGCCAAATCTCAGATTCTCAGAAGCTTTTTCTTTTCACAAAAGATATATCTATCTATCTATCTATCTATCTATCTATTATTCGGTCCAGTAATATATGCGAATGTTTTGAAGACACGTGGCAAACATGGCTCGCTCGTAACGGTAACTGGGCAGTGAGCAGTGGAGCAGCGTCGGGCCCACACGTGTGTTGAGGTAATCGTGACCCATTTTGTTTTTAACTCTCGAATTATTTACTTGTGTTAATTTAAAATTTAAATATATGGTCAGGTCATATTATTTTATTGTCCGATTAAAGCCACCGGCCATACTGGAAAGAGGACCCAATCCTAAATGCTATTTTATGTTTGTTATATAGAAAGAGGACCCAATCCCATCCATGATTCCATGTGCAACGGCAATAATCTCTGTTCAAGTTTCCGAAAAGTTAAATGTTCCTCCAGTAATTAGGTTCGTCTCATCTCTCTAAATAAATTAATTTTCACTTTAATTAATTTGTCTGTAATCACACGTGGCAAGATTTCATTGCATACCCTTGTTTAAAGGCTAAGGAGCGCGTCTATTTAAAGGAAGAGCTGCTTCTAACAAAAATAAATCTTCCCCTTGTTTATTTGGTATCTCATCATCTTCTTCATCATCATTCACAGATAATTAATCGCCCATCTTTGCAAAAATTGTGGTCTATCGATTCTCCATTTCCCGATCTTCGTTCTCTTCTCTGTTTCGTAACCCTTTGTTCATTTCGGGAATTTCTTCTAAGGTTCGATTGATGGCGTTTAAGATGAATTTCTTCTAGGTTTCGGGAGGGTGTTGATTTAGTTGGTGTTGGATCTTCCGATCGATTTCATGGAGGGGTGTCTCTTGTTGATGCCCGTACGAGAAGATCTATGTTGTTTCTTTGTTTAGATTAGGATTAGAGCTTTTTTTCTAGCAAATGTCTGTTGCTGATGTTGCTTTGAGCCCGATTCATAGAGGATCGGGGTTTTCGTTTGGTCACCAACAATCGCAATACTCCGTCAAATCGGTTTTGGTGTTCCTTAGTGTTTCTGGTTCTACGATGCCTATGCTCATCTTGGAGTCTGATTCAATAGCCGAGCTGAAGCTTAGGATCCAGACGTGTAATGGTTTTAGGGTAAGAAGACAGAAACTGGTTTTCAGTGGTCGAGAGCTCGCCAGGAACGCCTCACGTGTGAAGGACTATGGCGTGACCGGTGGTAGTGTGTTGCATTTGCTGCTTAAGCTCTATGATCCGTTGCTTGTCACTGTGATTACCACTTGCGGTAAAATCTTCGAGTTTCATGTGGATCGCCGTAGAGATGTTGGGTATCTGAAGAAACGGATCTCCAAAGAAGGGAAAGGGTTTCCTGATGTTGATGATCAAGAGATCTTCTTTAAAGGGGAGAAGCTTGATGACAACAGAATCATAGATGGGATTTGCAAAGATGGAAACTCTGTAATCCATTTCCTGGTTAAGAAATCCGTGAAAAGAGAAGATGCTGCTTCTGGCAAAGACTTCTTGTTAGAACCTGTTGTTCTCAATCCTGCTGTGAAACTGCCTAAGGTTCTCGAGGATATGATTGACCGCACGGTTGATGGTTTAAACAAAGGTAATCCACCAGTGAGATCAGCTGAAGGAACGGGAGGGACATACTTGATGCAAGATTCTTCTGGTCTCAACTATGTGTCTGTCTTCAAGCCCATGGATGAGGAACCAAAGGCTGTGAACAATCCTCAGCAGCTTCCTGTGTCATCAGACGGTCAGGGATTGAAGAGAGGAACTAGAGTAGGACAAGGGGCAACAAGAGAAGTTGCAGCTTACTTATTAGATCATCCAAAAAGCGGACCGAGATCTTTGTCTAGAGAAGTTATGGGTTTTGCCGGTGTGCCACCAACCGCTATGGTCAGAAGCTTTCACAAAGTGTATAACTACCCAAAGGGAGTCGGCAGTTCTACTACAAAAGATGCCAAAGTTGGTTCTTTGCAAATGTTCATGAAGAACAATGGAAGCTGCGAAGACATTGGCACTGGAGCTTTTCCTGTGGAAGAAGTGCATAAGATAAGCGTCTTTGACATAAGAATGGCAAACGCAGATCGCCATGCCGGAAACATATTGACCGGGAAAGGCGAAGACGGCAAAACCATTCTAATCCCCATCGATCATGGCTATTGCTTGCCGGAGAATGTAAGTTATCATTATAATTCGTTCCACATATTGTACAAGTGAAACTAAGTTATTGAAATGGGTATGCAGTTTGAAGATTGCACATTCGAGTGGCTTTACTGGCCGCAAGAAAAAGTCCCGTTTTCTTCAGACACTCTCAACTACATAAAGTCGCTAGACTCTGAACAAGACATTGCGCTTCTGCAACTCAACGGTTGGGACGTTCCTGAAGCTGTCTCACGCACACTACGTATCTCCACGATGCTTCTGAAGAAAGGCGTTGAGAGAAACCTAACGGCGTATAAAATTGGAAGCATAATGTGCAGAGAAACAGTGAACAAAGACTCTGAGATTGAAGAGATAGTGAGAGAAGCTCAGAACGCGGTGTTACCTGCGTCGAGCGAGGCTACGTTTCTTGAAGCTGTCTCTATGGCCATGGATCGTCGTCTGGACGAGCTAACTAAGTAAACTTTCTAAGTACATAATAAAGATTGGTTTTCCTGTATGTATGCATGTATTTATGTATGTTTTGATGGTTTTAAAAAACGTTGATAGGCTCTTCTTCTTGGATAATTTTTTTCTTCCATGAAAGAGAAGCCTTTAAGCTTTTGTGTCTTTTTTTCTTCAAAATCCTAATAAATAAAACGGTGCGGATCGATTGCTCATAAAAGGATACATCAAACCGAATCAAAATTTGAAAATGGATTTATTTTGAAAAACTACAATCAAATTCTATGGGCCTGGACGAAAGTGGGGACATAGTAACTAGTATTAGGGGTATTTCTGTCATTTTCCTCTAGTGATATTCTTTGCAAGTTGGATCCAACCAAAGTAACATAATTATTTTCTCACATAGAGCAATTTGTATTTTCTTTAAATTAGATATTTATTTCTTAAACAAGGCTTCGAATAAAAGAGCAAATCTCACTGAAAACGAACTACACACTCTCTCACCCAACTACATGTGGAAAAAAAAATACACAAAAACAAAAAAAATGTTCATGTCACTTTGGAAGAAAATAAAAAACATTCTTGAGTAATGCAATAAGCTGGTAATGAAATGAAAATAGAGGCTTTAATGTTCGTGTCTTTTGTCCTTAGAAGGCATAATAAAAAAAGTTTATCGCTTTTGGTTTTCGCAGTGCATCATCATAATAATTCCACTGTACTCTACTCTCTCGCAGTCTCACTATCACTCTCTTCCTTCAACGCTATCTTCGGCTCCAAACACTCTCCGGCAATGGCCAAGCCTCACGGTGGTCGTCGTCGCCCTTCAAACCGTACCAATCTAGCTTCTTGCGCCGTCGCTACCGTCTTCTTGCTCTTCTTACTCGCCGTCCTCCTTATCGTTTACTTCACCGTCTTCAAACCAAAAGACCCCAAGATCTCCGTTAACGCCCTCCAACTCCCGTCATTCGCCGTCTCCAACAACACCGCTAACTTCTCCTTCTCTCAGTACGTCGCCGTTAGAAACCCTAACCGCGCCGTTTTCTCTCATTACGACAGCTCCATTCAGCTCCTCTATTCGGGTAATCAAGTCGGGTTTATGTTTATACCCGCCGGTAAAATTGACTCCGGGAGGACTCAATACATGGCCGCCACTTTCACCGTCCAATCTTTCCCCATTTCTCCTCCTTCCTCCTCCGCCATATCCACCGTCTCCGCCGCCGTGGTTCCAGAATCTTCGGTAATGCCAGGTCCTCCAGATTTCACCGTAACTCCGGGCTCTCCGAAATTTCCAGATTCGCCGGATTTTCCCGGAGATCCAGAAACGCCAGATTTTCCAGGGAATCCGGGTCCGCCGAGTTTTCCGAGAAACCCAGGATCACCGATTTTGCCGAGAAATCCAGGTTCACCGGATTTTCCAGAAAATCCTCCGCGAAATATGGGTCCACCGGGTTTTCCAGGGACCGGAGCTCCACCGGGTTTTCCTGGGACCGGAGCTCCACCGGGCTTTCCTGGGACCGGAGCTCCACCGGGCTTTCCTGGGACCGGAGCTCCACCGGGTTTTCCAGGGACCGGAGCTCCGCCGGGTACGCCGGTGGGATTCGGCGGAGGGACGGGGCCAACACTCGGGGATGGATATGCGAATCCGGGTTTCGGGTATGCAAGTCGGGTCGGACCTACGATGGAGATAGAGTCGAAGATGGAGTTAGTGGGTCGGGTCAAAGTATTGCACGTATTTACGCATCACGTGGTTGCTAAATCGGATTGTCGGGTCACCGTCTCTATAACCGATGGTTCCGTCTTGGGCTTCCATTGCTAATTTCTCTTCTTTTTTTTAATTTAGTTTTCACCCTTTTTCACTAATTTTTTTTTTGTTTCAGCTCCTTTTATGTTTGAGGAAATTAATTAGAAATTGTAAAAATGTATGTGTTTCCCCTAAAAAAGAGTAAGTTCATAATTTTGTTTTTGCTGTGTTTTTTTATCTTGGCATGTTCTTTTAAGCAAATAAATGGTAACGTTGAGCCCATGAGAATATGGATGAACCTTTTTTTTTTTTTTTTTTTTCTTGTTAATGTTTTGAGTGGGGTTTTACGTAACATTGAAGATCTGTATTCCATTTCCAAAAGGTATATTTCATAAAGTAAGTGGGTTTCATTTTGCATATCTTCGGATCTAAGAGTGTTAATGTTCACTATGCAAGAAAATATACCCCCAAAAAACAAGTTAAAAACTTTTGAATTTGTAATGTTTGATTTGTATTTGTAAGTGGAATAGATCTTTGATTTGTATTTGTAGTTTCAAGAAGTCAAAGAAAGAAAGGAGAAAGAGGAAAATAGTAAATAAAAAGTGATTGAATACTGACTGACTGAAGTCACATCATTGGAGAGCTCCCACTATCCTTGAGATTTGTGTAATTTTCTTTAAAATATCTTTTGTTTTTTTTCTCTTTAATTTTCTTCATTTCAATAGTTAGAAGAACTTACACAAGTAATTCAAAATAAAAAGACAAGTTGCATTTGGTCACTGTCCTAGAAAATGAGAAGCTACAAAAATGTTCTGTATACAAAACAACAATTTGAAATAGCAAACGAAACCCATAAACAACAAAAAAAAAACTGAAATCCAATTTCTATTTAATACAAATATAATCCCAACATAAAAAGAATTTCCTAAGAAAGATGATACAAATCCAATAAACAAAAGAATCCACAGCCTTTGTTATGTTGTGTCTGGTGAAGAACCGTAACCGAAAGGATTGTTGCTTGCCCAGTTCCATTGGTCCCTACACATTTCTTCGATTCCAAATTTTGCCCTGTCAAAAGATTTTTAGTTTCTCCTCTCTCAGAGACTTTGCAAAAGACACTTCATAACAAGAAACATTATCTGGGTCTTTACTTACTTCCAGTTTAGTTCACGTTCAGCCTTTTCGGTCGACGCGTAGACCGTCTCTGCATCACCTGGTCTCCTTCCAACCTTCACCAGTGGAATTTTCTGTACACATCGTTTTAAACTATTAAGTCGATGTGAAGTAAAGAGCAAACACATACACTCTAATGTTTTTTTTTTATTGTGTCTGTGTATGATACCATTCCAGAAGCATTTTCAAATGCATCAACCATCTCCAACACCGTTGTTCCTTTTCCGGTTCCTAGATTGTATACCTCGCAACCTAGCACAAGAGCCACGTTAAACCACTGAGCTTATATATATAAGCAGGGAGATATGTATTGTCCCCTTAGAAAAACCTTACCTATTTCAGAATCGTCTAGCTTTTGAAGCGCAGATATATGGCCATCTGCTAGATCAACAACATGAATATAGTCACGTACCTGAAGTAGAAAACGACCGTTAAGATCAATTCCAACTCATCACACCGACGGATCAAAACAAGATTATTACATCACAAAGTATCAGTCAAAGTTGACGGTTGAGGAAGGGAATTAATTCTTATGTTATTACTTATTACTGAAGCAAAGACAGGCAAACCTAACAAAAAAGATCATGAAACTTAATATGTCTAGTGAAGACCCTACTCTATCTAGTGCCATTACGTCTAGGATTTGGAGCAAACAATTCCTTGGATTCCCAACCAATAGACCAAAATTCAAGATTTACATAATCCTTGAGGAAGAAACATAAGAAGGTCTATGTGAGAGTGATGTAGGGATTTTAAGGACAGTTGGAATGAATAATCATTGTATAAGGTTGTGAAAATCTTACACCGGTGCCATCTTTAGTGGTATAGTCGGTTCCATAAATTTTTAGGTTAGGCAGCCTCCCAACAACGACTTGCTGGACATAAGGCATGAGATTATTTGGAGTTCCACAAGGATCCTCACCGATGCGACCGCTAGGGTGAGCTCCCACAGGGTTAAAGTATCTCAGCATTATGATTCTCCATTCAGGATCACCACGTTGTACATCACGGCAAATGTCCTCGATGAAGAGCTACAAGAAAAGTCGAGAAACGTTTCAGGATAAACACCAGTTAAATCTACAAATAAAAAGCTTTCACTTTGGTATCGCAAAACCACCTTTGTTCTTCCATAAGGACTCATTCCAGACAGGGGGGACTCTTCTGTACAAGGAACCTCCTTTGGCCAGCCATACACAGTAGCCGAGGAAGAAAATACAAGCTGATACAGATCCAATGGTATAAAGTTGAATACATGGCTCATGAATAAAACACAAGTCCACACTGCAGAACAAAAGGGACATACTTTTTTACATCCGCGAGCGGCCATAACTTCCAAAAGTGTAATAGTCCCAATCAAGTTATTGTTATAATACAGAAGCGGTTTCGCCACGCTCTCCCCGACTGCTTTCAGTCCAGCAAAATGCATTACTGCATCAAACCTACATTGATACAAAGAGGTGATTTTGTTTGGATCAGATCTTAAGACGTTGACAAAACCAAATTCTCTGTTATCAGATGATCTCTTCTTAAGAAGACTTGAACATCTGATTGACTGGAAATGCCGAAGAAATCAAAAGAGAGCTAATCTATACAACAAACTCACTTTGACTGGGAGAAAACCCTCTGAAGCGCGGGTTTATCGCGAAGGTCCACCTGCAGGTAAGAGATGCATTAGCCATCTGAATTATCAAAATTTCTCAGATTAATACAATTCGATCCAGGAATAAACTAAGACTACAATCAATCACGAGATTTGATCAACCAAGCACCGTAAGCGAATCGAGATACAAAATACTCTTAATACAAGTCATGATCACCGAAATTCTCATCGATAGAGATGAGAAAACGGACAAACCTGGTGGAATGTGAGATTTTCTCCATGATCTCCGGCGAGTTCCTTAACGCGTTGGATCGAAACGAGAGAGGAATTGTCGAGGTTGTCGATAACGACGGTGGTGTAGCCGAGGAGAAGAAGCTGGAGAACCGCGTGACTTCCGATGTAACCAGCACCGCCGGTCACCAGAATATTACTCACCATCGAGCTCGATGAAGAGAGAAAGGGAGAAAGAATCAAAAGAGAAGCTTCTCTCTGGAAATAACAAACTTTGTTTCGTTTGAGGGAATAAAAAGAGGAATGAAGAAGAGGGGACACGTGGCTTTTGATTTTTTTTACTTAAACTTAGTTAATGAATAATTAACCAGGCTTGCTTGCATAAATAAAAAGAGACAAGAAACAATCCCAAAACATACATTTCGGTGATTATTAAAACTATACTTATTACATATAATTAGCTAAGAGAAATTAACTTGTAGCGACCCGACAAAAGAAACTTTAACTTTTAGCGATGCTCCAGAAGTTTTGACCTGTATATCACCACATTAATATATTCAGACCATATTATTATTATTTTTGTAAGTATTAATTTTACAATGGAAAGAAAGAGTTTTTTAAAAAGGAAATTATAAAAATTTGTAATTAAAGTGTAATTGCCAGAACATTCGTCCACAGGTTCCATATCATTGACGAATCTAAGTTGCAGTTTTGACAGCATACATTATTAATGTCACACATATGTCGCCGAAAGATAATTGCTTTCTATGATTTATGATTTATGATTTATGATTTATGATTTATGATCCGGATTTGTTTGTAGATATAGGAGCTTAAGGTTGGGAGCTGAGAAGTCTCTCGGCCTCATCGTTTGCTTCAGCCTGTATATTCCATTTCTGCATCTCAAACAATGAAAGACCAAAAGTAAACAATAAACACAAAGTATGCTTCTTTTGTCTAAAAGTGAGTTTGGAACTATACATACCTCTTCAAGGTTCTCGAGTTCCATGATCTGCTCTATCTGTTGCGCAATGTTTTCCTGTGAAACAATGGACTTTCAATTAGTCTCAGATTCGATCATATCAGGTTCATATAAGTAACTGCTATAAATAACTCACAGTATTGTTCACTGCCTCGGCTGCAAGAACATCAGTGTCCATTTCCACCTCGATCTCAATCATTGATGATATCTAAAGACAAGACAGTCGCAAATCAAAACAGTTTTTGAAATCAAGAAGAGTTAGAAACCAGAACATGTAAAAAGGTGTTGTTTCATTTTCTTACTCTGGCAAAGCTATCGATCAGCTCAATCTTTCCCTTTATGGAGTTTTCCAGACTTTCTCGTACCTTCTTTACTCTTGTTCTTCGAGTACTAAATTCGAGTATGAACACACATGTTATGATAGACATGTTTTTTGTTAACAAAATTTTCCAGATGATGAGGTTATAATGATCTGTGAGGGTCATACCGGTAAGCTGGCTCTCCCACGGCTAAAATTTTGTTTTCGAGCTGGCACATTCGAGCCAACATCCACACCTAAAATAGACACAACCAAGTTTCAGATGTGTCTTTGACTATATTGTGGGTTTCAAGAGGTATCGATAAATGAGACTTAGTACCTCTTTCTCAACTGCTTCTTTTAGATCTCCTATGCGACGCTGGAGCACATCATACTGAGATAAAAGTTGCTGTTTGATACCAACCACATCCACTGTCCGTTCAGGGAGCTGAAACCATGTATGAAACCATGAATATTCATACCCAAGGCACTTAACACATATTCCCTTAGTGCACGTGATACCTGATTTAGCTGAGGAAGGACAAAAGAATTAAGGGTTGCTCCGATTGCTAGTGATGTAACAGCAGCAACTGAGAGTAACTGAGGCAAACTGGGATCAATAATACCAGAAGCAGCATCGCCAGTAGCCAAAACAGCAAGAAGAGGAATTAGAAACGAGGGCTGCAAGGATTTATCTCCGTCTTTACTAGGAGGTCTTAGCAAAAGCGATTCTCGTCCGTCCTTGTGCTTTGTGAGACTCATGGGTTCTCCAGGGTAGAGGTTTGGAGCTTTGGGGATAAACTTGAAAGGTCCCACTTGTCTGTAAGCATTTGAAGGAGCAGCAGATGCAATTGTCACTCTTTCTCCTTCTTGCGCAGGGAGCTCGACAGTCTCAGTGGCAAACCGGTGCGTTCGTGCTGTACCAGAAGGAGTTTGTACCTGAAACCCAATGCAATAATTACATTATGTTGCTGTATTTAATTGTATCCTTTTGAAAATGAAACTTTGTCCACAATGATTTTACCAAAATAGAGTGCACAGAAGATGTGAGTTTGTTCTTCTTCATCTGGATTAGTCTGAGCCCTTTTTCCCACAGAGGAATGTCCTTGCTGCGTTCGGCAGATGTAGCTCCTTAGAAAAAGTGAATATCTCAGCATCAACACCACACACATCTCAATCTTTTCAGGCCAAACAAAACCCACTCTCTAAAACCAAAATAAGCTGCATCACTTTTCCCCTAGAGCTATGTAAAAAAGAAGAAAAACATATTGAAGAGAACTAACCCAAGCTCTTCTGATTCTATGCTGGTTATGTCACCAGAGAAAAGCTCGTATTGGTAACGGCAATTAGCGCAAGAGACAATCTAGAAACATAGTCATCAAATCATCCACTTATTCTTAAAAAAAAATACGTTGAGCATTAACCCTCGATCAAACCATCATTACCTGAACTCCATGCTGGGGTTGTGCAACAGCAATGGCAATCAAACAGCTCGGACATCTCACAATTTTACCAAAGGGAACCTAGAAAAACAATAGCAATGTATTCAATATCAAACATAACTAGAGGAGATGAAACTCAGTCCAATTTCAAGGAGTTATAGGAAAATGTTGGGATAGTGCAAAAGCAAAAGTAATCAGCCAATTCGAACATAAATAGCAAATTTTGGAAACGAATAAAGTTGGATGTTCTTGCTTGCTTACCTCCTCAGCAGGTGAGATTCCGACACGGCAAATATCTCTCATGATCTTTAGAGAATCAGAAACTCTTAAGGAAGCAGCAAGACCATTAACCAACATCGTATAGACCTCAACATCAGGCCTTGACCATCTCCATCGATCAATATCACTTCCACCTACGAAAACTCCTAAATTTACTTAATCAATCAATCAATCACAGAAACTTCTTCTCTTTGTGAATTGGAAAATTGAGATGAGAGAACCTAAATCGAAACTCGATCGCATTGCATAGAAAATCGACAAGGCAAGCTCGACATTGCCACGACTCACAGCAGCGGAGATAATCGAACGACAATCTTCTATTTCAACGATTCCTCCACGATTAGATCTGAACCGATCAGAAATCATCTCAAGCGCTTCATTCGCATCCCTCATGGCGGATACGCTGCTTAGAAACTCATCATCGGTGCCGACACTGTCTCTACTCCGGTCGGTATAGGATGAGGATAGAATCGGTCGCCGAATACGACCGAGATACGCCGGTTTGTTCCCGTGAACGAAGAAGATTGAGCGAAGAAGAGGATGGGACTCGTGGAGGTTAGGGATGAGATTGAATACGGAGGAAACTACACGAAGGCTCATTGTTTGGATCGGAAGGTGAAAAAGGAAGAGAAAGTCACCGGCGAAGAAGACGGAGGAGCATCGGTGGTTCTCTGGGTACGAAGATGAGAAACGAGAGGCTAAGAAAGAGGGAAGAAAAGCAACGGTCTCAAATGATTGTTGTTTATTGCTTCGGTTGATCTTGTGCCGTTGATATTTCGAAATAGGCCAAAAAAACAATCCGACGGTTCAACTTGAGAGAAATTTTGTTACATCATAAAATGACCATATGAGCCCCGGTTATGTTTGGTTATGAAGAATACATGTATTTATACTTAAACATAATCGTGTCTCTAAAGAAAAATGCATGTATTTATTCTTCTAAACGCTAGTTCCAAGTTCCAACGTCAAACGGAGGAAGAAGACATCAATGAAGACGATGTTGATGATCATGAGGAGTGTTGCTACTTCTTAATGAACCAGGAGTTGTTGTTGCACGACGAGAGGCCTTCTAAACTCTAGTTCTAACATCAAACTGATCTCACATCTAAGAACGTAATCGGAACTGGATTCAAACTCACAATGTTTGAGTCATCGGTTGGTCGGAATTTTTATGGATTGTTGCTTCTTTATATTCTCTGAGACAAGTTGCGTTCAATGATTTTCTTTACAAGGAATGAATTTAGTTTCTCATATTTTCTTGATTTTATACTTTTTAAGGATGCTATTATATATGAGCAAAATACAAAAACTTCAATTTTATACTATCTAAAACACGACCCAAAATATTTAAGATTTACGACAAACATATCTCTAACCTCTACATTAACCGGTCTCCGGTTTTCTATTCTTCATACAACAGCATAAGGACGTTAGCATCATCATCTACTTCCTACTCTACATCATCTTCATCAAATTCATAGTCTTCTGTAATGGCCTCATCACGTTTCAGATCACTATCTAACAATAATCCCTTGAATTCGGTCAAGTATTTCGCTTCGTTCATCAGTATATAAAGTGCTCATTCTCTGCCTTGTGTATTTTGGATGCCAGTCTATGCATTCCCCAGTCACTAAACCTCCAAACTTTCCCTTTCTTCTCCTTCAGGAATTCTCAACATCAAATTACATACAAGTTTCACTACCACTATAACAAAAAACATCGCTATAGATTAGATTTGGAATTCTATTCATTGGTCTTGCATGATATCTGGTAGGTGCATATAGGAACAAAGAAGCATGACAAGGGGGAAGTTTTTTCACCCTGCACCTTCTCATTGACGCTTTCGATTGATCTCACGTGCCAAAAGGAGTTACAACCACTAAATGGATATATGTCCACTAAACAAAAAATTGATAAGCTAAATCAAATTGTAGGAATTATGTTTCATGCCATTCATTTATTAATTTAATATATTTTTAATATATTCAAATTTAGAAATTCCATAAAGATCTCATAAATATCTTTCAATAAATTGTGATATAAACTCTTATATTAAATATTCTGTACGAGATCAACTTCGAAATTAGTCTGACAATATATTAATATCTGTATCTAAAAATGTGAAGTAATACAAAAATGTCATCTAATTTCAGATCATCATGACCTAAAACAATGCTTTGGAACCGATATATGATGATCATACTCATTATCATCATAGATCCTATTCTTAGCATGTTCATGACTTCATCTATCCATCTCTTGGACTTCCGGACACTCCACAATGCTCTCTAGAGATGGTTCCCATGCCATTGATGATGGTGATGATGATAACGACAATGATAATGATGTTTTTATGATCCTCTTCTCTAGCTCTACCATAACATCCTTGGACATCATCAAGTTTCCATCATGATTCCTATTCATCTGAAGCAAAAACATATCCAATTCATGTCTTGTAAACACTATTTTCACCTTCATTCCACCATGACCATCTTCATCAACAACACCATCAAATTTGAATGACTTTTAATTTTGCCCTTTCTCTTACCTCTATCTGTCCTTCTTGTTGGAACGTGTTTGAGCACGTCTCCCACAAATCAATTTATATCGGGGATGTTCGGGGATTTCCTGTTGAGATAGAGTCGATTGCGTTCCGATCGGCAAATGAGGAGGAAGAGGTGATTTATAGCTGTACCCGGAGGGCTGCCTACGTACCCCAGGTTAGGGATCAAGCCATTTATAGTTCGTTGTTGATGCGTGTAGGAGAGAGCTGGAGAGCTGGGAGCTCATCAGGTCGTCAGGTCGGGAGAGTTGGGAACTCTTCAGGAGAGCTGGGAGAGCTGCAGAGAGCTGGGAGCTCGGGTCGGGTCGTCAGATCGTCAGCCATCAGGTCGGAGAGCTCGGCGAGAGAATTATCTAGAGAGAGAGAGTTATTTAGAGAGAGAGTGGGAGAGTTCCTCGTCCCCTGACAATGAACTCCAAGGGGGTATTTATAGTGGGAGTTGAGCAGACAACTCTCCGCTTTTTGGGGATGACGTGGCGGCCTCTGCGCTTTTTGGGGATGACGTGGCGGCCTCATCATCTTTCGTGCGATGACGTGGCGGTTTGTGAACAATACAAGGTATGTCTTGAACAGTGCTGGGCAGGTCGTGAACAGTGCCGGGCAGATCGTGAACAGTGCCGGGCAGATCGTGAACAGTGCCAGGCATGTCGTGAACAGTGTCGGGCCGGTCGTGAACAGTGCCGAATGGGCCCAAAAAAAGGAGGGGTGTGCTCATCCCCACACCTACAATAGTCCTCCCCCAAGTTAGGCGAACGAGTGTCGAAGTCGGCGGACGAAACAAGTCTTAGCTCGGTATATGTTAACCTGCGAGTAAGGGTGAACTTGATTAGCGTTTAAAATCTTATGCGTAAGTGCGAGATTAGGCTCGGCACTTGTTGATCGTGTTGTTTGCGAGATGAGCTCGGCTTTTGATGACTCCTAAGCTTAAGTACGAGGCTGGGCTCGGCACTTATCTTGTCGAGTGTTTGCGAGATGAGCTCGGCTTTTGATGACTCTTAAGCTTAAGTACGAGGCTGGGCTCGGCACTTATCTTGTCGAGTATTTGCGAGATAAGCTCGGCTTTTGATGACTCTTAAGCTTAAGTACGAAGCTGGGCTCGGCACTTATCTTGTCGAGTGTTTGCGAGATGAGCTCGGCTTTTGATGACTCTTAAGCTTAAGTACGAGGCTGGGCTCGACACTTATCTTGTCGAGTGTTTGCGAGATGAGCTCGACTTTTGATGACTCTTAAGCTTAAGTACGAGGCTGGGCTCGGCACTTATCTTGTCGAGTGTTTGCGAGATGAGCTCGGCTTTTGAGGAGAAAGGAAAGAGTAAAAAATGAAATAAGCTTGACACTTATCTGTATGGAGTTGTTCGGAGATGAGGGCGATGTTCCCAATATTTGCCGAGCTACTCTTTGCGTGTAGAAAAATCCTCAAACTCCCCTCCTTCTAGCGCCAATTGTTGGAACGTGTTTGAGCACGTATACCACAAATCAATTTGTATCGGGGAGGTTCGGGGATTTTCTGTTGAGATAGAACCGGTTGCGTTCCGGTCGGCAAATGAGGAGGAAGAGGTGATTTATAGCTGTGCCCGGAGGGCTGCCTACGTACCCCAGGTTGGGGATCAAGCCATTCGTAGTTTGTTGTTGAGGCGTGTAGGAGAGAGCTGGAGAGCTGGGAGCTCGTCAGGTCGTCAGGTTGGGAGAGCTGGGAGAGCTGCGGAGAGCTGGGAGCTCGGGAGAGCTGCGGAGAGCTGGGAACTCGGGTCAGGTCGCCAGGTCGTCAGCCGTCAGGTCGTCATCCGTCAGGTCGGAGAGCTCGGCGAGAGAATTATTTAGAGAGAGAGAGTTATTTAGAGAGAGAGTGGGAGAGTTCCTCGTCCCCTGACAATGAACTCCAAGGGGGTATTTATAGTGGGAGTTGAGCAGACAAATCTCCGCTTTTTGGGGATGACGTGGCGGCCTCTCCGCTTTTTGGGGATGACGTGGCGGCCTCATCATCTTTCGCGGGATGACGTGGCGGTTCGTGAACAGTATAAGGTATGTCGTGAACAGTGCCGGACATGTAGTGAACAGTGCCGGGCATGTCGTAAACAGTGCCGGGCATGTCGTAAACAGTGCCAGACAGATCGTGAATAATACCGGACAGGTCATAAACAGTGTTAGGCCGGTCATGAACAGTTCCAAATGGACCAAAAAAAGGAGAGGTATACTCATCCCCACACCTACATTTCTTCTTCTTCTTCTCTTTACCTCCATCTCTCCATGCAATTTCCCATTGTTACCAAAAAAAATATGACAAATCTCAAGAAAAAGAAAAAAAACGGATTTGCTTCTCTTTTTCTTTGAAAGTAAGTGATTGACATGAGTATGAAAACACATGTATATATAGAGGGTCAAATAATTTAATAGAATCAAATCTCTTATACTGATTTGTTCTTTCAAAAGCCTTTGAAATTTCTCGACGATTCTCATTCTATATATATATATATATATATATATATTCTGAGTGACAATGACATATTTGAGAATTTAAAACTCAAAAATATAATAAAGAATATGAGTATACTTTAAAACTATATGAATTTATATTGCATGGAGCCTAGTTAATATTGTTTTAAAATATAAAATATAAATTAACACAGCAATTAACGTATCGATATGTTGATCAATCAAATGCTTTATAGAAAGATTAAACAAATATACAAACTTTATACTATTTTTGACAAACTATCAAAGGAATCAATGTAAAAAAGGGGTTTCTCTCTTCTTCTCAAAAAAGGAATTACACAGATATATATATATACTGAAACACTTAGACCTAATTTTCTAAACTAATGAGATTACAAGAATATTACAGAGTAAATAGCATGAGTGATAGTAGTCGTAACATCCGTAACACCCTCCCTCAAGTTGGAGGATAGATATCAAGAATGCCCAACTTGCAAAGAAACTGTTGAAACTCCTTACATCCCAATGCCTTGGTTAAAGTATCTGTCAATTGTTCTTGAGATGAGAGACATGAGTTGCAGAGAGCGTACCACTAACGATTTCGTCACGAATGAAGTGACAATCCAGACCGACGTGCTTTGTCTGTTCATATAGAATTGGATTTGCTGCAAGAGCAATTGCAGATTTGCTATCAGAAAACACGCGCATAGGCTGATCATGTGGAACACCAAGATCTTGGAGAACATGTTTGAGCCAAAGCAGTTCTTGTGTAAGACATGACATGGCCCTATACTCCGCTTCCGTCGAGGATCTGCTTACCGATTTTTGTTATGTTGTTTTCCAAGATATCGGTGTGTCTCCAAATTTTCATTTTCATGGCTTGATTATACGAGCGTGGTATCTCACCTGCTGCCACAACCACCAAAAACGCCTTATGCGTCTCAGAAAATCGATGACAATCGATGTAATCTTCAATTGGATAAGCAGATTTTGAATCCAAAACAGAGGTCACCTTCCGACAAATTCCTTCAAGACCACATGCTTTGTTTTTAGGCAATGTCCCCATCCAAGGAGTTCGATCGGTTCTTGTTGCAGCGGAGATGGATTAGGTGGATATGGAGATGCTGATTCCGACATCTCAGCATCGTGTCGATGATTGTTGCTGTTTTCTGTCGACAACGACGCATAACGTGAAGAAGATGGTTCAACTTCATTATTTTGTATTGGGCCTGGTTGAATATTTTGTTTTGGCCCAGTACTTTCCAATAAATCAAGAATTATAGGAGCAACCTCTTGTTGGGCCGTGTGGCCCACATCTGTGTCATCTTCTTCATTTCTTGTCGTAACAAAAGGACACTCACCCTCACTGAAGATCACATCTCTTGAAACAAAGAAAATTTTTAGATCAAATAGCCTCCAGCCTTTTTGACCATATGGATAGCCCAGAAAAACATATTTTCTTGTTCTTGATTCGAATTTATCACCCTTATGATTTTGGTTATGTGCATAGCACATGGGCTTCCAACTCAAAATTAATTGGCAATTAGTGGAGAGGCCTATGTCCTTTATATATTAGTCAAGTCCCTTCCCATCTTTCCGATGTGGGATCTTTTCTCCACACGCCCCCTCGAGATAATGGCTCTTCTAGCCATTAATATCGACAAAATCCATCACCCCTGTAACACCCCATCCCAGACTGCCTCAGTCCATGGAGGTTGTTACCGAACGGATCACTACTTGATCTGAACCATCAGTTCAGTTTTAGGACCCATTCTTTAGTTATTTCATTCGTTTTCATTCTGTGATTCATTACTTAGAGTCAATGTGCATTTATTAGAGTAACAAACAATCCATATACTTTATTTATATAGGTAAAGGATTCGATACAACTTGTGAGTTTGCGTATAAGGTATTACAAGTTCTGATCGATCCTAACTACCCGGACTGACCACCACCCATCTTCCCAGCAATGAGTCCCGCATGCCTAAGCCGAATCCTTCCCACGATCACCATCCTTTCCTGAAAGCCAAGGGGCGTAAGTAATTGATATTACTTAGTGGAGCGTCGCCCCGCCTAGTTCATGCGGTTAAATGCCAATCAATTCACTTAGAGCGGATTGGACATCGAACTCAAGGGTAACGCTTATGGTTCAACCAAGTCTTAACGGATTTTGTCTGATCACTAAGCCACTCGCCTACCGCATCACTCTTCGAGTCCCAACCATCAATCTGAACCAGTTATGCAGAATAATGAATTTATCCTTAACATTATGATGCTTATGAACGATCATGCAAAGAATAAGAAGTAATCGAACAACTATAGAATACTTACCCCAGCTAAGCTGAGCTTCCCGACAGCTGACCGAGCTAACTTAGCTCGACCGTTCAGCTCGTTTTAGCTCGGACTAACGTCCTAAGCTCATCCCACCCAACTTCTCCACTTCTGTCCCACTAAGTCTTACTCCTTACGACTTAGCCTGTAATGACCTGCTCTTGGCCAATTTAATTTCTAAATAATAACTTTCATTTAATCCCAAATAGTCTTACAAAACCCAACTTAAATCATAAATAAAACCGAGGCAAATAGCAAACAATTGTCTTTAGATTAAATAACTGAAATGCCAAATAAAACCCAAATGAGAACTTCTGAACTCCCAAAACCTCGCACCACACCGGGATTACTCATCCAGTTCCACATACTCAATATCATCAACATCATCAACATAATAATCATCATCACCTACAAGAAGAGAGAGAGAGAGGGGTGAGTAATTGAGATTACTCAGCGAGAACTAAACATAAATCTCATCCCCACACCCGCTCATATTCAACCAACATATCCAGAATAAGCATAAACAAGTAATCATACATCACGCTCTAGAAGCGCCCACACAACTACCAAACAAGAGGTGTCCCAATAAAGTTATAACTCGAGCCATAGCTCCACAGGTTTTTGGGTCACACAGACTCCTGAAGCGCGTCCGAGCCTCTAATGACGATGCTTCTAGTGCCAAGGTACACACCTCATCTCCCTGGTCGCAGAGGTTATGGTGCCAAGGTGCATATACCCCACCGGTCCCAACAAACAAATGAGTTCCGACAACCGAGAGCTAGATCCATGTGTCCTTATGATCTCTACCAAGTTTCAGGTCGATCCAGATATTGATTTGTCTATCCAAACAACTCAACTCGCTATACTGGTCTAACATGTGCGCTGCGCAGAACAGTCTCGGTAAAACTAACATAACTTCCAAACCACAAGGTAAAACACTGAGATATTTCATATAGACTTAGATCCAAGGGTAATAAACATCCTTACAAAATATCATCTTGATCGGATCACTACTGAACCTCCAGATAGGTTTCTCCTCTCACTGGTCGCAGATCCGCACTGCACAGATCAGGCATGGGAAAACATCCATAACTTTCATATCACAACTCTGAATAACAATCCGCTTTCGTCGTTGGATATATTAGAGAGTCAAGGAAGTACTCACAAGTTTCAGATTGTTTGGATCTGGTTTGACAATTCGTTCTTCCTTTCTACCAGAATGGGTCTGATCTGCATTTCCTTGCCTTCAGGTGGCTACGATGGATTCTTCTTCAAGGTGATTCGACGGTGGTTGCTCAGAGGTGATTTCAACAGGGCTTCTCTGTAAGAACACTATGCCTCCTCTTTGCCACAAGCTCTCTCTATTTATAGAGGTGAAGGATTATAGGGTTAGAATTTTCTATTAGCTTAGTGGGCTTATGGGTTGGGCTTTTAGACTAAACAATAATTAGACCCATATTTTAAGATAACCCAAATTAAAACAAACCGGTTTTTGGAGACCGAAAATCGGGATATTACATAGCCAATCATTTTGGACCATGGCTCGGGACTTTACCTAAACTCTCGGCCATTCTTCCCCATTTCCCGACCATAGTCCGTCCCGGTGATCCTATTACAGATCAGAGACGTTACAACGCCCCTTCGAGATAAATGCTCGACTAGCTATCTCGAGAAATTGAGCCTCTTTTTGGGCCATCAACTAGTGGGCGTGATCGGGGCCATCAACTTCAGGGCGTTTATTATTAATCTTAATTTACACATAAAACAAAAATTATTTGGAGGACACTATGCATGAATAAATAATTCAAACTCGTAGACTTTTTTTTTGTTTGATGATTTATTTTCGTCAGAGTAAAAATCCGATCATGTGCTTGGACCAAATGTGAACACTAATATATTCTCCGAATTTTACATGCATAAGCATAAACTAGGGGTGGAACTATTATCCGATATCCGATCCGGTATCCGATCCGATCCGATTCGAAAATTCGGATATTCGAGGGGGTCGGATAAGGATCCGGATAGTTAAATTTTGAGGTCCGGATATCCGATCCGTATCCGAATCCGTTAAACATATTAAAAATATATATTTTATTAATATTTTTTTTAATATGATGAGATTTATTATATATAAATAAGTTTTAAAAATATTTATAATAACAGATTTTAATTTTTTTACAAAATATTGTAAAAATTGTTTTTTAATTATTTTTTATAATTTTTATCATATTTTTATAATTTTTATCATTATTTTTAATTTTTAATTTTTTTTTAATTATTTTTCATTGATCCGGTTATCTGCGGATATCCGCGGATATCCAGATTTTCGGGAGGATATCCGAGCTCCCCAAATCCGGATAAAGATATCAAAAAACCTGGATATCCGTTCCCAGTCCTAGCATAAACCCTGATCATTAAATACAGTTAAATTGAACTAATTAATCTATTAGTATCATTTATGTACTAGTAGCTACTAGCTAGGAAGTTCCGAGACCCATCCCCGATATATAATGTTTCTTTGTATAAAATATACAAATTTTGGTTGTTCTTACAATTTTCTGTTCGATTTACGAAATTATTTCTTGTCTTTTTCTCACAAAAGAAAAATATATCGCTCTCACGTATCACCGGAAATTAATGAAGTGTCGGGAGACAAGTGCCAGATTTTAGGTATGACTTTGAAGACATTATTTGAGTAATTAAATAACCTGATGTCATAGAAATAATAAATTTCTTATTTTCCTATTGGCTATACCCGACATAATATGCGTTACATTTCTGCTTCAACTTGGTTTAATCCATCTCCGGTTTTATTCGATTTATGATTTTTAGTTTACGGCTTGGTTTAGTTTGAAATTGGGATCAACTATACCAAAAATTCAACCCTAGATGCTTGGTTTCTGCTGAGAATATATAGTAATTAATTCGGATTATATATATGAGAAATATGTTCTATAATTGCAATTGAATGTATTTATTCGTTCAAGTTACTTTATAATCGGTTCTTTTAGTAATCGGTTTGAGTTATACAATCAGAACTAAAAACCAAACTCAATCTCATTTTGGTTCGGTTCGTTAAGGACAGAAAATGCAAGTGGCATTTTGAAGCTGGATACAGCATATGTTTTCTCGATGTTCTGATTATACAAAATGAACGTACAAAACATTCTTTATATAGATGTTAAATAGATAAAATTTACTGTGCATGCATAGTGACAATAGCGTCCATAAAAAATAAATCGTATATGTAAAGTTAAGAGCATGTTCAATGGGGGGTTCTAAATAGAAGAGCTCTAAAAAATTATAATGATATATAATTGATAAATATTGGAGAGGTTCTAAAAAGAAGAGAGAAGGGTTCTAAAGTTAGAACTTTTAGATACAGATTCTAAAAATTAACATACAAAATGTTGGGGTTCTAAAAGGTGAGGTTCTAAAAATTTTAGATACCCATTTTTAGAACCTCACCATTGGACATGCTCTAACTCTGTCAAGTGTGAACGCAGATTTACTGTGCACCCTTTAAAAATCAAATACACTATGTCTCTTGCATCATGTCTTCTGTTAACTCGTTAAAAACCATTTTAGAAAAATTTAGTGGGAAAATCCTAATAGGATAAAAAGAATGCAACCGCGTAAGCTCCCCCTTGAATGATCAAGCTTATAGATCTCGTTGATGGCGCATCCCAATATTATAGACATGCTTCTTGAACACCGAGGTAGGTAGTGATTTTGTGAAGAGATTATGCAGCATTGTCACATGATCGGACATATCTCACTTCAATGTCTTTATTCTTCTCAAGTTTTTGGGTGTATGAGAAGAACTTTGGAGGGATATGTTCACTTTTAATATATCATTCCTTCGTTTGGGCAACACATGCAGCGTTATCTTCATATAAGATTGTCGGCTCCATGTTTACGTGTAGTCCACTTCATGATCTAATGTGTTGATATATTGACCTTAGCCATACACATTCTCTACTTGCTTTATGGAGTGCAATGATTTCAGCATGATTCGAAGTTGTAGCCACAAGCGTTTGCTTCTGAGAACGCCTTGGATATAGCGGTGCCTCCGATCGTGAAAATGTATCATGTTTGTGATCTGGCTTTGTGCGGATCTGAAACATACCCTGCATCCGCAAAACCAAACATTTGGCCTTTTGAATTTTTATGATAAAATAATCCTAAATCAATCGTCCCTTGAAGATATCAGAAAACATGTTTAATCCCATTCCAATGTCTTCGTGTAGGAGACGAACTAAATCTTGCCAAAAGATTAACAGCAAATGACATATCAGGTCGAATACAATTTGCAAGGTACATGAAAGTTCCAATTGCACTAAGATATGGTACTTCATGACCAAGTATTTCTTCATTTTCCACATGTGGTCGAAATGGATCATTTTCAACTTGGAGTGATCTAAAAACCATAGGAGTACTCAGAGGAATTGTCTTATCCATGTTGAATCGTTTTAACACTCTTTTGGTATATGTGGATTGGTGCACAAATATAACTTTTTGAGAATGCTCAATTTGTAAACCAAGACAATACTTTGTCTATCCGAGATCTTTCATCTCAAATTCTCTTTTTAAATAGTTTGATGCTTTCTGTATTCTCTTTGAGTTCTAATTATATTTAGATCATCAACATATACTGCAATAATCACAAATTCGGATGTTGTTTTCTTGATAAAAACACATGGGCATATGATTATTCACATATCCTTCTTTCGTTAAATGCTCAATGAGACGATTGTACCATATTCATCCAGATTGCTTCAACCCATATAATGATCTTTGCAATTTTATTGCACATAACTCTTTGAGTTTGGAACTTAATACTTCTAGCATTTTAAACCCATCAGGAATTCTCATATAGATATTGATATCTAATGATCCATACAGATAAGCAGTAACAACATCCATGAGACGCATCTCTAAGTTTTCATCCATAAAGGGAGAATAGGTTTCTTCATAATCTATTACGGGTCTTTGAGAAAAACCCTGAGCAACAAGACGAGCTTTGTATCTCATAATTTTGTTTTTCACATTTTATTTTCGAACAAAAACCCATTTTTATCCAACCGGCCTTACATCTACAGGTGCAAGTACAATAGGTCCGAATACATTTCGTTTGTTCAATGAATCAAGTTCGACTTGGATGCCTTCTTTCCATTTTATCCAGTCATGTCTCTTTTGACATTCATATACATATTGTGATTCTGGATTTTCGTTTTCTTCATTTATTTCATTTGACACAAGGTATGAGAAAATGTCATCCACAACATTCATTTCATTTCGATTTCATACATTCCCATTATTAATATAGTTGATAGATATCTCATGATTTTCTTCAGGCTCATGATTGTTGATTCTCAAAATCACAAAAAGGACAAAACAGTAAACTCAAAGATCGAATCGCGTTTTTATTGATTAAGCTCAGTAATGATTACAAGATTGTATGATCAAAAATACTTAGGATCTAAAGCGAAAAAGGTGAAGTCGTTGGCTCTCAATCTCTCCTAAGTCCTCTGTGTAGAAGTTGCGGATCTCTTGAATGATGTAATGGCCTCCTTATTTATACAACTCTGAGTCGGTCCAAATCAGGTCAATTTCCTTATCTTTGTTCCATCAAGATAAGTCAATATTCCTTTTCTTCTTCGAAATCGGGAAATCTTCCATAAATCTCGAAAGTCGGCGCGATCATCCATAAGTTGGGCCTTGGACCGAGCTCGGCTCGTATAGAATATTCGCGGGCCTGTTTTCCGTGTTTGAACCGCCGTCAACCGGGATCAATTGGGCCGGTCTTGGTTCAAACCGGATTAAATCCGGGGAGTGCTAAACTCACTTCCAACAATAAATCCCCCCCCCCCCCCCGAGTTCGGCGAAGGAGGTCATGAGTTCGGCGAAGTTTAATGGAGAATTCTTTAACTCGGTTGGAATTGAGATCGGCGTTTGGTAGGTTGAAACTCTGTCGTTTCGTATTCTTTTCGACTTTTGACAGTCTTTGACTTTGACGAGTTCGGAGCTCGGCGAATCTTCTTCGAGACGACGCTTCAGTGTCCTTAATTGGTTTGCGGAAATCAAGGAGATGTGATGATGATTTTCTCTGCTTCGGCTGCGGAAATCGAGGAATTGTCATGATGATTTCTTTCTCTATATATTTGATTTGACTCTTCCGATTTCTTTCATTTCCTTCAACCTCCACTGCATATAAAAGGTAGCCTCTTTCCCTTCTCTTATTTATCTATGCTTTGATTTCTCTATAAAGGTTTTAGAGCGAAGAAGAAAACGAGTCTCGTGGAGGTTAGGGAGGCGATAGATGCCGGAGAATACGGAGGAAACTAAACGAAGGCTCATAGTTTTAATCGGAAGCGAAAGTCACCGGCGAAGAAGACGGAGGAGCATCGGCGGTTATCTGCTACTCATAGTCTTAGATGAGAAACGAGAGGCTAAGAAAGAGGGAAAGACACCAACGGTCGGTCTCAAAAAATGATTTTTCTTTTGTCTACTGCTTCGATTAATCCTGATCCGTCGATTCTAAGACCAAACAAAAAGGAAGAATCCGACGGTTGAGCATGAGAGATTTCTAATTAACTCAGAAAATACTTAATCGGAAAAAATGGAGGTGCGAGGAATCAAACCCCGTGCCTCTAGCATGCGAAGCGAGCGCTCTACCATATGAGCTACACCCCCAAACTGTGTTAGCTTTACGAATGTATATAATATATATTAATAACAAAACCGGGTCCTAACCATCCACAAGAAAAATTACTTTTCTTGATAGATCAAAAGATCTAATATATGGTACGAGATCGACCTTGAAACTAGTCTAACCAAAAAAAAACTATCTAAAAATATGAAGTGATACAAAAATGTCATAGAATTTTCGATCATCGTAATCTAACACAATGCTTGGTATCCCACGATGATCATCATAGATCATATCTTTAGCATCCTCATCTATCCATCTCTTGGACTTCGGGGTACTCCATGATGCTTTCTAAAGACGGTTCCCATGCGATCGATGATGGTGATGATGATAACGATGATGATGTTTTTATGACCGTCCTCTTCTCTAGCTCTACCATAACATCCTTGGTCATCATGAAGTTTCCATCATGATTCTTATGCATCTGAAGCAAAAACATATCCAATTCATGTCTTGTAAGCACTATCTTCACCTTCATCCCACCATGACCATCTTCATCATGATCATCACCATCAAGTTTTAATGACTCTTTTGCCTTTTCTCGTACCTCTATCTTTCCTTCTTCCCCTTCTCCTTGCCTACACCTCTCCATGCAGTTCCCCATTATTACCAAATTAAACCCCAAAAAAAAGATGACAAATCTCAAGAAAAGAAGAAAAAAACGGATCTGCTTCTCTTTTTCTTTGAAATAAGTGATTGGCATGAGTGTGAAAACACATGTATATATATAGAGAGATGATCAAATATTTTAATAGAATCTAAATCTTTTTTACTGATTTGTCTTTCAAAAGCCTTTGAAATTTCCCAACGACTCTCATTATTATTCTGAGTGACACTATGACATATTTGAGAATTTAAAAATCAAAATATAATAAAAATATGTCTATATTTTAAAACTATATGAATTATATTGTATGAAGTATATATATATATATTTTTTTTTTTTTGAAATATAAAATCTAAATTAACGTATCGACATGTTGATCAATCAAATGCGTCATAGAATGATTAAATAAATATGAAACTTTAGACTATTTTTAATTGAATAATTCTCACAAAAAGACAACCGTTGGGTTAATGTCGACATCAACCGTTCGGAAACCGTTGCCCGACAGTGTCACGGACACAATGCGAAGACTTTTGAGAAGCAGCTTTTAATAAAGTTTAAAGCACACTATGCAAGAATAAATAATTCAAACTCATAGACTTTTTTTTTTTTGATGATTTTTTGTTCATTAGTGTAAAAATCCGATCACGTGCTTGGACCATATGTGAACACTAATATATCCTCCGAAATTTACATGCATTAGCACTGATCATAAAAGAAAAGTTAGAAAACTCGTCGAAAAAAAAAAAAGTTAGAAAACTAAATTTAATTAATTGTTATATTATGTACAAGTAGTGTTTCATATAAATTTAAAATTTGGGTGTTCTTGCAAATTTCTACTAGATTACAAAACGAATTCTTGTTCTCTTGCACACGAAAAAAAAAACTTATGGGCTATATATCATTCTCATAGATCACCGGAAATTAATGAAAAGTCAGGAGACAAGTGCCATATTTTAGGTATGAATTCCTGGACATCTTTATATTATTATTTAAAAAATAAATTTTATTTTGTAAGTTATTATATATTATCTCATTATAAATTAAAAAATAATTGAAATAGGTAAGGGTATAATTGTTTTTTAAATTATTGAAAAGAATATGGAAAATATTTATTTTTTATTAAAAAGAGTATTTACTATTTAGTTTTTTAAACTATTACAATATAAAATATAAAATTAATCCATATATGTTAAAAAATATTCGAGATCTGACAATATTTTTCATTATAATTTGTTATATTTTATTTGAATATATATCAAAACAAAATTTGAAAAATATTTTACTATTTTTACAAAGAGTTCGACACGAGAATTTTTTTTTTTAAAGTGTTTGTGAACTTATCACAAAACTCAGATTCATTAAGCGGTGCATACTAGAGTTGGTTTTTTCAAGATTGTAATTCTCTGTGAGTTATCCCGAATAATTTTTTAGTCAAATGCAAAATGGATTAAATAAGCGGGTTAGCCCGCCACAAGACGAGTTAGGATTCTAATTTTCAAATGTCCACAAAAATGGATATGGCAAGTCAAAATATTAGTTTTCAATTTTAAAGATAGATGGTGTACTCAATTTACTAAATAATATAATTTTTTTCTATGAAAGTTAACTATAATTTGTTATATTTTTATTTGAATATATATCAAATTTAAATTAAAAAGTATTTTACTATTTTTATAAAGAGTTAAATACGAAAAAATTGATTTTTTTTAATAGTTTGCGGATTGTCCACAAAACTCACATTCATTAAGCGGTGCATATTAGAAATGATGTTTTCAAAATTTTCAATACAAAATGTGTTAAGTAAACATGTTAGTCCGGTTTGATAGTTTTATCTATAATCATTATTTAGACATATTATAATATTCAAAAAAAAAATCAAAACAATTTTTTTTTTAAAACTTACCCCGCGATATAGCGCGGATTGAATCATAGTTATTGAGTAATTAAATAGCCTGATGTCATCATACGTGTAAAGTAAATTTCAGAGAACTAATAATTGATAAGAAAATGTAAATTTCTTAGTTTCGTATTGGCTATCCGACATAAAATGCGTTACATTTCTGTTTCAGCTTTGGTTTAATGCATCTACGTACGTTTGTATTTTATGATTTTTTATTTTCAGTTTACGGCTTGTACTAGGATTTGGTTTAGGTCGAGACTGAGATCAAGTATACAAAAATCAATCCTAGTTGCTTGGTTTCTGTTGAGGTTAGTATAGATTGGATTACTGAGAAATCTGCTCTATAATTGTAATTGGATGTATTTTAAACTTTACAATCGGTTTGCTATCAGAATCGAAATCCAAATTTCAGAGCGTGAACTAAAACCTATAGTGTGAAATGAATGTGAACCCGACATTACATCAGAACACCAAACTGACTCATGCAGTGATATTATTGACATTGAAGAGGTCTCTGCGGCGGTTTTTGGATTCTTTGTTTATGAGAAGATGGAACCTCAGTGGAATTCTACTATCATTGCAATGGTCCCAAAGAAAGTAAACGCTGAAAACGTTGCTGACTTTAGATCTATCTCTTGTTTAAATGCAATATATAAGGTTGTTGCAAAACTTCTCGCTAGAAGACTGCAAAGCTTGTTGCCTTTGATGATTTCAGAAAACCAGACAGCTTTTGTAAAAGGAAGGCAAATTGTTGAAAATGTTCTACTTGCCTCAGAAATGGTTCAAGGTTACAACAAGCAAAACATCTCAAGGAGAGGGATGCTTAAGATTGATCTAAAGAAGGCTTTTGACTCAGTGGACTGGAGTTTTATCCTTGATACACTCAAAGCTACAAACTTCCCTCCTACGTATATCAGATGGATCCAGTGTATCTCAACTACGAGATTTTCAGTGGCAGTTAACGGAGAGTTGTGTGGTTATTTTAAAGGCTCTAGGGGAATAAGACAAGGAGATCCCCTATCTCCTCCTCTGTTTTTAATAGGCATGGATGTTCTATCACGGCTACTAGAGCTATGGTTTAGTTCTGGTCAGATTGGAGCTCACCCGAAAGCCTCTCAACCCAGGATTTCTCATCTGGTTTTTGCAGATGACATGATGGTCTTCTTTGATGGTACTTTGACCTCCTTGCAAGCCATTGTAAATCTTCTTAACTACTTCTCCTCGATATCTGGCCTCACTATGAATGCAAGTAAGACTTCCTTATTCCTGGCAGGTTCCTCTCAAGCAGAAAAAATTCTCCTCTCTGCTAGATTTGGATTCACCTTAGGCACGCTTCCGGTGAAATATCTGGGGTTACCTCTTCTTCCTAGGAGATTGTCTAAATTAGACTATGCTCCTTTGATAGAAAGGGTTAAATCTAGATTTCACTCTTGGACTTCCCGTCATCTCTCCTTTGCAGGAAGAACCCAGCTAATATCCTCAGTCATTCAAAGTATTATGGTCTACTGGTGTGCTGCCTTTGTGCTACCAAAAAGGTGTATAAAAGAGATTAATAAGCTGTGAAGAAAGTTCTTATGTTCTGGTAATCCAGATTCTTCTTGTAAAGCAAAGGTAAAGTGGTCTCTGGTTTGCTCCCCAAAGGCGGCAGGTGGTTAAGGACTAAGAGACTTGCTTACTTGGAATAAAGTTTTTGGACACAAGTTTATTTGGCTCATATTCTCAAATTCTGGTTCTCTCTGGGTCGCTTGGTGTCAGGAAAACAAGCTCAAAGGAAATCGTTTTGGCGTTTGAGTGAAAAGAGTTGTGGTTCTTCTTCTTGGACTCAGCTCCTGAAACTCAGACCTTTAGCTGAGAACTTCATCAGTTGCACAGTGGGCAATGGGTTGGATTGCTCATTTTGGTTTGATGTTTGGACTCCTTTTGGTCAGCTCTTATCTTTTATTGGGTAGGATGGTACGAGGATATATGGGATCCCCATAGACTCCGAGGTATCGTTTGTAGCCACAATTAATTGGTGGAATCTTAGAGGTGCTCGCAGTGAAAATGCGGTCCTTCTTCTAAGCCACTTAACAAAGGTACAACTGAGTTTGGGAACTTCAGGTTCTAAGGATAAATACAAGTGGAAAGATGGAGTGGGTGCTAATAAAGAAGACTTCAAATTCTCTTTAGCTCGGCGCCAAACTAGTGCACCTTTCTTGGAAGTGCAGTGGCATAAAGAGGTTTGGTTTTCTGGACATGTTCCTAAACACGCTTTCATTTTGTGGTTGGCTTGTCTTGATAGGCACTCTACAAAAGTTAGACTACAGAGATGGGGAGTTATTGATAACATGACTTGTGTGTTATGTGAAATTTGGGATGAGACTAGGGACCATATTATATTCTTCTGAGATGTCCTTATAGTCAAGACGTGTGGAGATTGGGCTTTGAAAGGCTTAATGCTCTTTTTATGGGGTTCGGTACTTGGCAGGTTTTCCAGAGATGGTTAAAGAGGGCTTACCCGAATGCGGCTGAAAACAATTTGAGGCTACTAATGGCTCAAACAATCATTTACTCTTTGTGGAAACAGAGAAATGATCGCATTTTCAATGGCATCAAACTGCCAGCTGAAGTTCTCTTCAAAAGGGTGGACAGGGGAATCCGAGACTCGTGTTTGGCTCGTAGGGATAGGCCAAATTTCCAGGATTCTCTAGCTTTATGGTTCAGAGGTTCTTAACCCTCTCTTGTAATTCATCCTTTCTTCCCTACCTTTTCCCTTTTCTTTCTTTTTTGTTCTGCCTTCATGGTTTATGACCGAAGGTTTCAAGTTTTGTTTTCTTCCTCTTTTATCACCTATTGTAACTCAATCCCTTCTTGAATACAACCAGAAATTTTTTATAAAAAAAAAAATTATTGACATTGATATCCTATTTCAATTTTCGTAAACTGGTGGAAGTAACTATTTTGTGCTTAAGCATTAGTTCAAAAAAATAAAATAATATATTTTGTGCTTCATTTAGTTTTTTTATTTATAAGTAAGAGGTGAGGCCCATATCATTTATATTTGTTTGCTTACACAATTTTATTGCCATCATCTCATATAATCAAATGAATAATTTCATATTATTCGGTCGGTTTTCAAAATTATGTTGAATCATTTTAAATGTTTTTTTTTAAGAAAAAATAATCCGGAAATCCAAAATTTCTAAGAGATTTGGGTCGTTGACAGTGAGATAATTAAAGAGAATTTTATTTTGCCAAATTAATAAGAATTGACTGATTTACATGAGGCGTGAAAACAATTAAACTAATGCACCTCTAATGCTCAAATTAATGACATGATTTTATGTTCGGTTAGTTTTCAAAATTATGTAATCATTCAAGTATCTTTAATTAATCTGGCAAACTAATTATTCTTAACTGGTTTGAGTTGTGAATGAGATAATTAGTGAATATTTATTATTGGCTTGAGCCTCGTAGAGTACTTGGGATGGGCTTCCACTTGTTTGCTATAGAGAACAAAAATCCTTGAAACACCGGAAAACTAAAAAAAAAAAATTGATTTGGGTTGTTAATGAGATCATTTGTGAATTCTAATTCAAGTTTCATTAGACTCGTTAATACTTAATATGTAACTAGGATTTAACCAGTGCTTATTATAGCGTGGGGTATTTTTTTTAAGGAAATTGTTTAGAAATTTAAGAAATTTATTTTTATCTAAATTTTACAATATGACTAAGTAATGATTATAGATAAACTGTCAATTTGTAATAATTTATCTATTTAACCCGTTTTGCAGTGAACTAAAATATTATTCGGGCTAACCCACAAAAACTTATAATCTTGAAAACATAACTGTAATATGCACCGTTAAATGACTCTAATTTTTGTGGTTAGTTTAAGAACTCTTAAAAATAAAATAGTTTTCTTGTGTCTAATTTTTTATAAAACTATAAAAATATTTTTTTAACTTTTGTTTTGATATATATTCAAATAAAATATAATAAATTATAGTGGAAATTATAGCAAGATTTTGAATAGATTGTTTTCTATGAATATATATGAATTAATTATTATTTTAATAAATATAATATTAAAAATAATTAAGAAATTAAATAATAAATAAGTTTTTAATGCAAAATATATATTTTTCATATTCTAATCAATAATTTTAAATGACTATTATATCATTTCCTATTTCAATTATTTTTTATTATTTGTAAAGGCATTTCAAGTAAAAACTTACAAAACAAAGTTCATTTTTAAAAATGTATTCTTAAATAATATTATAGAGATTTGTAATAATTTGTCTATTTAGCCCGTTTTGCAGTGAACTAAAATATTATTCGGGTTAACCCGCTAAAATTTATAATTTTGAAAACATAACTCTAATATGCACCGTTAAATGACTCTAATTTTTGTGGTTAGTCTACAAACTCTTAAAAAAAAAAAATTCTTGTGTTTAACTTTTTATAAAATTAGTAAAATATTTTTCAACTTTTGTTTTGATATATATATTCAAATAAAATATAATAAATTATAGTGAAAAATATAGTAAGATTTTGAAAATATTTTCTCCTTTGAATATATATGAATTGATTTATATTTTAAAATATATAGTATTAAAAATAATTAAGAAATAAAATAATAAATAATTTTTAATGTAAAATATATACTTTCCATATTCTAATCAATAATTTTAAAAGACTATTATATCCTTTTCTATTTCGATTATTATTTGTTATTTGTAATGGCATTTCATATAATAACTTACAAAATAAAATTCATTTTTAAAAATATTTTTTTAAAATAATATTATAGAGATGACGTCATTACATATATGTCTTGGAGATACTTTAGTTCCAGAACCTGACCTTCCTAAGTCGATTCTAATTGGACATTCTCTTGTCGCTCTTCCAAGTAACACCTGAAAAGTTGTAAGAGTTTTTAACGCAATCAAATCGATTAATTCAATTTATCTACGCATTCAAGAGAAGTTTTAGTAACCTCTTGATTAATAATATGTAATGCTTAGAAGTTCCAATTTTCTTATAGGTTGCTCAAGTTTCTTCTGTGGTATAATAAATAGTACATGGGTTCTTGAATTTTTAGTTATAATTCTTATCTTTGGCTAATAATAGGATTCGTTAGTAATAGTCAAAGGTTTTTCTAAAATTCTTTTTTTGGTTTGTTGTTCTGGATTTTAGTATTTTCAGTTTTTTTTTCTCTATTATGTGACGATGACTGATTTGAAGAAAGTATTTATAGACTTATAGTTGAATATGATGGTTGTACCTTGGTGTTTTATATAGTGTGTTGTTAGATTTTGTGATTGACAAACAAAAAAAACAAAATAAGTGTGGCCTTCATATGAAAATCATACATCTATACCACCATTAATAACTTTGGAACACATAACTCAGACAAAAACAGTGAATCTTTCCAAAGAAACATAAGTTCATAGAAGATTTTTGACTTATTGAATTATGTCAACGTGAATCAAGACAACGCATTATCACTATTCTTCTAGTTCTCCGAAGCCTTGTCTCAACTCTCAAGCTGTAACTAATGATATAGAAATTATCTAAAAATGAAAAGTAGATTGTATATCCTATATCAAAAGTATTGTTATGACAGTCCATTTCTTAAAACTAAAATCAACTCTACTACTTTCATGTAATTTTTTGTTTCTATTAAGGGTTTTACTAATTTAACTCTACTCTTTGTTTTCGTATGCCACTTTTCTCTTCTTCCTTTTTCTCTTGCGATTTCAAAAACATATGCCTTCGACTAAACAGCCTATGTTTCATCTCTGACTATGTCGCCACAGAACGTAGCCTGACACCAATGAAACTGTGTTCTTTCATCTAAATCACGATCTATAATTACGGTTTATAAATATAGATTCGTCGCATGTAAGAATCTACTACAAGGTTTGTCACAAAGTCTACAAGATTAGCGATGTCTACATGAGGGTTTGCTAAACTATGAACAAAACTTATAACTGTAGAATTTTATTTTAATGATAACTTTGAAATAATAGGTTGTGACATAAAAAAAAAAGTCATCTATTGTTGGCTTTTGAAAAATAGCATAAACTTAGAACCAAAAAAAAAGGAATTGTGAGATATTTTAGGGGTTGTCGGTGATTTTAGGACATTTCTCATGTAATTAAAAGATCAAACACTAACTATAGACAAATTGTATATTTTGAACAACACCAAAATTTGAAAATTCAATGAGATAAATAAATGATTTGTTACAAGTATACAACTGATTTTTACAAGTAAATTAAATCAATGATGTTAATAATAGTATATATATGTTTTAAATTTATGATAACATATAGGATCTCTAATTCCAACCATACACCTTCCGAAGATTAAATTCCACAAAATTATTGTGATAGATGCCATCATCTTTAGCTATATAATTATAAGAGCCACCATGAGGCTTTCCACCATTGCCCTGTACATAGGCATCAAACTTCTTAGAGATCTTATAATCAGGTCCTTTGCTCAGTGTGCACCAGAATAGCGTGCCTCCCAAAGCGTTATCTCGGAAACTGAACTCGTAATCTTTTCCTCCCGGTCTCAGATAATGGTCACCCATATCGTTGTCACGAGATTTACAATGTACCTTGAGCCAATTCTTGTATGGAAGACTGTTCCTGAATAAGAGTGTTGTCTTTTTCCCTACAAATGGATTGCCCCCATATACATTGCTAATCATACAAAGTACAAAAACAAATAGAAAGATTAATGAAAGATTTTTCATTTTTCTTTCTAGATGTTTTAGATTTTTTTTTTGTCTTGTTAACTTGTTTTCCGGTTTATGGTATTATATATACACATATGTACTGCTATTTTTAAATATACATTTTCTTTGTGTTGCTCTATTATTAGAAGTTTACTATTAATATTTGAGTTATCAAATCGAAACAATAGATTGATGGTGGATAAAAAAAAATATGTGGTCTAAACTTTTGGATATTATTAGCTTCTTTTGTACAAAAAGTTCGAAAACACTTCTTCGCTCCAAGCTGGATTGAATCCGGAGGAAGCTGAATCTCTCGACATATTTGGCTTCCAAAGGGGTTCTCTCCCTATTCGGTATCTCGGTCTCCCATCGTTCCACAGAAAGTTAAGGAAAGCCGATTACTCTCCTCTCACTGATAAAATCTCAGCAAACTTCAATAGTTGGATTGTGAAGTGTCTCTCAATTGCCGGAAGATTCTAGCTAATTTCATCAGTAATATATAGTCTTGTCAACTTCTGGTTATATGTGCTTTTTCTCTGCCAAGGGGTTGCATTAAAGCCATTGTAAAATTATGCAATTGCTTTCTCTGGGCTAGAAACTTGGAAAAGAAAAAAATGGCTAAGATGTTTTGGAAAGGCGTTTGTCTCCCAAAAGCAAAAGGAGGATTAGGCTTAAGTAATTTTTCTTTATGGAATATAACTCTTAACCTACGACTAATTTGGCTCATCTTCACTAATAGTGGCTCCTTGTGGGTTGCGTGGATCAAGGAACACATGCTCAAACGAGAGCAAATTTTTGGTCTTCTGAGGTCAAGAGTAATGACTCTTGGATTTGGAAGTTTCACTTATCTCTCAGGCCTCTGGTTAAAACTCTTCTGTCTTGCAAGGTGGGAGATGGAAAGTTGGTGAGTTTTTGGTATGATAATTGGTGTGATCTTAGTCTTCTTTTAGACTTCATTGGATTTAATGGACCAAGACTAATGGGGAATCCAATCTACTGTCAGTCAAGCTCTTCTGATGAATGACTGACATGTTCCTTCAAGATATAGGAATCCTTTGATTCGCACTCTCATGAATCTCCTTCAAGATACTTAGCCGACGAACCATATAGTGGCTCAAATGTTTACATTTGGGGTCAAAAATTTCAAGGTTCTTCTAATTTCTCAACCAAGAAAACATGGGAGATTATTCGCCATTCAGGTCCAATCAAGACATGGTTCAAGGTTGTGTGGTTCAAGCATGCGGTTCCAAAGCATTTTTTTTCACCTCTTGAACATCTAATCTACATAGACTCAATGTTAAGGTTAGGCTGGCCAGTTGGGGAATGAACATTGATACTTCATGCATCCTCGCCTTCATCCACTTACAATCTTCGAAATTAAGCTCTCGGATCTATCTTTGGCTAGAATTTTGTCGAGTCTATCTTTCTTTTTCTCTTTTTCGTATGAGACGACGAAGAAGATGATGATCACAAAGATTGTAGTTTCATTAAGGATAAAAGAGTCATTGTCCAATTAAAAAGTTGTAGTTTTGAAAAGTATTTTATGTAGTGGTAGTTTTGAAAAACTGCACCTCAAAAGTTGTATTTCTTAAAATTTCCCTAGTAATAAACTAATAACATGAGGAACATAAGAGTGAAATTAAAAATCTTTATCAAAAGAAATTGAATGTTTTGCCAGAATATCAACATGCTTGTTAAGATCTCTTTTGATCCAAAGGAATTGTGTATCTTCAAATCTACTTTCCCAGTGCCTCACTTCTCTGATCCAGTTATAAATTACCATTATAAAGAATAACAACATCCAAATTACCTCGTCTTCTTGTTGGGCACGAGGTGCTTTGTTTGCTGTTTTTTTTCCCAAAGTTGTAGAGAGATTTGAACTCATTACTTATATGTGTTTATGGATCCGAAACATCAAAACTTTATTTAGACCTTATACATTGCTTATATGTGTTTATGGACAGGCTTACAGAATCAGTAGCCAGTATATGCAGGGATGATGTCATTAAAGTTAATGTAACTTATCCCCACTTAATGCATTATGAAAACAAACAACTAGTTTAGATATTTGTAAAACCTCGCCTTAAACTAATGAGTAAGGAAAACAAAGCGTGCGGTGAGAACCGGTCGCAAATAGATCTTTTGAGAGAGTAGCCTAGCTGCTCTCGCTTGGGCTCCACTTACCTTTCTTCAGCTCTAGTCTTAGTTTTGCTCTTTGCCGGTTTGGTGGGGATTGGTTCTCGTCTTTGTTGGGTCAGAGTCGATGTTTCGTCTCGGTCGCGCGTCTTGATCCTAATTACCGGTTTTGGTTCTTCATCCCTTGTCTTTTGTCGCGTTTGATTTGCATCTTTTGCTGTGATCCCTTCCGAGTTTTTCCTGTGTAGGAGTTTGGTTTTATGAGTCATGCAGTTGTCTCAGCTACGGTACAACCTCTTTGTTGGTACTCGAAATGTCTTTGACTTCTTGTTGTTGAGGAGTTTGATATTGAGGCAGGAATACCTCGGTCAGCAGTTGTGTCTGGTGTCTCTCTTCATTGTTTTTCTTTGAGTTTGTCAAACAGACTGCGTTTTTTCGAGTTTTTTTCGGAAATATACATTGGGTTCCGGTTGATGTGGCGTTATGGATCTCATTCTTCCTGATTCTTACATGGACTTCACCTGGTTTCTCTCCTTTGTTGATAGGTTGTATCTTGTATCTTGTTTTTCTTTATGCTTAGATGAGAGTGTAATCCTCGGTTTGGGCTTTTAGTTTCCGGGGATGTATCTTTGTTCCGCTGGTTTTTGGCTCTGGGAGTTGTCTTTGAATTCGTTGGCTTTGTTTCTGGAAGAGCTTAGTCTCTTGTCGGCTTTGTGTAACTCTGATAATTTTAATAATAAAAAAATTTTAGATGAAAAAAAGAAAGAAAAAGATATTTGTAAAACTTAGTATTCTTCTTGGACTAGTTTATAGGTTTTCTTGACTATATTGGGTCATTCATAGCATTACTATACCTTCTCTATTCATTGCGGGCTGGTTATTCGTCAGCACCAGTTTAACAAGAATTTGATCTTCTTTCTTGCTCTCCCTTAGCAGTGAGAAAAGAGTCTATCTATCTGCCTAGCTTTGGTAGATTTCCCCCAACGCAATTCACAGAAATTCCACGAATCCCTTGGTGGAATCCGTTTTGGTTAAACTTGGATTTAGAACTATAGAGTTTTGCTTTATTTTATTTTTCCATTTTTGGGTTACTAATCTAGCCCATGCAATCAGAGGTAAATTGTATTCTTTTCTCCTATGGATATATCTATACAAAAATATGTCGAAATTTTGCAGTGAACAACTCTCTATAACTCTCTCTTCGCAATGAATAATGAGATGAGAATTTCCTAAATCAATTCACAACCTATCAAATTCATCCTATAAAAAAGAAGCATACCAAAAGTCGAGGAAGAAATTCAACGCGAAAGCTGTAAAATCAAACCGTGTCGAACAATTCAAAACGCATAACCAATCAGATAATTGTAAGTGTAGGTGAGACACAAATAAAGTGCAGAAAGTAAAGACACGCAAAGTTTGTTAACGAGGTTCGTTTCCTACATCCCCGGGACCACGTCCAGTATTCGAATTCACTAGAATTAGAAAGCAATTACAACTTAATCGCAAACACGTAGATCAAGCACAACACTCTTGAAATACCGCTCCATTCAATAACATGAACTCTTCAGGATAACCTTACCCTGAGCTAAACTCCCCCAAGCCTAGACTTCAATTCACACACAATCTCTCCATGAAAACAGCATCAATCACGCATGCTTAAATACCACTCGGACGCACCGGTGCAACAACGTCCTCTTTGACGTCTGCAGATCTCACAGATCAATACCACCTGTGTGTAACACACACCATCACCCGTCTGTAACACACACCCAAAACCCTCTTTTTCTTTTTCTTTTTCTTTTTCTTCTTCATCTTTCTTTGATTTCAAGCTCTCTATGTATGTTATGCCAAGAGGCCACAACCTCTTCTATATATTCTTCAACTTGCACTTCAAGTTCTTCCAAATATCATATTCCCTCTATTTAAGATATCTCCAAATCTTTTAGGAAATATTCTCTTTTCCAATATCTTCTCTTAAGAATATGGAAACACTCCAAAACTATAATATCTTCTTTATCCAGCTCATATACCCCTCTTGGCACGTCTTTGGAAGCTTCTAGATGTTTACTCCAGCCCACGCTGGCTCCAAGTCATCCAATGTCCACGATTTGATCGCTTGTAGCACTTCCTGTATAGCTTGTAGCACTTCTTGTACTACTTCTCAATTGGTACAACAACACTTCAAACACACACATCTTCAATAATTACAAACCTTGAGAATAGGTATCGCTGTCAAATCCATCGAGAATGATCATCAAATCTGGGTGACACATGTTAGTCTAGGCTTAAGAAAACACTTTTTTTTGAAGGGAATGTTAAATTATATCCACACCAAAAAACATCGTTTACATCAAAGTGCAGCATTCTTATAATCAAAAATAGAAATTGCTAATCTATTTGGATTTCTTCAGATGCGAGTGTTGAGCCATGTGGAGTGAGCACTTTCAAGTCTCGAGTCGTTTGCTTCTATGGTTTTGATTATGTTCTTCACGGTTTCATCGACGGTTCGGAGTAGGCGTCGTGATGATTTCGGCGATTCCCCATGACGACGGTCGTTTCGTTCCGTCCAAATGTAAGAGATTGTGACTTGAAACACGTAGCGGATTAGAAAATGCTCCACATACGACCCTGGAGGTTCGGAGATAATAGATAAGGTGGAGTCCCAGTCTGATGTGAAGTTTTGCCGAAGGAGGATTCCAACGAGATTCCTCCATAGTTCTTGAGAGTATGGGCAAGAGAACAGATGATTTCGAGTTTCAACCTGGTTCGTGCACAGTACACACCCAGCCGAGATTCCCGAGTTCCATAGTTGCATTCTATCCCCTGTTGTCAATCGGTTATGGATGGCAAGCCAAGTGATGAAAGCAAACTTTGGAGTTCTATGCATGAACCACACTCCCTTAGCCCACTGCAATTTTGGATGTTCTATCCGAATCTGTTTCCACACATCATTCGAATAGAATTTTGTCTTGTAATTCCCGTTTTGTAATCTCCAAAGTGATCGATCCGCTTCAGTTGTTCGTCTATCTTTCATCAATTGAATTTCTTCCTCAATGCGATTTAATAGCTCCCCCTTTCGTCTTCTTCGTCGATGAGTATCAAAAACCGAGGAAACCACATAATATGCAGAAATCCCCAAATCGATCACCCCTCTTGCTCCCGTGAGATCCATTAGTGGCCCCATGGATAGCCAATTATCATGCCAGAACAGAGTCGATGTGCCACTTTTTGTGTCAATCTTATAGAATTTCCTTGCGATGTCTCTGTATTTAAGCAGCTTTCGCCACATCCACGAGCTTGTGTTCGCAGATTTATTGTGTCTCATCGACCAGAACGAGCCCTGACGGATAAGATGACTCTTGATCCATTTCACCCAGAGTGAAGTTTCCGTCGATACCAGCCTCCAAATCAGTTTTAAACAGCACACAACGTTCACGTCCTTGACCCGTCGGATACCTAATCCTCCTTCATCTTTTGGCCTACAAACGTCATCCCAAGATATTTTTGATTTCCGAGTACTCAGCTCAGGTCCTGACCACAAGAAAGCAGAGCAAAGGCTTTCGATCTCCTGGATACAGCTCTGCGGTAGCCAAAATGCAGAGAGCCAAAAATTCGTGAGACTTGTTATCACCGAGCTGATAAGCTGAACCCTTCCGGCGTACGAAAGAAATCGAGCTGTCCACGTACCAATTCTAGCTCTGATCTTCTCCAACAGTGGAGCGTAATCCGCTTTTGACATTCTCTTAGTCAGTAAGGGGAGCCCAAGGTATCTTACCGGTAAACTACCTGAGGCGAAGGGGAATCGGGCTTCGATTTGCTCTCTCATATGTTGCGAGACTCCTCCGAAGTAGATTGTCGATTTGTCAATTCTGATTTTCAAGCCTGAAGCTTTAGCAAAGTCATCAAAAACTGTCATGATACCTTCTATCGATCTCAAACTGCCATCCGTAAACACCATTAGATCATCCGCAAAACACAAATGTGTTAGTTGAAGATTCTTACATTTGGGATGATATCCCAATTTACGATTCACACCTGCTTTATCCAGCATTTTGGAGAGGACATTCATACAGATCACGAATAGATAAGGAGAGAGAGAACAGCCTTGACGGAGACCTCTACTGCTCTGAAAATAACCCGCTAATTCACCATTTATCTGAACTGAAAAAGAAGCTGTTGTTACGCAGAGCATAATCCAGTGAACAAACTTCTCCGGGATCCCCACTGCCGATAGAACATTTCGTAAGAAACTCCATTGTACCGAGTCGAAAGCTTTGGCTATATCGATCTTCATAGCACATCGAAACGGGATTGAATCTTTATGGTAGTCATTGACTAGCTCAGTGGCTAAAAGGAGATTCTCCATCAACAGACGGTCTTTCACGAAAGCCGACTGATTATGAACTATGAATTTTGGGAGTGTACCTTTGAGACGATTTGCTAAAATCTTGAAGATTACTTTATAGATCACGTTGCAGCACGAGATCGGTCGATAGTCCTTCATCTCCTTCGCCTCTGTTTTTTCAGTATAAGAGCTAAAATCGTCGAGTTTATTCCTTTCGGAAGAAAACCTTTTATGAAAAACGATTGAGTGGATCTTTTATTCCTTGGAGATTACTTTATAGATCACGTAGTGTATTCACTTTGAATATTATGAGTCATTACTTGTTTCAGCTGATCCTACAAACAAATTTACAAAACATAAGCTCTTAATGGATCTCATAGAACATAAAGCTTATATAAACGATTAAAGCAGCAAGAGATTTCTAATATTAACACGTGAATAATCAGAAAGATTTTAAACAATTTACGCCTCAAAAACCACATTTAAAAAAAAGACAGAAAATTACTGCAGAGATTCTTGCTTCATTGCAAACAAAACTTCCATATGATCTTGTACGTGATGCAATAAAAAGTTCACCTCGATTTGGTTCTACGCATGTCTCCTCTTCCTAAGAAATGAATGGTTGCAACGAATTCAACATGATAAACAAAACCATAAGTACAGTGTGAAACATAAATCTAATATAAATTTGTAAGTTATAACTAAACTTAAAAAGAATTACCTTAGAATGCACTTTCTGACTTCTGTATAACAGGATAAGCCACATTTAACTCTTAAGGCACTTTGGGTGATGAAATTGACACTCTTACCTCTGTACACAATAAAATCAGAAATCGCATGCATGGTCGTGGATGGTGAAAAATCTGGGGAAAAAAATTAGTACCCCACCTGATTTATTTTCTATTTTTATTATAATGTGGAAGACATAAAATAATTTATTTGGTAACAATGAATGATAATTTTATTTATTCTACATTTTAAGATCCATTTTGCTATAGTTTTTATTCGAAAAAATAAGAAATCTAAACATATGAAATTGAGATCGACGTGGACATGAAAACGTGGACATATAGGAATCTTGTATTGTTAGTGTGGATGGTCATGTGTGGATAATACTTTACCGATGGTCATGTGTGGATGGTCATGTGTGGATGGTCATGTGTCGATATGGATTTCATATGTTTAGATTTTTTGTTTTTGTTTTTTTTGTTTTAGATTTCTTGTTTCACATCAAAACTATAGCAAAATGGATTTTAAAATGTTGGAAAAATAGAATTATCATATATTGTTTACAGAAAATTGTTTTATGTCTTTCACATTATAAAAAAATAGAAAACAAATCAAGTGGGGTAATAATTATTTTACTCAAATTTTTGATTTTCTGACTCATCCACGACTTTGCATCCATGACCATGCGGGACCATTTTGGTTTTTCACACACATAAACAAGAAAAATGGCCTTAAGAGTTAAATGTGCCTTTTTCAAAACATAAACTGGCTGATGTGCCATACAGTGTAATTAACCCCTAAACTTACCATCTCATTAGACTTTCTTGCTAAACTCTTTTTTCCATGTGCATGTGGTATCTTAAGTTTGCTTAGACTTTTAATATTATGTTCTCTCATTTTCTACGGTTACAATATTATACATAACAGTCTACGAATAAAGTAAAACAATTATCAATTATTGACCAAATTTAACATAGAAAAGTTCATCCAAGAATAAGAAGATTTCAATAAGAATTGGAAATCAAACAATATGAAGTCAATGAGCTGACGTTAATCTGAAGTCGATTAAGATGCACTTTTTAGTTATCACAAACATTAAAAAGAACTTCATCACCCAGTTTTCACACGTTTAAAACTAGTTTTCAGAAATGAGTCAAATTCAACATTCATTCACAGTTTTTGCATTGTATGAAAGCAATTCCACTGAGAACACATATACTCAAAGAAATGAAAACTATTTGAGAAAATTGCAAACAAATAGGATAATCAGAAAGGAAACGAAAACAAAGAGCCCTAACTTTCTTTAAGAAAACTTGTTAAGAGAAGCAAAGTTATAATCAATAGAAGATTATCTTAACTTTCTCTTATCATTGAGAAGTCGGTTTAGAAACCAACGCCAATATATTGGAGTCATTTGATAACCGACGTTTACCATGATTATAAATGACGTTACAAGCCTGATTTTTGTAGTGACATGCACACGTACATATACATATTACACCATAGACGTGCACAAAAGAAATGGGCAAATGGCTGTGACTGGTGGAAATGGTGGAATACGTAATGTGAGAATATGGGTTTTAGTCTTTGGGCCTAAATCCAAAACAAACTTTCTAATGTCAACAACAGTTGGGCCTAAGATCAAGACTGGCCCGTTTCTATAAGTGTTTCAACGTGAACTAATAATTTTAATAACTTTAACCTAATTTTAATAACGTGAACTACAAGTCAAAAAAGGGTACATAAGTTTTTAATAACTTTAACCTAATCAAAGTTTAAAGTTCCTTTTGAGGCACCTTGTTAAGAGAGACAAAGCCTTCGGAGAGAAGAGACAGAACGAGAGGATAACTGTAACATCCCGATTTCTTGTATATGCGGAGAGGCTTATAAGAATTGATTTGGCTACCTATGTCACCAAAGTGCACTTACCTTTTCTGATCACTTGCCCAAAAGAACTCCAGAGTTAAGCGTGCTTGAGCTGGAGTAGTCTAAGGATGGGTGACCTTCCGGGAAGTGATTCGCGGTATCGTGTGAGTGAGGACAAAACACGGGGAAAGGTCACGTGGTGATTGCAGGGTCAGTAAACAAGTATTACAAGCCTCCCGGACTAACGCACCGGCCGTCGGACAAGGGTGGGGCCCACGGGCCGAGAGAGGGCATGGAGCCCACAGGTAGGGGCGGTCGGGGCGTTATAAGTGGTATCAGAGCCGAACCCAAACACGTGTGTGGAGTCAGGTGGGCTCGCACCGTCTAGGGTGACGATCCTGGTGCGCAACGAGGACGTTGCGCTCTATGAGTGGGGGTGATTGTAACATCCCGATTTCTTGTATATGCGGAGAGGCTTATAAGAATTGATTTGGCTACCTATGTCACCAAAGTGCACTTACCTTTTCCGATCACTTGCCCGAAAGAACTCCAGAGTTAAGCGTGCTTGAGCTGGAGTAGTCTAAGGATGGGTGACCTTCCGGGAAGTGATTCGCGGTATCGTGTGAGTGAGGACAAAACACGGGGAAAAGTCACGTGGTGATTGCAGGGTCAGTAAACAAGTATTACAAGCCTCCCGGACTAACGCACCGGCCGTCGGACAAGGGTGGGGCCCACGGGCCGAGAGAGGGCATGGGGCCCACAGGTAGGGGCGGTCGGGGCGTTATAATAACAGAGAGAGAAAGAAGATCACCGAAGAAAGTGGGAGTTCAATCTTCATTTTTATGTCTCTTTCTTCTAAGCTTTGTACGTGAAACACAACAAAAGAGTCGGTTAGATTTTTTTTTTTTTTTTTTGAATTACCCGGAGGTTCTGGGCCGAACCCCGTAATTTCACAGGCCCGAAACCACATCATGTAATATTAGTTTCGTCTTAAGCGTCACTCAATACTGTTAGGTTTTGCCTAAGATACTTTCCCAGTCGAGCTAATGACACTTGGTCGAGGTAGTTAGAATATTGTGTAAACTTTTGATTGATAGTGGATGTTTATGGGAGAAAGTTAGAAGATTTCCACATGAGATGTCGAAATTCAGCCTAGTTCTCGAGGTTCATAAACGAATTTTCTTATCATTTAAGACATCTACAGATGGTTAAGTGGCGTAATATATATACTAGTTCCACATCGAAGAAAATTTATTAAATCTTGGTACCATTTATGTTTAATGTTTTTGATGCAGGTGTTTGAAGTATCATATGTACCACTCGAGAAGTATCACACGAAATGATACAAGGGAGCATATCTAGGCGAAGTGATGAGTTGAATTGGAGTTTGCAGCGGACATGGACACCCCAAGAAGGGGTAGCTAGAGCTGTCAATTTGATTCATTATCCGCGGGTTCCACCCCGTTTAACACGCTGCGAGGTGAGTGCGGATCGAGAAATTTTTAATTGCAAAGAACGGGGCGGGTGCGTGTCGAATTTTTTTTTCCGTGGATCCCGAGGGTTACCCATAATGTTTTTTTAAAATTAATAAATAATATTTATTTACTAAATACTATTGAAATGTTGAAATATTTTGTAATATATATAAATTAATTAACTATTTTATTTATTTTTTCCAAAAAATTGTGTATTTATGTTTTATCATATGAAATTTATTTTATTAAATTTATTTTTCTTACTAAAAACATTATAAGTTTTTTTTTAAAACATTATAAGTTTTTTTATTTAAATATTTACGAGTTACCCGCGGGTATCTGCGAATTCAAGCGGAACGAGTGCAAGTCGAGAAATTTGTGTTCATGAATTTGGCGGAGCGAATCGAAGCGAGTCAAAAAAAAATTAACCAGCGCGGGACGGGTCTAGCAGGGCGGGTGTGAATTACAATTTTTAATTACTTTTCAATAAAAATTTTAATTTTCAATAACAAAGTTCTATTATAATGATTTCAATTTTTAATTATTCTTTTCTTGTATACCAAAGGAATATACTATACCCCATCGGTTTTATAAAGAGGGTCATTTAAAACTTTTATTTTTATTTCATAAAAAAATATCATTTAATATTTTCAATGTAGATTTTTAACTTAAATCTCAATTTTATCCTTATTTTGTTAACTTGTTAATATTAGAGAGAAAAACTTATCTAATATATTGATAAAATCTATAATAAAATTTTATAATTTTTAAAAATATGTATGAAATGTATCAAAATGATATTTTTATGAAATGGAGAATGTAATTTGCTTTTTAATAAAAATTATCATTTTGTGTATAACACACGCATATACTCTTTTTTGATAAAAATTTCACGCATATACTCTTTTTTTTTTGGTTAAAGATAACACGCATAAACATTATAACACGCATATACTCTTTTTAAAACATTATAACACGCACATATACATACACCTGCAAGCAGCAGAGTAACGGTTGTTATTAATTGCGGACATTAATGTCAACAAACACAGTTATTACATAGTACTATAAATATGCATAACAGCTAAGTCGGCAACCATCATCGGTAACAACACTAAAAAGAAAAACCTCAAAAATTCACCGAATCAAGAAATGGATTCAGACTCTCTTCTTCCTCTTTCTGTTTCTCATCAGCTACCACTAATCGATTTCTCCGATCAAACCCTAATACCAGGAACCTCAAAGTGGGTTGAAGTGAAAGCTGATGTCCGTAAAGCTTTAGAAGACTACGGCTGTTTCGAAGCTTCCTTTGACAAATTGTCAATGGAGCTTAAGAAGTCTGTTTTTGAATCCATGGAAGAGATTTTCGAGTTGCCTCTTGAGACCAAACAGAGAAACGCGTCGTCCAAACCCTTTCATGGGTATCTAAATCATAATCTTTACCAGAGTTTGGGGATCAATGACGCTAATGTTGTGGAGAAAGTCAACGACTTTACTCAACAGCTATGGCCTGATCATGGAAACCAGAGTATTAGGTATGAATGTAAAGTCAATAATTTTCTTATATATATAACATCTTGATTGATGAACGCAACTATTTGTGTGTTAAAACATTCTTTTAAAAAGTACATTTTGCTTTAAATATCAATTTAAAAATTCGATTCTATGCAATAGTGAGACGATGCATGGGTTTACGGAGCAATTAGTGGAATTGGAAGTGATGGTGATAAGAATGATAATGGAGAGTTTTGGGATAGAGCAATACATGGACGATCATCTCAAATCTACAAATTATCTTCTTCGAATGATGAAGTATATACACTACAAGTAAACAGCCTTTTTACAACAAACATAATCGTCGTAAATCGGTCGTAAAACATGGTTTACGACGGATTAACGACGATTAACAATTCGTCGTAATATGATTGTAACATCCCGATTTCTTGTATATGCGGAGAGGCTTATAAGAATTGATTTGGCTACCTATGTCACCAAAGTGCACTTATCTTTTCGGGAACTTGTCCAGAGAGAACTCCAGAGTTAAGCGTGCTTGAGCTGGAGCAATTTAAGGATGGGTGACCTACCGGGAAGTGATTCGCGGTATCGTGTGAGTGAGGACAAAACACGGGAAAAGATCACGTGGTGATTGCAGGGTCAGTAAACAAGTATTACAAGCCTTCCGGACTAACGCACCGGCCGTCGGACAAGGGTGGGGCCCACGGGCCGAGAGAGGGCATGGGGCCCACAGGTAAGGGCGGTCGGGGCGTTATAAGTGGTATCAGAGACGAACCCAAACACGTGTGTGGAGTCAGGTGGGCTCACACCGTCTAGGGTGACGATCCTGGTGCGCAACGAGGACGTTGCGCTCTATGAGTGGGGGTGATTGTAACATCCCGATTTCTTGTATATGCGGAGAGGCTTATAAGAATTGATTTGGCTACCTATGTCACCAAAGTGCACTTATCTTTTCGGGAACTTGTCCAGAGAGAACTCCAGAGTTAAGCGTGCTTGAGCTGGAGCAATTTAAGGATGGGTGACCTACCGGGAAGTGATTCGCGGTATCGTGTGAGTGAGGACAAAACACGGGAAAAGATCACGTGGTGATTGCAGGGTCAGTAAACAAGTATTACAAGCCTTCCGGACTAACGCACCGGCCGTCGGACAAGGGTGGGGCCCACGGGCCGAGAGAGGGCATGGGGCCCACAGGTAAGGGCGGTCGGGGCGTTATAATGATCGTCGTGAATCGTAAATCGTCGCAAATTGGTCGTACTATTAAGGAGGACTAAAAATCGTCGTAAAATCGATGTAATATATTCGTCGAATATATTACATCGATTTTACATCGATATCACGATTAAAAATTACATCGATTTTACATCGAATTATACAATTTTGTTTTCGACAATCCGTCGTAAATTCGTCGTAATAGGATGAATATATTACATCGATTTTACGACGAATATATTACATCGATTTTACATCGATATCACGATTAAAAATTACATCGATTTTACATCGAATTATACAATTTTTTTTCGACAATCCGTCGTAAATTCGTCGTAATAGGATGAAACATTACAGCGAATTTACATTGAATTATAAAATTTCTGTTTTTACGTATTCGTCGTAAATTCGTCGTAATATGTAGATGTAAATACGTTGGTAAATCGATGTAAAATATTCGATGTAAATTCGTCGTAACTTTTGAACGATGTAAAATCGATGTAAAACTATTGATGTAAAATCGATGTAAAACTATTGATGTAAAATCGATGTAAATTATGGAACGATGTAAAATCGATGTAAAATATTCGATGTAAATTCGTCGTAATTGAATTATAATTTTTATATAAATTAAATAAAAATAAAAAAATAAAAAAATTATATTTAAAAAATTATATTTAAAAATAAAATTATAAATAAATTCAAAATATAAAATAAAATTTAAAATACAAAATAAATTTTTTATTACAAACTAATTTCTAGCCGAAAAACGTAAATTATCAAAAAGTTCGTCGTCTGATCCATTCTGCTCCATATTCGCTCGTTCTTGCGCGAGCGGATCAGTTGGCTGGCCCGATGTCGATCCTTCCTGCTGCCTTAGTGCAGCCGCCAAAGTCGGGTTACTCAGGGCAATAATATCGAAGAGAGTGTTGTATCCTTGGATTGTTTTATTGTATCCTAGGATCGTTTGATCGTATCCTTGGATCTTCTCATCGTATATCACCTGCTTCGCCCGCAAATTGTTGATCTCGGAGTTGGCGTTGTTTAACTCCGTCCGCAAAATAACCGGATCGTCGAAAAGCTGACGACGGGACGACGCAGCGGCACTATCTACGATCGATCCCATCCCTAAAACTCTGCCCTTTTTCTTCGGGGCAACCTTTTAAAAAAGAAACGAAAAATTTAATAAATTGTATAAAAAACATTAACATTTGTAAAAAAAAAATAGTTAAATTACCTCTGCGTATATGTCGTCCATCTGGGCAACCGTCAAAGTCGCAGTGGATTGGACCGAACTACCGCCAGGTGATAGCTGCTGAGAAAGCTGAGTTTGACGCTCGCCGATCCTCGCATGCGCGTCATTGTAGATTGTCTCAGCTCGAGGATCTACAAAAGATCCGTCTTTCTTCTTGTGAGTTTCCGCAAAAACTCGGGTCATCGGAGGAAGTTCGCCTCCATTTGCCTAACAAAAAATACATTAAAAAAGAAATCAAACCGTTGATGGATAATATAAATTAATAACAAATTAAAATTACATAAATAAAATTATAAGCGAAAAAATTATTACCATTTGAAGGCGTCTTCCCGCAAAAGATGTTTGACCCGACGTATGAGGCATAAGTGCTGGAAGACCGTCTGGACCCATAGTGTTTCGAGAAGCCGAACACTTAGCGGCCACTTGCTGCGCATGTGGATCTCTCCAGTATGCCGTCAAGCCGTTCCAAACATCGGAAGACATGTATGGCGGCTTCCCATGATCGCCTTTAACCTCCCACTTCCTCTTCCAATCGGAAATGGTATTGTTGAGCCGCAATTTTCCCTTCTTTTTGAATTCCGCCTTCACCGTCTCGTTGATCGTAACGTCCCAATGCCATTTTTGCTATACAAAAAAAAAAAAAAATTAGAAACGATATATTAAAGATAAAGAATTCTCCAAAATAATATTGAATTAAAAAAAAAAATTTTACCGCGAAACATTTAAACCATGTCTCGACAACGTCTTCCGGAACCGAAGACCAATTGCGGTGTGGCTCCATGAAATAGGCTTTAATGGTGTCAGCCACACTCCGTCCAACTTTGTTATCTTCCTTAAACCTGAGAAAAAAACAAAAATTATTAGTAAAAAAAACAAATTCATAATGTTATTAAAAAAAAAAATTGTAGGTACGTACCAAAAAGTATTCGGGAGCCGTCGCGGATCTAACCGGTCTAAAGTATCATGCCCCGGCGACTGCAAAATATCTTCGACCGTCAATCCTGCATACAACAACGGAGGTCGAGCAACTGCTTCTGGAGGCGGCGCTGGTCCGGAAAAAGAATCCGGAACAGCGGATTGTGTCGCAGAAGATGACGGGAGAGGCAGATTTTCACTCGGTCCCGTCTCGAGAAACTGCCGATAGTGTGACTTACGTGGCGCCATATCTAAAAAATATTTAAAAATAACTCAATTTTAGTATAATATAATTCCATTCCTAACTAATAATTCCAATCCTAACTAATAAATATTACAATCCTAACAAACAATTCAAAATCCTTAGAACGATAATATAATTTATAAATACAAAAAAAAATGTTACCTTTTTTTTAGAGAGAGGGCAGAGATTTTAGAGATAGAGAGAGTTGAGAGATTAAGATTTGAGAGAGAGAGAGAGAGATTTAAGAAATGTGAGCGAGGGAGAGAAAATCTGGTCGCCTATATATAGATTTTGTCGTCGTCGTAAAATCGTCGTAAACGTGTAACCAAAAATTCAACCTATCGCAATTTCCCCCCACGCGGTAAATTAAATATTTGGGTATCGTCGTAAAATTGTTGTAAAATTACAACGATCTTACGACGAATCCGTCGTAAATTCGTTGTAATAGATTAAAATTATACCCTAAACCCTAAATCACAATACACATATCCTGGACGTAAGAACGAAGTATATTTGTGCATCTAATACTTCTAATATTTAACAATAGATTCAATAACGACGATTGAATCTATATCGTCGTCGATTTCCTTATTTTACATAATAATGTATAGCATTCGTTCTTATAAGTATATTCGTAACATGCATGACTTAAATAATATAAATGATTTTGTAAAAACATAAAATTGTTTATACTATGATTAGAACTTACGTAAAACAAGATATAAGATAAAAAAAACTAAACAAGTAAATCAAAACCTAAACCCTATATTTTAAGTTTTACAACGAATTTACGACGGAATCGTCGTAAAATCGTTGTAAAATTACAACGATTTTACGACGAATCCGTCGTAAATTCGTTGTAATATATTAAATCTATACCCTAAACCCTAAATCACAATACACATATCCTGGACGTAAGAACGAAGTATATTTGTGCATCTAATACTTCTAATATTTAACAATAGATTCAGTAACGACGATTGAATCTATATCGTCGTCGATTTCCTTATTTTACATAATAATGTATAGCATTCGTTCTTATAAGTATATTCGTAACATGCATGACTTAAATAATGTAAATGATTTTGTAAAAACATAAAATTGTTTATACTATGATTAGAACCTACGTAAAACAAGATATAAGATAAAAAAACTAAACAAGTAAATCAAACCCTAAACCCTATATTTTAAGTTTTACAACGAATTTACGACGGAATCGTCGTAAAATCGTTGTAAAATTACAACGATTTTACGACGAATCCGTCGTAAATTCGTTGTAATATATTAAATCTATACCCTAAACCCTAAATCACAATACACATATCCTGGACGTAAGAACGAAGTATATTTGTGCATCTAATACTTCTAATATTTAACAATAGATTCGATAACGACGATTGAATCTATATCGTCGTCGATTTCCTTATTTTTCATAATAATGTATAGCATTCGTTCTTATAAGTATATTCGTAACATGCATGACTTAAATAATGTAAATGATTTTGTAAAAACATAAAATTGTTTATACTATGATTAAAACTTACGTAAAACAAGATATAAGATAAAAAAACTAAACAAGTAAATCAAACCCTAAACCCTATATTTTAAGTATTACAACGAATTTACGACGGAATCGTCGTAAAATCGTTGTAAAATTACAACGATTTTACGACGAATCCGTCGTAAATTCGTTGTAATAGATTAAATCTATACCCTAAACCCTAAATCACAATACACATATCCTGGACGTAAGAACGAAGTATATTTGTGCATCTAATACTTCTAATATTTAACAATAGATTCAAGTAAATCAAACCAAACAAGATATAAGATAAAGAACTTACGTAAAGACAGTCTTCAACTACCATAGGTGAAAGATTCATAGAATTGGACATCTATATAAATCCTTCGTAATATAAGGATGTCCAATTCTATGTATCTTTCAGTTATGGTGGTTGGTCTTTATGAATATATAAAACTTGATCTCCAAAATTCTTTGTTGGCCAGATCATCAGAAGCGGGAATACAATAATACGACGGATTCGTCGTAAAATTGTTGTAAATGAACAACGATTTTACGACGAATCCGTTGTAAAATCGTCGTAAAACTGTAACCAAAAATTAAACCTATCGAAATTTCCCCCACGCGGGTAAATTAAAATATTTTGGGTATTACGACGAAATTACGACGTATTCGTCGTAAAATCTTTGTAAGTTTACAACGAATTTACGACGAATGCGTCGTAATTTCGTTGTTATAAAATAAATCTATACCCTAAACCCTAAATCTTTATAGTTATTGGATATACCTCCATTCATTTTAAAAATTTTCATAAACGAAGATTATAAACAATTCTACCACAGAAAATCCGACTTTGACAGTTGCGCACCAGTCACGCCCTCGTAACTAATACCTCTGGAAAGATAGAGCGACGATTGATAAACCCTAATATTTCATCTTTCCTTGATTTTGCGATTTTGGGTGCGATGGAGCTACGGCCCCGCAATAACGCGATTCCTTCGTCGAGCAAAGGTAACCTTCTTGTGATTTCTTTCTAGTGATCCTTCCTTGATCGTCTCTGGTACCCGAGAAATCGCCGAAATAGTGAAGTGGTGTCTGTGTTTCGGTGCGGTCTGGATGAATTGTTTTGGCATCAGGCAATTCTTGGGGAAAATCATGAATTTAATCGCCGAATACGTCGTAATTTCGTTTAATATATAATTTTACAAGAAAAACTTAAAAATCTAACAAACCGAAAATTACCTATATATATATAAGCTTTCAATCAGAATCATCATCTTCGTTGGGTTCATCATCTTGATTGGGTTCATCATCTTCAGGTCCATCATCATCGTCAGTTTCTTCAAACTCGTCGGAATCGCCTTCTTCTTCTGTGTCGTTAGGTAGATATTCAAGTTGCCTGTTTCGTGGATCAATTAAAAGAACGTTCTCCGTAATCTCTGGTTCTGTAATATCAAGGCAAGAATCTTGTTGCATTGGAAGATCATCAACACCAACAATTTTACCCCTTGGAGCTATTTTAATAACCGATAACCATGAGATCCCAGATGTTCTTCGAACTCGCGGATATGGAACGAACGTTACTTGTTCTGCTTGTGATGCTAGGATGAATGGCTCAAACTTGTTGTAACGTCGTGCTTTGTTGACGTCAACCACACCAAATTTGTTAATTCGCACCCCTCGACCGACTGTTGGATCGAACCAATCACATTTGAAAAGAACGCATTTCAACCTAACCAGTCCGGAGTACTCCACTTCAATTATTTCCTGCAAAACCCCATAAAAATCTATTTCACCCCTAACACATACTCCGTAGTTGGTAGTTGCTCGACGAACGCCATACTTGTATGTATGAAACACATAACCACGGGTAAAATACATGGGTGCGGTCGTTATCTTCCCGATGGGGCCTAGGAGTAACTCATGAAACCAAAATGGATATGCGGGATCGCCATGATCAACCTATGATAAGTGTAAAAGTTAGATTGAAAGCCGATATAATTAAATTAAATATTTATAACTATATTAACTTACTTGCGTCTTCAACCACTCAACAAAGTGACGATCTTTACGGTCGTTTATTTCATCATCTGAAACCCCTTCAATGCATTCTCGTACCTGGGTATCAAATAAGCTGCAAAATACATATATAGACATAAAAATTAACACATTTAATTATAATTATATTAATTATTAATTATTAATGACAGATTAATTAAATAGTTTTGTTATTATACCTTTCGAAAGGACTCACTTCATCACAGTTTAGGAGGATGTACGTATGTGCGCTGTGCCTGTCATGCTCGTTATCCCACCAAACTTCCTTCAATTTTCCACTAAGACGACCAATTCGTGAGAATATATATGGGACACCCTCTACTGCATAAATTCGTCCCACACCGCCATCATCGTATCGTCGGGGAGCCCGTTTGCGTGTACGGACTTTTGGAGCGAAATAATATGAAGTAAAGTGTGAAGTTTCTTCTGTCAAACTTCCCGCAACAATTGATCCTTCAACCCTTGCTAGATTTTTTGCCTTTCCCTTTAAATGTTTCATGAAGCGCTCGAATGGGTACATCCACCTAAACTGAACAGGGCCTCCTAGTTCTGCTTCGTGGGGGAGATGAATGGGAAGATGTTCCATAACATCAAAAAACGCAGGGGGGAATATCTTCTCCAAATTGCACAACAAGATTGGAATATTAGCAGCCAGTTGTGCAATTACATCTTCTGACAACGTCCGTGTACTAAGATCCCGGAAAAACGCTCCGATGCCTGCAAAGACAAAATTATATACATTGTAACATATATATATATAATTAATCTCAATAATTTTATATGTGATGAAGTATCTTACCTCCAATTGCTTCATGAACATTTTCTGGAAGGAGTTCGGCAAATGCGAAAGGAAGTAAACGTTGCATAAACACGTGGCAGTCATGACTCTTCATCCCTGAAAACTTTTCTCCTTTCTCAACAGATTTAGCAAGATTGGATACATACCCATCAGGAAACTTCACGTCAGATGAAACCCAATTGAACAACGATGCCTTTTTTTCTGCACCCAACCGAAATATAGGAACTGGTGATTTTCCATTGCTCATTATATGCAACTCATTTATGTAGCAAATATCTGGCAAGTCCAACCTTGACTTTCCGCTGTCTTTGGTTCTTCCTTTCACGTTTAACACTGTATGCATGATGTTATCAAAAAAGTTTTTCTCAATGTGCATGACATCAAGATTGTGTCTCAGTAGATGATTTTTCCAGTACGGAAGATCCCAAAAATGCTTTTCTTGTGCCAATTGTGATTAACCCCGTATCCATCAGGCATATTAGCTGGAGTGTGCCAATTTCCCCCACGATTCACATTTTCTAGTCCCCCAAAATGATCTATTTGCGCTTCTAGATCTTCCCCAGATAGATACACTGGTGGGGGGACACGCACGATTTTGTTCTTCCTAAACAACCGCCTGTTTCTCCTATATGGATGATTGATTGGTAAAAACCGGCGGTGACAATCAAACCAGCATGTTTTTCGACCATGTTTCAGTTGAAACGCATCTGTCCGATCGAGGCAATAAGGACAAGATAACCTCCCATGCGTCATCCAACCTGATAGCATTCCGTATGCAGGGAAGTCACTTATTGTCCACATAAGCACCGCACGCATCGTAAAATTTTTTTTTCAACTCATGAATGAGAGGCTGCAAAAATACATCAAGGGACCGCTTCGGATGATTGGGACCAGGGACTAAAATATTCAGGAAAAGAAATTCCCTTTGCATGCACATATCTGGGGGAAGGTTATAAGGAGTTACGATAACTGGCCACAAAGAATATTGCCTACCAGATATACCGAATGGACTAAATCCATCAGTGCAAAGACCAAGATACACATTTCGCTTAGAGTTAGCAAAATCAGGGTGTACCGTGTTAAAGTGTTTCCAAGCTTTTGCATCTGACGGGTGAGTCACTTCTCCTTCTCTCTGTGAATGTTCTGCATGCCACCTCATCGATGCAGCTGTCCTTTCAGATTGATACAATCGTTTCAACCTATCAGTTATAGGAAGATACCACATCCGTTGGTATGGTATCTTTTTACGCCCAGTTGTTTGGGGCCTAAATCTCGGTTTTTGGCAAAATCGACATTCCTGCAGCTTATCATCATCTTTCCAAAAAAGCATACAATTGTCAACACATACATCTATCATCTCAGAAGGCAACCCAAGACTAAACACCAACTTCTGTATCTCATAGTATGTTTCGGCAGCCAAATTATCCTCTGGCAAATACTCTTTAATAAGATCAGCCCAATCATCCATGCAAACCTCAGCTAAGTTATGATCAGTTTTAATTGTCATCATCCTAGCAGCTAACGACAATTTAGACTGACCTTCTCTACATCCATCGTAGAGTGGCTGGTTTGCAGCGTCTAGCATATCATAAAATCGCTTCGCATCTACGTTGGGTTCCTCAACAGTACTATTATCAGCATTTGTTTCATGAAATGCATCATTAACCATGGTATGCATCCTATCATGATCTGCACCCTGATCAAATTGATGTTGACCATGATCATAACTACCTTGATAATTTGATTCTACTTGACCTTAATAATTACTACTACTATCCGTTGCTTGAGTTCTTTCAAAACCCTCTCCATGTTGATACCAAACATAATATTGCGGCATAAACCCTCTATTTAGTAAATGCTTCCACACCGTCTCAATAAACATATATCTCGTATTCTTGCATTTACGACAAGGACATAACATCTTACCACTTTCCAGGGTTGTTTGTATATTTCCGGCCTGATACATGAATATTTCAAGCCCTTCTTTGAATTCTTCCGTCAAATCTCCCTCTGAATCCTTTTGCGTATACATCTATTTTCGTAGTTCGTATATAGACATTTATATATATATATATATATATATATATATATATATTTTTTCTGTTTGTTTTTTTTTTTGATTCTTTAGTTTGAAGTTACGCTGTATTTATAGAAATTTTTTCAGAATTACCAACGATTTTCCAACGGATTTACGACGAATTTTACGATGTAAATTCGATGTAAATTTAGTAGGTGGACCTATTAAAAAACGTGGTCTACCTAACCGGGAACAGTGACGTCAAATCGTCGTAATATCAACGTAATATACAGAAGAAATATTCGTCGTAATTTCGTCGTAAAATTACATCGATATTACGACGATTTATGTTGTCGTCGTAAAATAGTCGTAAATTTACATCGAAATTACGACGACACATATTTACGACGATTTTACATCGAACACATATTTCGTCGTAAATTCGTCGTAAAATCGACGTAAAGTTACATCGATTTAAAACGGTCGTAAATTTTCGTTGGAAATAGACAGTTTTTTTGTAGTGGTAGCACCTCCTGCTGATGATGATGATGATGATGATAAGGAGACAAAGTTAGGTTTACGCGCTCATACCGATAAGAACATCATCACAATACTTCAACAGTATCAAGTTGATGGTTTGGAAATTAAGACCAAAGACGAAAAATGGATCAAAGTGAAACCATCTCAAGATTCTTGCCTAGTTTTGGTTGGAGATTCTCTGTGTGTAAGTTCCAAACTTCCTATCATTTTTACTATTCTTAGTTAGAGACCCATAAAATAATAATCATCTTTTTGTTGATGTTGCAGGCACTTTTGAATGGTCGATTATCTTCTCCATGTCACCGAGTCATGATGATGGGGAAGAAAACAAGGTATTCAACTGCATTGTTCTCGATTCCAAAATCAGGAGTTATCATAGATTCACCAAAAGAAGTTGTCGATGAAGAACATCCACGTTTATTAAACCCTTTGAATATAACGATTTCCTTCAGTTCTTTCACTCAGAAGCTGGACGTAGAGCTCACTCTACTATCCATGCTTTCTGTGGTCTCTGAAACATTTAAGTTATTCACAATAATGAATGTAATGAATCGTTATGTTTGATGGTTTGTAGCAATCCAAAACTACTTTTATGTTTATAAGTTTCGTTTTTCTTTTTTTCTTTTTTTCAAGTAGCAATTATTTCTGTTATTTGACATGTTTTCAGATGCGCATGCATACGCATAAACATAATAAATACACAAAACCTGCAAGGGAAGAAACATATCTCATCTCATCTCACTAGTGTTATTTTTTTCTTTTGGAGAAGCAAAAGAGGGAAGAAACAAACAAAAAGTACTATACCATTCTCATTCTCTGGTACAGTAGGTTATATTACACATGTGCGGCAGAGAATATGAACATTGCAAATTATGAACCATAAATCTTGCTATACTTGTATATAGTTGTACCAAATCCCAATGTCTTTTGCTTTTACCTCGACTTCATGAATTGGGAAAAGAAAAAAACGCGAAGGCAATTAGATTCAGATGTATGCAAGCGAGCTTCTGTCAAAATCAGGTTGTGGCCTCCCTCGTGTTGGAGTCGGCGGTCTCTGGATAGTCAGCTCCTGCAACAGATACTTCAGTTTCAGTGTCTGATTCTTTCTTAGCTACAACAAAACATCTATATAAACTCTACTATATATTGTGGAGACTTTATTGGTATGAACTCAAATAACTACTAACTAAGATCGACTTGTTCTGTTCACTGCTGAAACAAAGACATCAAGCTAGTGTACATGGTAGGAAAATGTCTTTTCTTGTTCCATAACGACACATGTTTGCGGTTTAGACACAAAGACAATCTCTTACCACAAGGTCAAGTTTGCCCGGTTCGTGGCAGAAACAAGTTTAAGTTTGTTTTTGTGTGTGGAGAATGTGTTCTTATGATGGCAGTAAAAGTGTTAACTTGGAACAGAAGAAGCAGTAAAAGTGCTGTTACCTGCATCCAAGCGTCGTCTCCAGAATGTTCTGGAGAATTCTCTGGAGATAAGATGGGAGGTGGAAGAGGATGAATCAACTTAGGAACAATCACCAATCCTCTACCAACTACCAGTATAGATCCCGCATTGTTCGCAGTTCCTGTTAGAAAAGTATCACAAATGTTTTTTTATATATATTTACCTCAAGCCTATCCAAGAATACAAACATAGATACAAGATGAAGTTTCGACTGATTTTTGTTTCTCCTCACCGCAGTAATTTGTGGCGGAAAAAAGCGTAATCAACTGTCCTTGTGCAAATCTTTCGAATCCATCCATTATACACATTCATGGGCCCTAATAATTAGCTGTAGTTTATTCTTCTTACAGCATGATTAACGCACAAACCCAAATGAATTTCTTAACTATTTGTTTAATATTAAAGTGGGTTAAGAAACTTAGGTAAAAGATCCTCATTTTTTGGTATGTCCAATGGTAGAACCCCATAGGGGTTCTTAAAAAAAAAATTATGTTTTATTAGAAAGAAAGATAATTATTTCATTAAAACATACTTAATATAAAAATATTAAAACAAGTAAAATATAAAGTTTGCCATAAATTTTCAGTTGTTATATTGATTATGTCCAAATTTTTGTCATATATGCTCAATCAAATCGGCTTTCAATTGTTGATATTGTTGTCTATCACGAATTCTAGTTCGAACACCCAACATATTGAGAAGATTTGTAGGCATTTCTGTGGAAAACGTGAGATCCGCATTTGAACTTGCGCTTCCTTGTCCTTGTTGAAATTCTGAAATATCAAAGTGTGTGTATCCATCTCTTTCGTCTTCTACTATCATATTGTGGAGTATGATACAAGCTCTCATAATCTTTCCTATTTTTGCTTTATCCCAAAGAGCTGGATTTTTAACAATGGCAAATCGAGCTTGCAAGACTCCAAAAGCACGCTCGACATCTTTTCGGGCTGCTTCTTGATGTCGAGCAAATAAAGATGCTTTTGGGCCTTGTGGAAGTGGAATAGATTTGATAAAAGTTGCCCATTTTGGATAAATATCATCTGTCAGATAGTATGCCAAATTATACTCTCTTCCGTTGACAGAGAAATTCACTTGCGGAGCTTGACCTTGTTGTTGAAAGCTCACACCATTTCTGGTCATTCCTCAACTCCTTCCATGCGTGTTCAAGAGTAAACTTCTTCTTGTGATCATTGAAGAAGATTTGGTGAGCAAGCTTAAGCACATCGTTCTCATTCTGGCCACTGGCCTTCTCTCTTGTTGCAGACTCATATGCACCGAAGAACTTGCACGCCAAATCGTTGATCTTGTGCAGGCCCGTCTCAACTTATATATGAACCTTAGGCAAAAAAAAAAATTTGGGTCCTTTTTCAAATAATTTATTTAAAAAGTTTTTTTGGCCCTTTTTTCTTGAAGAATTTTCAAAAAAAAAAATTTGACCCATGGCAAATGCCCATGTTGCCATGGGCCTGAGCCGGACCTGATCTTGTGCCACCGTTACTTACAGTTGCTAGCTTCACGGTGTTCACGTGATCCAGCCTTTGGACTTGCTGCATAGTAGGCTGCTATCCTCTTCCAGAATGCTCCACTTTTTTGCTCGTTATCAACTACAGGATCTTTGCTGGTCATGTTAAGCCAGGATTCGTGGAAAAGAGTCTATCTATCTGCCTAGCTTTTGTACATTTTAAAGTAGTAAACCTGAAAGACCATGCTGTTCTGCTTCTGCATATCCTTCAATCCAATGTTTGTGAGTGTGACAAACCAACCATTGGTTCCCACAATTTACGACCGATCTTTATCTTCGTTTCCTGAGCTTGTAGAGTCTCCAACTCCAAGTCTTAGACCATCCGCATTCAAGACATGTGTCTTCCGCAAGAGATAATATTTTTCCAAAAAGTCATGACGTGTCGCGACAATAAAAAATCAATTTAAAAAAAAAAAAAAAAAAAGCGGAAGACACAACCGCTGCAGATGCTATAAGAGTCTCTAAGCCCAACTTAACTATTACAGAGTAACCAACCAACCACAATCGAATTTGTCTTGTATGGCTGTGAATGAAACTCAACGAAGGTTTCTTGTTTCGTAATCCAAAACTCGATATATATATTTTGTAAATGTAATAAGAATCTTACAGGAAGGACGTGGCTTTGAAACTTTCAAAAGAATAGGGCGACATTTTTATATTTTCTTAAAAACAAAGGCACAACAAGAGTCTATCTTCAGAATAATTCAAAGTCAACGGTAATAAAATTCAGATTAAGCCATTGCACCATTTTCGGTTGCATATTAAATTTGTGGAAATAGTGTGGTGACGAAATCAACACGTAATAGTAGGATGCGAATATGTATTAAAATGAGAAAATTAAAATTTTCAAAATTATTTCATAATTTGTGGGTTAATTCTTACGAGAATTCATTTTTCCGGTAACTACAGTAACTAATTAAACTAATCATCCTATGTCTATTTCTAAAATACCTAACCACAATTAACCTCTCTATTAATGTTAACTAAATTAGTTTAAAGGTTATTTGGTATCTTTAATTATTTTATAACAAGTAATTTAATAAAGTTTTTTTATTCCCTTTAAATCGGTTGTCTACACTATGAGATCTCGATTTTTTGGAGATTCGGCGAAAATTATGGACCCAAACATCTATGATCTTTTTCATTAATCATTTATGATGCGACTATGTATTAAAACAATATAACAAAAAAATTCAAAATTATTTCATAATTTGTGTGCTAACCCCTACGAGAATTCATTTTTTCGGTAAATACAATAACAAATGAAACTAATCATCCTATGTCTATTTCTAAAATACCTAACCACAATAAACCTCTCTATTAATGTTAACTAAATTATTTTAAAGTTTATTTGAGATCTTTAATTATTTCATAAAACTTAATTTAATAAAGTTTTTATGCTCTTTAATTAAATCGGTTGGCTACACTATGAGATCTCAATTTTTTAGAGATTCATGGACAATTAGGGTCCCAAACATCTATGATATAGTTTCAATATTCATGTAGGATGTGAATATGTATTAAAACGAGATAACTAAAATTATCAATAATTCATTATTTCGGTAAATGCTGTAACTAACGAAATTAATCATCCTATGTCTATTTCTAAAATACCTAACCACAATAAATCTCTCTACTAATGTTAATTGAACTCGTTTAAAGGTTATTTGGGATGTTTAATTATTTTATAACATGAAATTTAATAAAGTTTTTATTCACTTTAAATCGGATGTTTACACTATGAGATCCCGATTTTTTGGAGATTCGGAGACAATTAGGGACCCAAACATCTATGATCTTATTTCAATATTCATTTATGATGCGACTATGTATTAAAACAATATAACTAAAATTTTCAAAATTATTTCATAATTTGTGAGCTAACCCCTACGAGAATTTAGTTTGTTCGGTAAATGCAGTAACTAATGAAACTAAGCACCATATGTCTATTTCAAGAATACCTAACCACAATAAATCTCTCTATTAATGTTAACTAAACTAGTTTAAATGTTATTTGGTATCTTTAATTATTTTATAGCAATAAATTTAATAAAGTTTTTTATTCGATTTAAATCGGTTGACTACACAAGAGATCTCAATTTGTTGGAGATTCGGGGACAATTCGGGACCCAAACATATATGATCTTGTTTCAATATTCATTTAGGATGCAGCTATGTATTAAAACAAGATAACTAAAATTTTCAAATTATTTCATAATTTGTGAGCTAACCCCCCTACGAGAATTCATTTTTTCGGTAAATGTAGTAACTAATTAAACTAAGCATCCTATGTCTATTTCTAAAATACATAACCACAATAAACCTCTCTATTAATATTAACTAAACTAGTTTAAAAGTTATTTGTAATCTTTAATTATTTATATCAAGAAATTTTAAAAAGTTTTTTTATTCGCTTTAAATCGGTTGACTACACTATGAGATCTCGATTTTTTGGAGATTCATGGAAAATTAGAGACCCAAAAATCTATGATATAGTTCCAATACTCAAGTAGGATGGGAATATGTATTAAAATGAGATAACTAAAATTTTCAAAATTATTTCCTAATTTGTGGGTTAACCCCTACGAGAATTCATTTTTTCCGTTAAATGTAGTAACTAATGAAACTAATCATCCTATGTCTATTTCTAAAATACCTAACCACAATAAATCTATCGATTAATGTTAACTAAACTAGTTTAAAGATTATTTGAGATCTTTAATTATTTCATAAAAATTAATTTAATAAAGTTTTTATTCTCTTTAATTAAATCGGTTGACTACACTATGAGATCTCAATGTTTTGGAGATTCGGGGACAATTAGGGTCTCAAAAATCTATGATCTAGTTCCAGTATTCATGTAGGATGTGAATATGTATTAAAACGAGATAACTAAAATGATCAAGAATTCATTTTTTTGGTAAATGTAATAACTAAAGAAACTAATCATTCTATGTCTATTTCTAAAATACATAACCACAATAAATCTCTCTATTAATGTTAACTGAACTCTTTTAAAGGTTATTTGGTATCTTTAATTATTTTATAACATGAAATTTAATAAAGCTTTTTATTCACTTTAAATCAGTTGTCTACACTATGAGATCTCAATTTTTTGGAGATTCGGGGACAATGAGGTACCAAAACATCTATGATCTTGTTTCAATATTCATTTATGATGCGACTATGTATTAAAACAAGATAACTAAAATTTTCAAAATTATTTCATAATATGTGGGCTAACCTCTACGAGAATTCATTTTTTCGGTAAATGCAGTAATTAATGAAAATAATCATCTTATGTCTATTTTTAAAATACCTAACCACAATAAACTTCTATATTAATGTTAACTTAACTAGTTTAAAGGTTATTTGAGATATTTAATTATTTCACAAAAATTAATTTAATAAAGTTTTTTATTCCTTTTAATTAAATCGGTTGACTACACTATGAGATCTACATTTTTTGGAGATTCGGGGACAATTAGAGTTCCAAACATATATGATCTAGTTCCAGTATTCATGTAGGATGTGAATATGTATTAAAACGAGATAACTAAAATTATCAAGAATTCATTTTTTTGGTAAATGCAGTAATTAACGAAACTAATCATCCTATGTCTATTTATAAAATACCTAACCACAATACATCTCTCTATTAATGTTAACAGAATTCGTTTAAAGGTTATTTGGTATCTTTAATTATTTTATAGCATGAAATTTAATAATGTTTTTTACTCACTTTAAATCGGTTGTCTACACTATGAGATCTCGATTTTTTGGAGATTCGGAGACAATTAGGGACCCAAACATCTATGATATTGTTTCAATATTCATTTATGATGCGACTATGTATTAAAACAAGATAACTAAAATTTTCATAATTTGTGAGCTAACACCTACGGGAATTTTTTTTTTTTCCGGTAAATGCAGTAACTAATGAAACAAACAATCCTATGTCTATTTCTAGAATACCTTACCACAATAAATCTCTCTATTAATGTTAACTAAACTAATTTAAAGGTTATTTGGTATCTTTTATTATTTTATAACAAGAAATATAATAAAGTTTTTTATTCGCGTTAAATCGGTTGACTACACAAGGAGATCTCAATTTGTTGGAGATTCGGGGACAATTAGGGACCCAAACATCTATAATCTTGTTTCAATATTCAATTAGGATGCGACTATGTACTAAAACAAGATAACTAAAATTTTCAAAATTATTTCATAATTTGTGAGCTAACCCCTACGAGAATTCATTTTTTCGGTAAATGCATTAACTAATTAAACTAAGCATCCTATGTCTATTTCTAAAATACATAACCACAATAAACCTTTCTATTAATATTAACTAAACTAGTTTAAAAGCGATTTGGAATCTTTAATTATTTTATATCAAGTAGTTTAATAAAGTTTTTTGTTCGCTTTAAATCGGTTGACTACACTATGGGATCTCAATTTTTTGAGATTCGGGGACAATTATGGACCCAAACATCTATGATCTAGTTCCAACATTCATGTAGGATGCGAATATGTAATAAAACGAGAGAATTATAATTTTCAAAATTATTTCATAATTTGTGGGCTAACTCCTACGAGAATTCATTTTTTTAGTAACTACCGTAACTAATGAAACTAATCATCCTATGTCTATTTCTAAAATACCTAACCATAATAAACATCTCTATTAATGTTAACTGAACTCGTTTAAAGGTTATTTGGTATCTTTAATTATTTTATAACAGAAAATTTAATAAAAAATTATATTCACTTTATATCGGTTGTCTACACTATGAGATCTCGATTTTTTAGAGATTCGGGGACAATTAGGGACCCAAACATCTATGATCTTGTTTCAATATTCATTTATGATACGACTATGTATTAAACAAAGAAAACTAAAATTTTCAAAAAAAATTCATAATTTGTGAGCTAACACCCCTACGAGAATTTGTTTTTTCTTTTCGGTAAATGCAGTAACTAATGAAACTAACCATCCTATGTCTATTTCTATAATACCTAAACACAATAAATTTCTCAATTAATGTTAACTAAACTAGTTTAAATGTTATTTGGTATCTTTAATTATTTTATAACAAGCAATTTAATAAAGTTTATTATTCGCTTTAAATCAGTTGACTAAAATAAGAGATCTCAATTTGTTGGAGTTTCGGGGACAATTAGAGACCCAAACATCTATGATCTTGTTTCAATATTCATTTAGGATGCGGCTATATATTAAAACAAGATAACTAAAATTTTCAAAATTATTTCACAATTTGTGAGCTAACCCCTACGAGAATTCATTTTTTCTGTAAATGCAGTAACTAATTAAACTAAGCATCCTATGTCCATTTCTAAAATATATAACCACAAGAAACCTCTCTATTAATATTAACTAAACTATTTTAAAAGTTATTTGCAATCATTAATTATCTTATATCAATTTCATCAAAAAAAATATATTTTATATCAAGAAATTTAATAAAGTTTTGTATTCGCTTTAAATCAGTTAATGGGATCTCAATTTTTTGGAGATTCATGGAAAATTAGGGACCCAAAAATCTATGATATAGTTCCAGTATTCAAGTAGGATGAGAATATGTATTAAAAAGAGATAACTAAAATTTTCAAAATTATTTCTTAATTTGTGGGCTAACCCCTACGAGAATTCATGTTTTCCGGTAAATACAGTAACCAATGAAACTAATCATCCTATGTCTATTTCTAAAATACCTAGCTACAATAAATCTATCTATTAATGTTAACTAAACTAGTTTAAATGTTATTTGAGATCTATAATTATTTCATAAAAATTAATTTAATAAAGTGTTTTATTATATTTAATTAAATCGGTTGACAACACTGTGATATCTCAATGTTTTGGAGATTCGGGGACAATTATGGTCCAAAAAACCTATGATCTAGTTCCAGTATTCATGTAGGATGTGAATATGTATTAAAACGAGATAACTAAAATTATCAAGAATTCATTTTTTTGGTAAATGCAGTAACTAACGAAACTAATCATCATATGTCTATTTCTAAAATACCTAACCACAATAAATCTCTCTATTAATGTTAACATAACTCGTTTAAAGGTTATTTGGTATTTTTAATTATTTTATAACAGAAAATTTAATAAAGTTTTTTATTCACTTTAAATTAGTTGTCTACACTATGAGATCTCGATTTTTTGGAGATTCGGGGATAATTAGGGACCAAAACATCTATGATCTTGTTTCAATATTCATTTATGATGCGACTATATATTATAAAAAAGATAACTAAAATTTTCAAAATTATTTTATAATTTGTGAGCTAACCCCTACGGAAATTTTTGTTTTTTCCGGTAAATGCAGTAACTAATGAAACAAACAATCCTATGTCTATTTCTAGAATACCTAACCACAATAAATCTCTCTATTAATGTTAACTAAACTAATTTAAAGGTTATTTGGTATCTTTTATTATTTTATTACAAGAAATTTAATAAAAAAAATTATTCGCTTTAAATCGGTTGACTACACTAGGAGATCTCAATTTGTTGGAGATTCAGGGACAATTAGGGACCCAAACATCTATGATCTTGTTTCAATATTCATTTAGGATGCGACTATGTATTACAACAAGATAACTAAAATTTTCAAAATTATTTCATAATTTGTGAGCTAACCCCTACGAGAATTCATTATTTCGGTAAATGCAGTAACTAATTAAACTAAGCATCCTATGTCTATTTCTAAAATACATAACCACAATAAACCTCTCTATTAATATTAACTAAACTATGTTTAAAAGTTATTTGGAATCATTAATTATTTTATATTAAGTAGTTTAATAAAGATTTTTATTCGCTTTAAATCGGTTGACTACACTATGAGATCTCGATTTTTTGAGATTCGGGGACAATTATGGACCCAAACATCTATGATCTAGTTCCAACATTCATGTAGGATGCGAATATGTAATAAAACGAGATAACTAAACTTTTCAAAATTATTTCATAATTTGTGAGCTAACCCCTACGAGAATTAATTTTTTCGAGAAATGCAGTAACTAATTAAACTAAGCATCCTATGTCTATTTCTAAAATTCCTAACCACAATAAACCTCTCTATTAATGTTAACTAAACTATTTAAAGGTTATTTGGTATCTTTAATTATTTTATAACAAGTAATTTACTAATGTTTTTAATTCACTTTAAATCGGTTGACTACATTATGAGATCTCGATTTTTTGGAGATTCTGAGATTATTAGGGACCCAAACATCTATGATCTAGTGTCAGTATTCATGTACGATGCGAATATGTATTAAAACGAGATAACTATAATTTTCCAAATTATTTCATAATTTGTGGGCTAACCCATACGAGAATTCATTTTTTTGGTAACTGCAGTAACTAATGAAACTAATCATCCTATGTCTATTTCTAAAATAGCTAACCACAATAAACATCTCTATTAATGTTAACTGAATTCGTTTAAAGGTTATTTGGTATCTTTAATTATTTTATAACAGGAAATTTAATAAAATCTTTTATTCACTTTAAATCGGTTGTCTACACTATGAGATCTCGATTTTTTGGAGATTCGAGGATAATTAGGGACCCAAAATTCTATGATCTAGTTTCAGTATTCATGTACGATGCGAATATGTATTAAAATGAGATAACTATAATTTTCAAAATTATTTCATAATTTGTGGGCTAACCCCTACGAGAATTTATTTTTCGGTAAATGCATTAACTAATGAAACTAACCATCCTATGTCTATTTCTAGAATACCTAACCACAATAAATCTCTCTATTAATGTTAACTAAACTAGTTTAAATTTTATTTTGTATCTTTAATTATTTTATTATAAGAAATTTAATAAAGTTTTTTATTCGCTTTAAATCGAATGACTACACTAGGAGATCTAAATTTGTTGGAAATTCGGGACAATTATAGACCCAAACATCTATGATCTTGTTTCAATATTCATTTAAGATGCGACTATGTATTAAAACAAGATAACTAAAATTTTCAAAATTATTTCATAATTTGTGAGATAACCCTTACGAGAATTCATTTTTTCGGTAAATGCAGTAACTAATGAAACTAATCATCCTATGAATATTTCTAAAATACCTAACCACAATAAACATCTCTATTAATGTTAACTAAACTATTTTAAAGGTTATTTGGTATCTTTAATTATTTTATAACAAGTAAATTAATAAAGTTTTTTATTCGTTTTAAATCGGTTGACTACACAATGAGATCTCGGTTTTTTGGAGATTCGGGGATAATTAGGGACCCAAACATCTATGATCTAATTCCAGTATTTATGTAGGATGCGAATATGTAATAAAACGAGATAACTAAAATTTTTAAAATTATTTCATAATTTGTGAACTAACCCCTACGAGAATTGTTTTTTTTTAAGAAATGCAGTAACTAATAAAACTAAGTATCATATGTATATTTCTAAAATACCTAACCACAATTAACCTCTCTATTAATGTTAATTAAACTAGTTTAAAGGTTATTTGGTATATTTATTTATTTTCTAATAATTTAATAAAGTTTTTTATTCCTTTTAATTAAATCGGTTGGCTACACTATGGCATCTCAATTATTTTGGAGATTCTGGGATAATTAGGGACCCAAATATATATGATATAGTTCCAGTATTCAAGTAGGATGAGAATATGTATTAAAAAGAGATAACTAGAATTTTCAAAATTATTTTCTAATTTGTGGGCTAACCCCCTACGAGAATTCATTTTTCCGGTAAATGCAGTAACTAATGAAACTAATCATCCTATGTCTATTTCTAAAATACCTAACCACAATAAACCTCTCTATTAATGTTAACTAAACTAGTTTAAAAGTTATTTGAGATCTTTAATTATTTCATTAAAATTAATTTAATAAAGTTTTTTATTCCTTTAATTAAATCGGCTGACTACACTATAAGATCTCAAATTTTTGGAGATTTGGGGACAATTAAGGTTCCAAACCTCTATGATCTAGTTTCAGTATTCATGTAGAATGTGAATATGTATTAAAACGAGATATCTAAAATTATCAAGAATTCATTTTTTCGTTAAATGCAGTAACTAACGAAACTAATCATCCTATGTCTATTTCTAAAATACCTAACCACAAAAATCTCTCTATTAATGTTAACTAAACTAGTTTAAATGTTATTTGGTATCTTTAATTATCTTATAACAACAAATTTAATAAAGTTTTTTATTCGCTTTAAATCGGTTGACTACACTAAGAGATCTCAATTTGTTCGAGATTCGAGGACAATTAGGGACCCAAACATCTATGATCTTGTTTCAATATTCATTTCATAATTTGTGAGCTAACCCCTACGAGAATTCAGTTTTTCGGTAAATGCATTAACTAATTAAACTAAGCATCCTATGTCTATTTCTAAATTACATAACCACAATAAACCTCTCTATTAATATTAACTATACTAGTTTAAAAGTTATTTGGAATCTTGAATTATTTTATATCAAGAAATTCAATAAAAAAATTTATTCGCTTTAAATCGGTTGACTACACTATGAGATCTCGATATTTTGAGATTCGGGGACAATTAGGGACCCAAACATCAATGATCTAGTTCCAGTATTCATGTAGGATGTGAATATGTATTAAAACGAGATAACTAAAATTTTCAAAATTATTTCATAATTTGTGGGCTAACAACCCCTATAGGAATTCATTTATTTCGGTAAATGCAGTAACTAATGAAACTAAGCAGCCTATGTGTATTTCTAAAATACCTAATCACAATAAACCTCTCTAGTAATGTTAACTAAACTATTTTAAAATTTATTTGGTATCTTAAATTATTTTAGAACAAGACATTTAATAAAGTTTTTTATTCGCTTTAAATCAGTTGACTACACTATGAGATCTTGATTTTTTGGAGATTCGGGGACAATTAGGGAGCCAAGCATCTACGATCTAGTTCTAGTATTCATGTACGATGCGAATATGTATTAAAACGAGATAACTAAAATTTTCAAAATTATTTCCTAATTTGTGGGCTAACCCTTACGAGAATTCATTTTTCGGTAACTGTAGTAACTAATGAAACTAATCATCTTATGTCTATTTCTAAAATACCTAACCACAATAAACCTCTCTAGTAATGTTAACTAAACTAGTTTAAAGTTTATTTGGTATCTTTAATTATTTTATAACAAGACATTTAATAAAGCTTTTTATTCGCTTTAAATCAGTAGACTACACTATGAGATCTTGAGTTTTTGGAGATTCGGGGACAATTAGGGACACAAACATCTATGATCTAGTTCCAGTATTCATATAGGATGTGAATATGAAATAAAATGAGATAACTAAAATTTTCAAAATCGTTTCATAATTTGTGTGCTAAGCCCTACGAGAATTATTTTTTTCGAGAAATGCAGTAATTAATGAAACTAAGCATCCTATGTCTATTTCTAAAATACATAACCACAATAAACCTATCTAGTAATGTTAACTAAACTAGTTTAAAGTTTATTTGGTATCTTTAATTATTTTATATAAAAACATTTAATAAAAAATTTTATTCGCTTTAAATCGGTTGGCTACGCTATTAGATCATGATTTTTTTGGAGATTCGGGGACAATTAGGGAATCAAACATCTATGATCTAATTCCAGTATTCATGTAAGATGCGAATATATATTAAAACTGAAACAACCGCACCCCTTTTTTTTTGCAATTAATTACTAAAATCCCATAAATGATAATACTTAAACCTCACAATTTTATTCCCGGTTCAAGATTAAAAATCTGAATAACCAAGATCACAAATTATTAAATAAAATCACCAAATAAAAGACAAGACTAGATCACCCCCTCTTCCTCGCCCTGATCCCACGGTCACACCTTTTCTCGTCCTGCATCAATTGAAACATAAGAGATGCATAAATATTTCGAAAAATACTTAGTGAGACAATCCTCCCATCTACAGGCTAACAAATAATTAAGATAATTAATATAGATTACCACGAAAATACCGAATAAATCAAACATCTCATGAAACACTCGATCTAGACCCTCAGAGATCATAAACGGCCTATAATCACGAAATCACATCAATTATCAAAATTATTTAATTACGCCTATGGTCCTGCACTCACCTTATTTCCGCACAGAAAGTTTCACGAGAAAATTCAGCAATTTTCTAGAACTCCCCGGGATGAATAACCTTCTATTAATCCACCTAAAAATAAAAATAATAAAATAATCAAAAACATAATTTCAATTACTCTAAACCCATTACACGCGTTAAGCGTCTTCCTCTTCCCTTCGCCGGCTCACTACACCACCACCGGAGCTCACCACCGGAACCACCATGATCCAACCACCGATCACGAACCATTCTCTCGCACCCTGACGACACGGAAGCTCTGATCCACCGAACCCCAATGGCAACGCCGATCGTCAAGCCCTTCTATTTCGCTTCGCCTGACTACACCACACGGCGTCCCGCACTACCACACCGTTCCGACACCACCACAGGACCCGCTAACACACGACTGGCCCTAGGACAGCTACCGCGACCACAACGCCGCCAACCCACGGAACCCACCCTACGACCAAACCCAAAACGACAAGGGCAAGAGCCTTACCGAGAAAGAGGGAGGCGTGGGCTCGAAGCTTCTCCTTGCTTCCACGCCGAAAACCAGCGCAAATCTTTCTCCTTGACAGCTAGGGTTCGATGACGCTCGGAAACGGCGATACATACACACATATATACATAGGTGTATTCAAGTTTTCTTATTACACCGATCGGTCCTCACCCTTCCTCCCCTTCCGAAAGTTGACCCCAAAACTTTCAAGATTATCAATTACACCCGCCGGTAAAATTGATTTATTCAATTAAACCCAATTAATGGATTACGGGTGTTACAATTCTCCCCCACTAACATAGATTCGTCCTCGAATCTAACGTCCAACGAACATCCACAACATAGCACAACCGCTATTCCAACTCAGCGTCGCACGACCGCTCTTCCAACTCCACCAACAACGGTATCACGGCTCAACACCATAGCGCCGTAGTTCCATACTTGGTTTGGCCAACCACTCCAACACCCGGGAGTATAACGACTTCACGACCCAACACCATGGATCGATCCCTCTAACGCATAGAGAGCTAGACAACGGCAATCTCTCTAGTGACCTGTCTCACCAATCAGGAATCACATCGAAACCCAGCCGGCCAGGTACACTCGGCAGTGACTCACCAGTGCACTCCGATGCCGCTATATGGGGCCACCACCCCGTGCCAAACCAATCCGGAACTATCAGCCGTATGCGGCTACTAAACACCTAGTATCCGCACTCCCGCTATCTCGGACCACTACCACTAGTAGCCCGCCAACATGTCTACTAATCCCCTAGTAACCACACCACTCAACATTTTCAATGAAAACACATTTTTATTGAATAATAAAAAGCTCCAAAGTACATCGATTAATTATAACAGCATAAAATAAACGAGTACAACAACGCAATAACTCCCAAAACCCCAACACCATGGTTACAACGACATGGAAAACACCCGGCTAACCCTCCAGTTTGCCGAACCACTTGGGAAACTTGCGCTTCAACTTCTCTTCCGGCTCCCAAGTCACCTCCTCGGCTCCATTGCAGTCCCACAACACCTGCATCTCAGGAACCTTCTTCCTCCTGATCACTCTCACCCGACGATCTAGGACTCTCAGAGGCCTCGCCTCCACCACCATGCTCGGTGTCAAATCTTATGGCACCCCCGTGACCACCTGATCATCCTTGTGCAGACATTTCTTCAGCATCGACACATGAAACACCTTGTGAAATGCCTGCATAGACTCCGACAACTCTAGCCGATAAGCCACCGGTCCGACCCGCTCCAGCACCCTGACGGGACCCATATATCGCGGACTCAACTTAGTCTCGGAAATGGACCTGTTCGGACCCCTCAACATGGCCATCTTCATATAGACCAAATTGCCAACTGCGAACTCCAGCTCCTTCCTACGCCGATCTGCGTAGCTTTTCTGACGATCCTGAGTTTCCTTCATGTTCAACTTCACAATCCGGACCTTCTCAGTCGTCTCCTGCACAAAATCAGCCCCTAACAGGCTCCTCTCCCCCACTTGCGTCCAACACAACGAGGTCCTGCAAGGCCTACCATACAACGCCTCAAATGGTGCCATGCCGATACTAGCCTGGTAGCTGTTATTGTACGCCAACTCCACTAGATTCAGATGATCCGCCCAATGTCCACCTCAATCCAACACACACATCCTCAACAGATCCTCCAACGTCTGGATAGTCCTCTCCGACTACCCATCGGTCTGGGGATGATAAGCTGTACTCATGTGTACCTTAGTGCCCATCTCCTTCTGGAAAGCGCCCCAGAACAACGAGGAGAACTTCGGATCTCGATCTGACACTATACTCACTGGTACCCCATGCAGCTTCACAATCTCCCTGACGTACCTCTTGGCCAACACTTCCGCACCGTCGGTCTTCTTTATGGCCAAGAAGTGCGCAGACTTGGTCAACCTATCGACGATGACCCAAATAGCGTCCTTGGTTCGCGAAACCGGCAGACCCACCACGAAATCCATGGTGATCATGTCCGACTTCCACTCCGGAATGGGTAAACTCCTCAACAACCCGCTCGGAACCTGATGCTCAGCCTTCACCAACTGACAGGTATCACACCCCGCAACCCAGCTGGCAATATCCTTCTTCATCCCTACCCACTGGTAATACCGTTTGAGGTCTCGGTACATCTTGGTAGCTCCTGGATGAATAGAGAAACGGCTCTGATGTGCTTCCCTCAGGATTTCCTGCCTCAGCACTTCGTCCTTCGGTACACACACCCTGCCCCTCAAAAGAATAGTTCCATTGCTGGAGAACTCATACTCAGACCACTCTGCCCTGGCAGACTGCATTAATTCCGCATCCAACTGTTGTGCCAGCCGCACCCTAGTCAGAATATCCGCCTGATCCACCGCCCCTAAACCCAACGGCTCAGACTCCTCAGACACAGCACACAGTCTCAGGGTACTCACCATGCCTACCAACGCCTCTGTATCCCGCTCAGTGTCTGAAATAACCCGCTTCCTGCTCAAAGCATCAGCTACAAGATTCGCTTTACCGGGATGGTAAGCTATCTCCAGGTCATAATCCGCAACAAGCTCCATCCATCGCCTTTGTCGCATATTCAGCTCGGGCTGGATAAAGATGTACTTCAGACTTTTGTGGTCTGTGAACACCTGAACCTTACCGCCATACAGATAAGACCTCCAGATCTTCAATGCAAACACCACTGCAGCCATCTCAAGATCGTGAGTAGGATAATTGCATTCATGTTTCCTCAACTGCCTGGAAGCATATGCAATTACCTTACCCTGCTGCATCAATACACAACCGAGCCCCAGCCGGGATGCGTCTGTGAACACAACATATGGCTCATCCTGCTTATGCAAGGCCAACACCGGAGTACTCACCAGCATCTCCTTGAGCTTCACGAAGCTCTCCTCACACTGATCCGACCACACAAAAGGAACGTCCTTCCCGGTCAACCTGGTCATGGCCTATGCCATACTAGCAAACCCCTTGACGAACCTCCTGTAATAACCCGCCAGACCTAGAAAACTGCGAATCTCCGAGGCATTCTTCGGTCTCGGCCATTCCTCAATCGAGCGAATCTTTTCCGGATCCACTGAAATACCACGATCAGATACGACGTGCCCCAGAAATCCGATCTCCCGCTGCCAGAAACTACACTTGCTCAGCTTAGCGAACAACTGTTGCTCCCGTAGCTTCTCCAGAACTTTCCTCAGGTGAACCATGTGCTCCTTAGGACTCTTCGAATACACTAGAATGTCGTCGATGAAAATGATGACGAACTCATCCAGATACTCCTGGAACACGCCGTTCATCAACCTCATAAACTCGTAGTGCCTGTATCTCGTCCTGAAAGCCGTCTTCCTGATGTCCGATTCCGCTATCGGGATCTGATGATAACCCGACGCCAAATCGATCTTAGAGAACCACGAAGCACCCTGCAACTGATCTAGCAACTCATCGATACTCGGTAATGGATACTTGTTCTTCACAGTAACCCGGTTCAGCCCCCGATAATCAATGCACAACCGGAAAATCCCATCCTTCTTCTTGACGAACAGTACCGGTGCACCCCACAGAGAACTGCTCGGTCTAATGAAACCCTTTTCCAACAACTCCTCTAGCTGCTTCTTAAGCTCAGCCATCTCCGCTGGAGCCATCCTGTAATGAGCCTTAGACAACGGCGTCGTCCCCGGCTCTAACTCAATGGAAAAAGGATCCGACCTGGATGGTGGTAACCCGCTCAACTGCTGGAACACATCCTCGAACTCCCAGACCACCTCGATATCTCGCACCGCTGACTCCCCAACCTCACCAGGTATCGAAATGGTAGCCAAATAGGCCTCACAACCCTGCTCGATCAAACGCTCCGCGTGAACCGCAGAAACGACGATACCTCCCGACACCGGTCTCACCCCCTGATAAACCAGTCTTCTGCTAGCATGCTCGAAAACCACACGACCCCGGTGACAATCCAAATGAGCCTTGAACTTTCCCAGCCAGTCCATACCCAAAATGATGTCGTAGAATTCCACTGGACACACTATCAAATCCGCTGGCATCAGCTTTCCGGCGATAAGAATGTCGACACTCCCCACACAGCCCTGAGTCCTCAACAAACGACCCCCAGCAACTCTCACAACACCCGAGTGGTCCCCAGACCCCTCTTGGATACCGCTCCCCGACACCCAACCCGGTGTGGCAAAACTGTGGGACGCTCCAGAGTCAAACAACACATGTGACTCTACCCCAGCCACACTAAGGGTCCCTAAGCACGAAAAGGATTTAAGGTAAACAGCAAACACCAATTACCGAGCGAGTAACTGAAATTAACAATCAAACAAGAACATAATTAAGGTAGCTAACCAGTAATCGGTCTGCTGCCGCTCGCCTCGCCTGACTCCGCGCCTATGATGAACACCCTCGGTGCTACTGCGGCCCGCTTCGGAGGCGGTGCCTCGATCCTCGCAAATGGCTGAGCAAACTTCGGATAATCCTTCTTGATGTGACCGGGTTCCTTGCAATGGACGCACACCTGTCCCCCTTGAGAACAATCCGCCACGCGATGTCCATAGGCTCCACACCCGAAACAACGTGGTCCAGAACCCGCTGCCTTAGAATTATCCTCCCACTTCCTCTTCTGACCCTGCTGCTGACCAGACTTAACGCCCTTGCTCGGAGCCACACCCTGACTTTGAGGCCGCCGCGGAACCTCGGGTACTGCAGCCTTTAAACTAGCCTCCTGCCTCATCTCCTCCTCAAGCTGCGCTGCACACTCCACCAGTTCGGACACCGACTCGAACTTGCGGACTATGCATCGGTTCCTGAGATCGCTACGCATACCTCGCATGAAAGCACAAATCAACTCATACTCGGTATCTGCACCCCGACCAGCAAACCGCTTCAGCCGGTTAAACTCGGCCTCGTACTCCCGAACCGGACGACTCCCCTGTGACAAGTACAGAAACTAGCCCTGTAACCTGTCCCGAGCGTCCTGCGGAAAATACTTGAGATCGAACTCCCTCCGGAACTCGTCCCAAGACCACACTACTCCCGCCCTCCTCGCAGCAACACCCTGCCACCACTCATGTGCATCTCCCTCCAGATAATGCACCGCCAAGTAAACCCTATACTCCTCAGGGCATCTGACCTGGACCTCCACTCATCAGACTCAATCGGTCGAGCACCACCACCGAAAAACTTGGTGCCCAACCTCTGCATATGCTCCATCACCCTCAGGTATGACGGAACCACTGGCTCGGCCTCAGCAACCACTTCCGGAACTCCCGGAGCAACAACACCCGGCATCGCGGCAACCCCCGGTGGCGCCACTGGAACTGGAGCCGGTACCACACCAGGTAACCTCTCCAAGATCTGGGCCAACATGCCCAAAACAGCCCCCATCGTGTTCGGGCCCGCACCCGCCTGAGCACCACCCGGCACCGGCATCGCACCATGCACGGCCGCTGGCTCAGACTGACCATCCCCCTCGGCGTACTCATACGCCCCCTGCTCCACCGTGACACTCTGCGTCACATTCGCAGCTGCTCCGCCACCTCTACCACCTCCGCCGCCACGCCCTGCTCTGCCGCCCCGACAACGGCCGCCACGACCACCTGCAATAACTATAACTCCCCGACCGCCCCTACCTGTGGGCCCCATGCCCTCTCTCGGCCCGTGGGCCCCACCCTTGTCCGACGACCGGTGCGTTAGTCCGGGAGGCTTGTAATACTTGTTTACTAACCCTGCAATCACCACGTGATCTTTCCCCGTGTTTTGTCCTCATTCACACGATACCGCGAATCACTTCCCGGTAGGTCACCCATCCTTAAATTGCTCCAGCTCAAGCACGCTTAACTCTGGAGTTCTCTCTGGACAAGTTCCCGGAAAGATAACTGCACTTTGGTGACATAGGTAGCCAAATCAATTCTTATAAGCCTCTCCGCATATACCAGAAATCGGGATGTTACAATCACCCCCACTCACAGAGCGCAACGTCCTCGTTGCGCACCAGGATCGTCACCCTAGACGGTGTGAGCCCACCTGACTCCACACACGTGTTTGGGTTCGGCTCTGATACCACTTATAACTCCCCGACCGCCCCTACCTGTGGGCCCCATGCCCTCTCTCGGCCCGTGGGCCCCACCCTTGTCCGACGGCCGGTGCGTTAGTCCGGAAGGCTTGTAATACTTGTTTACTGACCCTGCAATCACCACGTGATCTTTTCCCGTGTTTTGTCCTCACTCACACGATACCGCGAATCACTTCCCGGTAGGTCACCCATCCTTAAATTGCTCCAGCTCAAGCACGCTTAACTCTGGAGTTCTCTCTGGACAAGTTCCCGAAAAGATAAGTGCACTTTGGTGACATAGGTAGCCAAATCAATTATTATAAGCCTCTCCGCATATACCAGAAATCTGGATGTTACAATAACAACTTGTTACTAATTGACAACAGCAATAGTAAAACAAACACGAGTCTTACCATGGAATCTCATTGAAGGCTCGAAGAGGATGATCTAGAACTTCAAGCTCACAATTGACTAACTCACATAGACAGTTCTAATAGCGGAAATATTTTTTTTTAACCGTCCTAGAACCGTAAATGCTCTGATACCAAATTGAAACAACCGCACCCTTTTTTTTGTTGCAATTAATTACTAAAATTCCATAAATGATAATACTTAACCCTCACAATTTTATTCCCGGTTCAAGATTAAAAATCTGAATAACCAAGATCACAAATTATTAAATAAAATCACCAAATAAAAGACAAGACTAGATCACCCCCTATTCCTCGCCCTGATCCCACGGTCACACATTTTCTCGTCCTGCATCAATTGAAACATAAGAGATGCATAAGTATTTCAAAAAATACTTAGTGAGACAATCCTCCCATCTACAGGCTAACAAATAATTAAGATAATTAATATAGATTATCACGAAAATACCGAATAAATCAAACATCTCATGAAACACTCGATCTAGACCCTCAGATATCGTAAACGGCCTATAATCACGAAATCACATCAATTATCAAAATTATTTAATTACGCCTATGGTCCTGCACTCACCTTATTCCCGCACAGAAAGTTTCACGAGAAAATTCAGCAATTTTCTAGAACTCCCCGGGATGAATAACCTTCTATTAATCCACCTAAAAAAAAAAAAAAAAAAAAAATCAAAAACATAATTTCAATTACTCTAAACCCATTACACGCGTTACGCGTCTTCCTCTTCCCTTCGCCGGCTCACTACACCACCACCGGAGCTCACTACCGGAACCACCATGATCCAACCACCGATCACGAACCATTCTCTCGCGCCCTGACGACACGGAAGCTCCGATCCACCGAACCCCAATGGCAACGCCGATCGTCAAGCCCTTATGTTTCGCTTCGCCCGACTACACCACTCGGCGTCCCGCACTACCACACCGTACCGACACCACCACAAGACCCGCTAACACACGACTGGCCCTAGGACAGCTACCGCGACCACAACGCCGCCAACCCACGGAACCCACCCTACGACCAAACCCAAAACGACAAGGGCAAGAGCCTTACCGAGAAAGAGGGAGGCGTGGGCTCGAAGCTTCTCCTTGCTTCCACGCCGAAAACCAGCGCAAATCTTTCTTCTTGACAGCTAGGGTTCGATGACGCTCGGAAACGGCGATACATACACACATATATACATAGGTGTATTCAAGTTTTCTTATTACACCGATCGGTCCTCACCCTTCCTCCCCTTCCGAAAGTTGACCCCAAAACTTTCAAGATTATTAATTACACCCGCCGGTAAAATTGATTTATTCAATTTAACCCCCCCCCCCCCCAAACTTCTAAAAGGTCAAATTAAACCCAATTAATGGATTACGGGTGTTACAAAAACGAGATAAAAAACTTTCATTAGTTACTGCATTTCTCGAATATGTAGGATAACCCCTACGAGAATTCATTTTTTCGGATAACCCCTACGCGTTTTCATTTTTTGGGTAACTGCAGTAACTAATTAAACTAATCTTCCTATGTTTATTTCTAAAATACATAACCACAATAAACCTCTCTAGTAATGTTAACTTAACTTGTTTAAATTTTATTTGGTATCTGTAATTAATTTATAACAAGACATTTAATAAAGTTTTTTATTCACTTTAAATCGGTTGACTATACTATGAGATCTCGATTTTTTAGAAATTCGGGGACAATTACGGACCCAAACATCTATGATTTAGTTTCAGTATTCATGTACGATGCGAATATGTATTAAAACGAGATAACTAAAATTTTCAAAATTATTTCATAATATGTGGGCTGACCCCTACGAGAATTCATTTTTCGTTAATGCAGTAACTAATGAAACTAATCATCCTATGTCTATTTCTAAAAGACATAACTACAATAAACCTCTCTAGTAATGTTAACTAAACTAGTTTAAAGGTTATTTGGTATCTTTAATTATTTTATAACAAGTAAATTAATAAAGTTTTTTATTCACTTTAAATCGGTTGACTACACTATGATATCTCGATTTTTTGGAGATTCGGAGACAATTAGGGACCCAAACATCTATGATATAGTTCCAGTACTCATGTAGGATGCGAATATGTAATAAAACGAGATAACTAAAATGTTTAAAATTATTTCATAATTTGTGAGCTAACCCCCTACGAGAATTAATTGTTTTCGAGAATTGAAGTAACTAATGAAACTAAGCATCCTCTTTCAATTTATAAAATACCTAACCACAATAAACCTCTCTAGTAATTTTAACTAAACTAGTTTAAAGTTTTTTTGGTGTCTTTAATTATTTTATAACAAAATATTTAATAAAGTTTTTTATTCGCTTTAAATCGGTTGACTACGCTATTAGATCTCAATTTTTTGGAGATTCGGGGACAATTAGGGACCCAAACATCTATGATCTAGTTCCGGTATTCATGTAGGATGCGAATATGTATTAAAACGATATAACTAAAATTTTCAAAATTATTTCAGAATTTGTGGGCTAACCCCTACGAGAATTCATTTTTTCGGTAAGTGCAGTAACTAATGAAACTAATTATCTTATGTTTATTTCTAAAATACCTAAACACAATAAACCTCTCTAGTAATGTTAAAAAAACAAGTTTAAAGGTTATTTGGTATCTTTAATTATTTTATAACAAGTAATTTAATAAAAAAATTATTCGCTGTAAATCGGTTGACTACACAATGAGATCTCGATCTTTTGGAGATTCAGGGAAACTTATGGACCCAAACATCTATGATCTTGTTTCAATATTCATTTAGGATGCGAATATGTATTAAAACAAGGTAACCAAAATTTTCAAAATTATTTCATAATTTGTGAGCTCCCTACGGGAATTCATTTTTTTGGTAAATGCAGTAACTAATGAAACTAAGCAGTCTATGTGTATTTCTAAAATACCTTACCACAATAAACTTCTCTAGTAATGTTAACTAAACTAGTTTAAAATTTATTTGGTATCTTTAATTATTTTAGAACAAGACATTTAATAAAGCTTTTTATTCGCTTTAAATCAGCTGACTACTCTATGAGATCTTGATTTTTGGAGATTCGGAGATAATTAGGGACCCAAACATCTATGATCTAGTTCCAGTATTCATCTGCAATGCGAATATGTATTAAAACGAGATAACTAAAATTTTTAAAATTATTTTCTTATTTGTGGGCATTACGATAATTCATTTTTTCGGTAACTGTAGTAACTTATGAAACTAATCATCCTATGTCTATTTCTAAAATACCTAACCACAATAAACCTCTCTAGTAATATTAATTAAACTAGTTTAAATTTTATTTGGTATCTTTAATTATTTTATAACAAGACATTTACTAAAGTTTTTTATTCGCTTTAAATCGGTTGACTACGTACGCTATTAGATCTCGATTTTTTTTAGATTCGGGGACAATTAGGGACCCAAACATTTATGATTTAGTTCCAGTACGCATGTAGGATGCGAATATGTATTAAAACGAGATAACTAAAATTTTCAAAATTATTTCATAATTTGTGGGCTAACCCTTACGAGAATTCATGTTTTCGGTAAATGCAGTAACTAATGAAACTAAGCATCCTATGTCTATTTCTAAAATACATAGCCACAATAAACCTCTCTAGTGAAGTTAACTAAACTAGTTTAAAGTTTATTTGGTATCTTTAATTATTTTAGAACAAGACATTTAATAAAGTTTTTTTATTCGCTTTAAATCAGTTGACTACACTATGAGATCTTGATTTTTTGGAAATTCGGGGACAATTAGGGACCCAAACATCTATGATCTAGTTCCAGTATTCATATAGGATGCGAATATGAAATAAAATGAGATAACAAAAAATTTTAAAATCATTTCATAATTTGTGTGCTAACCCCTACGAGAATTATTTTTTCGGTAAATGCAGTAACTAATGAAACTGAGCATCCTATGTCTTGTGCACACACACACAAAAAAAAGAGCATCCTATGTCTATTTCTAAAATACCTAACCACAATAAACCTCTCTAGTAATATTAATTAAACTAGTTTAAAGTTTATTTGGTATCTTTAATTATTTTATAACAAGATATTTAATAAAGTTTTTTATTCGTTTTAAATCGGTTGACTACGTACGCTATTAGATCTCGATTTTTTCTTTAGATTCGGGGACAGTTAGGGACCCAAACATCTATGATTTAGTTCCAGTACGCATGTCGGATGCGAATATGTATTAAAACGAGATAACTAAAATTTTCAAAATTATTTCATAATTTGTGGGCTAACCCTTACGAGAATTCATGTTTTCGGTAAATGCAGTAACTAATGAAACTAAGCATCCTATGTCTATTTCTAAAATACCTTGCCACAATAAACCTCTCTAGTAATGTTAACTAAACTAGTTTTAAGTTTATTTGGTGTCTTTAATTATTTTATAACAAGTAATTTAATAAAAAAAAATTATTCGCTGTAAATCGGTTGACTACACTATGAGATCTCGATTTTTTGGAGATTTGGGGACACTTAGGGACCCAAACATCTAAGATCTTGTTTCAATATTCATTTAGGATGCGACTGTGTATTAAAACAAGGTAACCAAAATTTCCAAAATTATGTCATAATTTGTGAGCTAACCCCTACGGGAATTCATTTTTTCGGTAAATGCAGTAACTAATGAAACTAAGCATCCTATGTCTATTTCTAAAATACCTAGCCACAATAAACCTCTCTAGTAATGTTAACTAAACTATTTTTAATTTTATTTGGTATCTTTAAATATTTTATATAATGACATTTAATAAAGTTTTTTATTCGCTTTAAATCGGTTGACTACGTTATGAGATCTTGATTTTTTGGAGATTCGTGGACAATTATTGACTCAAACATCTATGATCGATCTAGTTCCAATATTCATGTAGGATGCGAATATGTATTAAAACGAGATAACTAAAATTTTCAAAATTATTTCGTAATTTGTGGGTTAATCCCTACGAGAATTCATTTTTCGGTAAATGCAGTAACTAATGAAACTGAGAATCCTATGTCTTGTGCACACACACAAAAAAAAGAGCATCCTATGTCTATTTCTAAAATACCTAACCACAATAAACCTCTCTAGTAATATTATTTAAACTAGTTTAAAGTTTATTTGGTATCTTTAATTATTTTATAACAAGACATTTAATAAAGTTTTTTATTCGCTTTAAATCGGTTGACTACGTTATGAGATCTTGATTTTTTGGAGATTCGGGGACAATTATTGACTCAAACATCTATGATCGATCTAGTTCCAGTATCCATGAAGGATGCGAATATGTATTAAAACGAGATAACTAAAATTTTCAAAATTATTTCATAATTTGTGGGCTAACCCTTATGAGAATTCATGTTTTCGGTAAATGCAGTAACTAATGAAACTAAGCATCCTATGTCTATTTCTAAAATACATAGCCACAATAAACCTGTAACATCCCGATTTCTTGTATATGCGGAGAGGCTTATAAGAATTGATTTGACTACCTATGTCACCAAAGTGCACTTATCTTTTCGGGAACTTGTCAAGAGAGAACTCCAGAGTTAAGCGTGCTTGAGCTGGAGCAATTTAAGGATGGGTGACCTACCGGGAAGTGATTCGCGGTATCGTGTGAGTGAGGACAAAACACGGAGAAAGATCACGTGGTGATTGCAGGGTCAGTAAACAAGTATTACAAGCCTCCCGGACTAACGCACCGGCCGTCGGACAAGGGTGGGGCCCACGGGCCGAGAGAGGGCATGGGGCCCACAGGTAGGGACGGTCGGGGCGTTATAAGTGGTATCAGAGCCGAACCCAAACACGTGTGTGGAGTCAGGTGGGCTCACACCGTCTAGGGTGACGATCCTGGTGCGCAACGAGGACGTTGCGCTCTATGAGTGGGGGTGATTGTAACATCCCGATTTCTTTTATATGCGGAGAGGCTTATAAGAATTTATTTGGCTACCTATGTCACCAAAGTGCACTTATCTTTTCGGGAACTTGTCAAGAGAGAACTCCAGAGTTAAGCGTGCTTGAGCTGGAGCAATTTAAGGATGGGTGACCTACCGGGAAGTGATTCGCGGTATCGTGTGAGTGAGGACAAAACACGGAGAAAGATCACGTGGTGATTGCAGGGTCAGTAAACAAGTATTACAAGCCTCCCGGACTAACGCACCGGCCGTCAGACAAGGGTGGGGCCCACGGGCCGAGAGAGGGCATGGGGCCCACAGGTAGGGTCGGTCGGGGCGTTATAAAACCTCTCTAGTGAAGTTAACTAAACTAGATTAAAGTTTATTTGGTATCTTTAATTATTTTAGAACAAGACATTTAATAAAGTTTTTTATTCGCTTTAAATCAGTTGACTACACTATGAGATCTTGATTTTTTGGAGATTCGGGGATAATTAAGGACCCAAACATCTATGATCTAGTTCCAGTATTCATGTACGATGCGAATATGTATTAAAACGAGATAACTAAAATTTTCAAAATTATTTTCTAATTTGTGGGCTAACCCTTACGAGAATTCATTTTTTCGGTAACTGTAGTAACTAATGAAACTAATCATCCTATGTCTATTTCTAAAATACCTAACAAGAATAAACGTCTCTAGTAATGTTAAATAAACTAGTTTAAAGTTTATTTGGTATCTTTAATTATTTTATAACAATACAGTTAATAAAGTTTTTTATTCGGTTTAAATCAGTTGACTACACTATGAGATCTTGATTTTTTGGAGATTCGGGGATAATTAGAGACCCAAACATCTATGATCTAGTTCCAGTATTCATATAGGATGCGAATATGAAATAAAATGAGATAACTAAAATTTTTTAAATCATTTCATAATTTGTGTGCTAACCCCTACGAGAATTATGTTTTTCGAAAAATGCAGTAACTAATGAAACTAAGCATCCTATGTCTATTTCTAAAATACCTAAACACAATAAACCTCTCTAGTAATGTTAACTAAACTAGTTTTAAGTTTATTTGGTGTCTTTAAATATTTTATATAAAGACATTTAATAAAGTTTTTTATTCGCTTTAAATCGGTTGACTACACTATGAGATCTTGATTTTTTGGAGATTCGGGGACAATTATTGACTCAAACATCTATGATCGATCTAGTTCCAGTATTCATGAAGGATGCGAATATGTATTAAAACGAGATAACTAAAATTTTCAAAATTATTTCATAATTTGTGGGTTAACCCCTACGAGAATTCATTTTTTCGGTAAATGCAGTAACTAATGAAACTGAGCATCCTATGTCTTGTGCACACACAAAAAAAAGAGCATCCTATGTCTATTTCTAAAATACCTAACCACAATAAACCTCTATAGTAATATTAATTAAACTAGTTTAAAATTTATTTGGTATCTTTAATTATTTTATAACAAGACGTTTAATAAAGTTTTTTATTCGTTTTAAATCGGTTGACTACGTACGCTATTAGATCTCGATTTTGTTTTAGATACGGGGATAATTAGGGACCCAAAAATCTATGATTTAGTTCCAGTATGCATGTAGGATGCGAATATGTATTAAAACGAGATAACTAAAATTTTCAAAATTATTTCATAATTTGTGGGCTAACCCTTACGAGAATTCATGTTTTCGGTAAATGCAGTAACTAATTAAACTAAGCATCCTATGTTTATTTCTAAAATACCTAACCACAATAAACCTCTCTAGTAATATTAACTAAACTATTTTAAAGTTTATTTGGTATCTTTAATTATTTTACAACAAGACATTTAATAAAGTTTTTTATTCGTTTTAAATCATTTGACTACACTATGAGATATTTATTTTTTGGAGATTCGGGGACAATTAAGGTCCCAAACATAGATGATCTAGTTCCGGTATTCATGTACGATGCGAATATGTATTAAAACGAGATAACTAAAATTTTCAAAATTATTTCATAATTTGTGGGCTAACCCCTACGGGAATTATTTTTTGGCAACTGTAGTAACTAATGAAACTAATCATCCTATCTCTATTTCTAAAATACCTAACCACAATAAACGTCTCTATTAATGTTAACTAAACTAGTTTAAAGTTTATTTGGTATCTTTAATTATTTTATAACAAGACATTTAATAAAGTTTTTTATTCGCTTTAAATCAGTTGACTACACTATGAGATCTTGATTTTTTGGAAATTTGGGGACAATTAGGGACCCAAACATCTATGATCTAGTTCCAGTATTCATATAGGATGCAAATATGAAATAAAATGAGATAACTAAAATTTTTAAAATCATTTCATAATTTGTGTGCTAACCCCTACGAGAATTATTTTTTAGAGAAATGCAGTATCTAATGAAACTAAACATCCTATGTCTATTTCTAAAATACCTAAACACAATAAACCTCTCTAGTAATGTTAACTAAACTAGTTTTAAGTTTATTTGGTGTCTTTAAATATTTTATATAAAGACATTTAATAAAGTTTTTTATTCGCTTTAAATCGGTTGACTACGCTATGAGATCTTTATTTTTTGGAGATTCGGGGACAACTATTGACTCAAACATCTATGATCGATCTAGTTCTAGTATTCATGAAGGATGCGAATATGTATTAAAACGAGATAACTAAAATTTTCAAAATTATTTCATAATTTGTGGGCTAACCCCTACGAGAATTCATTTTTTCGGTAAATGCAGTAACTAATGAAACTGAGCATCCTATGTCTTCTGCACACACAAAAAAAAAAGAGCACCCTATATCTATTTCTAAAATACCTAACCACAATAAACCTCTCTAGTAATATTAATTAAACTAGTTTAAAGTTTATTTGGTATCTCTAATTATTTTATAACAAGACGTTTAATAAAGTTTTTTATTCGCTTTAAATAGGTTGACTACGTACGCTATTAGATCTCTATTTTGTTTTAGATTCGGGGATAATTGGGGACCCAAACATCTATGATTTAGTTCCAGTATGCATGTATGATGCGAATATGTATTAAAACGAGATAACTAAAATTTTCAAAATTATTTCATAATTTGTGGGCTAACCCTTACGAAAATTCATGTTTTCGGTAAATGCAGTAACTAATTAAACTAAGCATCCTATGTCTATTTCTAAAATACCTTGCCCCAATAAACCTCTCTAGTAATGTTAACTAAACTAGTTTAAAATTTATTTGGTATCTTTAATTATTTTATAACAAGACATTTAATAAAGTTTTTTATTCGTTTTAAATCGGTCGACTACGCTATTAGATCTCAAATTTTTTGAGATTCGGGGATAATTAGGGACCCAGACATCTATGATTTAGTTCCAGTATGCATTTAGATTGCAAATATGTATTAAAACGAGATAACTAAAATTTTCAAAATTATTTCATAATTTGTGGGCTAACCTCTACGAGAAACTAATCATCCTATGTTTATTTCTAAAATACCTAACCACAATAAACCTCTCTAGTAATATTAACTAAACTAGTTTAAAGTTTATTTGGTATCTTTAATTATTTTACAACAAGACATTTAATAAAGTTTTTTATTCGTTTTAAATCATTTGACTACACTATGAGATATTTATTTTTTGGAAATTCGGGGACAATTAAGGTCCCAAACATAGATGATCTAGTTCCGGTATTCATGTACGATGTGAATATGTATTAAAACAAGATAACTAAAATTTTCAAAATTATTTCATACTTTGTGGGTTAACCCCTACGGGAATTCATTTTTTGGCAATTGTAGTAACTAATGAAACTAATCATCCTATCTCTATTTCTAAATTACCTAACCACAATAAACGTCTCTATTAATGTTAACTAAACTAGTTTAAAGTTTATTTGGTATCTTTATAACAAGACAGTTAATAAAGTTTTTTATTCGTTTTAAATCAGTTGACTACACTATGAGATCTTGATTTTTTGGAGATTCGGGGACAATTAGGGACCCAAACATCTATGATCTAGTTCCAGTATTCATATAGGATGCGAATATGAAATATAATGAGATAACTAAAAATTTTAAAATCATTTCATAATTTGTGTGCTAACCCCTACGAGAATTATTTTTTCGAGAAATGCAGTATCTAATGAAACTAAGCATCCTATGTCTATTTCTAAAATACCTAAACACAATAAACCTCTCTAGTAATGTTAACTAAACTAGTTTTAAGTTTATTTGGTGTCATTAATTATTTTATAACAAGTAATTTTATAAAAAAAATTATTCGCTGTAAATCGGTTGACTACACTATGAGATCTCGATTTTTTGGAGATTTGGGGACACTTAGGGACCCAAACATCTAAGATCTTGTTTCAATATTCATTTAGGATGCAACTGTGTATTAAAACAAGGTAACCAAAAATTTTAAAATTATTTCATAATTTGTGAGCTAACCCCTACGGGAATTCATTTTTTCGGTAAATGCAGTAACTAATGAAACTAAGCATCCTATGTCTATTTCTAAAATACCTAGCCACAATAAACCTCTCTAGTAATGTTAAATAAACTAGTTTTAAGTTTATTTGGTATCTCTAAATATTTTATATAATGACATATAATAAAGTTTTTTATTCGCTTTAAATCGGTTGACTACGTTATGAGATCTTGATTTTTTGGAGATTCGGGGACAATTATTGACTCAAACATCTATGATCGATCTAGTTCCAGTATTCATGAAGGATGCGAATATGTATTAAAACGAGATAACTAAAATTTTCAAAATTATTTCATAATTTGTGGGCTAACCCCTACGAGAATTCATTTTTTTGGTAAATGCAGTAACTAATGAAACTGAGCATCCTATGTCTTGTGCACACACAAAAAAAAAGAGCATCCTATGTCTATTTCTAAAATACCTAACCACAATAAACCTCTATAGTAATGTTAACTAGACTAGTTTAAAATTTATTTGGTATCTTTAATTATTTTATAACAAGACGTTTAATAAAGTTTTTTATTCGCTTTAAATCGGTTGACTACGTACGCTATTAGATCTCGATTTTTTTTTAGATACGGGGATAATTAGGGACCCAAAAATCTATGATTTAGTTCCAGTATGCATGTAGGATGCGAATATGTATTAAAACGAGATAACTAAAATTTTCAAAATTATTTCATAATTTGTGGGCTAACTTCTACGAGAAACTAATCATCCTATGTTTATTTCTAAAATACCTAACCACAATAAACCTCTCTAGTAATATTAACTAAACTAGTTTAAAGTTTATTTGGTATCTTTAATTATTTTACAACAAGACATTTAATAAAGTTTTTTATTCGTTTTAAATCATTTGACTACACTATGAGATATTTATTTTTTGGAAATTCGGGGACAATTAAGGTCCCAAACATAGATGATATAGTTCCGGTATTCATGTACGATGTGAATATGTATTAAAACAAGATAACTAAAATTTTCAAAATTATTTCATACTTTGTGGGTTAACCCCTACGGGAATTCATTTTTTGGCAACTGTAGTAACTAATGAAACTAATCATCCTATCTCTATTTCTAAAATACCTAACCACAATAAACGTCTCTATTAATGTTAACTAAACTAGTTTAAAGTTTATTTGGTATCTTTATAACAAGACAGTTAATAAAGTTTTTTATTCATTTTAAATCAGTTGACTACACTATGAGATCTTGATTTTTTGGAGATTCGGGGACAATTAGGGACCCAAACCTCTATGATCTAGTTCCAGTATTCATATAGGATGCGAATATGAAATAAAATGAGATAACTAAAAAAATTTAAATCATTTCATAATTTGTGTGCTAACCCCTACGAGAATTATTTTTCTGAGAAATGCAGTATCTAATTAAACTAAGCATCCTATGTCTATTTCTAAAATACATAAACACAATAAACCTCTCTAGTAATGTTAACTAAACTAGTTTTAAGTTTATTTGGTGTCTTTAATTATTTTATAACAAGTAATTTAATTAAAAAAATTATTCGCTGTAAATCGGTTGACTACACTATGAGATCTCGATTTTTTGGAGATTTGGAGACACTTAGGGACCCAAACATCTAAGATCTTGTTTCAATATTCATTTAGGATGCGACTGTGTATTAAAACAAGGTAAACAAAAATTTTAAAATTATTTCATAATTTGTGAGATAACCCCTAAGGGAATTCATTTTTTCGGTAAATGCAGTAACTAATGAAACTAAGCATCCTATGTCTATTTCTAAAATACCTAGCCACAATAAACCTCTCTAGTAATGTTAACTAAACTAGTTTTAAGTTTATTTTGTATCTTTAGATATTTTATATAATGACATTTAATAAAGTTTTTTATTCGCTTTAAATCGGTTGACTACGTTATGAGATCTTGATTTTTTGGAGATTCGGGGACAATTATTGACTCAAACATCTATGATCGATCTAGTTCCAGTATTCATGTAGGATGAGAATATGTATTAAAACGAGATAACTAAAATTTTCAAAAGTATTTCATAATTTGTGGGTTAACCTCTACGAGAATTCATTTTTTCGGTAAATGCAGTAACTAATGGAACTGAGCATCCTATGTCTTGTGCACACATAAAAAAAAAAAAAAAAAGCATCCTATGTCTATTTCTAAAATACCTAACCACAATAAACCTGTAACATCCCTAATTCAATTTTGAGGTTGAAATTGAATAATTAGAAGTTGGGGGTTATTTTCGCGTAAATCAATTTTTCCGGGTGGGTTTAATTGATAATTTTGGGAGTTTGGGGTCAATTGAGAATTCAAAAAAAATTGGTCCCACACACATATGTTTATATGCGCGTAAGCATCTCCCTCTCCGAGCTTGTGCGATTAACCTAGCCGTCAAGTCGTGCTGCTGCGTGGTGAGGGATCAAGAGAAAGCTCGAGTGGGTGGATCGTCGTGAGCCGGGTCGTGACGCGATCTCGTCTTCTCCACGGTGGTTTAATAGAAGGTTATTCATCCCGGGGAGTTCTAGAAAATTGCTGAATTTTCTCGTGAAACTTTCTGTGCGGGAATAAGGTGAGTGCAGGACCATAGGAGTAATTTAATAATTTTGATAATTGATGTGATTTCGTGATAATAGGCCGTTTACGATCTCGGAGGGTCTAGATAGAGTGTTTCATGAAATGTTTGATTTATTCGGTATTTTCGTGATAGTCTATATTAATTATCTTAATTATTTGTTAGCTTGTAGATGGGAGGATTGTCTCACTAAGTATTTATCGAAATACTTATGCATCTCTTATATTTTAATTGATGCAGGAAAAGAGAAAGTGTGACCGTGGGATCAGGGCGAGGAAGAGGGGGTGATCTAGACTTGTCGTTTACCTGGTTATTTTAATTTAATAATTTATGATCTGGATTGTTCGGATTTTTAGTCTTGAACCGGAAATTAATTGGTGAGGTTCAGTTATTATTATGGGATTTTAATGATTATTTGCAAAAAAATAAAATAAAATGGGTGCGGTTGTTTCAATTTGGTATCAGAGCATTTACGGTTCTAGGACGGTTTTAAAAAAAAAAAAATTTCCGCTATTAGAACTGTCTATGTGAGTTAGTCAATTGTTGAGCTTGAAGTTCTAGATCATCCTCTTCGAGCCTTCAATGAGATTCCACGGTAAGACTCGTGTTTGTTTTACTATTGCTGTTGTCAATTAGTAACAAGTGGTTATTGCAGATGGTTGATTCTGATAGCGTTGGGCAAGGTCTCAGAGGTCGGGGTGGTCGTGGCGGCCGTGGTCGGGGCGGCAGAACCGGCTGTGGCGGCAGAGGTGGTAGATGTGGCAGAGCAGCTGCGAATGTGACGCAGAGTGTCACGGTGGAGCAGGGGGCGTATGATCACGCCGAGGGGGAAGGTCAGTCGGAGCCAGCGGCCGTGTATGGCGCGATGCCGGCGCCGGGTGGTGCTCAGGCGGGTGCGGGCCCGAACCCGATGGCGGCTGTTTTGGGCATGTTGGCCCAGCTCTTGGAGAGGTTACCTGGTGTGGTACCGGCTCCAGCTCCAGTGGCGCCACAGGGGGTTGCCGCGATGCCGGGTGTTGTTGCTCCGGGAGTTCCGGGAGTGGTTGCTGAGGCCGAGCCAGTGGTTCCGTCGTACCTGAGGGTGATGGAGCATATGCAGAGGTTGGGCACCAAGTTTTTCAGTGGTGGTGCTCGACCGATTGAGTCTGATGAGTGGAGGTCCAGGTTGGAGAGGAACTTCCAGTCGATCAGATGCCCTGAGGAGTATAGGGTTGACTTGGCGGTGCATTATCTGGAGGGAGATGCACATGAGTGGTGGCAGGGTGTTGCTGCGAGGAGGGCGGGAGTAGTGTTGTCTTGGGACGAGTTCCGGAGGGAGTTCGATCTCATGTATTTTCCGCGGGAGGCTCGCGACAGGTTACAGGCGGAGTTTCTGTACTTGTCACAGGGGATTCGTTCGGTTCGAGAGTACGAGGCCGAGTTTAACCGGCTGAAGCGGTTTGCTGGTCGGGGTGCAGATACCGAGTATGAGTTGATTTGTGCTTTCATGCGAGGTATGCGTATCGATCTCAGGAATCGATGCATAGTCCGCAAGTTCGAGTCGGTATCCGAACTGGTGGAGTGTGCAGCGCAGCTTGAGGAGGGGATGAGGCAGGAGGCTAGTTTAAAGGCTGCAGTACCAGAGGTTCCGCGACGGCCTCAAAGTCAGAGTGTTGCTCCGAGCAAGGGCGGTAAGTCTGGTCAGCAGCAGGGACAGAAGCGGAAGTGGGAGGATACTTCCAGGGAAGCGGGTTCTGGGCCACGTTGTTTCGGGTGCGGAGCCCATGGACATCGCGTGGCGGATTGTTCTCGAGGGGGTCCGGTGTGCTTCCATTGCAAGGAACCCGGTCACGTCAAGAAGGATTGTCCGAAGTTGGCTCAGCCATTTGTGAGGATCGAGGCACCGCCTCCGAAACGGGCCGCAGTGGCACCGAGGGTGTTCACCATAGGCGCGGAGTCAGGCGAGGCGAGCGGCAGCAGACCGATTACTGGTTAGTTACCTTAACTATGTTCTTGTTTGATTGTAATTTCAGTTACTCGCTCTGTAATTGGTGTTTGCTGTCTGCCTTAAATCCTTTTCGTGCTTAGGGACCCTTAATGTGGCTGGGGTAGAATCACATGTGTTGTTTGACTCCGGAGCGTCCCACAGTTTTGCCACACCGGATTGGGTGTCGGGGAGCGGTATCCAAGAGGTGTTTGGGGACCACTCGGGTGTGGTGAGAGTTGCTGGGGGTCGTTTGTTGAGGACTCAGGGCTGTGTGGAGAATGTTGACATTCTTATCGCCGGAGAGTTGATGCCAGCGGATTTGATAGTGTGGCCAGTGGAACTCTATGACATCATTTTGGGTATGGACTGGCTGGGAAAGTTCAAGGCTCATTTGGATTGTCACCGGGGTCGTGTGGTGTTCGAGCATGCTAACAGAAGATTGGTTTATCAGGGAGTGAGACCGGTGCCGGGAGGCATCGTCGTTTCCGCGGTTCAAGCGGAGCGTTTGATCGAGCAGGGTTGTGAGGCCTATTTGGCTACCATTTCGATACCTGGTGAGGTTGGGGAGTCAGCGGTGCGGGATATTGAGGTGGTCTGGGAGTTCGAGGATGTGTTCCAGCAGCTGAGCGGGTTACCACCATCCAGGTCGGATCCTTTTACCATTGAGTTAGAGCCGGGGACGACGCCGTTGTCTAAGGCTCCTTACAGGATGGCTCCAGCGGAGATGGCTGAGCTTAAGAAGCAGCTTGAGGAGTTGTTGGAAAAGGGTTTCATTAGACCGAGCAGTTCTCCGTGGGGTGCACCGGTACTGTTCGTCAAGAAGAAGGATGGGAGCTTCCGGTTGTGCATTGATTATCGGGGGCTGAACCGGGTTACTGTGAAGAACAAGTACCCATTACCGAGGATCGATGAGTTGTTAGATCAGTTGCAGGGTGCTTCGTGGTTCTCTAAGATTGATTTGGCATCGGGTTATCATCAGATCCCGATAGCGGAGTCGGACATCAGGAAGACGGCTTTCAGGACGAGATACGGGCACTACGAGTTTGTGGTGATGCCGTTTGGGTTGACGAATGCACCGGCTGCGTTTATGAGGTTGATGAACGGCGTGTTCCAGGAGTATCTGGATGAGTTCGTCATCTTTTTCATCGACGACATTCTAGTGTATTCGAAGAGTCCTGAGGAGCACATGGTTCACCTGAGGAAAGTTCTGGAGAAGCTACGGGAGCAAAAGTTGTTCGCTAAGCTGAGCAAGTGTAGTTTCTGGCAGCGGGAGATCGGATTTCTGGGGCACGTCGTATCTGATCGTGGTGTTTCAGTGGATCCGGAGAAGATTCGCTCGATTGAGGAGTGGCCGAGACCGAAGAATGCCTCGGAGATTCGCAGTTTTCTAGGTCTGGCGGGTTATTACAGGAGGTTCGTCAAGGGGTTTGCTAGTATGGCGCAGGCCATGACCAAGTTGACCGGGAAGGACGTTCCTTTCGTGTGGTCGGACCAGTGTGAGGAGAGCTTTGTGAAGCTCAAGGAGATGCTGGTGAGTACTTCGGTGTTGGCCTTGCCTAAGCAGGATGAGCCATATGTTGTGTTCACAGACGCGTCCAGGCTGGGGCTCGGTTGTGTATTGATGCAGCAGGGTAAGGTAATCGCATATGCTTCCAGGCAGCTGAGGAAACATGAATGCAATTATCCTACTCACGATCTTGAGATGGCTGCAGTGGTGTTTGCGTTGAAGATCTGGAGGTCTTATCTGTATGGCGGTAAGGTTCAGGTGTTCACAGACCACAAAAGTCTGAAGTACATCTTTACCCAGCCGGAGCTGAATCTGCGACAGAGGCGATGGATGGAGCTTGTGGCGGATTATGACCTGGAGATAGCTTACCATCCCGGTAAAGCGAATCTTGTAGCCGATGCTTTGAGCAGGAAGCGGGTTATTTTAGACACTGAGCGAGATACAGAGGCGTTGGTAGGCATGGTGAGTGCCCTGAGACTGTGTACTGTGTCTGAGGAACCTGAGCCGTTGGGTTTAGAGGCGGTGGATCAGGCGGACATTCTGACTAGGGTGCGGGTAGCACAGCAGTTGGATGCGGAATTAACGCAGGCTAGCAGGGCAGAGCGGTCTGAGTATGAGTTATCCAGCAATGGAACTATCCTTTTGAGGGGCAGGGTGTGTGTACCGAAGGACGAAGTGCTGAGGCAGGAAATCCTGAGGGAAGCACATCAGAGCCGTTTCTCTATTCATCCAGGAGCTACCAAGATGTACCGTGACCTCAAACGGTATTACCAGTGGGTAGGGATGAAGAAGGATGTTGCCAACTGGGTTGCGGGGTGTGATACCTGTCAGTTGGTGAAGGCTGAGCATCAGGTTCCGAGCGGGTTGTTGAGGAGTTTACCCATTCCGGAGTGGAAGTGGGACATGATCACCATGGATTTCGTGGTGGGTCTGCCGGTTTCGCGAACCCAGGACGCTATTTGGGTCATCGTCGATAGGTTGACCAAGTATGCGCACTTCTTGGCCATAAAAAAGACCGACGGTGCGGAAGTGTTGGCCAAGAGGTACGTCAGGGAGATTGTGAAGCTGCATGGGGTACCGGTGAGTATAGTGTCAGACCGAGATCCGAAGTTCTCCTCGCTGTTCTGGGGCGCTTTCCAGAAGGAGATGGGCACTAAGGTACACATGAGTACAGCTTATCATCCCCAGACCGATGGGCAGTCGGAGAGGACTATCTAGACGTTGGAGGATCTGTTGAGGATGTGTGTGTTGGATTGGGGTGGACATTGGGCGGATCATCTGAATCTAGTGGAGTTTGCGTACAATAACAGCTACCAGGCTAGTATCGGCATGGCACCATTTGAGGCGTTGTATGGTAGGCCTTGCAGGACCCTGTTATGTTGGACACAAGTGGGGGAGAGGAGCCTGTTGGGGGCTGACTTTGTGCAGGAGACGACTGAGAAGGTCCGGATTGTGAAGATGAACATGAAGGAAGCTCAAGATCGTCAGAAAAGCTACGCAGATCGGCGTAGGAAGGAGCTGGAGTTCGCAGTTGGCGATTTGGTCTACCTGAAAATGGCCATGTTGAGGGGTCCGAACAGGTCCATCTCCGAGACGAAGTTGAGTCCGCGATATATGGGTCCCGTCAGGGTGCTGGAGCGGGTCGGACCGGTGGCTTATCGGTTAGAGTTGCCGGAGTCTATGCAGGCATTTCACAAGGTGTTCCACGTGTCGATGCTGAAGAAATGTTTGCACAAGGATGATCAGGTGGTCACGGGGTGCCATCAGATTTGACACCGAGCATGGTGGTGGAGGCGAGGCCTCTGAGAGTCCAAGATCGTCGGGTGAGAGTGATCAGGAGGAAGAAGGTTCCTGAGATGCAGGTGCTGTGGGACTGCAATGGAGCCGAGGAGGTGACTTGGGAGCCGGAAGCGAAGTTGAAGCGCAAATTTCCCAAGTGGTTCGGCAAACTGGAGGGTTAGCCGGGTGTTTCCATATCGTTGTAACCATGGTGTTGGGATTTTGGAAGTTATTGCGTTGTTGTACTCGTCTATTTTATGGCGTTATAATTATTCGATGTACTTTGGAGCTTTTGATTATTCAATAAAAAGGTGTTTTCATTGAATATGTTGAGTGGTGGGTTTACTAGAGGATTAGTAGACGGGTTGGCGGGCTTCTAGTGGTAGTGGTCCGATAGCGGGGGTGCGGATACTAGGTGTTTAGTAGCTGCATAGGGCTGATAGATCCGGATTGGTTTGGCACAGGGTGGTGACCCATATAGCGGCATCGGAGTGCACTGGTGAGTCACTGCCGAGTGTACCTGGCCGGTTGGGTATCGACGTGATTCCTGATTGGTGAGACAGGTCACTAGAGAGATTGCCGTTGTCTGGCTCTCTATGCGTTAGACGGATTGATCCATGGTGTTGGGTCGTGAAGTCGTTATACTCCCGGGCGTTGGAGTGGTTGGCCAAACCAAGTAGGGAACTATGGCACTATGGTGTTGAGCCGTGATACCGTTGTTGGTAGAGTTGGAAGAGCGGTCGTGCGACGCTGAGTTGGAATAGCGGTTGTGCTATGTTGTGGATGTTAGCTGGATGTTAGATTCGAGGACGAATCTATGTTAGTAGGGGAGAATTGTAACATCCCTAATTCAATTTTGAGGTTGAAATTGAATAATTAGAAGTTGGGGGTTATTTTCGCGTAAATCAATTTTTCCGGGTGGGTTTAATTGATAATTTTGGGAGTTTGGGGTCAATTGAGAATTCAAAAAAATTGGTCCCACACACATATGTTTATATGCGCCTAAGCATCTCCCTCTCCGAGCTTGTGCGATTAACCTAGCCGTCAAGTCGTGCTGCTGCGTGGTGAGGGATCAAGAGAAAGCTCGAGTGGGTGGATCGTCGTGAGCCGGGTCGTGACGCGATCTCGTCTTCTCCACGGTGGTTTAATAGAAGGTTATTCATCCCGGGGAGTTCTAGAAAATTGCTGAATTTTCTCGTGAAACTTTCTGTGCGGGAATAAGGTGAGTGCAGGACCATAGGAGTAATTTAATAATTTTGATAATTGATGTGATTTCGTGATAATAGGCCGTTTACGATCTCGGAGGGTCTAGATCGAGTGTTTCATGAAATGTTTGATTTATTCGGTATTTTCGTGATAGTCTATATTAATTATCTTAATTATTTGTTAGCCTGTAGATGGGAGGATTGTCTCACTAAGTATTTATCGAAATACTTATGCATCTCTTATATTTTAATTGATGCAGGAAAAGAGAAAGTGTGACCGTGGGATCAGGGCGAGGAAGAGGGGGTGATCTAGACTTGTCGTTTACCTGGTTATTTTAATTTAATAATTTATGATCTGGATTGTTCGGATTTTTAGTCTTGAACCGGAAATTAATTGGTGAGGTTCAGTTATTATTATGGGATTTTAATGATTATTTGCAAAAAAAAAAAAAAAAAATGGGTGCGGTTGTTTCAAAACCTCTCTAGTAATATTAATTAAACTAGTTTAAAGTTTATTTGGTATCTTTAATTATTTTATAACAAGACATTTAATAAAGTTTTTTATTCGCTTTAAATCGGTTGACTACTTACGCTATTAGATCTCGATTTTTTTTTAGATTCGGGGACAATTAGGGACCCAAACATCTATGATTTAGTTCCAGTACACATGTAGGATGCTAATATGTAATAAAACGAGATAACTAAAAGTTTCAAAATTATTTCATAATTTGTGGGCTAACCCTTACGAGAATTCATGTTTTCGGTAAATGCAGTAACTAATTAAACTAAGCATCCTATGTCTTTTTCTAAAATACCTAGCCACAATAAACCTCTCTAGTAATGTTAACTAAACTAGTTTAAAGTTTATTTGGTATCTTTAATTATTTTATAACAAGACATTTGTGCGAATATCAATCTCAATCCAAGACTCAGAATGAGGTCGTCACTACTTGTACGAATCAAGAAGAAGAAAATAGAGAAGACAGAAGAGAACGACATTGAGAAATTTAACGAGTTCGGGGCGTTAACTAGCTCCCTACGTCTCGCCGGAATCACCTCCGGAATCCACTAGAGTCAGCTCAAGCTCGAGCTCTTGTACAATCGTTCTTCTCTCTCTCTCTCTCTCTCTCTCTTTACAAACCCAGATTTACTTTCTGGTTGTTACAGATACTGTTTCAATCGATGCAGGAGAGAGAGATATATATGACTTGAGTCATTTACACTTAGACTCATACGTGAGAAAGACTTACACGTATGGCCTTGGTTTAATGCTAAACCAACTTAACCAGCTTCAATTGACTGGTACGATTGTATGAGATTAAGGATACATTCTTCAATTCTCCACCTTGTCCTTCATCCTCTGATCTTTGACTCATACTTGTGGACTCCTCTTCCGGTCATGAGCAAACCCGCTCACCTTCATGTCTACCTGAGAATAATCTCAGATCCCTGCAACACTCTGCAGCTTCATATCTCTTGAGCAAACCCGCCCAGCTGTTCTTGAGCAGAACCTGCTCCTTAGTTCTTTGTAACTCTCAGCAATTCCAGAGCTTCCTGGAATTTTCCAACTGGTAATGTCTTCGTGAATATATATGCGGGATTGTAGGCTGTAACTATCTTGTTAACTTGTACCAAACCAAAGGCAATTAAGTCCCTAATGAAATGGTACTTAACATCCACATGCTTCGTTCTTTCGTGGTGCACTGCATTCTTGGCCAGTGCGATTGCACTCTGAGAATCGCAGTAAACAGCTACAGGACCTTGTTCAAAACCCAGTTCATTCATCAAACCTTTTAACCAAACTGCCTCTCTTGCTGCATCAGACAATGCCATGTATTCCGCCTCTGTAGTTGACAACGCTACTACCTTCTGTAGACATGACCTCCAGCTTATGGTGTTTCCTCCTGCTGTAAATACCATTCCAGATATTGACCTCCTCTTGTCTAGGTCTGCTGCAAAGTCTGCATCGCAGTAACCTTTAATGACAAAATCTCCTTCCTTCCTGTAACATAGCTTTTTCTCCAGCGAGCCCTTGATGTACCTTAGTATCCATTTTACTGCCAACCAATGCTCTTTCATAGGTTTGCTCATGAATCTGCAGACTAAGCCCACTGCGTAAGCTAGATCTGGCCTTGTGCCAATCATCGAGTACATAACGCTTCCTACTACACTCTGATATGGAATACTCCTCATTTTCTCTGTCTGATCCTGAATCTCTCTGTCAGTTGCTGATTTCAACATGAAGTGAATTCCCAAAGGTGTTGCTACTTGCTTTGACTGATCCATGCCAAAATTTCCCAGAACTTTCAGAAGATAACCTTCCTGCGATATAGTCAATGTCCCCTTAACTCTATCTCTGATTATTTCCAATCCTAAGATCTTTCTAGCATCACCCAGGTCCTTCATATCAAACTCAGAATTCAACGGGACCTTAAGATCACAAACACACTTCTTGTTCCTTGAAGCTATGAGTATGTCATCCACATATAGTAATAGATACACATACTCATTGCTATCCAACTTCTTGAAGTAAACACAGCAGTCGTATTCACTCCTCTCATACCCATTTGCTTGCATAAACTCATCAAACCTGTTGTTCCATTGACGAGGTGACTGCTTTAACCCATATAAAGACTTTTTGAGTAAACATACTTTATCAGGATGCTTCTTGTCTACATAACCCTCAGGTTGTTCCATGTAGATCTTTTTTTCTAAGTACCCATGTAGAAACGATGTTTTGACGTCCATCTGTTGTAGCTCCATGTCGAAATGTACCACCATAGAGAGGATTAATCGAATTGAGACATGCTTTACCACTGGTGAAAATATCTCTTGATAGTCTATCCCCTCCTTTTGTGAATACCCTTTGGCTACTAATCTTGCCTTAAACCTCGAACCCTCAACTCCAACAATCCCTGCTTTCCTTTTGATTACCCACTTGCATCCAATTGGTTTATGTGTCTTCACTCTGTCTACAAGCTCCCAAGTTCTGTTCTTTGCTAATGACTCCATTTCTTCATCCGAAGCTCCAAGCCACTTCTCACTGTCTGGATCTTCTAGAGCTTCTTGGAAGCTCTGCGGCTCAGATCTTCCCCCATCCTCCATCATCAGATATGCATATCCCGCAATATCCTCATCCTCTTGATAAACCTTGAAGTCATCAAACTTTGCTGGTAAATTAATATGTCTTCTTGGCCTGTCTCTTGATAACTGATAGCCTTCTAGACTCGTCTCTTCATTAGCTATCTCAGACTCTTCATTCTGATCATGTTCTTCTTGAGTCTCTGTTTGAGTAGCTCCACCTTGAACTGAATCTTCTGTACACCTATTTTCCCCTGCAAAATCATATCTCATAAACCAGTCAGATAGCAAATGATTGTCGTTGTCATTACCTGCCTGTGCCTCTGATTTGATGTCTTTGTACATCATGTCTTCTCTGAAAACAACATTGCGGCTTATTACGCATTTCCTGTCCTCCAGAAGCCATATTCTAAAGCCTTTGACACCCTCTGGGTACCCCACGAAAACTTCCTTCTTAGCTCTCGGGTCCAGCTTTCCCTCATTCGAGTGTACATAAGCAATACACCCAAACCTCTTTAGACCACTCAGGTCTGGTATTGCAGATGTCCACCTCTCCTCAGGGATATCAAACTCTATTGCAGATGACGTGTCCTGTTGATCAAGTAGACTGAAGTTGATGCTGCTTCAGCCCAAAACCTTTTCTCCAATCCGCTTTCACTCAGCATGCTTCTTACTTTGTTCATTATAGTCCTGTTTAACCTCTCTGCAACTCTGTTCTGTTGCGGTGTGTAAGTACAAGTTTTGTGTCTCACTATCCCTTCTTTTTTGCAAAACGTATCGAATTTGTAGTTGCAAAACTCCAAACTGTTGTCGGTTCTAAGCTTCTTAACCTTTCTCTCTGACTGAACTTCTACCATCCTTTTCCATTCCATAATCTTGTCGAATGCCTCATCCTTGGTTCTAAGAAAGTAGATCCACACCTTCCTAGACCAATCATCCGTAAAGGATATGAAATACTGACATTTACCTAAACTCATGGGCACATTTGGGGAGCCCCATAAGTCAGAGTGAATGTAGTTCAGCTTATCCTTAGTGACATGCTGAGCTTGCCCAAAGCTGACTCTATGTGTTTTACCTAAAACACAGTCCTCACAGAATTTGATTTCTGTCACTTCATCTTTCTTTAAGCAACCTTTCTTGACCAACATCTCAAGTGCTTTCTGCCCAACGTGACCCATACGACTATGCCATAGCTTCGTGTGTTCTTCATTACCTAAACCTTTCTGACCGAAAGACTTAGCAACCGATGCCACACATGATTCTGATATCTTTGTAGTAGCCTGTAGAATGTATAAGGTATCTTTCCCCTTTCTGGCACCTTTCATTATAACTGTGCATCCCTTGATAACTTTCATTAAACCCTTTGCTCCCTTGAACTCGCATCCTTTTTCTTCTAGAGTTCCCATTGAGATCAAGTTTCTGCCTATCTCTGGCATGTATCTTACCTCACTCAGAACAAAGGTTGTACCATCTGGATTCTCAAACCTAACTGAGCCTATACCTTTTACCTCTGCACTTGTGTTGTTAGCCATCCTTACTTTACCTGTAGAAGACTCACTCAGCTCGATGAATACGTCTCTTCTTGGTGTCATATGGAAGGAACACCCTGTATCCATCACCCATTCTTCTTGGATATTTGAATCTTGTGAAAGATTGACTTCACATGCCATTAGTCCTGCCAGATCATGTGCATCGTCTTGAACCAGTGACGATTCTCCTTTACCCTGACTCTGAAATTTGCCTTTGTTCCTCTCGAGCCATTTGTAGCACTGCTTCTTAAAGTGCCCTTCCTTGCCACAGATCCAACAAATCTTCTTTCCATCTTTAGATTTTGACCTTGATCTGTTGTTCTTGCCTTTTCCTTGATATGTGCTTCTAGTCTCTGTTCTGCCTCTGACATAGTGTCCTTCAGAGCTTGTCCTTGAGCCTGATTTCTCCTTAAGATCCTTTTCTTTGGACTTTGCGGCACTTGCTACGTCTTCGAATTTGATCGCTTCTCTGCTGTACTTGAGAGTCTCCTTTAGCTGATCAAAGCTCACCGGCAATGCGTTGAGAAGAAGAACTGCTTGTACTTCCTCTGAAACTTCAATGCTGAGATTACTTAATTCCCCGATAATCTTCAAGAAATCATCAATGTTCTCATCAATGTTGCGACCTTCCTGCATCTTGAAGCTGTAGAGTTTCAGCTGAGCGTGAACTCTATTCGGCAGTGACTTAGGCTGATACAGTTTTTCCAGTAGTGCCCATGTCTCTGCTGCTATTGTACACTTCTCAATCTTCCTTAAAACGTGATCTCCGACGGCCATAAAGATCATGTTCATCGCCTTTTCGCATCGCTCCATTCTTGCAGCTTCTGCCGTGACTTGTTTCTTTTCTTCCTCAGGATCTTTATTTGTTGTTTTGATTGACTCTTCACTCGATGATCTCGGGGTGAGAACATCCTTCAATCCTGATACGCTCAGATGAGCATACATTCTCCTTTTCCACAGGGAAAAATCTCCTGTACCATCGAACATACAGATCTGAGCATTCGATCCGGTCATCTTCTCCGATTCGTTCCAATCGCTTGCTCGCGATTACCTCAGCCCAAAACCTGGCTGCTCTGATACCAATTTGTGCGAATATCAATCTCAATCCAAGACTCAGAATGAGGTCGTCACTACTTGTACGAATCAAGAAGAAGAAAATAGAGAAGACAGAAGAAAACGACACTGCGAAATTTAACGAGTTCGGGGCGTTAACTAGCTCCCTACGTCTCGCCGGAATCACCTCCGGAATCCACTAGAGTCAGCTCAAGCTCGAGCTCTTGTACAATCGTTCTTCTCTCTCTCTCTTTACAAACCCAGATTTACTTTCTGGTTGTTACAGATACTGTTTCAATCGATGCAGGAGAGAGAGATATATATGACTTGAGTCATTTACACTTAGACTCATACGTGAGAAAGACTTACACGTATGGCCTTGGTTTAATGCTAAACCAACTTAACCAGCTTCAATTGACTGGTACGATTGTATGAGATTAAGGACACATTCTTCAACATTTAATAAAGTTTTTTATTCGCTTTAAATCGGTTGATCCTACGCTATTAGATCTCGATTTTTTTTAGATTCGGGGACAATTAGGGACCCAAATATCTATGATTTAGTTCCAGTATGCATGTAGGATGCGAATATGTATTAAAACGAGATAACTAAAATTTTCAAAATTATTTCATAATTTGTGGGCTAACCCCTGCGAGAATTCATTTTTTCGGTAAATGCAGTAATTAATGAAACTGAGCATCCTATGTCTTGTGCACACACACAAAAAAAAGCATCCTATGTCTATTTCTAAAATACCTAACCACAATAAAACTCTCTAGTAATATTAAATAAACTAGTTTAAAGTTTATTTGGTATCTTTAATTATTTTATAACAAGACATTTAATAAAAAAAATTATTCGCTTTAAATCGGTTGACTACGTACGCTATTAGATCTCGATTTTTTTAGATTTGGGGACAATTAGAGACCCAAACATCTATAATTTAGTTCCAGTACGCATGTAGGATGCGAATATGTATTAAAACGAGATAACTAAAATTTTCAAAATTATTTCATAATTTGTGGGCTAACCCTTACGAGAATTCATGTTTTCGGTAAATGCAGTAACTAATGAAACTAAGCATCCTATGTTTATTTCTAAAATACATAGCCACAATAAACCTCTCTAGTAATGTTAACTAAACTAATTTAAAGTTTATTTGGTATCTTTAATTATTTTATAACAAGACATTTAATAAAGTTTTTTATTCGCTTTAAATCGGTTGATCCTACACTATTAGATCTCGATTTTTTTTGAGATTCGGGGACAATTAGGGATCCAAATATCTATGATTTAGTTCCAGTATGCATGTAGGATGCGAATATGTATTAAAACGAGATAACTAAAATTTTCAAAATTATTTCATAATTTGTGGGATAACCCCTACGAACATTTAGTTTTTCGGTAACTGCTAACTAATGAAACTAATCATCCTATGTTTATTTCTAAAATACCTAACCACAATAAAACTCTCTAGTAATGTTAACTTAACTTGTTTAAATTTTATTTGGTATATTTAATTATTTTATATTCATCCGATATTGTGATTATATAATTATTCTGAACTTAAAAATCCCTTATACATTAAGGGAGAAGAGGAAGAGAGAAAATTAATAAAAATTTGGTGTATAATTACGAGAAGTTTTTGAGCAAATATTTAGTTTAATCATCAAAAATCATTTATAATATTTAAAATAAATTTTGTTATATACATATAGATTAGAGGGCGATTAGTCTGTCATTGATCAAACTTCAATCGCCTAGTTAGGTACGAACTACGAACTAATTCAAATGCGACGTGATGGAAATAATGGTAGTGACTCTTATGATCTATAAATTTCATTTTCTTGCTTAAGTTTCTACTTTTATATCATACAATTTTGTCCACAAAAAATGCTAACATTATGAAGTTCATGATATAAGTTCAACTAATAAGAAAGGAAAACAAAAAATCTGCGGTGTGAGGAACAAAATCTGGATCTCTATCAGATGATCATGATATTGCATCTACATCATAAAGCTAGATAACTTAATCAATTGTAAAAGATTGTGTTACAAGAAAATCACATACTATACAAAATTTAGTCTTTATCGGTTATTAAGTTTTATAATCAGGGAACAAAAGTCTCATTCCATTTTATCTTCACTACAAGAAAACACTCATTTTGCAACGAACGATATCGTTGTAAAATCGTTGCAAAAGAGGGTTTGCATCGAATTTGCGACGAAAAAGAGATCGTTGTTAACTGATCGTCGCAAACCACAAATCGTCGTAAATTCGTCGGGAAAGTTACGAGGGAAAAAAATTCGTCGCTAAATCGTCGCTAAATTTCCGTTGTAAATTCGTCGTAAATATTACATTGAAATTACGACGAATATGAATACGTCGTAACATCGTTGCTAATTCGAAGGGAAATCTTTCATTGTAAAATCGATGGCAAAAAATTATCGTCGTTAATTCGTTGCAAAGAAATCGTCGTAAAATCGTGGCTAAATAATCGTCGCAAAATCGTTGCTAATAAATCGTCCTAAAATCGTTGCTAATAAATCGTCGTATAATCGTTGTAAATTAGCCACGATTTTATGATGATTGATTAGCAACGAATTACCATCGAATCACCGACAATTCTATATATGATTTTTATTATTATTTTTAAAATTTTATTAATTTCGAAATTATAAAATAAAAATTTTAAAAATAATATATAATAATATTTTATTAAAAAAAAATATTATAATCTGTTACAAAAAAAAAAAACCAAAATTAGAATTCGAAATCCTAAATCTAAATAACTATATCGTAATCGTCGAGATTCACATCGTCTTCGGGACGTCTCGACGAACCGGATGTGCAAGCCGCTGCCTCTGCCGCTGCCTCTGCCGCTGCCTCTGCCGCTGCCGCTGCATCTGCCTCTGCTCGGAGTCTTCGCTTTTCCCGTAGCATGGCCTGCATTGTCGGGTTCCCTGTTGCCAAGATATCGAAGAGTTCGTCATTCTGCGTAGCATCCAATTCAACCCGCTACTGAAGACTCGCAATCTTCGCCTGATATGCCTGAGACCGAGTAGCCTCGGTCTCAACCCGCTCCTGAAGACTCGTAATCGTGGCACGTAACACGACTGGATCATCTTCTGGCGATCGGCGTCGCGGAGCATATGAAGAAGCAGCCGAGACATCTCGAATAGATCCCATCCCGACAACCTTCCCCTTACTCTTAGGGGCAACCTATATTTAAATTTTGCATTTAGAAATTTTTAATAAATCAAAAACTAAAAATTAATAAGGACTAACTATTCTATATACCTGCTCGAAGATCCGGTCAATATCGGGTGTGGTCAACCCTCCAGACATGACCGATGAACCACCGGGAGATAGCTGTTGAGAGAGTTGTGTCTCTCGTTCGGTGACTTTGGAAGTCACCTCATTGAAGATGTGCTCGGCCGTCTCGGAAACAAAGGAACCATCCTTCTTCCGGTGCGTCCGCTCAAAAACCCTGGTCATCGGAGGGAGTACACCTCCGTCTTCGGCGGCCTAAAGAAAAAAACTATGTTATTGACGAAGTAAATTAAATAAATTAATTAATTTAAATAATTTTAATTACCAACTGTAGACGAACACCCGCAAAAGGTGTTTGCCCGGCTGTATGAGGCAGAGCCTTGAGTCTCCCGTCCGAATCAACGGTGTTGCGGGAAGCCGAACACTTCTCAGCATTTACGATGGATTTCGGATCCATCCAATACCGCACCAAGCCGTCCCAAACGGCTTTATCCATGTGCAGGGGCATTGCTGCATCGCCATCCTTCTTCCATGCTTTCTTCCACTCACCAACCACGCCTTGGATACGAAACTTCACCCTCTCGAGAAATAAAGTTTCAACCTCGCCATGAATCGAAAGATCCCAGTGATATTTTTGCTACATGAGAAACAAATATAATTACATATTTTATAAAATTAAATTAAATATATATTTAAATATAATTAAAATAATTAAGGGAGAAAAAAATATGTTTCCCATACGTACCGCAAACATCTTGAACCATGTCTCCTTGACGTGTAGAGGAAGCTGGGCAAAATTGGTATGCGGCTCGATAAAATAAGACTTGATGATGTCGGAAACGGTGCGTCCAACTTTGGATTCAACTCCAAACCTGTAACAAAAAATTGTAAAATTTTGAATTGTTAGAAATAAATATAAATATGTAATAATAAATGTAAAAAATATATATTTATATATATTACCATTCCGACCCGTCAGTATGATCCGGATCTAATCTTTTAAGCCTATGACGGCCCGGCTGCGCAAGCAAATCATGAACCGTCATGTGTGCATATGAGGCCGGAGCATGGCCTCCAGATTGCGGAATCTGAGGTGGTAGTGGAGGCGGCAGAGGTTGCGTCACCGGGACGAAATCCGTCTCTGTAGCCTCAGAGGACGGAGGCAACCCGGTACCCGAAGCATCACCAATATCTCTCAAAAACTGAGCGTAATGTGCACGACGCTGGGCCATCTGCATAAAAATGAAAAAAAATTACTATCTATAAACATCCGGGCAGTCTGCTATTTTTTCTAATTTGATTCCGTTTCTACCGACCTAAATTGTTTCATTTTTATCTATACTAATTAATTAAAAACATTAAAAAAAATTTTACCTTTTTCGGAAAGAAATCGCAAGGATGTTATGATCAGTTTTTTTTTGAGGTGTTTGTAAATGAATTGGCAAGGAACTCGCGTGTGTATATATAAGATTACTTGTCGTCGCTAAATCGTCGCTACTTAGCGACGATTTTGCGACGAATCGTCGCTATATCGAGTCAATCAACCGTAGCTAATTCGTCGCTAACTTTGCAACGATTTTGTGACATTCATACACGCGGGAGGTTAATTGACCGACACGCGGTATATTTTAGGACAAATCGTTGCTAAATCGTCGCAAATTGGCATCGAATTTGCAACATTCAGTGTTTGCGACGATTTAGCCACGATTATTTCAAGTCGTTGCCAAATCGTCGCCAATTTGCATCGATTTTGTGAGGATATTTGTAAAATCGGTTTTAGGGTTTAGGGTATAGGTACAAAATTGTACCGTCGAATACAACGTTCCATAAACAACTTGACATGTTTACTGTAAATCCAATTTCATGAAATTATCAATAAGTTCATAGATATTGAAAAATAAGTAAAACATATAGTTTGCGTATACGTTAGAGATTATTAATACAATGATTCAGTTTGTGGATATTACTGAGTTTTCATTTTCGGCCAATTCTCTGAAGTCACGATCAATTTCATTGAAAGATGCATAATACAATGAGATGGTAATACGTTAGGGTTTAGGGTTTAGGGCAAAGGGTTTATGGTTTAGGGTTTATGACAAATCGTTGCTAAATCGTCGCGAATTGGCATCGAATTTGCAACCTTCAGTGTTTGCGACGATTTAGCCACGATTATTTCAATTCGTTGCCAAATCGTCGCTAAGTTGTATCGATTTTGTGAGGATATTTGTAAAATCGGTTTTAGGGTTTAGGGTTTAGGTACAAAATTGTACCGTCGATTACAACGTTCCATAAACAACTTGACATGTTTACTGTAAATCCAATTTCATGAAATTATCAATAAGTTCATAGATATTTAAAAATAAGTAAAACATATAGTTTGCGTATACGTTAGAGATTATTAATACAATGATTCAGTTTGTGGATATTACTGAGTTTTCATTTTCGGCCAATTCTCTGAAGTCACGATCAATTTCATTGAAAGATGCATAATACAATGAGATGGTAATACGTTAGGGTTTAGGGTTTAGGGCAAAGGGTTTAGGGTTTAGGGTTTATGACAAATCGTTGCTAAATCGTCGCGAATTGGCATCGAATTTGCAACCTTCAGTGTTTGCGACGATTTAGCCACGATTATTTCAATTCGTTGCCAAATCGTCGCTAAGTTGCATCGATTTTGTGACTATCACATTTAGCGACGATTTAGCGACGATTTCTTTGAAATCCCATAAACCCCAAACTAAATCCCATTTCCGATCACCACTCATTTCCCACCGTTGTTGGGGCAATTAATAAATTACATGACACATAGACACATATGTCTCGTAATTTATTAATTGCCGCACCTACGGCGGAAAATGAATGGGAATCGGAGATGGAATTTAGTTTGGGGTTTAGGGGATTTCATAGAAATCATATCACTTAAATTTCACAATAACTACTCGATCACAATATTATATTAATACATTAAATTCACAATAATTACTAGCTAGCGCGGTCACTCTGATTCATTTTCGGACGAAGAGTAGTACACATTCGTTGCTTGATCATCTGGTTCATCACTTTCTTCGAACTCATCTTCCTCATCTTCTTCCTCTGTATCGTCTGGGAGATATTCAACTTGCCTGTTTTGAGGATCTATCAAAAGGATGTCTTCATTGCTCTCATTTAGTTCTGGTATATCAGAGCAATGATCTTGCTGCATTGGTAGTTCCTCATCAACCCCCACAATTCGACCCCTCGGAGAAACTTTTATAACTGATAACCATGAGATACGGGTGGTGCGAACTCGCGGATATGGAACAAAGCTGACTTGTTCTGCTTGTGATGCTAGGATAAATGGCTCATACTTATTGTAACGTCGTGATCGGTTGACATCTACTGCCCCAAATTTGTTTTTACGGACGCCTCGATCAACTGTTGGATCGAACCAGTCGCATTTGAACAGAACGCATTTCAAACCTAAGCAACCATGGTACTCAACTTCAATTATGTCTTGCAACACTCCATAAAAATCTATTTCGCCCCGCACACATACCCCGTAGTTGGCAGTAGCTCTTTGATTGCCGTATTTGAATGTATGAAATATATATCCGCGTGTGCAATACATAGGTGCACTCGTTATCTTCGATATGGGGCCTTTTATTAACTCATGGAACCAGAGTGGATATGCGGTATCCCCATACTCGACCTATATTTCATTAATTAATTTAATTAAAAAAGTAATCAAATATGTATTAGGTTAATTGTCCAAGTTAGTACTTAAAATTTTACGTACTTGCGTCTTCAACCACGGGGCAAAATGTTGATCTTTACGCTTGTTGATTTCATCGTCTGAGATTCCTTCAATGACTTCTCGGACTTGTCTAACAAATTCACTGCATACAAAAGTATTTGTAATTGGTATAAAGCTAGCATATATATAATTTAGCCATATATATAAGACGTATGTTTATACACTTACGTCTCAAATTGACTAACTTCTTCGCAATTTAAGAGGATATACGTTTGTGCACTATGATGGTCTTTTTCATTGGCAAACCAAACTGACTTCACTCTTCCACATAATCGACCGATTGAAGAAAATATATCTGGGACACCTTCATTAGCATATGTTCGGCCTACACCTCCATCATCATATCGCCGTGCTGCCCTTTTCCGTGTGCGAACCTTCGAGCCAAAATAGTACCCCGTGAAGTGAGAAGTTTCTTTTGTTAAACTTCCTGCTACTATTGAGCCTTCAACTTTGGCTAGATTTTTAGCCTTCCGCTTCAAATGTCCCATGAATCGCTCAAATGGGTACATCCATCGATACTGCACAGGTCCCCCAAGTTCTGCTTCGTGAGGTAGATGAATAGGTAGATGTTCCATAACATCAAAAAAGGCTGGGGGAAATATTTTCTCCATGTTGCACAACAAAATAGGAATACTAGCATCAAGTTGTGCAATAACATCTTCTGACAAAGTACGGGTACAAAGATCCCGTAAAAACCCTCCAATGCCTGCAATTGCTTCGTGTACATTTCCTGGTAGAAGTTCAGCAAATGCAAAAGGAAGTAGTCGTTGCATAAAGACGTGACAGTCATGACTCTTCATCCCGGAAAACTTTTGGCCATTCTCAACACATTTAGCTAAATTAGATACGTACCCGTCCGGGAACTTCACATCAGATGTCGCCCATTTGAACAAAGCTGACTTTTCTTCCGCACCCACTCGAAATATAGGGACAGGTGCTTTCCCATTACTTGTAATATGTAACTCATTCCGACAACAAAGATCAGGCAAGTCTAACCTTGACTTACCGCTGTCTTTAGTCCTTCCACGCACGTTTAACAATGTATGCATGATGTTATCAAAAAAGTTTTTCTCAATGTGCATGACATCCAAATTGTGTCTAAGCAAATGATCCTTCCAATACGGAAGCTTCCAGAATATGCTTTTCTTATGCCAATTGTGATGCTCCCCATATCCATCCGGCATATTAGCTGGAGTGTGCCAATTTCCACCACGATTGACTGTTTCCAATGCACCATAATGATCAATTTCTGCTTCTAGATCTTCCCCGGAAATATAAACAGGAGGAGGAACACGAACAGTTTTGTTCTTTCTAAACAACCGCTTATTTCTTCGATATGCATGATGAATCGGTAGAAATCGGCGGTGACAATCAAACCAACTTGTTTTCCGACCATGTTTCAATTGAAACGCATATGTCCGATTGAGACAATATGGACAAGACAATCGCCCATGCGTAGTCCAACCTGATAACATCCCGTACGCAGGGAAGTCGCTTATTGTCCACATAAGCACCGCACGCATTGTAAAAAAAAATTTCCTTGCAAAATCATATGTCCGAACCCCGGTATACCACAACTGCTCCAATTCATGTATCAGAAGCTGCAAAAACACATCAAGGGAACGCTTCGGATGCTTCGGACCTGGTATTAAAATACTCATGAATAAAAATTCCCTTTGCATGCACATATCTGGGGGTAGGTTGTAAGGCGTTAGGATTATTGGCCATAAAGAATATTGTCTACCAGACATACCAAACGGACTAAATCCATATGTGCAAAGACCAAGATACACATTACGTTTCTCTCTAGCAAAGTCTGGATGTACCGTCTTAAAGTGTTTCCACGCTTTTGCATCTGAAGGATGAGTAACCTCCTCATCTGTTTGCAAATGATCTGCATGCCATCTCATTGATGCAGCTGTCCTCTCAGACTGATACATTCTTTTTAATCTATCAGTTATAGGAAGGTACCACATCCGCTGGAACGGTACCTTACTCCGACCAGTACCTTGCGGCTTATATCTTGGCTTATGGCAAAATCGACATTCCAGCAACTTATCATCATCTTTCCAAAAAAGCATGCAATTGTCAACACAGACATCTATCATCTCAGAAGGCAACCCAAGACTATAAACCAGCTTCTGTATCTCATAGTAAGTTTCAGCAGCTAAATTGTCCTCTGGCAAATACTCTTTAATCAAATCAGCCCAATCATCCATGCAAACCTCAGCTAAGTTATGATCAGTTTTAATAGTCATCATCCTAGCCGCCAACGACAATTTAGAATGTCCTTCTCTACATCCATCGTAGAGTGGCTGATTTGCAGCATCTAGCATATCATAAAAAAATTTTGCATCTAGATTGGGTTCCTCATCATGATGATCATGTGCAAATGTACTTACGGTTTCATGAAATGCATCCGTAACCATGTCATGAATCCTATCATTATCTTCACCATGCTGCTCCGCATGATCATCAAATTGATTAAAATTATTTGACTCATCAAAATTCGATGCTTGATAATTGCTACTACTACTAGCTGCATTTCCCCCATGACCCTCTCCATGATAATACCATATATAGTAATGCGGCATAAACCCTCTATTTAATATATGCGACCACACCTTCGAGATAATGATAAATTTCCTATTCAAGCATCTGGCACAAGGACAGTACATCTTACCACTGATAATCGTATTATGTATACTTCCTGCCTGATGCATGAATCCCTCCACCCCATCACTGAACTCCTTTGTTAGCGATCCCTCTGAATCAAGACGATTATACATCCATCTTCTAATTTCGTATATTGACATTTTTTGTTGGTCAGAAAGAAGTAAATGTTTTTGAATATGAAATTTTTATTATGAAGTTGGCCACTATATATAGATTTTTATTTTCATTACAATCGAATTACCTACGATTTTACATCGATTTCACATCGATTTTACAACGAATCTAAAAATGTTTACATCGACTTTACAACGATATTAAACTTGTTTACCTAACCGAACACCGTGAGTTTAAAACGTGCTCACCTAACTTATTAATCGTTGGGAAATCGATGTAAAGTTCAACTTATAATAATCATTGCTAATTCGTGGGTAATTTTACGACGATATTGCAACGTTTTATACAAACCTCGTTAAATCGTCGCTAAGTTACAACGATTTTACGACGATTTTGATTATCGTAGTAATGTCGTCGGTAATCGATGTCTAATCGTCGCTAATTCGCGACGATTTTCCAACGAATATTTTCGTCCCAGGTTTGCGACGATTTTACGACGTCTTTTATAATCGTCGTAAATTCGTCGCAAAAACGTTGGCAATTTGCAACGAAATAAAATCGTCGCAAAAAATCGTTGCAAATTACCTGTTTTCTTGTAGTGCTTGCCTTGAGATCGGTTTCTTTGAACTTTTATGAAAATGTACTCCCAATTCAATCAATAAGCAAACTCTTTCTTTCAAAAAATTTCCCTCTTCAAATAAACAAGAACTTAAACCAGAAAAAACAAAATAAACGAGACAAATTTGACGAGCTCGATCACCATTTTGATGATCTACGTATCAGCGATGACGCCATACACACAACACTTGACTAACTCCGAAGTACATATATAAATTTACAAACCAAATATTGGCGGATCCGGATTCGGATAATATATAGTTTTTTTAATCCGATAAATCTATATCAAAATCCGGGTATATTAAAACTTAAAAGTATCTAATCCGTGTCCATTTCGACATTTCTTTAAAAATGGGGAGAGCTACACTCTACAACCCAGTAAGAAGAAAATTTCAAATCTCTTTTAAGAAAGAAAAAGAAAAAGAAAAGAGTATCATATTAAGTTTTGGTTCTTATCGCGAATTTTAACTAAAAATAAAATTTGACCAAATGTAATGTTTCATTACTTAATCTCATGCCACTTCCACACAAAATTTTTTTTGTTTCTTCATCACCCCTAATTCTGGTTGACAAAACTTTGTAATTAGTTATGGTTAACCACTATGTATGGTATTTTTGTATATTGATTATGACATATGGCCTCTATAAAATTCGGATAGCAATATAATCTTACTGTTATATGAAAGTCAAACCTCAATATTATAAGAAAATGTTGACTTGGTCAACCTTTATCATCGCGTTATACAACTAGTCGAGGATTCATAAAATACGAAAGGAAATAAAATCAAAACTTCGTTATTTGAATTTTGTTCACTTATTTAAATATAAGTTTAAAAAATAAGCTTTACTGGAATAAAAAACAAAATAATTTTCTTTAAAAAGACCACTCAACAATATTGAGTATTGGTCAACTAGTCGAGGATTCAACGAACGATCCATCATCCATATATATAAACACCACAAACGCATATAAATACAACGAACGATCCATCATCCATATATATAAACACCATGCACAAACGCATATAAACACATATACGCACGCAGATCATATAAATTAATGGCGGCGAATAGGTTCATCGTTGAGGTTGAGAAGGGAAAAGAAGGCGTCGATGGAGGAAGTCCGTCGGTCGGTTCGGTTTACCGGAGTATCTACGCCACAGACGGTTTTCCTGATCCGGCCGATGATCTCATCAGTTGCTGGGATATTTTCCGGTTAGATATCCATCTCTTCTCTTCTCTCACAGGACAAACTATATATATATCAAAGTCCACCTTTATTTGTTCCTTTTTTTTGTTACAATATGGTTATTCATTGTTGATGTTGTTGTACGTAGAATTCACGAAAGCTATTTCTACGTAAATGTTATAATAGTTTGCAAGTTTTCTGGTGAGTACAAACCAAAACATTGTGGAAGAACACAATTTACAAGTTTTTATTGTTCGATTCGAGGATTTTTCGTGAACATTTTTTTTTTTTTTTTTGTAAATCAAAATGTCAAAGTTCAACATCATATTTTCCTTTAGTATAGTCAAATTTGTATTGCAAAAGTCCAGTCTAATTTGATTATCGTTGACTTTGACTTTCATAAGCAGATCCCAATGCGACACTTGAAAAAATATGTAATTATCTTCGAATGATTTCAGCTAAAGATCTAAGACAATGAGACCATGTTGCTTGTGTGCCTCTCTGTTCATGGTTATTAATTTTAATAACAAAATAATTGATATGAATTTCTGTTGTGGTTGTTCCGTTTTGATTACAGTTTATCTGTGGAGAAATCTCCAGATAATCCTATGCTTGGTCGTAGAGAAATTGTTCATGGAAAAGTAAGCAATCAACAACTTTTTTAATCAACACAATTCTTGTTTTGTGATTTTGATTTTGATTTTTCTTCCAACAGGCTGGGAAATATGTATGGCAAACTTACAAACAAGTATATGATGTAGTGATTAAGCTTGGAAACTCTATCCGAACTATTGGAGTTGGAAAAGTCATTATTGTTCCAACCTTCTTTTTCTTTTTTTTGACATGTTTGAACATATATAAGTGATGCATCTAGAGTTTCTACTGTTATCTTAATTTCAATGTTTTGTGATACGCAGGGAGAGAAATGTGGTATCTATGGCACAAACAGCCCTGAGTGGATTATAAGCATGGAGGTGATATTGATTGAGATTTAAACCTATAGTTGTAATTAGCATAAAATTATGTGTTTTTTTTTTTAAATGATTTTCTATTGATTTCAGGCTTGCAATGCTCATGGACTCTATTGTGTACCTTTGTATGACACTCTAGGTATGTAACATTTGTCTATTCTATCCAGGGCCATCTTAGAGTTAACAAAAAAAATTATCTATATTTTAGAATATACTTCTCTTAAGATTATTTATGTACAATTAATCGATGAATTTTTGCGTGTTACAAATCAAGAATTCATGTATGTATAATAGTTTGAATGATACATTTGGTAGGTGCTGGAGCAATAGAATTCATCATTTGTCATGCTGAGGTATCACTTGCTTTTTCAGAGGAGAAAAATATTTCTGAGGTAATTTCTTATCATACACTCTTTTGTGTTTTTTTTTTAAGTTCTGAAAATAACAAAAAGTTTTCTCTTTTTGATGTTTCAGTTATTGAAGACAGCTCCAAGTTCAACTAAATATATGAAGAGTAAGTAAGCTATTCTTGAATTTTGATTGTTTGATGAAAGGCCAGTGAATGAAACAATTCTTATATTATTTTTGGAACAGACATTGTGAGCTTTGGTGAGGTTACAAATGAGCAAAGAGCAGAAGCTGACAAGCATGGATTAACAATGTATTCATGGGACCACTTCTTGAAACTAGTAAGAGAATCATCTTTGTAGTTTAATTTCTAATTATACTTTTAACCATGTTCTAAAAATCCCCGCTTACCTCCGATTACTCCCCGCTTAATCGCTAGACCCACCTCATCCGTCTAGTTAGCCTAGGCGGCCGCCTAGTTTTTTTTTTTTTTTTTTTTATTTATTGCTTAACAAAAATCTTGAAAATTTCTAATTTGGTTTTACTATGATGTTAGAAAATCATTAAAAATCATTATAAGTCCAAAAAAATTATTAAAAGTCATTAAAAGCCATAAAATTTATAAATTTATGAATTAATATGTTAAAAAAATCAATAAAAATCCAAAAATTAATCTCTGATTTTTGGGTTAGGCGCTAGGCCCAACCCGACCGCCCGACTAGCGCTTAGCGCAATTTAAAACATTACTTTTACATCATAATAAGAATTCTGAAAGTAAATGTGTTACTTTGAAGGGTGAAGGCAAACATTATGATTTACCAGAGAAGAAAAGAAGCGATATTTGCACAATAATGTATACAAGTGGCACAACTGGTGATCCTAAAGGAGTCTTGCTTACAAATGAGAGCATTATTTATCTGCTTGAAGGTGTTAAAAAATTGCTTAAAACTATCAATGAAGAGGTAACTTATTCTTGTTTATATCATCACTACTTCTATATATATATATATATATCAAGAATAGACCATTATAATAGATTGTTCTTTGTTTCTTATTGTGCGATGTTACAGTTAACCAGTAAAGATGTTTATCTCTCATATCTACCTCTGGCTCATATCTTCGACCGCGTGATCGAGGAGTTGTTTATTTATGAAGCAGCCTCCATAGGGTTTTGGAGAGGGGTAAGTTATAGCAATGTTTCATAATAGACATATAATATCATAGTCCGTTTCTTTTGTTTACAGAATCTATCTGTTTCATTATACATTCATGATCTGTTATTTCAGGATGTTAAGATTTTGATTGAAGACATAGCTGCACTGAAACCGACTATTTTCTGCGCTGTTCCTCGTGTGCTAGAGAGAATATACGCCGGTAAATGCTTTGCAAGACTAGTTTTAAAGAACTTGAAAAACATTCAACTTGTTCTTCTTCAACTGTTCTTCTCTGTTTATGTCAATTTCTTGCAGGTCTTCAGCAGAAACTTTCTGATGGTGGTTTCTTAAAGAAGAACTTATTCAAATTTGCGTTCAACTAGTAAGTGTCGCCATTTTTAGATCAAAAAGCAAAGTTTTATAATTTTGAATCTCTGTTTTCTGAAACCTTTTGATGCCTTTTTCAGCAAGCATAGTAACATGGAGAAAGGGAAGCCTCATGAACAAGCATCTCCAATCTTTGACAAAATTGTATTTAAGAAGGTGAAACTAAAAAAAATGACATATATATATCCACACTCTCTCGATCCTGAAATCTTTTGATCGTAAACCAAATCTTGAAAAAACTCTTTCAGGTAAAAGAAGGATTAGGAGGAAGAGTGCGTCTAATCCTTTCGGGAGCAGCTCCTCTTGCAGCTCATATCGAATCGTTCCTTCGAGTTGTCGCATGTGCTCATGTTCTGCAAGGATACGGTAATGAACAAAGAACGTTACAACACATCAGATTGATCTTGGTCTTAATAATAAAGACTCTCTCTCCTATTGAAACAACTTTTACTTTTTTGAAGGTCTAACAGAGAGTTGTGGTGGGTCGTTTGTGTCGATCCCAAATGAGCTTCAAATGCTTGGAACTGTCGGTCCACCGGTTCCAAACGTTGACATAAGGCTCGAGTCAGTCCCAGAGATGGGTTACGACGCTCTTGCGAGCAAGCCACGTGGAGAGATTTGCATCAGAGGAAAGACTTTGTTCTCTGGTTATTACAAACGTGAAGACCTCACTCAAGAAGTCCTCATTGATGGATGGCTTCACACTGGTGATGTCGGTGAGTGGCAACCAGATGGAGCCATGAAAATCATCGACAGAAAGAAGAACATCTTTAAACTTTCTCAAGGAGAATACGTTGCGGTTGAGAACTTGGAGAACATTTACAGCCACGTAGCCGCCATTGAATCGGTAATACGCAATCCGATTTACGGTTTGGTTTCAATTCTGTTTTTTTCGGTCTTTTTTGTTTGATCGGTGTTAAATTTTTATGCAGTTATGGGTATATGGAAACAGCTATGAGTCTTACTTAGTGGCTGTGGTATGTCCAAGCAAGATACAGATCGAACATTGGGCTAAAGATCACAATGTTTCAGGAGACTTTGAGTCTATCTGTCGAAACCCAAAGACCAAAGAGTTTATCCTTGGAGAATTCAACAGAGTGGCCAAAGACAAAAAGGTTTATAATTTGTTCATAAGTCTTCTTAATTAATTCTTGTTTTTTTTTTTTACAACAATCTTTTAACTAAGAAAATTGTACAGCTCAGGGGATTTGAGCTGATCAAAGGTGTTCACTTGGACCCAGTCCCATTCGACATGGAAAGAGATCTTATTACACCTTCTTACAAGAAGAAAAGGCCACAGCTTCTTAAGTACTATCAGGTAGATTAAAAGTCTTATCATTTTCAATTTTTCACATAAACAAGTAAACAACACATTCAGGCTACATAATGAAACTTTAGATTATCTCCAGACTTAATGATGTTTCGGGGTTTGCTGAATCGGATTATATATCCTAACATCTGTTCTTGTTTACGCAGAAAAAGATTGATGAAATGTATAGTAAAGGCAAAGAAGTGAAGCTTTAAATGTGCAGCCAGTGTGAAGAAGGAATTTCTTGGACAAGTCTCAGGTTTATGTAATTCTGTTTTCACTGTATATCATATTGCTATATGTCTCTGTGTTGTGTTAAGATCAAAGTTGATTTGTGCCAAAGAAAAACAAATACATCATAAGTTTATTTTTTGCTTGTAAAAGAAAGATATCTGCTTTCTTTGTACTAAACATACTCTCCTTATGGTTTGTGTATTTGTATTTATATTGTAATGAAATCCTCTCTGTATTACCCAAAATGTATCATTTTCTATTTTAGTAGTTTCTTAGTAGATTTACTGAGTATAATTCTCTACTCAGTTGGTTGAAAAGATTCAGTGTAACTAACTACTAAACTACCTTGTAGAAAACAAACAAGTTTTCGTTTTGTTGATTTTATATTAATAATCTACTATATAAAAGATGGTCAACTCTCTCCGGCTGCTTGCCACGTCAGCGCTGGAGAAGTTGACACGTGGCATATTTTTCAAAAAAAAAAAAAAAAGACAAATGTATGAAACATGCGATCTCTTCATCTTCTATTCCAGGGGTTAAGTGCATTCATAATTATCAATATTTAATTGTAGAAAGAGATCAATGACAAAATTAAAATCTTGTTATCTTTTGTGTTTCTGATGGTTTACCCTACATCAAGTGATGAAGACGTCTTTTCGCTTTGCAATAATAGAAAATCCGAATTATTCATTGTTTTGTGATTAGGTTTTTCATTGTTTGTTCAAAAATCCGAAACATTTTATAGCATACAAACAAAATACATGAGAACAGTTTTTGATAATCATTTGCTATTTTGTTTTTAGAGTTATTTCATATTTACGAATTATATTAAGTTTTGTACAGTTTTTAATAAATTGTTTGAGATTTATTCTATAGTCCATATTGTTATAATAAGTTTGGAAAAATCATTCTCACGCGCGCGGGCAATCACCTAGTATCAATAAATTTTTAAGTTCATATATCTACGGAAGACAAATAAAACATGTCATAAGATGATAAAATGATATACATGTTAACAAACACTTGTGATACTTTGTTGGTCATTACTCAAATCAAGTTTTCTTTTTGCTAAATTTCAAAGTTTTTTCTATAGAAGACAAATACTCAATGTAAGTTGATAACCAAATCACATTTCATTTAAGGACTGTTGTTGAGTTTTACAACTGACCACCAAGAAAGACAAAACACAAAAAGACAAAGATATACAAGGAATGAAAAAAACAATCCTTGCAAAATCTCACAATAACCCTTTTTTAAGAGAAGGAAGATCTCACAAAACACCATCTTTCTCTATCTTCCTCTCTCTCTCTCTCTCTCACTATATGTTTATATATAAATTTAAAAGCGTTGAACTTTTGCGTAGAAAGAGGATGAGCACTTTCACTCTTCTTAAATTTTTTGAAGAGTCTTCACTGTCTCTTCACACCTTTCTTCCACCTTTCCTCAACCCTTTTATATTCACCAGAGAAACCCGAAAAAGAAAAAAGCAAAATGAAGATAAAAGACCAAACCTTTCAACGTTCTTGACGAACCAGAGGGAAAAACCAACACTTTCTTCTTCTTCTTCTCACGACCTATACACACTGTGATTTCTTTTGTTGTTGTTGTCTGGTCAAGCCAATGTGTAGCTTGAAACCGCGACATTTGCGGGCGATGTTGAGTGAATGTAGACGAACTCTAGGGATTTTCCGGATTGCAATGAGTGCATCCAAGAAGGTAAACCAAATGAGTTTCCTGATCTTGAGAGTCCCCAGATTGGTCCGTAGAGATTCTTGATCGAAAGGTTTAGACTTTTCAGAGCTCTTGGTGATTTGTTAATCACAGTTGTTGAGTATCTGTAGTAAGTCCTTCCCTTTGAGACCCATGAACCAGTCATCTTTTGTACTATAGCCACTGGACCAGAAGCTGCACAAGTAATCAATGAAGTCAACTCTCTGTTCAATAGAGACAGTCATAGATTCACATGTAGACAAAAGAACACAAGAACATACCTCGGACAGGGGAGGTTACTCTCGGTTTACGAATAGGCATTGGTCTTCGGACAACAGGAGCAGGAACCACTGCAGGGACACAACAAAAAACGGAAAAAAAAAGGCAAACTACTTGAGTTCCAATGTTCTTCTTGGGGAATCCATATAAGAACAATGTTTTGAATCTCAGACACAAACCTGGAAGAAGCTGGCTATAACCGGAATGTCCACTGCTGAGACGAGCAAGAACACCGAGGAGTGGTGCATTGTTGTAAGTAGCAGGCTCAGTCTGCTCATAGTTATCTCTCCTGTCAGCGAAATTGTCGTAAGCATCAGGACCACCGACAATAGCACCAGTGAGAAGGTTCGGGTCACTGCCTTTACTGCTGAACCAGGTAGCATAACCACCTCGGCAGGTGACAAACGTGCGGTCAACCTTGTAAGAGACGATGGAGGAGCCTCTGTGGTGAACTCTCTGAGGGAAATTGTTACCATATCCAACCATATAGCTCGTTGCTCTTGGGTTATCTCCAAGAATATAATCCACCTGAGAGGAAGAATTTATCATCAAACTGTTGAAGATAGATACTAATTTTTCTCAAATTCAAACGCGGTGCCAAAACGATCCTTTACCTGAGATTTAGCAAAGGAAAGAAGCTGCGAAGGAGCGACATTCCCGGAAGAACATCTCAAGTTGCTTCGAGAGGAAGTTAGGTAATCAGAGTAAACCGTGGTCAAGAAGGAAGCACTTGTGACAAACTGCATATTGTTCCAACGTTGTCTGAAAATCAAACCACCTGGTGTCTTCTGAATGTTCCTCGAGCCTTTACCCAACAACGAACACATAAAGAAATCAGCTTTCTGTTGAAACCTCTGAAACAAAGGCGTGTGACGTCCTGCTTTGCCTTGCATCAAGAACTGTCACAGAGGAAATAAACCGGTTTAGAAACAAACCAAGATTATCAAACCGGTTAACGACAAAATTAAAAAATAAGGTTGTACTAACCTTGGCGACAAGGGTTTGAACACCAGCGTACTTGACGTCCCAACCGAACTCGGTCATGGACCAACCAGTTCCACCCATGGAGTCACCGTTCCGACCCAAGTAGTCCAAGTAGAACTGATTGTTCGAAGCTTGGTATAGCCACGCAGCTGCCCAAAGTAATTCGTCCTGATAGTTGAAATTAAGATCAAATTTCAGACATTAGACAACAGGCTAAAGCCCTTAATCACAGGTTCTCTCAAAATCGAATGTTTTGGATCTTACATTGTAACCACTGACGGATCGGTAGTATTTCTGAGCGACGGTGATACTGCTGTCGTATTTTCCTCTGTATTTGTCGGCGAAATCAAACAGCTGAAATCAAATAAAATAAAATTGAATAAGAATGGCAAATCCGTAATAAAAACAGGGGAAAATAGGTTAGTGTAGGAAATTTAGTGCGGAGTGGCAGACTCGTGATATTGTTGAAGAAGAAAGGTTAAAATGGGAAAGGTAGAGGGCACCGACAGCCGAAGGCACGTGCGAAGTGTTTATAAAAAAATAGATGAGAAAATATCAAAATAGAAATTTAAGATGAACGGCTGAGATCGTTTTAGAGAAGGTGAAGACGACAAGATTTGTACGGTCACAACACAAAAAACCCGTGATGGACGGAGAACGACGTCGTGTTCCCAACCCTCTACAAAAGGTGTGGGGTCCACTTACGGGATCAGCGACACGGCACCGTTTAGCTTGTTTAGTTTATAGTAAGCTACTGTGTTTAAATTAATAAATCTACATTCAAAAGAGTGGAGACTGATATATATAATTATAGCAAATCTCAGAGAATATTATTTCTTTTTTAAGCATTTATATATTTATTGCAATTAGGATGAAAACAAAAAACTTCAACATAATTCTCAAATTTGTCATTTTCATTATTTAACCGACGCCTCGATATAACGCCTAACGTGCACTGAAAATGACATTTAAGTGACTTTTCTACTGTTGTGCAATAATAATGTGTCTGCAACTTCCCAACGTAACTGCCAGTAAAATTAATATCACCACACTTTATGCTAACGTGCGCATCCTAACGAACGGCGAGAGTTAAAAATACGCCGAACAAAAATAAACATTACCTGATAAGCGTGAGTGAGCAGTAACCTAGAGTAAGCAGGGTTCGATCGGCGGAAGACGATTGAAGCGGCGGCCATGGCGGCTGCTGTTTCTCCGGCGAGATCCGACCCGGGATTACTTGGATCTATTCTGTAAGCTTTCCGGTCCGTCGTCATTTCTTCCGGTCTCTGCCAACAGTAATGGTCGGTGTTGCCGTCTCCGACCTCGCCGTAAAGGACGTTGGGCTCAGGATGGGCTTTGATGAAGTAATCAGTGCCCCATTTAATGGCATCAATGGAGTGGCCTAGCTCGCCTTTAGCCGATAACTGATTCCCGTATTCAATGACGCTCCAAGCCATCATCGTCACCGTGAAAGCCATCGGAAGTCCGAATTTCACATTGTCTCCGGCGTCGTAGTAACCTCCGACCAGATTCACCTGAAATTATTATAAAACAGGAACAATGTCGGCAACGACGTTGTCTGAACGGAGAGCAGATCTATTTTTTCAGAAATATTCATATTGGTTGGAAATCGGTCGGAAATATCTGGTTTGATTCTCTAGATTAGAGTTAATATCTGGTTTTGGGTGATAAACGGCAACATTGTAAATCTAGAGAGAGAGAGAGATGAGACATACGCCGCTTGATTTGCCGTCGTTGAGACCGGAGTGAGAGCGCCAAGTGACTCTCTGGTTAAGAGGGAGGACACCAGATCTCTGAGCTTCGAAGAAGAGAAGACTCTTGGAAAGTGCTTGGCCGTAATCATGGCCGGAGAAAGCTACCGGGAAACAGAGAAGTAGTAACAGAGCAGCCACGGATGCAAACTTCTCCATAACTTCACAAAGAGAATGAAAAGCAAAAAGAGAAATGCCGGCGAGATTATCAGCTAAAAAGCGCTGAATAAGCTAGACCAGAGAGACTGAGAAGGAGGAAGACGAAGAGGGATTGTGAAGACGAAGGGACGAGCTAAAGTGTTCTATATATGGAAGTAGAGAGGAGGAAGCAGGAAGGTACCAAGAGACAGAAATTTTTGACAGTTAGCATTCATTAAATGATATTTTAATTTCGTTTTTTTAACTAGTATTAATTTACAATGCTTGGTTAATTGAGTATAATTATTACTACATTTTTAATTCGTGTTAAGTGTTGGTCGAAATTTTGAAATGTACATGACCATTACGACAATGATCATAAATTAATTACAAATTAAATTATCGAAAAAGAATAATTTATTATTTTTTAAAAAGGATAAAAATGAAAAGAACAAAGTCATGTGAGTGTTCCCATGAATCTTTAGGTCTCTTTCCACATAGGGGCGACGAGGTGGTTGATAAATGTGTTTACATTCACACCTAAAGTACTAAAACTAGAGTAGTTTTATCTTTAGTAAAGATAAATACTAATGGTTAATTAACACTAATCTAATACTATCATCAAGGCGTTATGTGCTGAGTGTGTGAAGGCGAGGAGCTTTTAAGCAAACACACCCAAAAAAACAAAAACAAAAACAAAAAGTGAAAAAGTGAAAAATATGATATATGTCCAGGTGTGAAGTGGTGAGTGTGAAGACGAGGAGTTCGTAAGAATACATGTTCAAACGATCTTGTTCACCTTCATGTCAATTTTCCTAAATATCCCCTCCTTATCACGTAGCACTTTATGCAAGGCTAATATGGGAACCAACTAACAAACTTAGGCTACCATTATTTGTTTATTAAACGCTCTATTTATTTTTGAAATTTTATCTCTTTTTTAACGCATAGAAAAATATTGAGTTTGAGGAAAAATAATAATAATAGTGATTTGAAAAATAAAATAACGACCGGTTTAACATATTCTTTAAATCTTTCACCACATTGGCCAAAAATAATGGACTCTCGTTTAAGCGGAAAAAAATTGATGGATTTTTGTTTTTTTTTTTGTGAAAAAATGATGTTATGATAATAGCAATGTTCAAAATTGTGCTAGTCGAAAAAATCGGGGATTAATCGGGAATTTTTTGACATTTTTAATATTTTTTAACATGTTAATCCATTATAATTTATAGTTTCAATATAATATTATGCTCAAAATTAGATAAAACACATGAAAACAAATATTATGTACAATACATTATGATTTTTATTATAAATATGAATATAAATTTGACTTATCAAATTTTAGAACCAACAAAATGGACTAAGCGGCTGTCTAGGCTGAAATTTATCGGCATAGACGGAGATTAATCGGCATAGACAGAGATTAATCGGACACCCAATTTATTGAAACGAGTACCCATAAATCGTCAAGGTATTTCACCGCTTAGCGTCTAAACGGACAATTTTTTGAACAATAGATAGTAGTATTGCTATGATGTGATGATGATGAATGATATCATGATGATGATGATTAGTTAATAATCATATGAAATTAATGCATGGGTCCGACAGGTCAGTCATTTGACACCATTTACAAATTAACTTATTTGATTGATGACCAATTTAATCTATCAACCCATTACAATCAAAAAAATAACCTATTAGAATCATGGGTCGAATTGGACCGACCCATAATTCATGAACTATTTTGACACCCCCTAATCGTAACTATCATTTTGGTGCCCATTTAGATAATTTGGTGCTACCATGAACGATGGTGCTACCGACGATTTTTTTTTATTGCGTTTTTATTTTTTATTTGAACCAATTTGGATAATTTGGTCAGAGATTGAAGTGGTGTTTTCAGCCAATTCCATTACCTTTTGATGTGTGGTTTGGAGATGTAATTTGAATATTTTTATCTAAGAATTATCAATTTTTTGGTGGTTAATAAAGAGGATACAACACTGGAATGATTAATTAGGATTGAATCGGAAGAATAACAAAATCAAAGTCTTTCAAAATGATTATGATACCTAAGCTTTGGTATTATACTTTCGATATTTCAGAACTATTGCAAAAAACATTGGTTTTTTCATATAATATGCAATTTGGAGGTTGCCACGCACACAATTTACATCATAATAAGATTTGAATACACACAATAAAAATAAAAATAAGACTTTATTACGAAAATCATCTCAAATTATTTGTTTGAAGTATATTTTTTATATATATGTTTATAGAAATTTTGTATACTAATTTTATAATTTGATTTAAAATCAATTTTATTGTTAGGCGAAAAAATGAATTCTAATTTAAACCATAACAAAAATCAATTCCGTTTCGTTTTGTCTGAACCGAACAGCTAAAAAACAAATCGAAAACTAGATTTAAATTAATTACGTTACTCCCATCAACTTTATAAATTAGTTTTTAATTACTCGGATACGTATTTACAAGAAGAGAAAAGACAAAGAAAAAGTTGGGGTCAAAAGTCAAAACGGACAAGCCTCCTTGTCAGATGGCTTTATTCCCAACCGCAATCAACGGTCTCCCGCCGAATAATTATATTTACAACTTTACCCCTTTTCTCTTTTCTTTTTTCCTAATACACTTTATCACACACAAATGCTCTCTCTTTTATTTTTATTTTTATTTTTATTTCATAGTGTAAATCTTTTGTTTTATAAATTAAATTTCTTCAGGTTTGCTTTTTTCTTTTGACCGTATATTTTATCTTATCTTTTAGCTTATTTAATCAAAATAAGTATTTTATCTTATAGAAAACCTAGTATTTTAATTCATTTGATATATGCTAATAATATTTTAACTGCGATATGAAAAGTAAACTGACGCGTAAGCAGAGGTCAAAGAGACAAAAGCTCCGGTTTGACCGACGGTCGCCTGTTGAGTCACGGCCACGGCAACGGGCACCAATAAAAACGATTTTCAGTCAAAAAGTAAATAATATATTTTTACAGTATGGGTATAATAAAATAAGAAAAATGATTAGCAAACTGACGCGTAAATAATAGACTTCCCAACTAATAATATTTTAACTGCGATATGAACAGTAAACTGACGCGTAAAAGCACCTCCAAAACTAACACCAAATTTTATTTTTTTTGGATAAAATGTAAATTTATTATCAAAATAGGAACAAGAGTTGGATTACATTGTTTTCCATAAAACATAAAGTTTCAAAGGCAAAAAAAAAAAAAAAAAAAAAATTTAACAATTTTGAAAAACTATGCGAGAAACATGGGTTGCATCCTTAAAGCTAAGGGTTAGTGAATCATTGGGAGAGCAATCTTTGGCATCCCTTTTTGGAGAGCTTTGCGAAGAGTGCGTCCCTAATAGATCAATCAATTTGTTTGAAGAGTCCTTCCACATAAGTGGGCCTAAGTAAGTGGATTCGGTTGTTCCTTTCCCTCCATAAGAAATAAACAATGGCTTGAACAATAATCTTTCTCAGACTCTTTGAAATTTAGCGAGAGGAAGACATCATCCAAGAGATCAGACAATCCCAATTTGCAAGAGAAACATAAAGAGAGCAAAGACGATGGATGACGATATTCCAAACATGCTTGGAGAAGTTACAAGAGATGAAGAGGTGATCTCGAGTTTCTGGCATGGAGTTGCAAAGGTAGCAGGTGACTTGAACATCTATTCCCCAAGAGACCATTCTTGCCTTCGTGGGGAGACGATCCAGATTTGCAGTCCAGAAGTGAAAGGCATGTCGCAGAACCGAGTGAGTGAACCAAACAGCTTTGAACCAGGTTACCAACTGACCAGCAGGTCTTAACAATTCCCAAGGTGTCTTTGTCAAAAAGCAGAGACGTCTCGATCCTTCTAGGCTCTATGTGAAAACATCTACACCACTCTGAAAATTTGGGGGATCAGTAGAGATTAGAGTATTCTGAAGGAAACAAAGCCTCAGCGTTTCTAGATCTGTTTGGCATTACTCTCCAACCTATCCCCTCCATAGCAGCTTGAGAAACTGTCGATTCCAGAGCCCAATTCTTCTTGGTCCATTAGGACCGATGAAATCAATTAGACGACCCATAGGCAGCCAGTTTTTGAAGCAAAAGCTTGCTGAAGCCCCATCTCCAATCTCGCAGCCAATGAGAAGCTTCGCCAAAGGTCTCAAAGCCAGCATGAATTTCCAAATCCAAGAATGATTACATATTTCCTCAGCCAACCAGAAGTTCTTCCTCTTCAATATGTGCTCTTTGTTCCAGGCAACCCAAAGGGAGTTGCTATTGGAGAAGAGTATCCAAATCAAACGCAAGCTCAGAGCTTTATTCCAAATCGAGAAATCTCTCAACCCCAACCCTCCTTCAGATTTTGGCAAACAAACAGAACTCCAAAATACTTTAGAAGCAGCTTTCTTTGTTATGTCTCCTGGCCACAAGTAGCTTTTACACATCTTCTCAATTTCTTTGAAGCAACCTTTTGGAAGAGCAAACGCATACATCCAAAAATTAACCAGGCTATAAATAACTGAGGTTATTAATTGGAGTCTACCTGCGTACGAAAGGTATTTAACTGTCCAACTCAAAAATCTGGCCCTGATCTTATCAAGGAGCGGAGAGTACTCCGAGATTCTAAGTCTTCAGCTTAAGAGAGGAAGGCCCAAATACCTGATTGGGAATGAACTACATTGGAAACCAAGACTATTGAGTAGAGTCGCTTCTCCCGTGTTCATACATGCATGAAATATAGCAGATTTTTCCTTGTTGAGACCCAATCCATACAGATTCTGAAACATATCGAGCGTTGATGAAATTTTTTGAAGAGTGCAAGTGGAACCGTCAAAGAAAATCATTAGATCATCTGCAAATGATAAATGAGAGATCTTGGGATTTCTAGCAAGAGGGTGATATTCAATGAGTCATTCCTCAAATTTGGTAGTCAAAAGACTAGCAAAAATCTCCATCGCCATTACAAAAAGAGGAGGAGAAAGAGGATCACCTCGCCGCAAACCTCTCTTGCCTTTAAAGTAGCCACAGAGATCTCCGTTAACACTGATGGAGAAAGAGGTGGTGGAAATACATTGATGTATCCAATTAATGAAAATCCTCGGGAAGTTTTCAGCCTCAAAGATTTGAAGGATAAACTCCCAACTGACAATGTCGAAAGTTTTTCTGATATCAACCTTTAATAACCCTCGAGGAGAAACATTAATTCTTTCAAATCCTTGAACCAGCTCCATTGCGAGCAAAATATTTTCCACCAGGAGTCTACCTCTAACAAAAGCAGACTGAAAGGGGCTGATCATACTCGAAAGAAGTCACTGAAGACGACGAGCCAAAATCTTAGATATGATTTTATAGACATCATTGCAGCATGAGATGGGTCTGAAGTCACCAAGTTTGTCTGCGCCGTGAGTCTTAGGAGCTAGAGTGATAGTAGTTGCGTTCCACTGCTTAAAGATTTGTCCAGAGGAAAAGAATTCATGAACTTCCGCTATAAGATATGGCCCCACGATGTCCCAACTCTTCCGAAAGAAATCATCTGTAAAACCGTCTAGGCCAGGCAATTTCTTTGCAGGCAAACGGAAGACTTCCCTTTAATTTCTTCAGGAGAAACTATCTTGATCAACATTTCTTTTGCTGTCTCTGTACATCGAAAAGGAGTAAGCATTTCAATGAGGTCTTTATCATCTTCTGTTATAACAGTTGATTGATCCCCTAGCAAATCAGAGTAGAAATCCACACAATGCAATTGCACATCCTCAATTTTTTCTAGCCTTTGCCCAGCCTGGTCAATCAAGTAATGTATTTGATTTATGGACCTCCTAGCAGCCACCACACGATGAAAGAAAGCAGAATTACAATCTCCACACTCCATCCAAGTCACTCTTGCTCTCTGTTGTAAGAATCTATCCTCAGCCAAAGCTAGTTTGAACCATTTCTTGTACGCTTTTTTCTCTAGGCCAGCAAGTTGAGGACTAGGATTAGATAAGAAACTGTTCTGTCTATTTTGAAGATCTTCTTGAGCCTCCTTTACTCTGTTTTCAAGATCTGAGAAATGGTCCTTGTTAAATTCTTTTAGAACTTGTTTCAAAGATTTCAGTTTCTTTGAGAATATGAACATGGATGTTCTTTCAACAAAGAAATTGTTCCAATGAGCCGAAACCATTGGAAGAAATTCCTTATGCTTCAATAGAAAGTGGGAGACCTTGAAAGCTTTCTTTGAATGAGATGAGTTGTCGAGTATCAACATTGCTGGGCAGTGATCAGACACATCTATTTCCCTAAAATAACCATAAGAAAGAGAGAATTCCATCTGCCACTTGTCATTGATGAGAATCATGTATAACTTCCTTGCTATCGGATTTGACTCTTGCTTATTCCACCAAGTAAACAAATTACCCCTGAAAGAAATGTCAAACAGACCAGCCTCTTCAATACAACCTCTGAAATCAGCCATACCTCTAGAAATTCTAGTGCTTCCCTGAGAATTTTTCTGAGGATTCAGTGTTTGGTACAAATCCCCTAACACCAAATTTGGTGTTTTGGTATTCTACTTTATTTTTCATCTTCAACCACAACACAAAATCTCACATTAAAAATAATATTCTTTTGTTTTTGTTGAAATTTTTCATGTTTAATTTTCATGTCCCCGAATTGTCATGTCCCCGGTTTTTTTGGGGATTCGTGGACAAATCGAGGCGGTAGATTTTCAAAACTAGTTTAAAGGTTATTTGTCTAATTTTTGGTAAATGCAGTAACTAATGAAACTAAACATCATATGTCTATTTCTAAAATACATAACCACATTAAACCTCTCTATTAATGTTAACTTAACTAGTTTAAAGGTTATTTGGCATCTTTAATTATTTTATAACAAGTACTTTAACAAAGTTTTTTATTCGCTTTAAATCGTTTGACTACACTATGAGATCTTGATTTTTTGGAGATTCGGGGACAATTAGGGACCCAAACATCTATGATATAGTTCTAATATTCATGTAGAATGGGACTATGTATTAAAATAAAATAACTAAAATTTTCAAAATTATTTCATAAATTGTAGGCTAACAACCCCTACGAGAATTCATTGTTTTCGGTAAATGCAATAACTAATGAAACTAATCATCATATATATATTTCTAAAATACATAACAACATAAAAAATCTCTATTAATGTTAGCCAAACTAGATTAAAAATTATTTAGCATCCTTAATTATTTTATAACAAGTACTTTAATAAAGTTTTTTATTCGCTTTGAATCGATTGACTACACTATAAGATCTTGACTTTTTGGAGATTCGAGGACAATTAGGGTCCCAAACATCTATGATCTAGTTCCAATATTCATATAGGATGTGACTATATATTAAAACAAGATAACTAAAATTTTCAAAATTATTTCATAATTTGTGGGTTAACTCCTACGAGAATTTGTTTTTTTTTGTAAATGCATTAACTAATGAAACTAATCATCCTATGTCTATTTCGTAAATACATAACCACATTAAACCTCTCTAATAATATTAACTAAACTACTTTAAATGTTATTTGTCATGTTTAGTTAGTTTATAACATCTAATTTAATAAAGTTTTTTATTCGTTTTAAATCGTTTGGCTACACTATAAAATCTCGATTTCTTGGAGATTCGGAGAAAATTATGGATCCAAACATCTATGATCTAGTTCCAATATTCATGTAGGATGCGACTATGTATTAAAACAAGATAACTAAAATTTTCCAAAATTATTTCATAAATTGTGGGCTAACCCCTACGAGAATTCATTATTTTCGGTAAATGCACTAACTAATGAAACTAATCAGCTTATATCTATTTCTAAAATACATAACTACATTAAACCTCTCTATTAATGTTTACCAAACTAGATTAGAGGTTATTTGGCATCCTTAATTATTTTATAACAAGTACTTTAATAAAATAATTTATTCGCTTTAAATCGATTGACTACACTATGAGATCTTGATTTTTTGGAGATTCGAGGACAATTAGAAACCCAAACATCTATGTAGAATACGACTATGTATTAAAACAAGATAACAAAAAATTTCAAAATTATTTCATAATTTGTGGGCTAACCCCAACGATAATTCATTTTTTCCTGTAAATGCAGTAACTAATGAAACTAATAATCCTATGTCTATTTCTAAAATATATAACCACATTAAACCTCTCTAATAATGTTAACTAAAATAGTTTAAAGGTTATTTGTCATGTTTAATTATTTTATAACATTTAATTTAATAAAGTTTTTTATTCGTTTTAAAACGGTTGATTACATTATGAGATCTCGATTTTTTTGGAGATTCGGGGACAATTAGGGACTCAAACATCTATGATCTATTTCCAATATTCATGTAGGATGCGAATATGTATTAAAATAAGATAACTAAACTTTAAAAATTATTTCATAATTTGTGGGCTAACCCCTACGAGAATTCATTTCTTTTGATAAATGCAGTAACTAATGTAACTAATAATTCAATCTCTATTTCTAAAATACATAACCACATTACACCTCTCTATTAATGTTAACCAAACTAGATGAAAGATTATTTGGCATCCTTAATTATTTTATAACAAGAACTTTAATAAAGTTTTTATTCGCTTTAAATCGATTGACTACGCTATGAGATCTTGTTTTTTTGGAGATTCAGAGACAATTAGGGACTCAAATATCTATGATCTAGTTCTAATATTCATGAAGGATGCGGCTATGTATTAAAACAAGATAACTAAAATTTTCTAAATTATTTCATAAATTGTGGGCTAACCCCTACGAGAATTAATTGTTTTCGGTAAATACAGTAACTAATGAAACTAATCATCCTATATCTATTTCTAAAATACATAACCACATTAAACATCTCTATTAAAGCTAACCAAACTAGATTAAAGGTTATTTGGCATCCTTAATTATTTTATAACAAATACTTTAATAAAAAAAATTATTCGCTTTAAATCAATTGACTACACAATGAGATCTTAATTTTTTTGAGATTCGGGCACAATTAGGGACTTAAATATCTATGATCTAGTTTCAATATTCATGTAGGATGCGACTATGTATTAAAACAAGATAACTAAAATTTTCAAAATTATTTCATAATTTGTGTACTAACCCCCTACGAGAATTAATGTTTTCGGTAAATACAATAACTATTGAAACTAATCATCCTTTATCTATTTTTTAAATACATAACCATATTAAACCTCTCTAATAATATTAACTAAACTAATTTAAATGTTATTTTTCAGGTTTAATTATTTTATAACATGTAATTTAATAAAGTTTTTTATTCGTTTTAAATCGGTTGACTACACTATAAGATCTCGATTTCTTGGAGATTCGGAGACAATTAGGAACCCAAATATCAATGATCTAGTTCCAATATTCATGTATGATGCGACTATGTATAGAAATCTCAGTGAATATTTCATAATTTGTCAAAATTTCTTTTGTCAAAATTTTGTCAAAATTTTATTTTGTCAAAATTTGAAAAGTATTAGAACACAAATTATATTTTTATTAAATAACATTGGATTCAAATATCTCTTTTATTTTACACCAATTAAGATGACGAATGATTTTTTTTTTTTTAGGAGTACTATCTTCTTATTATATAAAGCTGTACCCCTCAACGTGAGCGTGACACGTATGATAATTATAACTCACAGTTATTAATTTAGATCTTGATATGTGTTAATTTAATTAAAAAATATGAATTAAATTAAATATTAAAAAGGTTAAATTAAAAAAAAACAATATTACAAAAAGAGAAAAAAAGAATAAGTAAAGAAAACTTATTTAAAAAAAAAAGAAAAAACAAAAATAAATATGGAAAACTTATAATAAAGGAAAGTGACAAAAGAAAACTTAAAAAGTTATAATCTACAACCACAACCAAAATTAAAAAGGGAAAATTATAAATATAATCTTAATTTAAAAGGAAAATTATTAATATACGACCAAACTTAAAAGTTTATAATCTTTTCCATTATGACAAAATAAAACTTTAAAAATGAAAATTATTAATATCTTATTATATAAAGGAGAATTATTCAAAGTTATTAACTTGCAAGATCGTAACACGTGTCGAGTTAATCCATTAGATTTTGACATGTGTAAAAAATTATCAATTAGATTTTGACACATAATATCTATCTATCTATCTATCTATATATATAAAAGAAAATAATTCAAAGTTACTAACTCGCAAGATTGCGACATGTGTCGAGTTAATCCATTAGAAAAGAGAATGATTCAAAGTTAGTAATTTGCAAAATCGCAACACGTGTCGAGTTAATCTATTAGATTTTGACACGTGTACAAAAAATTACCAATTAGATTTTGATACATAATATTAACAATAAAGGAAAAAAATGTAATCTAGACTTAATCATAAAAGTAAATGTAGCAAATAAAGAAAAATAAAAGTTGTTTTTAGATTAAAGAAATTTATCTTACAGTTTTGACACATAATATTAACAGTAAAGGAAAAAATATAATTTGGACTTAATCCTAAAAATAAAGTTAACAAAAAAAGGAAAATAAAAGTTGTTTTTAGATTAATAAAATTTATCTTAAAGTTTAAAAAAAAAGATCATGTTTATAATAAAGCAATAAAACAATAGATTGACATCATAAAAATGAAAGTAAACAAAAACAATTTAAACCAAAAACTATCCTAAAAGTTAAATTTAAAAAAGAATAAAAGTTAAAGTTAAAAAAAGTAGATAAAAAAATTCTATTTTGATTAAGGAAATTTTAAAAAGGAATACAATCATATAAGGAAAATGAATTATAATTCCTCACCTCTATATAACCAATTTGATATTTGTTTTTCAATTTTACAACAAAAAAAAAATTCACTCACATATTTCGTCCGTAAGTTACATCCTCTTCGTTATCTAAACTAGATGTAATCTTCCGTCTAATCGAAATTATGATGTATGTTATGAAATATCTTCTTTATATACACCCGCTCCATATATCTTCGTTATCTACACCCGACAATATGTTGTACGTTATCTAAACTAAAAACTAAATTATGTTGTACGTTATCGAAATTATGTTAGAGAGACATGTCAAGTGAATTGATCAGATTTTGAAACATGTTTAATAAATTTTCAATTATATTTTGATAGATTTTTAATAATTTTCTAATTATATTTTAACACATAATATTAACAATAAAAATAATATTTATAATCAATTCATAATCTTAAAAGGTAAAAGAAAAATTAGTAGTTATGTTTAGATTAAGAAAATTAAACAAATATTATAAATAAAAGCCAAAAAATTTTAAATAAAGAAAAAACCATATTTCAGATTAGAATAAAGAAATTAAACAGTATATAACAATCCTAAAAAGAAAATGAATAAAAGCCAAAATATTAAAAAAGGAAAAATTATATTTCAGTTTAGAATAAAAAAATCTTATTATATAAAGCTGAATGTTTCAATATTGTTAACTTACTTGATCGCGACACATGTCAAGTCAATGTTGTAAAAAAATAAAATCGATTAATAAAAAAAACTTAAAAATTCATAAAATTTAATAACTGATTCATAATTGGTAATTTTACAAAAAAAATAATAAAAAAATTATCTTAAAAGGCAAATTAATATAAAAATGGAAAAACAAATCTTAGTTTTTCTATTTAAATTAAAAAAATTAATCCTAAAAGGAAAAAATATTTTCATAAGTGATCTAAGTTTGTATTCTATTTTTCGTTTTTAATTTTTTCACAAATTATAAACCCACGTACTTATCTAGTTTTATATAATCGGAAACAATCACATTAAGAAAATACTAAAACCACCCTTAATCGTCACAACAAACTAAAAACCTCACACTTGACTCCCACGTGCATCTTCATAAACCTTAATTAATCCAGCTCAATCCGAAACTTCCTCATACTTTAGAGTAAGCTCCATCTGTTCACTTGAGCCAACACAACAACTAGATATTTGTATTTAATTATTACTCCTTACTAGAAATACTATTTATTATTTTTCTTTTTCTATCGATATCGTATTATTTATATGACAAATCGGTCATTATAAAGCTTATTGGTTATTGATTTTTTTTTTAATGTAAAACGTATTTTTTTTTATTAGTTCATGACATTGTATTTATATATATAGGGCAATCTACATGTCACATTTCGAAATTGAATGATATGAATGGAGTATAAGTCTATAAGAAGATTTCATTGGTGATTTTCAACAACGAATACAAAATAAAAATATATAATTATGTTTGGTATTTGTGATAAAGACATCCAAAAATGCTTTGGCCTAAAATTATATCAAATCAGGATCCAAAGGTGGGGACTATACATAGATTACATAAAAAAATAAAGTCGAGTTTTTTAGCCATAATTAAGTATTTACAAAGATACTCTTTATTAGTTATTGACACAATACACATTTATTTATACACACTATTAAGTACACTAATGTTAGCCATGTAGTATTGTGTTGACTTTTGATTTTAATATGGGAGTATTTCGCTGACTCTAACGTGTAGTTTGAAGTTTGAACTTTGATGAATATCTCAAGTAATTCCACTAAGTAAGTTTGATGATACGTTGACCTTAAATAGTTTAAAAACGTGTGAAACAAATAGTAAGATGGTAGAATCATTTTGCAATGCTAATCACTTCCGTTTTACCACCCAAAAAAAAAAACGAAAAAATGGTAATCATTTTCACTTTGCGCTGTAAATCACATACCAAGAATAGTTGATCATAACATGGATCAATGATAATCCATAATGCTATTCGTCATATGATTACATTACTAGCTGGTTCTGATTAATTTAGCAGCATATATATATATTGATAGATTTTAAACTCATTAATCACTCGCGGGCAACATTCACCATTTCACATGATATTTTACGTACGGTTGATCAACATTACGTAAACCGACATAGAAAATGTAATTTATTCGCAAAATCTGTGAATAATAATCACTGGTTAGTAATTACTAGTTTAAAAGGCAGGAGACAATCATGCAATTAAAGTGTGTCGGTCGGTTTAAAAGTAAACCGGTTAATAAATTGATTCGTCTGGAATTTACTGACCGACACTATCCCGAGAAGAAACTTGGGTGAATTGATCTGGACCGTCCAATAATTGGGGTCCTACGACCGCGAGTTTCCATCGAACGTTCCATGTTTCCGCGAGACAAGAGAGGTTTCTCTTTGTGCACATGAGCGCACGTGCCCAGCTGACAGCCGAAAATTGGTCCCTACCATGTGAGCTTTGCGACGACGTCGTTTAGCAGCGCCACGTGGTGGTCTCCGGCGGCGACTCACCTGACGTTAACATCATTAACGTAAGACTATTTTTATTTTTACCGTCTCCTCTCTCTCTTGATTTAACTGTAAGACCATGAATAACGGGAGTTTTAAAGAGGAGTTCTTAGGTTTTTTAGGAATAAAAAAAAAAAATGATTAAAATGATAAGAACTGATCCGTAAATAAGGATTTTAAGAAGCGGTTCTTAGTGCCACATGTCTCCTTTTGATTGGCGAAAAGAAAAAAAATCAATGGTAATTTTATTTTCTCAACGCGACGTTCTCTCTCCTCATACTTCCTCTCTGCTTTTTCGTTTGTCTAGCCGAAGGCGAAATCAAAGCGATATGGGCGAAATCGAAAGAGATATTGGTCTCGTCCAAGATCGAGCTGCGATTCATCAGGAACAACTTGAATCAGGTAGATCTCGCTTATACTAGTGGTTTCTGGCATGGTTGACAGCTCGAAATCGATTGAAATTGGTTGTCTGGTTCGTCGTTACATTTAGGGTTTGTCGATTTCTGAGTTTATTGAGTTCGATTTAGGGATTTCAGTTACGGGATCGATGATTTGTCTAGATTTAGGGTTTAGACATCGTTTCGTAAATCAACTTGTGGCCGATTAGTGTCCTCCTTATTGATGAACTCGATTTAGGGATCCAATTTATGTTGCTCCTTCTGAGGAGTTGATTGTAGGGTCTGAAACGATTGTTCTTCTGAGGAGTTGATTGTAGGTTTCGCTATATGAATCAAATTCTAGGCATGTTTTTGTTTCTTTCTGACTCTCTTTCAATATTACTGCACATTGTTGTATAATACATGAAAGTAAGGTCATTTCTCTAAGTGGTTGTTTATTTGCTGCTTGTTGTGCTTCTTGATTTGAGAGTAGTTATCTTCATTGAATGCACAAATGAATAAACTGTCTTTAAAACTTTGAAACTGATTTTTTTTAATTGTCTGACTTGTTGGTTGGTGAGTACTTACACAGAGTATTTAGGTATCAAAACTTAAGGTAGCTTTTTTTTAGGTGACAGTTTTTAATGCAGTAAGTGGGATTTGATGTGTTAAAATGAATTTAGTAAATGTTGATATCAATCAACATGATTAATGTTCTGCTTGGTGGTTGAGAGCAATGCTTTCCCTTCATAACTTCTCTTTCATTCATTACTAAACTCAGAGTAGCTTGCCAAACTCTTTAAATAACAAAAACAAGCTTACCATAAAACCCAAATAACATAGAACAATATCAGCGTCCAAAAGCCTAGTTAAACAGAAACCACAAATGGAACCCTTTTCTTTAGCCTCTCCAAATGGTTTTCTTCACCTTTTATCATCCCAATCAAGCCAAACCATAGACTTAACCGGTGGTTGCAGCCAAGTCTCTGATGAAGTGACCACTAAAGAGAGGAGGAAGTGGTCACCTCCGGAGGATATACTCCTCATCAGTGCTTGGCTGAACACCAGCAAAGACCCGATAGTAGGGAATGAACAAAAAGCATGCACTTTCTGGAAAAGGATACAGCATTACTTCAACACAAGTCCTCTCATGGATGGTCATGCTCCAAGAGAACTCTTTCAGTGCAAACAAAGATGGGGCCGGATAAATGATCTTGTATGCAAATTCGTGGGCTGCTATGATGCCGCCATGAATGAGCAATCTAGTGGGCAGAATGAAGACGACGTGATGAAAGCAGCGTTAGACATATTCTACAACGATCATGGAATCAAATTTAATCTTGAGCACGCCTGGAGGGAGCTTAGGCATGACCAGAAGTGGATCTCTACTTCTCTTGGTAAAGATGGAGCGAAAGAGAAAAGGAAAAATGATGTAGAGGCCGAGGTATACGATGCAGGCACTGCTGAGAGACCTCCGGGTGTGAAAGCAGCTAAAGCTACGAAGCGCAAGAAAAATGGGAAGGAGGAGGAATTAGCGAAGATGCAGAACATGATGGAGATGAAGAAGGAGCTCAATAAACAGAAGATCTTGGACCGACTCTTAGCCCAAAAAGAGCCTCTAACTGACATAGAATTGGCTTTGAAAAACAAACTAATTCAAAATATGTTGTGATCTAGTGAGTAGTAGCTTTATTTGTGTTTTTAACTATAATCTATTCTTCTGTACTTGTTTTGTGTATTTCTAAACTTGTTTTGTCTAAACTTGTTTTCTGTATTTCTTTTTCAGGTGCTGGTGGAAGAACATGTGACTCCACGGGACTTTGTTGTTTTGTCGATTATATCTCTCTCTCACGCTTTATTTGTTGTTTTGTTTGTACTTTAATGTCCTATTTCTATCACGGGACTTTGTTCACGGAACATGTGACTCCACGGGACTTTGTTGTTTGTACTTTGTTGTCTTTATAAGCTTGCCTAGTATGGGATGTATGAACTCAGACTCTACCTTGTTCTCTCTATCAACTTTTATATTGTCTCATTTCTATTAGCTCTCTTTCTTGTTCATGATCTGCTTGCTCTCGGTAGAACATCTCTAAAAAAAACAATTCTCTCTTTAACAAACTCTAAAACACAAATCCGAAAATCTCTAGACTAATAAGCCTTCTTCTCTTAACCTTGAACCGCAGAAAATTTTGTCCAAAAATCTTGTCCAACCTTGATCTTCATGTCTTCATCTTCGTCAAGTGAAGGATTTGAGGAATTTTTTGAAGAATCGTGTGAACAACAATATGAAGATTTTATCGAGGCAACATTTCTATTTGGGGATCAAGCAAAGAAGCGGAAGAAACGAATTTATATTGAAAGACAACGCGAGCAAGGGCACATCCGTTTATGGCAGGACTATTTTAGTGAAGAGCCAACATACCCGCATCATTTCTTTAGACGCCGATTTCGCATGAACAGGCCCTTGTTCATGCACATTGTTGATCGCCTCTCCAGTGAAATCCCATTCTTTCAACCCCGAAGAGATGCAGTCGGAAGGTTCGGCCTATCTGGACTACAAAAATGTACCGCAGCAATTCGTATGTTAGCTTACGGTAACGCGGCTGACGCGACTGATGAATACCTTCGACTAGGAGCTACTACTGCACTTTCATGTTTGGAAAATTTTACTGAAGCAATAATACAGTTGTTTGGAGATGAGTATCTAAGAAGACCCACTCCAGAAGATCTTCTACGACTACTCGACATTGGAGAGAAACGCGGGTTTCCTGGGATGGTAGGAAGTATCGATTGTATGCATTGGGAGTGGAAAAATTGTCCAACAGCATGGAAAGGGCAGTATACTCGTGGTTCAGGAAAACCAACTATCGTCTTAGAGGCTGTAGCATCACATGATCTTTGGATATGGCATGCATTCTTCGGACCACCAGGTACATTAAACGACATTAATGTACTTGATCGTTCACCTGTTTTCGATGACATTTTACAAGGCCGAGCTCCAAAAGTAAAGTACAGTGTCAACGGACACGAATATCGTATGGCGTATTACCTTACAGACGGTATTTATCCAAAATGGGCAACGTTTATCCAGTCTATCCCTCTTCCTCAAGGTCGTAAAGCAGAGTTATTTGCTGAACGTCAAGAAGCAGCCCGTAAAGATGTCGAGCGCGCTTTTGGAGTGTTGCAAGCTAGATTTGCGATAGTAAAAAAACCGGCTCTTCTTTGGGACAAGGCAAAAGTCGGAAAGATAATGAGGGCGTGTATCATACTGCACAATATGATTGTAGAAGATGAACGAGATGGATACACCCAGTACGATACATCGGACTTCATAGACGGAGAATCGAGTAGAAATTCAGAGGTGGATTTCTCGTTTTCAACTGACATCCCTTCGAACCTCGGTCAAATGCTTGGCATCCGGAATCAAATTCGGGATAATAAGATACATCATAGACTCAAAGCTGATTTAATTGAAAATATTTGGCAAAAATTTGGTGAAGATGTTTGATAATATTTTTTTTTTAATTTAAAATTAAATTAAATTAATTAAAAAATATTAATATAATATTGCTAAGGACTCAAATGCAAGGTAGGGCTGGGATTATTATCCGGTATCCGGTATCCGATCCGGTATCCGCTCCGATCCGCTCCGAAAAACGGATATCCGGATAGTCCGGATACGGATACGGATAATGAAAGAACATATCCGCCGGATACGGATACGGATACGGATAATAAAAACAGAGTATCCGTATCCGTTCCAGGCCTAATGCAAGGTTCACCATTGGAGGAGTGTTTATGCATAAAATCCTTAACTACAAAAAAGTTACTAAACTAATAATATAATATTGCTAAGGACTCAATGGTGAGTTCCACCGTTAATCATGCTCTAACTATATTATTAACTTTCGATTTTGATTTTTTTTTTTTTTTCGTAAGCTTTTTGCAAATCTCTCAAGAAAATTAATTTACCATCATAGTTCAATCTAAGTTTCGGCTGTAAATTTTATTTCTTTTAATGTGAAACATAATGTACAATATGTGTCGGTTTGCCACCTTTTTCAACATTAGTTACGTAAACCTAGTTTTCAGTTAAATGTTTTTTTTCATATTCTAAAAAAGGGATTAGATTTCGGTTTTTCGTTGTAATTTAATAGTACAGATTTTGGGTAAAGAAAATTCAGATCGTTTTGAATTGGGCTATGTATTAGATTAACACCGGAAAGTCCGACATCATCTTCACAGACCCAAATGTACAGGATTATGCAGATAAATAAGGCCCATAAACACGAAAGGCCCAAAGGTATAAAAGAAAGCGTTTTGGTTAAAAAAGTAAAAACAAGTTTACTCCACAGAAACAAAACATTACCCAAATTTGTCTTCCCAATCAGACGGGAAACTAATCTTTCCAGCCTTCTTTACTGAGTCGTCTAGGAGCAAGTCCTCTAGAGGAAACGCTCGGTGTGAGTGGTAACACTGGAGTATTCGGCTGTTCTTCGTCTCCATCGCCATTTTCTTCGTCCCAATCATCTCCCCAGTTATTGTTCCATCCGTCATCACCCGCTTCTTGATCAGATTTTGACACCAAAGCCGTGTTAGAGACTGGCAATTCCATGTCCAGCTTCTGGTATTTGTTGTTTCCCTTCGACTTGTTCCTGTAAACGTGGATAACCATTGGGATGACGACAAGGGAGAGAACGAGGAAGGAGATCATGATGATGATGATGAGTGTTTGCGGACGGATATTGAGGATTGAAGGACGAGAAACAACGACTGTATCGTCGTTTCCTGTTTCATGTGCTGATGCCAGATCCTTTAGTTCAAGGCTGCAATGGCCTTTACTGGAGGCTAGTATGATTGCGCTATCATTGAACCCTCCCTTTTTAATAGAGACTTTCACCTGCAAAAATATCTGATGTGAAGTAGCAACATCTTAATCTTAAACTAATAGGTTCCAAGATTAGCAAATCCTTGTATAAAAATGCTGTATTGACGTGTGATCTAGGGAATAATGTAAAACCTATGCAGCTATGGTCTAGGTTTGCTAGCATCAAAACATATAAACAAAGTCTGACCAACTTTTGTATGCTTTAGATGTACTATGTAAGAATGCTCTTGAACGCTTTTTCTTGTTCGGATCTAACTAAAGTCATTGCAAAGGAATCCATCAAAAGAAAAAGAAGACCTAACATATTATTACCTTTGTGTCTTCGTTTTCAAGAAGCTCAACTTTGTTCTTCTCTAACAGAACAAAACCAGGAGCAGTTATAGTTACAAGCAAAGCACCTTTGCCTTTGTTCTGAATCAAGAGTGAGAGATGAGGCGCATCTGCACAAGAATGAATGATGAAGAAAGAACAAAAAGCTCAAACCTAGGAACCAAAAAGAAAAAAACTCTTGAACAGAGAGACTCACCATTACCAGGAACTCGGAGACAAGCGACAAACTGATCTTCCTCGTTGGTACACATGTTAGAAGGATCACATGCTTCACCGTGAAATTGTTTCTTCCTTGAAGAAGAATTGCTCATAGCTTCATCAACTTCACTCTTACTATCACTACCCTTGGTTTTAGATTGTGCATCATCGGTCGTGTTTTTAGAATGATCTCTTCTACTCTTAGAATCAGTAGCAATTTGTGACCCACCACCAAACCCTGTCTCTGTCAAATTCGAATTCGTGATCGAGCTCGAGAAAGCTTGTGCTTCTCCATCAACCTCAATCGTAGTAAACAAAAACCTCAGATTTACAGATTTCGGAAAATAAATTGGGAATATCTATCATCTTCTTCCTAGGGATTGTAGTGTTACCTTATTAGTAGTATAATCGGCGAAAATCAAAGCTATGCACAGAAGCAAAACGAAGTTGACATCCATATCAACCAATTCAAAATTCCATCTGAAACTCACCAATCAATCAAGCTGCTCTCTGAAGATGTTTCGATTTCATAGAATCAAAAGAAGATCACCTCACAGACACAGGCAAAGACTCGGACTCTTCGTATGTCTTCCTTAGCTCATCAATTCGAACCATTGAAGCAAAGATTAGGGCTCGAGAGAGAGAGAAGTGAGTCACACCAGAGACTATCTTCTTTTGACTTTAGTCGTTATTCTAATAATAATGGGATTTATTTGACTTGACCCAGAATGTTGAATGTGATAATTTTATCAAAGAGGATTTACAAGTATTTTATACAGAGATTAGAGAGAGCAATAAGGGGAAAATCTAATTACAATAAATGCGGAAATAGCAAGTATGATGTTTTTGTACATGTATCGGATCCTAATGCTTGCATCTGCACATAAAGTCAGAAAATGGAGCCTAATGCTTGCCTCTGCATATAAAGTCTGAAAATGGAGCTAATAGAAATTGGCGTTTAAAGCAAACACACAAACATAAAAACGGTCATTAGTAAAACATCTAAGAGGGCTACATTTCTGCATATATTTTAGATACATATATCTGAACTGAGCAATGGCAAAATCACTAGCTTTCGTTCGATTCGGTTCGGTTTCAGACAAAATTATTATAACTAATTATTTTTAAATAATATTTTAGATTTTTTCAATATATATTTAATTAAAAGTATGAATTATTTTTTGAATTTTGGTTAGTTTGATTAATTCCGTTAATTCCATTCGGTTTTATACAATTCAGGTTCAGTTTGGAATCGGATAATTCAGTATAAATATTTTCTATTCCATTCAGATTATTTTATAATTCGGGTTTGGTCCAGAATCGGATAATTCAGTATAAATCTTTTCGGTAATCGGTTAGTTCCGTAATTTTGTCCATCCCTAAATTTTGAAGTTCGTTTATCTCTTCGACCAAATGGTTTTGGGCCAAATGAATGAGGAGAAAAATACAATATTGGGCCATTTTTCCAATTTACCATGACTAACAAATCCTTGGGAGGAGATGGGCTTATTGAGTACAAATTCACATAACCAATTTCTCCAAAAACGGATGCATATTATCATAGCTCTCTTAATTTATATCAACAACAACAACAACAAAACGGATTTTTCGCTTGGACGTGTAAATGGATTTTTTTCTTTCTGATAAAATGCAAATGGAATTTCTTGCATATTATGATTATCAATCTCGTACGTAAGTCAAACGAACTTCATTTATCCAAAAAAATGACGTGTTCTTATTTTCATTGTTTTGCTCAACATTTGATTGTCGTATAACTAGGACCTGTCACTATATATGATTAGACGGATGTCTCTCTTAATTACGATATATAAATTATGTTTTGCTATTTTCGTGTTTAACACTACAATTGGTCGGCTCCCATGCATATATATATATATATATATATTTATTCGAATAATAAATAATTGAGACGAAATACTAACATGAACAAGCTAGACAACTAATACCTGCATGGGAAGAAAAAATCCTTAAGAAAATTAAATTGAAACAAAAGTCTAAGCTTCACTTGGCGTCGGTAATGAACTCGCCACGTTTCTCGTCAACGGAGAAAGTCAGCTTACCTTAATTATATAGTGCATATCAGTGCATACAATTAATTAACAACCCAAAAGAGAAAATAGTCTTGTGAGAAGAAAGGTTTTACAATGAATAGTCACGCAAAAGTTTCAATACAATTTTTTAGAAAAAAAAAAAAAAAACATAAAGTTTCAATAATTTGAAAGCAAATAAAACAAAATTAAATTAATTGAAGAAGGTCAAACCGACCGGGTCCACGTCCAGCTCCATTCTATCTTGATTATTCAAGTTTTGATTATAAATCAATTTTATTCTGTGGAGAACGAAGACTAAGTCAGCTACGTGAAGTGATATGATCAAATTATTTTCTTATCAATGTTGTTTTAGATTTGCTATAACGAATATTCTACGTTGAACTCTCATTTGAAATTATTTTTTTGTTTTTTGGAGATAATCCCAAGTAAATCCAATTTACTTTTCGCGCAGCTATAAATTTCTGTAGGTTTTGTGACCAAGCGGAATCGAATCCGAGCCTCAGGGCAGCCGCATACCCAACCCAAGTATTACTCTTTTCGCCACGATATACTATCGCTTGTTTTTCTGTTTTTATGTTTGTATTTACGACTAATGAAAATATCAAGTATTAATGCATGAATTCGGTACATGATAACACTTAATTAAATTCGACTGTGTGAAATACGAAGATTTGATTGTCATAAGCTGCATGAATCGATTGCCTTTTAGCATCTTCTTAGCTGTATTTATCACGTAAAATGAAATTTAAATATAGAATAAAATAAGAAGACTGGTTGGTCCACAAACAAAGTATGGCCATATATATATCATATATGCTTTAGAAAATTCGAAGTTCTACCTTAGGGATAAGAGGGGACGTCATATATAAGCACACGTAATGAACATTTCTAATAGCCAAGCAATATATGTTGGGGAGAAATAGTTGTATTAAATTTTTACGCCACCCACATCAATAAGAAATATGTGAATTGAAAGAAACCATATCCAATTCGTGTTAGTTTCTAGAAATTCCGTTTACTAATTAGTTTTGTGGATGGTTCGGCACATTAATATTAAACAATACTACGTATAATTAACCATTTTATTATATGTTAAAAAGAAAATATGAAAAAACTATATCATATTAAAAAAAGTATATGTTATCGATTTTATTTTTTTAAAAGTTATGCACATCTTTTTGTGATGTGATGATCATTTCTTTTACATGTACTAAGAAAGTTTAGAGTACCATCTCTGCAATTTCATTCGTAATTTGAAATTAACTAGCATTTGAAAATGCGCAAATGCATTTTGAACTCATAATATCTCATGAAAACTCATGTTTGTAAATGAAAACGCAAAATTCTCTAATATATATATATATATATATATATATATATGTTTAACCAAATTAAATTCATAGTTTTGTATACAAACTTTTGTACAAGTATCTCAGCTCTGATCGTCTAAATATTGCCATTTAATCGAAAATAAAAAACAAGAAAAAGAATGATTAAAAGATTCGTGATAGAGATTTTATAGTTGAGGATACCATGCAACATTAATTTTATTTTGTTCGATGAAATTTTTCGTTGCGGTACACACGCAAATATATACACATAATATATTCATATTTATATAGTAATGCTTACAATTGGAAACAAAAAAAAAAGTCTATAGAATGATGGTCCACAATAGCCGTCAGAGAAACGATATTCGTCACAATGTCTACGATCCGTTGAATAATGTCCCATCTACATCTTAGCCCTTTAACCCATCAAATACAATAGAAACGAACTTTATATGAACACCGCATACGTGTCGTAAAAATAAGCTTATTATAAAGCTATATTATATGGTTTGGTCGGTAGATTAATAGAATAGAATACTTCGGAGAGTATCTAAATTTAGTACTCAAATCACTATAAGCTGCGAAAGATATACGTCGTCTAAACCTGCAATCGATATTCGTACGAGGTCCACAACGATTCACGTAGATCTGTGATTGCATCTGTCGATTTAATCGAGTTTTATTTTAAGGAAAATGATGTATATGTTGAGTATTGGACAAGTGCAGGCAAATAGCCTCTCTCTTTTTGTAGAGTCACCTTCCAAGTTTCAACACATATACATTCATAATTCACCTTTTTAGCCTTCTAGGTTTTGTTTTTTTGCGCTAATCCGTACGATTTCATACGTTTTTTTTTAAACACCGTTTAATTAATTATGGGTGTTATCAATTATAGTAATAATCAGTATCAAGATTCCTTTTAATTCCAAGAAATATTCACTGAGATTTCTTTACGTAACATGTAAATTCCGTTCAATTATTCGAAGTCGAACCTCCTCAATAAAAGAAACTAATTTACATACTTATGACTAATTATTTACATGTTACGTAAAGTCTGAAAGTTTTGGTAAAAAAAAAAACTTATTAGCCGATCGATGTCAAAATAGGAACACCGAACACAGTTGACATGTTGATTTGAACATATATATTTCTTAACCAAGGATTCGTGGACAGTGATAACAGCGAATTCGTTGGCATAAGTATGTGTTTTACCTTCTGTTTTCGAATTCTCTTGGCCACCTATCCACGTTTAAATAAGCACATTACTGTCGTGAACTCCAGAGTTGGGCCACCAGAATTTAACAATATATTAATGAGATTAAATATTTTGTAGATATATTATATATTCTCAACGTTACTGAATGAACCACGTGAATGAAACAAAAAAAGGTTAGAGAATTAGGTCTAAATTAAAGCCATTCCAAAACATGTTATCATATATCAGAAGAATGGCATTAGGGGTGTCAATTAGGGCTAAATCCCGAGAGCCGGCCCGGTCCGGCCCTAAAAAAATAGTGGGTTTGGACCTAGAAATAAAAGTTCAAAAAAAATCGGGTTTTTCGGGCTAGTGTGTTTACGGGCTTAGCCCGATCGGGCTCGGACTAGCCCGAAAAGCACGGAACTATTTGATTACGTATGTTTTATTAAATTTGGGTTCACTTATCATATGATTTTAAAGCGTATGAACAAACGTACCATTATAGAAGAATCATAGTCTAAATTGACTATATACTTAGAAGACGATATGTTGGAACTGGCTTTTTATGAAGACATTGATGTTTTAGAATGGTGGAAGAGTCATTCACAACGTTATGGTGAGTTAGCTCGTATGACATGTGATGTTCTAAGCATTTCGATAACTATAATGGCATCATAGTCTACATTTAGTATTTGTGCGTATGTCTTGGAAATCGTATTTTACCAAGAAACGTTGAAGCACTGATTTGTACATGCACTTGGTTTTATAGGTTTACATTTCGTGATCCAGGTACCATTATCATTCATCCATATTTACTTCATGTTTTTAAAATCTTTATCTATAGTTTTTCAATGATATTTCTAAATGATTTATACCTTTCACAGTTTAATATTATTTTACTTTTTCTTTTTATATGTAGCTTTTGATGGTGATGATGATTTAGAAGACGATGAAACAAATTATAATCTAAACTCTACTACCTAGATTTGAAGTGTTTTGATTTTATATTTTATTTGGTAGTACAATTTATTTGAATTTTATTTATTTTTTGGTCAAAATTTTGCTTTTAAATTTAATTGAATTTGATATAATACATTTCAATATAGATTTATTTTGATAAATATTTTGTTTTAATTATTTTTTATTTGAGAATTGTGACTTTTTGTATTTGTAAAGAAAAGCCCGAAAAAGTTCGAAAAGCCCTAAAGCCCTATCCGGACTGGACCGAGCTATAAAATATAGGCCCGATATTTTTTCGGACCGGACCGGGCTCAAATATATGCGGGTTTTACGGGTTTCGGGCCGGGCCAGCCCGATTGACATCTCTAAATGGCATCAGTGTGACGTCATTTCCCGTTAAAATTACGTAACTCACTGAAACAAACGTCGTCGCCGTAATTTATCGTGACGAGATGATCGGTGTTTTTTTTTTGGGGACCTCACAAGGAGACAAAGTTCGGTGACGTGTCGACTTCAGGAGCAATGGACCACTATTCGTGTCGACATACGCTAATAACGACAAAACACTGCTTTTTCGGTGTTCAAAATGTCGATTGTACCCCTGACTTTCTCTTTTATTTACTGGTTCTTTCAAACTAAAACGTCGCCGGCACGGTTACTCTTTCACACGGTGTCTGTCACTTGATCCGGATAAGATTCTCTAACGTTGAATTTACCATATTGCCACTCTCTCCGTTTTTTGTTCTAGTGTTCATGCGAAAGCAACTAAGAGCATGTGTATCCGAGTTCCTTATTTAAAGGTGCTAAACAATATTTTAATATTATTTTAAAAACAAACAAAAATTCGACGAATAAGGAGACGACAAGTGTCTAGGAACGGGACCAAAAAACGCTTAAATTGGTATCGATACTAAACTCTTATGCATTATTTTATTCCCACAAATTATTTTTTGCACCAGCCCCAATGTTTAGAATTGGGCAAAAGTCACCGATACACATGCTCTAATAAGGTTGACGTTTACGTGCAAGATACAAATATGTGTATGTGTTATATATATTTTTCAGCAACCGAAAACCGTTGATTGTCATGTGACAGTGACCAATCCGAGAGGCATATGTATTTAAATGGTCAAATTAACGAAAACACTTAAATAAACTGTGAAATTTCGGGTGCGATCATACCAGTATTAATGCACCGAATCCCATTAATACTCTGCAGTAAAAATTTAGAGGAAAAAAAAAACTGTGAAATTTCATTTCAATACTAAGAGAGGCATCAAGTACTCCACGTGGGTTTCTACCAAATTATCCTTACAATAATTAATTAGTCTGAACCTCATTTTTTTTTGGCCATTTAAAATTGAAAGTTATTGTGAATCTTTTATTGCACTCAGGGTGTGCCTACTTTCGGTCAGTTGAACTGAAACAACATACCCTTAGCCAAGTTGAATTAAGTTATTTTCTATTTAAATTTTGTATAGTGGAATTGTGCTTTCAATGTGAGATTTTAAGAGAACCTTGGACCTTTTTTTAATCGATTTTTTTTTTGTTGGTTGGATTTCAAGATTTTGCTTGGAGATAAAACTAATAAGAACATCGCACCACATCAACCTAAATTTGATTATTTAGATTGTACATATATATAACTAAACAAAAGCTAACCCCCCCCCCCCCCCCCCAAAAACAAAACCACCAATTAAATGACCGGATTAGGCATATCCAATTGGTCTAACATTAATTTAGATAGTTACACTTACACCTCTTTTTTTAAAGATAGCTTGTTAATATTGGTTAATCATTTAGGAATTATGTCAACTAGTTTTCATCATTTTTCTACAATAATTGATGTAAATACATTTGATAGGCTCATACGTACATATGCATATCTCACTTATTATTATTATTTTTTTCCTTTAGGAACAAAATTACAAAACAAAACAAAATCACCGAAAGCTTACATGTGATTGGCTTTAATTATGATAACTTTTTGGATTTATTAGGAATGGATCTGCCCCGAGATATGTTCTAAAAGTAATTTATTGATTGTGCGTGTCATTGATCACACACCTATATGATATATATATGTACACAGTACACTACAAATGCAGAATTGAGATTTTAATTAAAATGTACCCATTTTGGCTAACACTGCACGTACTAAAAAAAAGACCCACTTATATATAAACGTATGGTTGCGACCCATACAAAACTCGTGACGTCCAAATTACATCTTTTAGTGAAATAGATATCTTTAAATCTCGAGTCTAGAAGACTTTCGGATATTTGGTGCAGATTGGTTTTGCCCATGTTGAAAAGTTATCAATTGATTTTGGCAAAAAAGTATCATATACAGGGTCGTTTTCCCATACGTAGAAGCTTCGATGTAAATATTTAATTTATTTTAAAATTTTGAGTTACAAATGAACTATAATATTTGTAAAACCGATAATAAATCAATGTGTTTTTTTCTTTTGATGATCGGAAGATTCGAGTCTCGAGAATAAATTTTCATAAGATATGCAACACTTCCACCATTTTAAAACAATTCATGATGTTTTAGGAATTTTTTTATAAAAAATATTAAATATGTTTTTTTAACTTTCAATGCAATTTGTTTTATAATTGTGTTTTATTTGTGTATGAAAACCTTAAACATTGATGTTCACCATAAATTGATTTGATTTTTGTTTTTGACAAACTAAATCAATGACCACATTAATTAGACTAATATCACTTTGTCATTTGCTACAAAGTGAAATTGTGGAGGAGATGAGACGATGGAGAGAGAATGAAATGAAATGAAATGAAATAATCGGGGCGAGAAAATGAAGGCGTGGCAGAGAATTTATGATACAAACAGAAGTCTTCACTCTCTTTCTCTTGCCTCATAAATTTTAAAAGTTTTTTTGTGGGGACCACACGGACTCGTCTTTACGTTAAATCACAAAACAAAAAACAATAAAATCATTTTTTTATTTTTTTTATTTTTTGGAAATGACTCGGTTGAAAAACTTGCAATTAATATGTTAACTTTCGCTGTTTCTGCATCAAATCAAATGTATGTATTAATGTCATTTATCTAATGGTCAAATGGTGTCGACATAAAAATTTCAAAAAATAGGATTATGTTTTAATTAGAAATTCTTTTTATTATATTAACTGTGTAGGTGTATTGCCTTGTTTGATAATTATATTGATTTACGATGATTTATGTTGGTTTATAATTATATTGGTTTTTAGTTTAAGTTGGTTTATTGAATAAAACAAAACCATTTCATAAGTATCAAATTAATAGGAGTGTCAAAATGAGTTAAATGGGTGATCCATAACTCTAATGGGTGACCCATGACTCTAATGGGTCATGAGTCATCCATGATCTATGTAATTAGATGGGTCATGGGTCAGATGAGTGATCCACGAAAAATAAATATTTATTTAAAAAATATTATTAATAATTTAAAAAAACGAGAAAATTAAAAATAATAAATAATATATTTATATTATGATTGACAAATTTTTGACCGGAAAACGCGGAATCTCGTTTTTGGCGGGAAAATCTCGGAATCGCGTTTTTGGCGGGAAAACGCGAAATCGCGTTTTTTGGGAGAAAATCTCGGAATCGCGTTTTTGGCGGAAAGCACGGAGTCACGTTTTTGGCGGGAAAACGCGGAATCACGTTTTTGGCAGGAAAACGCGGAATCGCGTTTTTGGCGGGAAAACGCGGAATCGCGTTTTTGGCGGAAAATCTCGGAATCACGTTTTTTGGCGGGAAACGCGGAATCGCGTTTTTGGCGAGAAAATGTGAAATCACGTTTTTGGCGGGAAAAATGTGAAATCACGTTTTTGGGGGAAAAATGTGAAATCACGTTTTTGGCGGGAAAATGTGAAATCACGTTTTTGGCGGCAAAATGTGAAATCGCGTTTTTGGCGGGAAAATGATGAATTATTGCTTTTTGAGAAAAAATGATGGTATTATAGGTAATATTGTTATGGTGTCATGATGATGTCATAATAATGTATTGATAATGTCATAATAATGTGTGATGATGTCATAATTATGTATGATGATGGGTCAATTGGGTCACCCATTTGACCTATGATCCATTATAAATTGACCCATTTGATCCATGACCCATTTGACTCACCAACCCATTAGAGTCAAAAAAATTGATCTATTAGGGTTATGGGTCATGGGTCAAATTGGATCGACCCATGACCCATGACCTATTTTGATACCCCTACTAATACTACATCATCTACACTTAATCACTAATCTAAAAAGATTTTTAAGAATTTGAAAGCCAAATTTTTTATATAAAAACTAGGGTTGTAAGCCCATATTTGGTTTGTTTGGGTTCAAGGCCGGTAATGGATACAGTACTAGCAAAGTTTTAACATTTTATCATAAATCCAAAAAATGATGTTGTTTCAGATGTATGAAGTCGAAAATTTTACATACAACCACGACTAGTATATGACTTATTTGAAGAAAACAGATGGTGTTTATTCGTTTTAAAAATATGATATAGTATGTTACCATTTCCCATCTATCACAGATCGCATCATTTAAAACGAAATATGTTCTATAACTAATCAGAATGCATTAGTAGAAACGCTCAAACTTTCTTTGTCATTTGTACCCGAAATATAAATTATTTCAATTTCACTCTTACTTGAAAAATAGTATAAATGTTTTATCAACAAGTGTGAATGTATTCCATAAAAGAGATGTGAATGCAAACGTTTCACCTTCTGTATAAAATACAAATTGAGATTAAATTTGCGAAGGCCATAATCAAAGGTACCACCTTATCATTACTAGGAATTTATCTATTTTAATGTTATTGTCTCACATTGAATGTTAAGGAACGATATTACTTTCTTTCTTTTTTTAATTTGAATTGCTTTTTCGATTGAAACGATTAAAGACATAAAATTATAGACATACATTAAAAACATGCACACATTAAACAGGATCGAAACAATCAAAACAACAGAGCATAGAACATACTGTAATACCTAAGAGATGGTGCTTTCCAAGCTAAATAACTCTTGTAATCAAAAGGGACAGCCCGAAGCTACATATAATTGGTGTCAATCCTGTTTTATATGTGTATTTTTACACATTGAATGTTAAGGAACGATATTACTTATTATGTTATTATGTTACAGCTTTTGAATTAATATATAGTATTCCATATGTTCTATATTAAGTGATGTTTAAGGTTTTTGCACACTAATTAAGGATTCATTTAATTTTTATTTTTTATACTAAAAACATAATTTATTGTACATTTAAACACAATTCAACCAATAAAAAAACAATCTGCAAAATACAAAGGTAAAAAACAATTAAAAATTATTTAATTTTGTATTGATTTGTGAGAACATCACTTATTTAAAAACAAAAAAAAAATCTCTAAAACATCACTTATTATAGAAAGGAAAGAGTATTATAGAAAACCGTAACAAAAGTTTTTAGATTCTTGCTAGTTCAACATCGATCTGTCCACACTTTTTAACAAAAAAGAAGAAGAAAAACATCTGTCCACACCTACCTAAATTTTACAAAATACAGTTTTCCAACATTGGTCTATTTTTTCTTTCATTAAAGCCGAATTCAAAATTTCACAACCCTAATTGATCAAAATAGATTTCCAAAGCCAATCTTGAATAAAATTGAAGGGTATGCAAGTTTGTGAATGCAACTTTAAACTTTAATATATTCTAGTGTGCTGTGGACTAATAAAAATCATGAGTTTAGTGTTTATATCAACCACACCCTCATATATATGTATGTATACCATGAGTCTAGTGCTTATACTTGTCATGAACTGATTATTAAATACAAATGTGGTTGGAAATAGAGTGTATGTATTATCTCAAACTAGAAACATTCTAAAAAAAATCATGATGGAAATAATTTGGCAAACTTCAAAAAAAAAAAAATATAATCAACTAAAAAAGTCAAAGAGCTCCATGTGAAATCTGTAAAGCAACCTCTGTTTTTTTTTTCTTCTCTCTACTAAAGTCTATAAAGATGTACAAAGCTGTATCTAAACTTTAAAAACCCAAAACCCATTAAATCAATCTCTCAATATCTCAAATCATATTCTTCTTCATCTCTTTTGAACCTGAAAATTCACCATCACCATCTTCTCTTTCAAGCTTCGCCATTATCATCTCTTCCCAAATGGAAGAAAGCAATGATGTTTTTCAGACGAATTTCAGTCCCAAAATCTCAGAAATTAGAGCTTCTCTGTCTCAGATCATATTAGCAGGAGGACCAAACACACTCGACTCAATCTTCTCACTTCTCACTCCCTCTTCCGTAGAATACTCCACAACATCCCTAGACACTCTCAATCCTCCGCCTCTGCCGCCACCGCAGCTGGGTTCCTCCGTCTATCTCCGGCAACGAGATCTTATCGAGAGATTCCACCTTCAAAACAGAGCAATCTCCACCCGTCCTCTGTTTTCCTCATCGTTTGATCATCAAGCTTCCGAGTTAATGCTCCAGGCGGCGTCCGCGTCTCCGGCCGCCGCTTTCGCCGCTGCGTTAGCGGCTGGGAGGACGGCGAAAAAGAAGAAGCTTTACAGAGGAGTGAGGCAGAGACATTGGGGAAAATGGGTTGCGGAGATACGATTGCCGCAGAACAGAATGAGGGTTTGGTTAGGTACTTACGAAACGGCGGAAGCCGCCGCTTACGCTTACGATCGCGCCGCCTATAAGCTCCGTGGAGAATACGCTCGTCTCAATTTCCCAAATCTCAAGGACCCGAGTGAGCTACTCGGACTCGGAGATTCCTCTAAGCTAATTGCTCTCAAAAGCGCAGTCGACGGGAAGATCCAATCGATTTGCCAGAGAGTCAGAAGAGAGAGAACGAAAAAGAGCGGAAAAGGGAGAAAAAATCCGTCAGCGGCGACGGCGGATTCTTCCTATTCATCCTCGCCGGAGACTCAATCTTCTCCGACGGCAACGGCGACTGCTACTGCGGTTAATTCAGAGGATAGTTACTGGAATTCGCCGATGGTTCTGTGGAATAGCGAGAATAGTTCTCCGGCGTCGGTTTCGATCTCCGATGATTTCACGGCGACGACGACGACGGCGACGGCGGAGGAAGACACTATGATGGGAGTGGATACTGATGGGTTTTTGCTTGCGAGGATGCCATCGTTCGATCCAGAGCTTATTTGGGAAGTTCTCGCCAACTGAATTACACAAAGACTGTGAGTTTTGATCAGAATCGCAAGAAAAGAAAAACTTGGGGATTAGGAAATATGATGAGAAAATCAGGGTTTTAGGTGTGAATTAGGGTTTAAAGTGAACCGGATCTTTTGTTAAAATTGTTCGAAACTTGTTAAATAATATAAATTAGGGTTTTTGATTAAGCCTCGTGGTTTTTGAGAGAGGTTGTGGAAGCTCCTTTTTTGAATTTATATTTTAATCATCGAAGGACTTTCTGATTGTACTTTGAACAATGGTAGTATATGTTACAGTTTTATTTGAGTAAAGCTTCTGGAGATCTAACCAGGGCCGGCCCTGAGCCCAAGCAAAGCAAGCATGGGCTTGCGGTCCTCATTTTTATAAAAAAAAATCTGCCCTTAAATTTCAAAAAGTTTATTTAGTTTAATGGTAAAATTATGAAATTTTTTTCAGAAAGTCCTAAGTTCGAAACTTAATATAGTAAAACGGCCCAAATTTTTTTTTAGCTTGCGGCATTCTAAAACTCAGGGCCGGCTCTGGATCTAACACAGGTGTGAAGTTATTAAAACATAATACAGTATGTATTAATAATGTTTGTAAGAAAGCAATTACATAAGATTGGTGGGGAAGGTAAGAGAAGCACATGTCACAGTCTCTACCATATGCCCAATGCTTTTAAAGTGGTCCCTTTTATTCTCTCCTTCCATGTGAATAAGTCAAAGGCTTTTTTTTTTTTCTTTCTCATTATCCCACAATTTAACATATACAACCTTATAGTATGGGCCAAGCAATTTTTGGATCAAACCATCGTAACACAATACTGGATTTGGATATACAATTCTACTTTTCGAGTTTGGTCCATAATGATAAACTGTCTTTACGGTAGTTAATATAGTAACGTGTATAATATCATGTTAATGTTTAGTTATTTTCATAATAGTATAGTTTGTTATTATGTGTGATTATGTACTAAAAAGTTAGTGTTTTAATTTAACAAACTATGTTCAAAAAATCGTTAGGCGGTTGATGCGCCTAGACGGATTAATTGGGAACGGATTATTTATTTATTTATTATATATTTTATATTTATATTAGATGTTTTCAAGTTTCCTGTGTTTTATTTGAAAATTCCGTTGGTGAAATGGTTGAAAATAAAATAGTGAGCTAGCATGACAAAAATATATAGTGAATAAAAAGATATAAAAAACATAATTTGAAACTTGATAAGAGTATAAGAAAAACCCAAAATAAGAAGGAAAAAATGAAAATAAAGAAGAATGACGATTTAGAGTTCACGAAGGAAGAAACAAAGTGGTGGTGGAGATGATATAATTACATTACACTAACCCACTTTTACGTTTTTTTAATTTACTTAAACGGCTTATTTTTGAAAAAAAAAAAATTAGACCAGATATTAAACCGATTGGGACTACCTAAATTAGAATTCCGATTTATCTCATCAATTTTAGTAAAATCGTTTCGGTTATGACCGATTTGGCGCCTAGCCGGACGCCTAGGCCGATTTTTAGAACATTACAATTTTCGACATTGAATTATAGATTATTTGATTTAGATTTGAATACGAAATTTGATATATTTGAATTTGAATATGCAAAGTAAATGGTAATCTTAAAAAAAAATCCATTTTGAAATCTAATTTGAATATCCATTAGTACGTGTGTGTTTGTGTGTTTGATGAGACTATTAGTATCATAATAAAAAATTAAAATACACACGTACTAGTGGATATTCAAATTAGATGTCAAAATGGATTTTTTTTTAAATTACTATTTACCTTGTATATTCAAATTCAAATATACTAAATTCATTAGTACGTGTGTGTGAACAATATATTATACGCTTTATATATCAATAATCATAACAATAATATGAAAACTATATTTTATATTATAATTTGAATTTGAATATACAAAAATTTATATGACATGAAATATAATTAAGAGATTTTGCAAACTTTTAAGAATAATATTTGTCATAATAAAAAAATCTAACCCTATAAAACAAAGCAATATCTTAAACTCAAATATTAGGAATTTGCATAAGAACTCTATAAAATATCAAAGAAAAAAGAGCCAATATGTAAATTGTCAATTATCCAGCTGTCATTAATATTAAAAAAAAATATTAACTATTGCTTATCTATAACCAAAACTATGATTGATTCTAACTGATTTACACGGTTTGACTATATGTTGATCTATCCTAAATATAATCATCATATAATTACTTGTGTAGTGATTTACTTATATACCTCAATAATAAACGGAACGTTTTGCTTACGTGTCGGCTTTTCAAAAATCTTCGTTTACATGTTAATTTAACTTAAAACGAACCAAAATTAGTTAAAATGTACCAAAATCAAAACGAATTGATAATCTTTTTTTCTTACGTGTCCAATTTACTTTAAACAAACCAAAGTTATACAAAACGTACCGAAATCAAAACAAACCGATGAATTTCGCATACATATCCAATTTATTTAAATCGAACCGAAATCGAGATAGTTGTATTGTTCGGTTTGATTTTTGACCCGATTCATAATTCCAATTAAATGCTCTATTCCGTTGCCAATTTATCAAAAACCGACGTTTACTAATTTATTGAAAGTTGAAACCAAGATTTGTCAAAGCACGTATCGGATTTACCGAATAGTTTGGTGTAATACCCTAATCAATTCAGCTATAAATAATGTTTATTATAAACCCTAAAATTTGAATTTTATCATTCGACGTTGCTGCATATTGAGGTTCTTTAATTTCTTCATAGTTTCGATCCATATTGATTTTTTTTTTTAATTACGAGTAAGGAATGGTTTGTTTCATGCATTGGTTTTCTCAAGCTATTTTTGAGCTATAGTTAGAGACTTCGAGCATTTTTCATCAAGTTTTATTTTTATATTAAATTTTGATCAATGGTTGTGTAGAACGTTTTCATCTTTGTCATCTTCTTTGCTTATATATATATACACTTGTTATAGACTTATAATGCTGTCGTTTTTAACCCTAGGATCATGACTTTTTCTGCTTCTGTTTCTTGACTATTACTATTACCAGGGGCGAATCTAGATCAAACATTTAATGGGGGCAAATTTAATTAATATTAATATATTTTAATAAATTATTATTTTAATTAATAAATAATAGTATATTTAAAAATAAATAAAAATGTAAAGAAAACTATTTTTCATTTTACTGAATATTAGTTTTTTACATATTAATTAGATATGTTAAAAAAATAATTTTTTATAAATATTGAAAGAATTTAAAATAAAAAAATGTAGCATAAATTAAAATGAGAAATTAAATGACGGTCAAAGAAAATACAAAGATTATAGTTACTTACTTACTTTGTCGTAAGAGTGTAAATCAATTGGAAATAATATAAAATTATATATAACTAAAGGAAAGTATATATATATATATATATATATTGGAAACGTACATATCTATTTGTAATAATTTTATGGTTTTGGGTTCTATAACTGAATGATTTGGTTTAGATTAAGCATGTGGTAAAATAAAAAGAGATAAATGAGTGGGGCGAAACCAAAAATTGAATGGGTGCATTAATTCATTTCCATAATAATTAGCATTAATTTTTTAAAATTAATGGGTGCAAATACACCCCCTTACTCTAAACTACATTCGCCCCTGACTAGTACTATTCCACTTAGGTGTGATAAAGTTGTTTGAAATATTTTCAGAAAGATTGATGGTGTACATTTTTTCTTTTCAGATGGATGATCTTGAGTACTACTCTTCTTTGAGAGTTGTTTAACCTACATTTTTTGGTCATGTTCTCCGCCATCTTGGATTTGTTTGCTAGGCGATAGCCTTTATACGGCAGCTGGAGGCTCTTTTCAGAATTGCTGGTGGTTTGAGAGATGATCAATCGTTATCCATACAATAATTCCTCAACGTTCCCCTCCTTAGCGTCCACGCTGTTACGTCTTGGTACAGTTTTAGAAGACGAGAATCGGCCTCATGTGGCGGTACCTAATCTAGTTTGGTGAGACATATCCTCTTCATTTTCATAACATATTTAGAAGTTTCGCAGTAGAAGGGTGAGAATTTGGGATGTTCATGTTGTTTGGATGTGAGAATTTGTGTTGGAGTTATAGTCTGCTTAGAGGTTCTATAGCGCTTGTATCAATGCTTAATCAGCTTAAGAATATATGTTTGACCATAAAACCAAAGTCGGTTCTGACATTTGAAAGGTATAGAAGCAAGAAAAAAAGTAGTTAGTGCACAAATTTTGAACATGAAATTTTGATCAATCGTTAGAGCATATGCATCGGAGGTGTCTCAATGAGATACTAACTATTTTGATAAATCGTTAGAGCAATTGAAATTGAGACACCCAAATTTTGATCAATCGTTAGAGCATATACATTGGAGGTGTTTTAATGAAACACCTTTCATTAAACAAATCACAAATAAAAACAAGAGAGAGGGTATGAGACATCCAAAAAAAAATTGAGATACCCAAATTATACATGACAATTTATTATTGGTCCAATTTTATTTTTTAAATTTAATTTTTTTTTGTCCTAAGGCCCATAATAATATTGAGCCGGCCCTGCTTACCGCTTGCTATTCATAGGATGATATGACTGCTTCATTATGAACCAAAAAAAATACGGATGAAACCACCTTAACAAAACTGGAACGTACATAATGTTTATGCTTTCAAATATGAAATCAGAATTAAGTTTGATATCCGACCCACATTAGACCAACTTTGCAAAGACTAAACCGGAAAACGCCAAAACCGTTGATCTTGTCATCAGGCCGACTTTAATTTGACCTTTCAGAAATCTTGAGCTTTTAGAAATCTGTCAGCTTACGAAAATGACACAACATTCTATTTCTCTAAGTATAATACTATAAAAGTTCTCAATTTTCTTCTAATAACTGTATTTTTTTTTTAAATGTCTGTTGACCAGAGATTGTTAAAAGTTTCTCAACATATTTGATATAGACAAAAGGATATGATTAAGAAATGGTCGCATTGTTGATCAAAAGAAAAAAAGAAGAAAAAAATAAGGTCGCAGTGATTCAACTACTTTTCCGAGTGAAATTTATGTTTATCCTTGGTAAAAATTATGAAATATATATGGATCACTTATTAGCTTGGTAATTGATATGTGTTATAGGCATTGATATCTCTAGTCTTCTCAATTGGTTTTGAAAGTATAAAATTGTAGATTCATAGTAGTGAAGACAGAGACACACAACCACCTAAGTGGTTTTTTATTGAAGCATATATTACGTCTTAATTATAACTATATATAGTGTCTCTTAGAAGCATCAGATTTGTGAAAGCATTTGATTTAGTCGCTGTCGCTATCACTGCTGCTTCCACTCTCATTGCCGCTGCCATGCCCATCCTTGCTCTTCTTCTTCTTGTGCTCATTTTGCTTCTTATGTTTCTTCTCTCCATTGTTAATGAACATTCCTAGGCCATTCGTAACTTTGTTTGTCTCATGAGTTTTCTTCTGGTGATGTCCTAAGAGCTTCCCGTGTCCATGGCCCTTGTTATCCTCTTGGCTCTTGTGTTGCCCTAGAACCGCCCCTAGGCCAGTCTGACCCTTTTGGCCATTTTGACCCTTGAACAGCCCATCAAGAAACCCACCGTGGCTACGGTGGTTCATAGTTGGGCTATTCCCATATACTGGGCGGCTCTGGATTTGACCATGTCCCTGGTGGTTCTGGCCGTAGTCCTGACGGCTCTGGCCGTAGCCCTGACGGCTCTGGCCTTGAGCCACATCGTAGTATTCTTTCTCACGTGTTTCGTAGTACTGCATTGTGGTATAGAAGAGGTGAGTTTTATGGTTTGTATTTGTGTTGTGTGGGTTTTGGAATGAGCGTTAGATGTGTATATATACTATGAGAATTGCTTATGATTTACTGAATTCGAATAGACTCCACCATTTCTAAGTGTCTGTCTTTATCTTGAACTTATTCTTGGTATAAAGTTTATCTATAATTGAATCAATTCGAATGGCATTTTCTTTTTACTTAATTTAGATGTCGATTTCAGAATTGGTTCTGAATTATAGTTGTCCAAGATTCAGATTCTTTTATTCATATTGATCTCATTGCGATCTACTACGTGTAGAACTGTGAAAATTGTTTTAAGTTTTTTTTTGAATATTGTAGAATATTAAATATGCTATTTTTTTTATTTTTAATAAATAGATTCAGCCTATATTGTTTGCTTCTTTATTTTTTTTTAATTTTTTTAACTTCAGAATTGTTTGGAAAAATAGAAGTAATTTATAAATTTAAAATGTTGAGAATTTCAAAAGTTGGTTGGTTACCAAATGATGTTATATTAAGGAACTTAATTGAATTCAATTGTGAAAATGACATGCATTAATTTGAAGTTATGATTAGTAATATCGGTATCACAAATATAATATTTTTTTAATAGCATACTGAACTATCTAGATGAAAATGATACAAATTAATAAGTTTAAATTTGAAGTAATTATTGCCACTATATTTGATATTGTTGATGAAGCTGAATACAACACTACAATAAATTTGGAAATAGTTGTACATAATTAATCAATTATCACGTCTTAAAATTTTCACAATTTTTGGATATAGATGGAGAAGACTCTATAAGTTTTTGATGCAATAAGTAAAATTAGATAGAAGTTCCAACGAGATTTCAACTTTAAGTAAAAATCATATTGAAATGATATTTTATTACACTATATTAGTTATATATTTATAAGTTTATATAATTATTAATTTATAATATTATTGGAACTATATATTTATAAATGGATTCTATAAAATAATTATTTTATTGAATTTTGTTAATTTTATCTTTTTTTGTTTTGATAAAGGTTATTATTATTTTATCGTAGAGAGACATATGTAAAATTACCATTCCATAGTTGCTTTTGCAGAGAAACCACATGATATTGATATCAATGAGATTATAATCATTGATATTTTCATGAGGCATCCATCCTTGGATTCTTAGCCCAGCCCATTCGAAAAACAAAAACAAATAAGATAAGAAGGAATAGTACAATTAACATTATACGTTCATGCTTTTGAGGAATCTTGATCTTAATTTTGGAATTCGAACCTCTATATATGCTTAGGAACTGGGGTAATTTTCGCGGCGGTAGCGATTGCCACGACTGTTTATCGAGGTCGACCCACGTTGGCGTCGGATTCGCCTGAGACGCTGCGGTTAAACATTTGAGTGTAACCTCGACTCATCATGGTGGTTACTTCATTGTCCGACTTCTCGTGGGTCTTTCGGTCCATTTCTTTAGACTTCTCCATTTCCTCAGACGACATCGTATTTTTGTTTACTTCATTGTTCTCACTTGCAATATTTTTGTTTCTCTGCCTTGGTGAATTCGGGAGCCATGCAAGGTTTCCATATTTATAGATGAACTTGTATACATGTATTCGTATACCTTGTATGTATGCGCATCGTTATTGGATTTCTCAAGCTTTTGTTACATCAAACTATGAATTAGATTCATTTCGAGTGGACAAGATTTAATTATATGACCTTCATTGTTAACAAAGTACCCTTACGAAAACGAAATAAGTAAAATAGAAAAATCGTATATAGTTTCTTAAATCTTAAATAACTAAAATAGAAATTTTAATGATACTCATAGTTTAATACGGATCATTTGTGTATTTGACTCTAAATGATACTCATTAGATGGTAGAATGTAGGTAAAGTCGTCGTAATTATTGTACTCAAGGCAATTGAAGTTTTTTCCCCTACTTTTTCTTTTCATGATTGGTTTTGTTTTGGATCAAAGCTCATCTCAAAGTTCTTTTGTATAATAGTGTTGTGGAAAGAATCGATTTTCAAGTTTGACGCAATTATTTTGAAAGTTCCAAATATATGGTTTATTATATTTATAGATCTTGTATCAAACATTGATAATATTATTAGAGCATCCAATAACCAACCCAATCACAAATCCAATCACAAACCCAAAAAGAACACATTCAAACCAATCAATTCTCATATATATAGGGTTTTTACATTTTATACAATTATGTGTAATAGAAGTCTTGTAAGTGTAACTTTGGCTGCTGAGAGCAGCTTTCATTTTATCAATTCCAGATCAATCTAAGAATTCTTGTGTTCTTGGTGTTCATTTAAGTTTCAACGTTTACTCTTTTCTCTTGCACCATAATAAACCTCTTTAATGAGCTATCTCTATTTCTAGTTATTATATCTATCTCAATAAGCTCCTTAGAGCAAATCGATCCTGCTTTGAGATTGTATTCATGGTATCAGAGCTAGGTTGTTCATGGGGTTACTCACATCATCCTCTAGCTTCTTCTTACTCTGTCCACTACAAGAAAAATAGGCATTGATAGCACATTACGATAGCACGATCTCTATAACTGCTATTAAAAAAGGTATGCTGGATTGGGATACTTTATTATAGTATTTTAAAAATGCTAAGCTGAAATTTCACTAAGCGGGAGCAAAAAAACAGGGTTTTGGAGCCTAATTTTGTTATGGCTTTCAAGGCTTCAACATTTACGCAAAAATCACAATTATTTTTTTCCTTTAAACTCTTTTGAGACAACAAAAACAAAAACAAAAACTCCTTGAACGAAAAAAAAATCGCTCTCTCAAGAGCGACCTCTTCTCCTCTCTCTATCCTCGCCGTCTCCGATCTGCTCCTCCACCGTCTCTGCCGCTATGGCTGAACCGTTTCTCCCCACCCTCCTCCCTCAGCCTCCTCCTCCACCTCTCGTTCCCCCGACACAGCTCACCCAAACCCTAAGTCACCTCCGATTGAACCCACCCGCCGCTGCCTCTCCGTGAATGGTATTCTCGGATCGTGGCCGCCTCTCACTCACTCTGCTCCTCCACCAGAGTCTCTCTTTCCCCACCGTCTCCTCCTCGGTGGCCCCTCTCGTTGCTCTTTCTTCCTCTTCGTCACCACATTCTCTCTCTTCTCTACGAAGCGTCGCATCTTCCTCTCTATTTCCTCATTCCTCCTTTACTCAGGTAACCATAAAATCAAACAATTTTTGTTGGTTATAGAAATAAAATCGGATTAATGGGACAAACAGAGGTTGTAGCAAGTTTCAATGCTTCTGATGTTATAATTTTGTAAGGGATTCTAGTTTTCCATGACTCAGGAGTTCGGAATCTGATGAATATGAAGATCTTCGTTGGCACATGTAATGACCAACCTTACCTTCAGTATTATCATCTGCAATGTCTTTTTCATCTCCCAAAAACATGCATATGTCTTGTGCTACTCATCGTTTTTCACTCTTTGCAAATGATATTGTGATAAAATTTGTCCATCTCCTGTTCTGTAGCTGATGCCTTGATGGGGTTTCTCACCTTTTCCATTTATGGTATCTGTTATAATTAACTAATATCTTAAAGGTAACACTCGCCTGCTTTTTTGGTTCTTGTGCTTCATTGGAGAAACATGTTGAATTGAGGTTTTTGTTTACTGAATTGCAGCCGGAAGTTGCTATTGTGATAGAGATGAACGAGCCAGAATCACTTTCATTCGCCGCCCTGAGGTACATGAATTCCTTCACAAAGGCGACTCCATTATATTCTTAGAGTTCTTGAAACTTAATTTTATCCAGGTTAGCCAGTCAACCTTTTGAGAAGAAAGCCATCTCTGCTGCTAAACTTTCTGGAGTTAGCTGTTCGACAATTTTTTTCAACAAAGGTGTGCACAACGATCACATAATCCCCTTGTGTTTTTTCTCTCAATATTTCTAATGTCTTATTTTGCTTTAAATCAAGTGAAGTGACCAGTGTCACAATTTTCTTGTACGCAAGCCATCTTACTCTGTGAATGGATAAAATATGTTGTTTTGGATGTTTGGGATTGGTCTCGTAGGTAAAAGACTTAAGGTTGAACTTGAAACAACTCGAGATAGCTGCAAGCAAGGCATGGAGCAAACAGTTTTGAACGAAAATGAAAGATTTACTCAAATTCAGTGGGATATGGAGGAACTTCGGAAGCAATGCATGGAGATGGAATCCTTGTTAAACTCTATAAAGGTTTGTGTTTCTCTTAGTTTCTTTCACATATTATATTATTTGCATTCAACGATAGATGTTTTTCTATATTTGGCTTACAGGACGAGAAAGCACATATTGAGACTACATATCAGCCACTTGTTCAAGAAAATCAAATGTTACTGCAGCAGATCGATGATATAAGAGACAAGTTTGAGAACTTGCATAAAGAACATGAAGAGCTGGAAGTGTTGCATGAGATTTATACAAGTGTGTCGCTACTGTAAAATCTTGTTCGGAGAATTGGAAAGTCCAGTAGTTTTAACGCCTAAATCTTACGCAATTCAGAGGATTGTTCAACCGGAGAAGGATAGAGAAGAAACTGCAAAATCAGCAAACAAGAAGTTTGTGGTCTTCGAGTTACTTCAATCAAAATCGGTAAATTACTACTTTTCTTCTTCTTTGTTACTCTTTCGCTTGTCTCTCTGTTTGGAAGTCAAATGATGTTTTGCTTACGTGGAGCACTCAATCTCCAGATCCTTATCTAAACACCGATGATGGAACCATGTCTCCATTTGAGCACGGTGAAGTGTTTGTCTTGGACGATGATTGTGGTCTCTAATTTTTGAAGGTTTTTCATGAAGTTAAAGAAGTATTGGACACATTCCGAGTTGCTGCTGAGTTTGGAAATGAATCATTTGGAGCTTCTGTGATTCAATAGCTTCAAATGTATTTTTGCTTTGATTTCACTAACGTAAAATGTTCGTGTAAGACATGTTTGTGTAAGACATATTTTGGTTTATTAATGAAATAATATTTTGAACCAAATTTCAAATATATTTTGTTTTATATATAAATCAAATTGATTATATGCTACAAAATAGACTTCAAATATATTGGCATATTGTAGCACATAAAAATTGTTATAACACAATATAAAATAACACGAAAAATATGCTACAAAAAAGAATATGATAGCATTCGATTAGCGCTATTATATAATAACCTATAATAACACATCCCAAAAACGCTATCGTATCGAGGCAACCTATTATATCTCCTCCAGTCATAGCGTTTATGAAAACGCTATTATAACCCTATGATAGCGCTATTCATGTGCTAAAAATGCCATTTTTTTATTGTAGTGGTCTATGTGAATCTTATCCCGATTTTTAATATCTTGCTTTCGTCATCGGAAAACGGAAAAGTAAGAGATTCATGGGTTCATCGGAAAGCAGAATATTAAAAGATTCATGGGTTGACAGATCGTGATTCAAGAAGCGTGGCTGAGAACAAGTGTTGGAGATGTTGCAGGATTTGAATCACAAGGTAATCTCTATGTACCCTCTTATGAGACAGAGCTTATGAAGGAAAGATGGTTGTGTTAGATGTCTAGGTCTGGAACGCTTGAAATCTAGAATACAAGGACGAGTTTCTGGTTTAGAATACAAAGACAGTGATTTATGATGCAAGTTTCTTGTTTGCTTAGTGCACACAAGGTGCTCGTGGAAATGCCACAGAGAAATGCATATTGTTGTTGGCAAATGGATGGGAAGTAGAGAGTTGTAGAGTTTGAGTAGTTGTGGGTAACGTCTCTTGTTTGTTATGTGATGGGTACAAAAAATTCAGAATCTTTGTGAGAAGAATGGTTGAAAAATACCTCTGAGTGACTATACTAAACTCTCCAAGTACAAAAGATACATCTGAGAGAGTTATGATAGATCTCCAATTATAGACCAGTTTTCACATGGTTTTGAAGTAATTGTTTTCCTATCTCTACCGTGAATTCAATCTACATCTCCATCTACATCTCCATATGCTTAGACTTCTCATGTTCCTTTCCAAGCCATCTTCATTTGCGTTTTCAAACTTCGCATCTCGGTTTTCACTCGACGCTAAGTTTGCGGGGGAGTATTAGAGCATCCAAGAACAAATCCAATCACAAGCCCAAAAAGAACACATTCAAGCCCATCAATTCTCATATATCTAGGGTTTCTACATTTTATATAAGTATGTCTAATAGAAGTCTTGTAAGTGTAACTTTGGCTGCTGAGAGCAACTTTCCTTTTATCAATTCCATATCAATCTAAGAATTCTTGTGTTCTTGGTGTTCATTTAAGTTTCAACGTTTTACTATTTTCTCTTGCACCACAATAAAGCTCCTTAATGAGCTATCTCCATTTCTAGTTATTATATATATATATATATATATCTCAATAAACTCCTTTGAGCAAATCGATCATGCTTTGAGATTGTCTTCATGGTATCAGAGACATGTTACATTTACAAGACTTCTATTACACATAATTATATAAAATGTAGAAACCTTAGATATATGAGAATTGATGGGCTTGAATGTGTTCTTTTTGGGCTTGTGATTGGGTTTGTTCTTGGATGCTCTAATCTTATTATATAAAGCAGGATCCCTCGACGTGAGCGCGACACGTAGGCAAAATTATAACTCACGAGATCGTGACATTTGTCACGGTTGTTAATTTAGATTTTAACATGTGTCAATTTAATTAAAAAGTAAAAATAAATATTAAAAAAGTTAAACTAAAAAAGGCAATCTTAGTAAAAATGAATTAAAGTAAATATTAAAAAGTGTACAGTAAAAAGGCAATCTTACAAAAAAAAGTATAAGTCTAAGTAAGGAAAACTTATAATAAAAGAAAGTGACAAAAAGAAACTTAAAAATTAAAAATTTTTTATTAATATACGATTTAAAATCGATTCCTAATACTAAAAAGTAAATGGAAAAGTAGTTATGTTTAGATTAAGAAAAATTAAACAAAAATTATAAAGAAAAGTCAAAGTTATTAAAACCCATATTTTAGTTTAAAATAAATAAATTAAACAATAAATTACAATCATAAAAAGAAAAGGAATAAAATCTAAATTTTATTTCAAAAAACTTATTTCAATTTAGAATTAGCAAATTAAACAATAGATTACAATCCTAAAAAGCTAACGTTTTAAAAAAGAAAAAATAATTAGTAATTCTTACAAAAATTACACACTTAAAAAGGAATACAATCCTAAAAATAAATAAAATTCTCATTCCTCGACTCTAGATAACCAAATTGATACCTTATCAATTTCACATTCATTATTCTAAAAGGTAAATTTTATAATTTACAACCACGACCAAAATTAAAAAATGAAAAATATAAATATACTCTAAACTTAAAAGAAAAATTATTAATATACGACCAAACTCAAAAATTTATAATCCTTTCCATTATGACAAAAGGAAACTTAAAAATGGAAAATTATTAATATACAACAACGACCAAACTCTATATAATAATCTACACATTTCTAATTTTTTTTAAAAGCCAAACAAATAAGAAAAAATCATATTTCAGTTAAGAATTAGTAAAAAATTTATCATATAAAACTAAATGTTTCAAAAATGCTAATTCACCTTATCGCGACATGTGTCAAGTCAAAGTTAGAAATATTTAAAATCGATTAATAAAAAACTTAAAAATTCTGATTCATAATCTTAAAAGATAAAATTACTAAAAATAAAAAGAAAAAGTTAACGAATTAAATTTATCTTAAAATGCAAAATTAATATAGAAAAGAAAAAACATTACTTAGTTTTTCATTTAGATTAAAGAAATCTTATTATATAAAGCTGAATCCCTCAATGAGAGTGTGACAGGTAGGATAATTTTCAATCACGAGATCGTGACATGTATTGTTGTTACTTAAGATCGCGACATGTGTCAAAGTAATAATCTGAATAAAAGGAAAAAAATAAAAAGAAAATTAAGATTCTAACTAAGATTCTAACAATCATGAGATCGTGACATGTGTAAAAAATAAAAAATAACAATGCAATAATATAAACTTTTCTATAAGAAAAAATAACAAAAAAGCATAAATAAATTGTGTTTTATCTAAATATAAACTAAAAAATAATAAAAATATATATAAATTACAAAAAACTATAAAATTTATATATGATGCATATAAAGCTGGATCGCTCGACGTGAGTGTGACACGTAAGATAATTTTTAATCACGAGATTGTGACATTTGTCAAGATTGTTAATTTAAATCTTGACATGTGTCAATTTAATTAAAAAATAAAAATGAATTAAAGTAAATATTAAAAAGGTTAAACTATAAAAAAGCAATTTTAGTAAAAATGAATTAAAGTAAATATTAAAAAAGTTTAAACTAAAAAAGGCAATCTTACAAAAAAAAAAGTATAAGTAAAGAAACCTTATAATAAAGGAAAATGACAAAAAAAAAACTTAAAAGTTTATAATCTACAACCACGATCAAACTTAAAAAAGGGAAACTATAAATATACTCAAAACTTAAAAGGAAAATTATTAATATACAATTTTAAATCGATTCCTAATCCTAAAAGTAAATGAAAAAGTAGTTATGTTTAGATTAAAAAAATTAAACAAAAATTATAAATAAAAGCCAAAATTAAAAAAAACCATATTTTAAATTAGAATAAATAAATTAAACAATATATAACAATCCTAAAAATAAAAGGAATAAAAGCCAAATTTTATTTAGAAAAATATATTTCAGTTTAGAATAAGGAAATTAAACAATAGATTGCAATCATAAAAAAAACTAAATTTTTAAAAAAGGAAAGAACAATTAGTAATTCTTAAAAAAAAACACAAACTTAAAATGGAATACAATACTAAATAGAAAATGAATTATCATTCCCCACCTCTAGATAACCAAATTGATAGCTTCTCAATTTCATATTCATAATTCGAAAATGTAAAGTTACTAATCAATATATATATATCGTATTATATAAAGTTGGATCTCTCAATGTGATTATGACACGTAGGATAATTCTCACTCAAGAGATCATGACATTTGTCACGGTTAATTTAGATCTTGACATGTTTCAGTTTAATTTTAAAAACAAATGAATTAAAGTAAATATTAATCAAATTAGTTTTAATTTATAATTTATCCTAAAAGGCAAAATTAATATAGTAAGGAAAAAATATTTCGTAGTTTTCCATTTAGATTAAGAAAATTAGTCATAAAAGAAAAAGAATTTTAATTTCTCACCTCTATATAAACCATAATTTGGTAGTATATCAATTACACCAAAAATAAATAAAAATCCAATAATCGTATCCACAACTATTTAGTGCATCTATTCACCAAATTTTTCTTTCAATGTATACATTTATTTTATCGTAAACTTTGTTTCTAAATTTATGTATATGATATTTTCACGGATAATCTAATTTTGTTTTCCATTTTATCGTTTTTTATTTTTTTCATGGGTTATAAAATATTAAATTACAAACCCGCATATATACGGATACTTATCTAGTAAATATATACACCGAAATCGTCACTAAAACTAACCATCAAGTAAAATCATGAAACATAAAATTTAATCACTAGCAACCGACAACATATGATGCAGCAACAACAACCTAAACTGTTGACGCACCTGCAAATATCAATTTCCATTCGGTGAGAAGAACACAAAAAAAACTTATTCTTATTTGATTCGTTCGGTGGAAAGAACAAAGCCATCAGTGGATTCATGGAGTGGATGAAGATGATATATATACAAAAATAAAGATCGCATGTTGTTACACTGGCAGTGGTTTGTTAAGTTTGAGAGAAATATTGTTCCTCTTCGGCGAGAGTCTTTTGAGTCCTCTCGTCCTCACACACACCCCTCTCTATTTATATTATATATGCTTTATGTTTTGGATTCCTCGACCTTTTTTATTTGATCCAATCAAGCTTTGAACAAGATTCTTATTCTTTTTTTGCACCTACATGGCTACATTATAACATTCTCAATCGGATTTATACTTCCACGTAATATTTACTTTAGCATAATAAAAAATCACAACTTAGCGCATCTAACAAGCGTTGGCCTCGCAAAGATCGACTGAAGCACACATTGTCCATAATTTCGACTATATAATTTATAAGCTATTTGTTTTAAAAAAAAGGTGCGTAAAATTCGGAGAAATAAATAATAATACTACTTTCCATTATTGACTAGACTGAAGATTTCTCTTGTTCTTGAGTTGTTGGAGTTTCTGCATCTTTATCTTTAGACTTCCTCAGAGCTTGTCTGAGACCCAACACGATGAACAAATTGGTAAGAGTCAGAAGTGATTCAGCTCCTCCATGTAACCAATCAACATTCGACAACGATGTTCCATAATGCACCTTAGCTTCATTCATCCACCATCCCCCCAAAAAAAATACCAGCAATTCATCAATCTTGAAGATCCACCACCATTAAAATTTCCGTATAAGTCGAAGAAAATTACCATAAATCCCAGCAGGAACTGCGCCGTTTATAGCCCAAATTCAATCGATCAAACCACCAAAGCCAGAACACAAAAAAGAGAGAGGATTAAGAATTTTATGATCGCTAAGAAACGCCAAACGCTATTAGCAGAGCAAGCCGCAAACCGTAAAACATACTACTTACTTGTAGCACCAACGAAGGCAAGCAAGAAGTAGAATCCGAAAAGTGTGAGTTTTGGAGCAGATTTGGATTTAGTGAGGAAGTAGAGGAAACCAATGTATGGAAACAGAGATACAGCGAAGAGCTGTGATGCTATGCTCTGTGAATCAATGGTTGGAGCCCATGGGTCCACCGGAAAAATCCCACCTGCGTCACACACGATCGACACTCTCCCATCTTCTCTTCTTCCTTTCTCTTTCGTCTCCGTGAAGTGTAAGAAGAAGTTCTTGTTTCTGGAGATTGAGACACTAGGCTGAGAAAGTCGCCGAGTGTTGAACGGAGACGAACCCAGAAATCGAACGGCTGAGATTATCGCCGGAGAGTTAGAGTGCATCAGAATCATCTCTCTCTCTTACTTTCACGGTGAGAGAAGGAAAATGTTGTGGATGAGAGAGGAAGAGAAAGTAAAAGAAGATAGAGATAAAAACTTCGTCCCGTTTTGGAACTGTGTAAGCTACATGTGTGTCGTTTGGTTCAAAATGTAACAAAATGCGTTTTGGACATAGATTTTTGAGTCAATTTGGTCAATATATATACACAAATCTCATCAAAATTAGGTAGATGACCAAAAGTTTTTCAAAACCAAAAACACTATTGAGCAGGGAGTGAGAAAATGGCGCTATTGTCCTTTTTTTTCATTATGTAGAAAGATTAAGTCATAAGCGTTTGGAGGATATTGCTAACAACTCTATCAACCTCGAGCTGGAAGCAGATTGTTGTGTGACGATGAATGGTTTAGCAAAAGCTCTCAGTTTTGATGGATTAACAGGCTGTGAACACATGTTAAAGCAGAGTGAGAACACTTCAAAATAGGTCAAGACATTAGAAGTTAAGCATTATCTATACTTGAAACCAGATTTATGCAAAAATATTCAACTTCAACTTGATAGACATTCAGATTTATCTTGCTTTTGGTTCATAACATTCATAGAGTCGCTAACTGTTTGATGTTCTCACTCCCATATACCAATTCTATCTTTAGAAGTATGTAATCAATAAAGAATATAAGATGCAACTGGTTAAGTCGTGATACGCTTCTAATGGTGCCACATTCTGCATTCTTTATTGATTACATACTTTTTGTTTTATTATGTAGAAAGATTGGTAAATTTTTTTTTTTTAATGTTAGCTACATGGGAAAATGATTTAAAAAAATATTTTATTAAAGTGTTTAAATTATTCAAGTTTTTTGTAGAATCGTTTTATTTTTCATATTTTTTCAAATGTGCTTATTTTGTACATTCGATGTTAGTTATGTTAATTTCTCAAAACGGCATCCACTTTTATGTTAATAAAAATTTATATTTCAAACATCTAACCAAATAAGTCAGAATTGTAAACCTTTGGTTATATAACAGAGGGGATTGGGAGCTTCAGTATCAAGCGAAATCTGTTTCATATTGCGTGAGGATACCAAGCGGGCAATAGAAGCATCTGAGCTTATCAAGTCAGTTCTTGCTAATAATTTAGACCATATCAGTGGCCATCTTGTAGAGAATGCCAAGTCATAAATACAAACGTCGCTCATATATCTTGGCGCCGCCTCAAGCCAAATCCGTTCAGCAACTTCGCGCGAGAGCTCCGGAGCTACGAGAGCACGTTCTAAGACGAATAGAAGACCTATAGACTTCACTAACCCTAAACCCGAACCCGTACTCGAACCCACTCCCGCTCCCGCTCCGTTTGCATCTTTCCAACCGCTCGAAGATCCCATAATCTCTGGCAAATTGTAAATACTGAAGATGAAGACTGAACCTAGAGCTTAGAACTTTATAGATGTATTGTGTTGGTGCAAGATTAAGTCTTTCTCAAACTCTTTGATCATTATTGACTCATAATCTAGAGCTTAGAACTCATACACTCCATGCACGTTCATTAACTTACAAAGATCGCATGGTTTTCCGGATGAAATCATGCAAATCAATCAATACTATAATAACACAAGTGCATCTCCATGTGATGACACCTCAGCTTTTTTGAAGCTAACACCTCATCAAAAAAATCAAAATGAAAGACCAATCAGAACATTTTAGTTTGACACATCACCTTAATGAATTGATAGCTATCTAAGTTATCCACGTAAGCTAGAAAATTTTGATTTCTTCCTCTTACCAAAGTCCTAGAACGACTCTTCCTCTCTTCTTCACATTAATTGAACAAAAAAGTTGACCGTCACTCTTCAGAGACTTTAATATTGTGTTCTAAGTTTTTTTGTTCTTGATAAATTGTGTTACAAGATGGAACTTTCATCTCCCGACTTGGCTGAAGAAATGAAACTGCCGAGAGTTAGGATGTGTGGTCTTTCGGTGGTTATTCATCCCTTCTCTTCTTCCACCTCTTGTAATGTTGGTTATGGGCAAGGTCTACCTCCGTTAATTTTGTGTGTGAGACTCGATCTTTTTTTCTTTTCACAAATCATTTTCAAGTCAGAATAAAATTGATTGATTTTGTAGGGTTATGTCTGCTAGAAAGGGCAACGATTCTATTCCGCATAAGAGGGTCGAACTTCTTGAAGACGACGAAGGTACACAGTCAGTGCTCTGTCTCCATCTCCATCTCCATTCTTATTCGCTTCTCAGGCTTCCGTTTTCTATCTCGGTTTAAAATCTATTTTATAGATCCGTTTACAAAAGCAGCCATCGTAGCACCCAACTTTAAACAGCTATGCCACCACCATCACGTCTACAGGTTCTCCTCTCTTTCTTTTTGTCTCATCACCTAGATCGTTGTTAACTCTTTCCTTCATTGTCTTCACGCGTGACTCCCACTTTCCGTCAACTCTTTCCTTTCAAACGGTGAAGCTTTTAATTCATGTTTAATTCGCCATAATTCATGTTTAATTCATCTCGGCTCAAGCAGTCATTTATTCCATTTGGTAAGAGAGAAATGCTCGGATTTACAGAGGAATGCACACACCGGCAGCGGGACTGCTCAAGATGATTGATCGAGGAATACAGAACACTTGTTTGGCGAGAAGACATATTCCGAGGTTTACGGATGCTCTAACATTATGGTTTTGAGACTCTTCATCTCGATAGAGTTTATTTAAGTTTTTGTTCCGGGCTTTGTTCATACCGGTTTAGCCATATCAATGTAAGGCTTTTCTTTTCTCTTTTCCACATATGTAATCTCGTCCCTTTATAAAGCAATAAAAAATTCGCCATATTCGTGGTTTATATGGCGAAGCTTTAGACGCTTGGACCTTCCATCTACTATATAGCACTACGCTTGGGACGTACCAGCGAGTCCTACAGGATTAGGTAAATTACTCATACCCACGTATTTATAAATTTAAGTTTTTATTGCTTTCTTTTTTGGAGTAACTGTTTTCATTTAAATAGAAAATGGATACATTGTTCGTTATTTAGGTTTGGAATGTCAAAATGTGATTTGTTCCTCTTTTTGGATTTAATTTGTCTTACCTTTCAGTTTGATTGTGATATTTTGGCTTCAACTTTTTTGTTTTCGCAGATTGTGGCAAACCTTTCAGAAATTTAATTTTTCAGAGTGAAGAACAAAGTGATAAACAATAGACATCAGTAGTATGCTTAGATTTTGAGATATTGACAAGGGATATTGAAAGGACTTCATGCATGGGCTTACTCACTTTGCTTCAAATGTTCAAATTAAGGACTTGCATAATACATCTTTCGTGTAATTTTGTTGGTTTCTTTTGCAAGATTGGAAAGCATCTATTGTGAGATATTCACATAGTAGACTTCTAAGTGTATGAATGATGCCCATTTTTGATCTAATCTTGAGATTTAGAAATCTTGCAACCTTATTTCACAGTTAATCAAGTATGTCAAATAGCGTTAAGAGTACAAAAAAATTATATTTTTTCCTGTTTTTTTCTTCCCTTACATAGATACCATTTAGAGCTTAATTACAAGTAAAAATGGAAAAGGATCTTGCAACAAGTAGAGAGGAATGTGAACACGAATACATAGCAACTAAGAAAGAAAGACCACATTATAGGCAAATGGAAGATATAGTAAGACTAATCAATCAATCAATCAATTCGGCGAGAGAGGGAGACCATTGGATGTACCGAAACCATGTAGAGATCTAAGATTCTATAGCTTGAGTTTGTTGGGATAGACTTTGCGTTGTAGGTTGGTCAAAGCTGGCGTACTCACTTCGAATAACCTGTTGAATCTCACGGATAACTTGAGCTGCTAGTTTTGAGAAGAAAAGAAAAAGCCTAGCATTGTGTTCTGACTTTAAGGTTTTTTTCCTTTTTACATGAATGTTTGGTTATTTATAGGTTTGGATAGCATATAAGACATCAGGTTGTGAAAGATAAGTTGAAGGACAAACGGCTCAACTTTAGCTTGATGAGTAAGCAAGCCCAGTCCCATATGTTTATTAGATTTTGTCATATTTAAAGTAGGGTGGATGTTGAGTTCATTTTGATCACTCAAGTTTGTTAGATCTTTCTGTGCCGTAGGATATTTTGATGTAACTTAGTTTGAGATCAAATGAAGTAGCTTTGGTGAGAACCAGAGTATCAACTTGCTTGAAGACTAGCAATGTGGAGCGTTGCAAAGGATTGTAAAGCTATGATCAAGGATTCTATCAGACAGGTCAAATTTCTTTGTCTGGTCGAAGATAAAACATTCAAACTGAATTATGTATATTGTATTTTATGTAGAATGGTTGGTATATTGATTTTTTGTGATGCATCATCAACGTGGTCTCGAACCTGTGAATATAATGCATGTCTTTGCACGACATGCCAAAGTAACCAAACCGCTATGATAATAAGTTTCCTAATTTTCTCATAGTATCTAGAAGAGCTGTTCGTATTTTTTATCCATTTTTTTGTAGAAGCTATGCTCTTGGAAATTATGTGGGTTCTTCACTATAAAGTATTTCAGAAAATGTAGCGAACCAAATAAATGGCCGATAGTGACCGCCGGAATGGTGCACAACCAGTATATTGGGCGAGGCACATAAATGAGTGGGGAAGTGTAGAGGTGACCCAAGGGAAAAAATATTAAGATGGAAGGGACACAAAGCCAAATTAGAAGAAATGACAATGACAGTGGATATAAATAAACCTTTTAGTTTTGGAAGTTGAAAAAGCAACAAACAAAAAAGTCACCGTACGAGGCTTCTCAAGTTCCAAGTTTTCGAAGCTCTCAGATAAAAAATAAATGCAAAATGTAGAATATGCATGCATAGTATGTAGTATTTGTACACTTGAAATTATAGGCACATATGAAATGACAAATTTATTTACTTATAATAGAGTAATTTAAAACTTACAAATAAGTTACAACACTCGAGAGCTTATGCCATAAGGTTTCAAAACTAAAATTGTTTCTTATATAGTTGACTATTTTTGTTTAAAATGTGATATTTCAAACGTTTATCCTCTAACATATTTAAATTTTGCTATCTAAATATAGAAAATAAATATTTAAATATTAAGTTAGATATAATAATTCAAAAAAATACTAAAATTAGTTTCAAATGTGGATCCAATATATTCATCCAAAATATGTCACTAAATCAACAATATATATATGTATATATATACGATGAAAAAAGTCTGCGGCGTAGCGCGAATATTTACCTAGTGTGATTTAGAGTTCCTTGAGGAGATTCATGATGTGTTAAGTTTGGGCTATGATTGATTAAAGGATCAAAACCGATTTAATTTGATTAAACCAATTTTATTAGTTTAACCAAATTTATATTCCTTAACCGGTTTAGTTTATTAAATTTAATTGGAATTTTGGCTTGGTTTGATTTAATTCCAAAATTAGAACCAGATCATTTATTCTGTTTTTTTTGGGTTCAATTTTATGTTAATACTGTTTTGGTTCGGTTTAATTTAATTTAAAACTTGAAGACCGGTTTTATTTCGGTTAAGGACTTTTGACTTTTGTCAAAGATGGTTTAATCGCTTGCCTTGACTAAATGCGCCAAACCGAAATCAAATCAAACCAATGTATGGAAACAGAGATACAGCGAAGAGCTGTGATGCTCTGTGAATCAATGGTTGGAGCCCATGGGTCCACCGGAAAAATCCCACCTGCGTCACTCACGATCGACACTCTCCCATCTTCTCTTCTTCCTTTCTCTTTCGTCTCCGTGAAGTGTAAGAAGAAGTTCTTGTTTCTGGAGATTGAGAGACTAGGCTGAGAAAGTCGCCGAGTGTTGAACGGAGACGAACCCAGAAATCTAACGGCTGAGATTATCGCCGGAGAGTTAGAGTGCATCAGAATCATCTCTCTCTCTCTTACTTTTACGTTGAGAGAAGGAAAATGTTGTGGCTGAGAGAGGTAGAGAAAGTAAAAGAAGATAGAGATAAAAACTTCGTCCCGTTTTGGATCTGTGTAAGCTACATGTGTGTCGTTTGGTCCAAAATAACAGAAACTAAATAAACCAATCTTCAAAGTCAGAACTGAGTAAACAGTATCGACAACTTATGTCCAAAGAATGGAACAACATGCGTTTTGGACATAGACATTTTTTATTTAAATTCAACTAGGATTTAATCCGCGCTAATTATATAATTTTACAATATAGCTAACTAATGATTATAGATACAACTATCAATTTAAAATAATTTGTCTATTTAACCCGTTTTGCAGTGAACTAAAATATTATTCTGAGTAACCAGCAAAAATTTATAATCTTGAAAACATAACTCTAATATGCACCGCTAAATGACTTTAGTTTTTGTGTATTTAACCCATTTTGCAGTGAACTATCAATTTGAAATAATTTGTCTATTTAACCCGTTTTGCAGTGAACTAAAATATTATTCTGAGTAACCAGCAAAAATTTATAATCTTGAAAACATAACTCTAATATGCACCGTTAAATGACTCTAGTTTTTGTGGTTAGTGTTATAAACACTTTAAAAAAAAATAGTTTTCACGTGTCGAATTTTTTATAAAATTAGTAAAATATTTTCAACTTATGTTTTGATATATATTCAAATAAACTATAGTGAAAAATATAGCAAGATGTTGAATATATTGTTTTTCTTTGAATATATATGAATTGATTAATATTTTTAAAAATATATAATATTAAAAATAATTAAGAAAATAAATAATAAATAACTTCTTTAATGCAAAATATATATTTTCCATATTCTAATCAATAATTTTAAAAGATTATTATATCCTTTCCTATTTCAATTATTCTTTGTTATATGTAATGGCATTTCATGTAATAACTTACAAAACAAAGTTCATTTTTAAAAATGTGTTCTTAAATAATATTATAGAGATTATATGTTAATACCGGTTTGGTATCGTTTAATTTGATTTAAAACTTGTATACTGATAAAGGACTTTTGCAAGTCTAGAGATCAATTTCTCTAAATGCCTATTGAGCATAAGAGGATCAAATCCAATGGGTAGAGTTTCAAGCACAAGGAATGCATACAACTAAATGAGTTAAGCTAACAAGAGAGGTTTTTGGTTTCTAAACAACCTAAATAATTCAAATTGAAAGCAAGTAAGCAAGTAACAAAGCACAAAGACGTGTTTGGCAAGAAGATAAAGGCAAGCTCTTGGATGAGGTTATTGATTTTGGATCCTTCCATGATCTATCTAGATGTCATTTCACACAAACAAGCAATTCCCTTAGCCTAGAACACTTAAACAAGATTAAGCCACTCTCATGGTCTTAATCACTTTTTTAATCATACAAATCAAGAACAAACCATCGTTTGTGATAGGATGATTAACAAGCAATAAACATAGGCTCCTATGGCCCTAATGCTCCTTAGACAACTACTTTCATATGCTAAGAAAGCAAAATCCCTTATTTGGTTCTTTGGGTAATTTCATCGAACACCTTGTGTGCATGAAATTCCCTAAGATCTAGATTAACTATATCTAGCCTAATCTAGCATTGTGAACACCAAATAAGAGAGGGAAGATGTAAACTAAGTCCTAGACATCAAGATCTACCACGAAATTCCCCTAATCTACCTCATCCATGAGCTCTAAAAAGAACTACTCAATAATCATGAAGAACACATCTAATCTTGTGAAAGAGGTGATGTTAATCATGATTAGAGAATAGGAATGTGAAAGGTTAGAGAAAGAACACAAGATATAAACTTAAACTTGCATAAAAAGTGAATGATCTCTCTTACAAATCACAAGAACAAGGCTTTTACCCTAAGAAAATGGATATGCCAAGAGATAAATCATGAAAATAGGGGTTTTTGGGCTAAAATAGTGAAAGGGGGAGAACCGGGTCGACCCAGAACAAACCGGGTACCGACCCGGTTCAAAATGGGTCAAATCTGGTCTTGAGTAGCTCAATACCGAGGTCACTGCTCGATATTGAACATCGGTATGGGTTTATGCGGATGGTGGTGGTGTAGAACCTTCGGTAAAATCACGATATCTCCTGGAATACAAGTCTGAATGGCCTCAAGCCACCTCCTATGGACAGCTAATACACTGTGCTACAACGTTTGTGAAGATAATAGAGGTTAATTCGGAATGGAGACCCTTTGTTCAGCCAGTTCTTTCAGGCATGTCTGGGGGCTTCGGCCAGACGGATATACGCTCAGTAAAATAACTGTATCTAACGAACCACATATCTGAATGACCTGGCACCTCCTGTAGTCATCTATCGCCTTTGGATACAACTTTCGTGAAGACCACCGAAGCTAATTCGGATTGTAGACCCCTCTTTAGGCAAGATCTTTCAGACACCTCGGGTGAGCTCGGCTGGTTTGGGTGAGAAATAGTCCTGAGGGTCAATACCGACGTCACTCATCGGTGCAACATGTCGGTACTAAGAGGATTTCCCCCCTGTTTCAATACCGACGTGTTGTACCGACTTGTGACGTCAGTATTGCTGCTTTGGTGAATACCGATGTCACTCCTCGGTACAACAACTCGGTATTAAGCGAAACTGTCTCGGCTGGCGGATATGTCTTTAGTAAATCGGCCATAACTCCTGAACCTGACATCCAAATGACCTAAATCTAACTCCTGTAGATATATAACTCGTCCCTCTACAACTCTTATGAATACAGTTTGAGTTGATTCATATCGAAAGGCCTTCGTTTTGTAGGTTCTTTGGACGGTGTCATCTTCTCTCGGCCAGACGGATATACCTTCAGTAAATCCGTCTTATCTCCCTATCCATACGTCAAAATAACCCGATTCAAACTCCTGTGAACATATAACTCTTTGGGATACAACTCTCATGAAGGTTATCGAGGCTGAATCTTCTTGGAGACCCTCCGTCTGACCAGTTCTTTTGGGAGATCCGGATGGATTCTCTCTTCCCTCTAGCCCCAAATCTCCAAACGTCACCAAGTGCCTCCAATTACCTAGAAAAACACTCCAAAACATGCAAAAACTCACTATGACCTAATACAAACACCTAATACTCTAAATGAGACAAAACGAATAAGAAATGCTATGAAACCCCATGCATATGAGATGAAAAATAAGCTAAATGAATGCTTGAGAAGGGTAAAATATGAGGATATCATATACCGGTTTGATTTCAGTTAAGGATAATTCTTATTTTGACTTTTGTCAAATCGTCTAAGTTAATCCGGCCATAGTTAGGGCATCTCCAACCCTACTCTATTTCTCACTCTAAACTCTATTTTAGAGTAAAATCCTCTCAAACCACACTCTATTTCTCACTCTAAAATAGAGTAACTCTAGTTTTTACTCTATTTTTAGAGTAACTCTATTTCTCACTCTATTTTAGAGTTGAATTTTTTTATTTATAAGATGGTCCTTTAATTTTTATATCTTTGTAATTATAACTGTAACAAATAATAATAATAATATTTAAATCCATGAAAATCAATTTTACATTTAAATTACTTTATTATAATATTTTTTAAAGTTAAAGGACCAGTACGTTTTTGGAAAAAAAATGTGCTACATGATATAATGACTACATGTATAATTTTACATAATATGATAATCGAAGATGAGCGTGATCTCGATGCACCAATTGAAGTTGGAATATAAGTTCCACCTCCAGAGGTCCAAATAGTAGAGGATGATGATATTCGGTTCGAAGAATTTCTTGGTCGATTTAGAAAAATCAAAGATAGAAAAGCTCATTTTTTTCTTCGAAACGCATTAATTGATCATTTATGGGAAACATACAGTAATAGTGATGTTTAAACCAAAGTTCTATATGTTTTGTTATTGTTATATGATGTAATGTAATTTTTCTTATGTAATAAATGTTTAATTTAAATAAAATAATAATTTATGGAAGTTTTTGAAAGAAAAAAATAAGTGGGGTTAAATTATAATTTCTTACAAATAAATGATATTTATAATAAAATAAAAATAGAATATACCATAGAATATTCATTTTTAGAGTGAAAAATAGAGTAATACATTGGAGCAAAACTCAACTCTATTTTAGAGTTACTCTATTTTAGAGTAAAAAATAGAGTAATACATTGGAGATGGTCTTAGGGCATCTCCAACCCTACTCTATTTCTCACTCTAAACTCTATTTTAGAGTAAAATCATCTCCAACCCCACTCTATTTCCCACTCTAAAATAGAGTAACTCTATTTCTCACTCTATTTTAGAGTTGAACTTTTTTATTTATAGAATGGTCTTTTAATTTTTATATCTTTGTAATTATAACTGAAACAAATAATAATAATAATATTTAAATACAAGAAAATCAATTTTACATTTAAATTACTTTATTATAATATTTTTTAAAGTTAAAGGACCAGTAAGTTTTTGGAAAACAAATGTGCTACATGATATAATGACTACATGTATAATTTTACATAATATGATAATCGAGGATGAGCGTGATCTCGATGCACCAAATGAAGTTGGAAGAGAAGTTCCATCTCCAGATGTCCAAATAGCAGAGGATGATGATATTTGGTTCGAAGAATTTCTTGGTCGATTTAGAAAAATCAAAGATAGAGAAGCTCATTTTTTCTTCGAAATGCATTAATTGATCATTTATGGGAAAAATACAGTAATGATGATGTTTAAACCAAAGTCCTATATGTTTTATTATTTTTATATGATGTAATGTAATTTTTCTTATGTAATAAATGTTTACTTTAAATAAAATCATAATTTATGAAAGTTTTTGAAAGAAAAAAAATAAGCGGGGTTAAATTATAATTTCTTACAAATAAATGATATTTATAATAAAATAGAAATATAATATACCATATAATATTCCTTTTTAAAGTGAAAAATAGAGTAATATATTTGAGCAAAATCCAACTCTATTTTAGAGTAAAAAATAGAATAATACATTGGAGATGATCTTAGAATGACGCCGTTTTTTGTTAATGTGTCAGCACCACAACTCTTGATTATTATTTTTGAGCGAGGAAAACAAATACAATAAATTTTATGTTGTTTTTATTATTTTGTATTTCTTAACTCTTCCGTTTAATTTCTGCAAGATAATATCAAAATTCACGAGATTTCATAAGTTGATTCATTTTAATAATCTCAAATTAAATTAAGTGTGAAGTAATATTACATGCATAAGTTTTTAAGGCTAAATGTGTTAGAAATTGTCATATTTAAATCTCTTTAATTTAGTTTAAAATATTATATGTAAATATTTTATTTAAGGGTAAAATGTGTTAGCAATTGTCAGATTTAAGGCCAAAACATTAGTATTTTCGGTTGGGAATAAAAGATTCCTTTGGGCTAAGCCATTACAAAAAAATAAGCTCATAATAATAGAACTAGGGGTTGAGAGGTCCGTTCCTACACCAACGTGGACTAGGTAACAAGATCTCTTTATTGAAAAAGCTCGAAAGAGCCATCAAGAGCTCGAACTCTCCGTTGTTGCGAATCAATAAAATATCTTCAAACATTGTTTATTCTCCGCGTTTTCTGTAGGCTTGTTGAACGAACCCTATTTTTTCCCGAACACTTTCAAAACTAATAAGAAAACATTACCACATTACGTAACAATTTTTTTTGTCAATATGTCACAACTTAAAACTAATATGATATATGTGCATCACATAATACTTTTGTTTCATTATGTAAAAAGGTTGGTAATTTTTTTTTAATGTTAGTTATATTGATGGACTGACCACAAAAACTATACTAATTAAACGGTGCATATTAGAGTTATGTTTTCATGATTATATGATTATAGGTTTTTGCGGATTATCCCAAATAATATTTTAGTTCATTACAAAACGGGTTAAGTAAACATATTAGTCCGAATTGATAGTTATATATATAATCATTAGTTACACATATTATAAAATTCAAATAAATTTATTTTTTCTTAAATTTCAAAACATTTTTTAAGAAAAAATTATCCTTCTAGCACGGGTTGAATCCTAGTAAATGTACTTGGAAAACCATAGGCCAATGCGGTTGTAAACATACTTACCACAGGTACATAGAACGCAAGATACAAAACATTTTTCCTCCCAGTAGGCAATAGCCTCATAACCTGCAAAGAATTTTTAAAGAAACAACATCTTAACATAACAACTCAGCAATACAAAATCGTAAATCCCTTTCAACATTTCCTCTCACGTTCAACTTTAGAGTGGCATTTTTAATTTTAGTAGTATCATGATTCATGATCAGGCAAAAAGAAAATCTACACTTTAGTGGAGAAAAATTTACCTGGAAAATAAAAGTCAGAACGGTGAGAAAAACCCCAACAGCCATAGAACTGGTGTAGTAAAATGGAAGCCAAGTCCGGCCACAAGACAGAAAATACGCCATCGCTGAAAAGAAAACATAACCTTCTGGAACGGAGAAATCGAAGCCTTAAAACCGGGCACCTAACTCCTATAAAAAGAACGAGAGAACAAGGAGCAACCTTCTGCAACAGAGATTCTTAAAACCGGGTAACAATCTGAGAGTGGATTTGCACTTGGCCCAAAATATTTTGGGATTTTTTTGAACCATTTTTTTTTTTTTTTTTTTGAGGGGCCAAATTTTTTTTTTGCACAAGGCCCTTTTATTTACTAAATTAAATGATTGAGTGATGCAGCAGTGTAACAGATGAGAAATAGCATAATTTTTGCTGTACCATATATATTTGTTCTTCACTTTACGTCCTGTGAATTTTGCTGTTATAACTTTGTGTACCAGAAATATAAAGATTTGTGATATATATCAATAATAACCCATGGTGTTGTCACAGAATTAACAAGAATCAAAGTGAAAAAATGGCAAATGGTATTTTGTACCAATAACCAAAAGAATATACGTATATCTTCCTTGCTGTCACAGCAGCTAAAGGTGAACAAGAAGCCAGAATCTTGGAAGAAATGTTGTGGCAACGTTCATGTTATCTGTATCTTGGTAAATTATAGTTGCGCTAAGTGGTTGTGCTAAGTGTTATGATAGTTCATTAACAAATCTTTGTTATCATGTTTTTTTCTTCTTTTTGCCGTGATAACAAATCTGGAGCCTTTACTCTTGTAAAACTTCATTTCATTTATATGATATTTACAATTTGGCAAACAAAAAAAAAAATTATAGTTGCGCTAACTCGAATTACGTACAAAGCAAGTTTCAGGCCTGTGATGAGAGAACACTGAGTGCGCGAGTAAGGTGTGATGAAGCAGCCTGACAGTCCTTGAAGCTTAAAGTGTTCATCTGACAGTTTCATTGCATCCAAAATATGTGAATGACACAGGTAATGGATTCCCTTTGCAACGTTTGTATCGGTGCAGGGAGATAGAGAGTAGTGCGAAAGAAAGACTAACTCAGAAGAGATCATATTTATGAATCTCTAAGTTAACCAAATCTTTGTTTCGTGATAAAAACAAATGTCAACTTTTGTGAATCCTACAATCACCCTGTTTCATGTCTTAAATGTTTAATAATTTAAATTCTAGGGATTAATTGAAAATAGAAACATCATTTTTAAACGGCATTGACCGGGCTTGGGAAATAATAATCACTTTGTCAACACAAAATACAGATTTAAAACATCGGAGCGGTGGCTGTAAAGGAGAGACTAGTATCGCGGGGCATTCATATTGACTCTACCTGCCCATCGTGTGGAAGTGCAGAAGAGAGCATTTGTCATATGCTTTTTAAATGCCAATTTGCGAAAGAAGTTTGGGACCTCTCCCCAATCCCGACTCCTCCAGCAGGTTTTTCGTCGAACTCTGTGTTGCTGAATCTTCATTACCTCATATCTTGTACCAAAAATCTCAGAATAGACAAGAACGTGCATCGCTCCTCCCCCTGGGTTCTCTGGCATCTTTGGAAATCTCGCAATACCTTAGTCTTCGAAAGAATAAGACAGAACCCTGCCCAGATCATTTCGAAAGCTAAGGAAGATGCTGATATCTGGTTTAAAGTCAACATGAAGGAGGAGGAAAAAACGGAGCCAAACTCTCTAGTAGGTTCTGTCTCTTGGAAAAAACCAACCCAAGCTTCTCTAAAGTGCAACATAGGGGTATCTTGGAATCGTTTAAACCAAGATTATGGAGTGTCATGGATAGTAAGAGATCACACAGGGTCTGTACTCTTTCATAGCAGGAGATCTTACTCAGCGACATCCTCGCCACTTGAAGCTGATTTATTAAGTTTTATGTGGGCTGTAGAGAGTCTTAAAAGCTTGCATTTCAAGCAAGTAATTTTTGAAGCGGCCTCTCCTTAGGTCAGAGAAGTCTTCCTACATCCCCATAACTATCCTAAGTTTCTTGAAATCGTATCGAAGATCTTCGATCACCTCCGATCCTTTGATTTTTGGAGCTTCGAGCACACCTCGTCGAATGGCAACAGATCTGCAGATGTTATTGCCACCAGCGTTACGAGGGACAAAAGACACCAATCATATGTTGCGAGGAATGATCCTTTTTGGTTTCGAAGCCTTCTCTCTGTTGAAGCAGCTGTAGCTTAACTGATCGCTGCTTCCACTTTGCTCCCTTTACCAACACATTTCAGAATTATTTTCATCATTTTATTTGGTGTTTGGTTTTCTTTTTAATTTGTATGGTGCTTATTGGCATTTTTCTTCTGTTTGTCATATGGGTTTTACCCTGCACTCTCTTTTGTAGTTCTTTTGAATTTCTTGAATAATAAATGAAGCTTATTACCAAAAATATGATTAACGAACCAGATTGATCTTTCACATTCAAAAGCAGCAGCAACGAAATTAATATAACCTGAACCGGTTTAATCCTAAATCCGGTTCGGTTCGATCCAAAATCCAACCCAAAAATCAAAAGTGGGCATGAATGAATCCTAAGGAGCTAATGCCTTAACTAAAGGGCCGGGCCTGGCCTGTTTGTGAGCCTATAAACCAAGTCAATAGTTGGTATATAAACAAACATAGGGGAAAGAAAGATAATTTCGGAATTGCTCCTTCTCCGTCGTCTACGGTGAGTTTTTCTTTGTCGGTTGAACATATAAAAACCCTTTGGTTATCTGGATTCGGAAACCCTAGCCCTAGTTTATAGATAGTGCTCTGTCGGATTAATTTCTTGTTCTTATGAGATCAGAGTGGGTTTCTCCATCGCCGGTTACTATGTTTGTGGCCTGGAAACGCAGCAGCGATAAGGTTCATGATCTCCAAAAAGAGATGGACCTGTTAAACAAGGTACATTTAGCCAGTGGCTCATCTTGAGCTTACTTGGTTGTAAATTAGGGGTCATTAACTTTCTGTGAAACTGAATTCATTCTCAATTGCAACCCGTTTTACTCTTCTTTTTCATTGTGTTTTCAATCACCTAATCTTCTTACATTGTATGTTCAAAGACGCTTGAGTCCCTTGAACAATGGGAGAAATTTAACCTGGAGAAGGCTGCCATGCTTTTTGAGAAAGCAGAAGAACATTACCAAAGCTTTTGCTTTTTTATAATGCATGAACGGGCTGATAACAAACTTGGTACGCACCAAAGCTTTTACTTTTTTTTTATAATGCATGAATCATCGGTTTATTAATTACAACATATGTTTTGTCATGCAGGGGCTTTACGGTATCTTATATTCAATTTCAAGGCGTTACTACTGGCGGAATATGCTCATCGTTGTCGGTATTATCACCTGCGTTTACATAAACGAGTGAGACTTTCTTTATGTCGTTCTACATCATCTATTTATTTTTGAATTTATTAACACCATTTTTTCTTCTTCTTTTAAACAGTTGATGTTTTATGAAAATAGAAAAAACGAGTTGATTTCGGATGAACGTGTGAAGAAGAAGAAACTGTTTGAATGGTTGCTGGTCTTGCTACTGAAGCCAACACTTGTGTTTATTTGTATTTGTTTAATGCTACCATTTCAAAGGGATGCCTTGGCTTAAGATAGCATGAACGTTGCCACAAGTTCACACAACATTTCTTCCAATATTCTTTTGGTTCTTGCTACATGAACCAATTGTCATTTATTTTTTTGGTTTGTTCCTTTAAATGCTAACTAATCTTGTGTTTTTCTAGCTCTAATTTATCTTGTGTTTAAGACCAATATGACAAAATCATATTATACTGGCTAATTCTCTCCAGCAGCTTACATGTGCCATCACATTATACTTTTGTTTTTCTAGCTCTAATTTATCTTTTATTCCCCACATTTTCTGTAGGCTTGTTGAACGAATCCTATTTTTTACCTACACATTTTCAAAACTAAATACTATAGTAATAAGAAAACATTACTACATTATGTAACAATTTCTTTTTGTCATTATGTCACAACTTAAAACTAATATGATGTGCATCACGCATAATATATACTTTTGTTTCATTATGTAGAAGTCTTCTTTTGGTTCTTGCTACATGAACCAATTGTCATTTATTTTTGAGAAAATTCATCAAACTAACACTACAAGAAAACATGCTATAACCGACGGCCATATCCGTCGGAATCCCGTCGGAAAAGACCATTTCTGAGGGATTTCCGATGAATGTTGGCCGTCGGTTCTAATTCGTCGGAAAACTAAATCCGTCGGAAATCCCTCGGAAAATTCTGAGGGATTTCCGACGGACAGAAAAACCGACGGATTTCCAAGGACTAATCCGAGGGTAAAATCCCTCGGAAATCCCTCGGTAAATTCCGAGGGATTTCCGAGGACCGATCCGAGGACAACATTCCGAGGGATTTACGACGGATTTCCAAGGGAAACAAAAACCGACGGATTTCCGAGGAATGAAAATTCCGACGGATTTCCGAGGACCGATCCGAGGACAACATTCCGAGGGATTTCCGAGGGGGTATCGATGGATCCATATGTCGGAAATCCCTCGGATTTTTCCGAGGGATTTCCGACGGATCGAGTATCTATCCGTCAGAAATCCCTCGAAAAATTCCGAGGGATTTCCGACGGATTAAATATTTAAAACGAAAATATAAGATTAATTTATTTAATTTGTAATATAATTTTAAAATTAAAAATTAATTAAATTAAATAAATTTAAACATAAATAGATAATTAATTATAGAATTAAATTACAAAAAACATAATGTTTAAAAGTTTTTGAAAATAGAAAAATTACAAAAAACAAATTTCAAATAAAAAAGACGGGTAATCATCGAACTTCGATGCGAACCATGCGTCCATCTTGTCACTCTTCGTTCTCTGAGTCGAGAGCTCGTCCTCCAAAACCGCGACCTTCTGCTTGAGCTCTTCGTTTTGACGGATGAGTTCTGGATCCATCGAGAAACCAGCAGAAGAAGACGATGCACGTTGGGTCGTAAACTTACCCAACCCAGGCCGACGACCTTTTTTAACGGGTACCTCCTACGAAAACAATAAAAAACATTAGGAAATTTTACTTAAAAATAATTATCTAAATTGAAATAATAATCTAAATGTTTTACTTACCTCGAGGACTAGGTTGTTCATCTCGGCCCGAGTGATTTCATTGGATCCGGTGTAGTCATCCTGCAATCTCTGGGTGAGAATATCCTCTTGCACCTTTGTCATCTTTTCGACCATCTCCATGACGGCTCCATCGTCAATTCGTCCCGTCTTCTTGTTGGTGTGCGTCCTCACCATCACTTGCAGAAGATCAGAAGCTTCCCCGTATTCCTGCGTCTACAAAATAATTAAAACCGTTAAAGATAATCGTTTTCTTATTTAAAAAAAGAACTAAAAACCTCAAAAATATTTACCATTTCGATTTCGGTGGTCAAGAAACTCTTTGCCCCGTTGTTGTGGATAGCTTCTCCCTTCCCGCCTCGGCGACTCTTTCGGTTCTGGGAGTTAGTCTCAGATAGAGATATGGTCTTCTCTTGTTTCCAATACGGTACGTATTCCGTATACACATCCTTGTTCAAGCCTTTTGGCTTATCTTTCCCCTTTTTCCAAGCTTTCTCGTCGCACATGTGGCGCGAGAATTGCGTGCTAGCCTCCTTATAAAATTTTGTCTCCATTGTCTTTGTGATCGCAGGGTGCCAATTAAACTCTTGCTACAAAAAAGAAATAGAAATATAGATGTTAACAAAATATCAAAATATATAACAAAAAATAAATAAAGATTTACGTACTTACCGCAAACGTACGAAACCACATGTTTTGTTCGTCGCTAGGCATCTCCGAAAATTTTGGGTATGGTTTGTCGAGGATGCTGTGAAACATCTTCAGAATCGACTTGCTGATAACATTCACAGAGATTCCAAACCTATGAAAAAACAAATTAAATAACGGTTATCAAATCAAACAAATAAGTAATTAAGAATAAAAAATTATTACCAAGTAGATCTAGGAATCCGGAGTTCCGGATCGAGAACTTTGAGTAGTTCTCGTCCCGGCTGTTGAACGAGCTCCTCGATGGTCATGATCCTCGGTTGAGCTACACTCTCCGTGTCCGGAACATTAGTCTGGCTAGGACCTGCGTCAGTACCCCCGTCACCCCTCTGACGGTCTAGATCGAATCCAGCGTAAGACCTGCAATAAAAAAAACGAGATCATTTTAAAAACTTTTAACTATGACTAAATAATTTGCTAAAAAACCAAAAAAAATTTCAAAAAATACTAAAATAAAAATCGTTTATAAAAATATAAATTTCTTAAAACCTATTTTTTAAAATATATTTATAAAAAACATTTTTTATTAATATAATTTATAAAAACGTATTTAAAAAATATAATGAAAAAAATATTTTATAAAAAACGTTTCTTATATATATAATTTATAAAAACGTTTTTAAGAAATATAATTTAAAAATATATTTTATAAAAAACGTTTTTTATATATATAATTTATAAAAACTTTTTTAAGAAATATAATTTAAAAATATATGTTATAAAACACGTTTTTTATATATATAATTTATAAAAAACGTTTTAAAGAAATATAACTTAAAAATATATTTTATAAAAAACGTTTTTAATATATATAATTTATAAAAATGTTTTTAAGAAATAAAAATTTAAAATATATTTTATAAAAAACGTTTTTAATATATATAATTTATAAAAACGTTTTTAAGTAATAAAAATTAAAAATATATTTTATAAAAAACGTTTTTTATTGATTTAATTTATATTCTTGTACCGTAGACTGTTGCACAGAGAATGAATCTCTCCTTTCCCGCCCAGGATACAGTCTACGGTACAAGAATATAAATTAAATCAATAAAAAACGTTTTTTATAAAATATATTTTTAATTTATAAAATATATTTTTAATAAAAAACATATACTCATAAAGTCAATGTTCAGACAGAAACAGTCAAACACTCCCTTTAAGACATGTCACGGCGTAGATATGGACAAATACTATGTCGTTTTTGACAAGACGGGATCGCTCACGACGATTCCCGAGTCGCCAGAACTAGTTGGCTCAGAGATCAACTCGCTTGTTAGAAAAACAGTGTTCGAGCGATTCCCGCCGAGTCGACTCGTTGGTATATCTTGTTCCTGATGCAGTTTATTCCCGCCGAGTCGACTCGTTGGTATATTCTTGTACCGTAGACTGTTGCACAGAGAATGAATCTCTCCTTTCCCGCCCAGGATACAGTCTACGGTACACTCTATCACAGAGAATCACTCACATCTCTAACAGAATCCTCAGGCGCAACATTGGTCGTCTTCTACCTTCCCTTCCCTCTCTTAGAGCAAATCGTCAGAATTAAGCTTTCCTTGCGACGAAGATGAACTCTGTCTCGTTCTATCTCTTGCTCCTTATCCCGTTAACCGCCATAGCTATGTCGACGACCATCTCCGCCACGACGATCGGAGTCACCTACTCGACTCCAGCTTCCGTTCCTGGCTCCGCCCAACTCTCGCCGGACAGAATCGCCGCTAACTTTGTTTCCATGAAGATTCCAGCGGTGAGGCTTCTCGACTCAAATCCGGCGATGATTCGCGCTTTTGCGAACACCAACGTATCTCTCCTCCTCTCTATCCCAAATACTCTGGTTCCTATCCTCGCTTTGAATCGTTCGCTCGCGATGCATTGGGTCCATCTCCATGTGCTTCCCTTCCATCTTCGCACGAAGATCTCAACAATCTCTGTCGGAAACGACATGATTTCATACTCGCCGGACCTTTCTCCCTTGTTCCTGCTCGGCGCGATGCAGAACGTTCATCTATCTCTCGCAGATCTGAGAATCTACGGTATATCTGTATCCACGACGTTCTCTTTCTTTGACATCATCATCCCGCAATTTCAACAACAGAGCAGAGACGTGATTATCATCTGGATTTTGCGATTCCTTGAGAAAACCAACTCATCTCTCCTAATCAGTCTTTGTCCCTACAATATGTTCCGATCCAGCTGCTCGATTCCAGTAGGATTTGGTCGTCTCTTTGAAAATCTCCCTCTGAATTTCAGAGCTACGGGAGGTAAATTCCGTGAACTCTTCGATATGATGGTTGATGTTGTGATTAGCTCTATGGCCGTCACGGGCCACGAGAATCTTCCGGTGATTGTGGCGGAGACTGGTTGGCCACGACCGGGAATCGATGCCAGTGAGGTGGATGCAAGATGGCTCTACAGTGAAATGTTGTTGAAAGCATTGATAGCTAACTTGAGTTACGGACGACCATTGAAGAAAGAAAGTGTTGCAGAGGTTTACATGTACGAGCTTGTTGAGAAAGATCATGCCAATCTAGGGATAAGGAATTGGGGACTTGTGCATCATATGCTAGTTAACTGTTGCATGGGGTTGTGTATAGTTGTCGTAAGCGAGATTATCAGACATGTGATCAGAAAAGGCATCGAATTAAGGGAATTAGTCATAGAAGTAAGGCAATTGCGCAGACGAGCACAAGCACTCATGCTGCGATTGGAAGAAATGGACAAAACAATAGAAGAAATCTTGAGACAGTGGGAAGAGATTCTAGCACCATTGATACCATTTCAAGAAGATGTAGAAATCAATCGGGAAAATGTCAAACAAATGAGGTACTGTCTTTGGTTCTTCTGAATTTTGGTTTATTTAGAGAATTGGGTTACTTTTGTCAGTTTGAGTGGCTTTAGGGTCAGATAATGAAATTGGGTTAGTCTTGTTGGTTTGATTGACTGTTTGATTACATGTTTCAACAGAGAAACAGGAGGACCAGTAACAATAATGCTCAGAATCGAACGGGAAAGGACCGGAGTCACTAGACAAGTGATCAAATTACTGATCAGAGAAAGAGTGATGATCGCAGAAATAAGAGAAATGATCAGAGAAGAAGAGACACGAATGGAAAACGTGGAGAGATCCGCAGAGGAATCACTAAGAGATTCTCAATTAGGTTTAACAGAAGCGGAAGAACTTCGAGATGGTGTGAAAGTCGAGATAGGACTTAGGGAAGCAGCAGTGAATCGGGGCAGACTCTTCTGAATTAGGTTATATCTCTGCTAATCACTAAGAGATTATCAATTACGTTATATCTCTGCTGTCCCTAGACTCTTCTGAATTCATATTATCCTATACTTGCAGCTTTCTATTGAATGTGTTCTGATTCTGATTCCGATTCCTATACTTGCAGCTCACTTATAGATCCTCTAATCGAATATTCAGGGTGAATTTGTTATAGACCCATCCTTAAACAAGAAATTCAGATTCAATCATTTGTCTCTGATTCAGGTTTGAACAAAAGATCCTCTCAGAAAAAGTCTTAAAATTTTTAAAAGATACCAACTTTTAACATAGGAACAAAAGTGAAACAAACTCATAAGAGGAAACGATAAATCAAAGGTTGATTGATCTGTAGATTTCCGCTAGCTCCATCTCTTTCAAGGCTAATTTTCTAATTGTAAGATGCATCTCCATTACTTTTCGTTTGTTTGCTCGTGTTTGCTCTTCTAACATTGTGGTCAAGGACATTGCTGAGCTTCTAGGGACAGCAGAGAGTTGTCCGTGCATGACAATCTCATTGATCCAAGAGGTTGTTCTTGCACCGCCATGAACTGCAGATGAACTTTCCTTTGCAGATAACTCGGTGTTTGACTGATGCGGAAATGCGAAATCATTGATCAATCTTTGCAACGCTATGAATTGCTTCATAAGCAGACGTAGCAGGTAAAGTTTCCTTTGCCGAGTACTCTTAAAGGATCTCTCAAAGGAACCAAGCTTATCACCATAGACCTGTAAATCACATCAAAAATTTACATTGCTAATGAGTCAGGTTGAAGTTTGGTGAAATCACAATCTGAGCGTGCCTGCCGAAAGGCTCAAGCTTTTTTACGACAAACGAGTGACGAGACAATTCAACCAAGTGTTGTTAATTTGTTATAGACCAAGAAACTCAGATTCAATCCTTTGTCTCTGTTTCAGATTTTAACAGAAGATCAGGAAAGTCTTAAATTTCAAGTATAGGAACAAAAGAGAAACAAAACCCATTACAGGAAACGATAAAATCAAAAGGCCAAACGAGCATATATATATATGTGATTATGGGAGATAGAGATAGATAAATCGAACCAGATTGGCTTCGGCTTGTCGTTCCCCAACGCTTCGTCGAGCCATACCTAACCGCACCATAGGGTTTTGCAAGCCACTCGCGTAGAATTAGGGAATTTAGGGTTAGTGGTAGAAGATAAATTACAGTAATAAATCCGACTTTTTTTTTAATTTCTCTTTAAATTATGAGAAATTGGGCTCATTATGATCCACAGAGGCCTTAAGATTAAAGATCTTATTATATAAAAGAGAATCATTCAAAGTTAGTAACTCGTAAGAATGCGATACGTGTCAAGTTAATCAATTAGATTTTGATACGTGTCGAGTTAATATAAAAGTTTTTTAGATTAAGGAAATTTAACTTAAAATTAAAAGGTAGAGTTTAATTTAAGAAAAGGTAAAAAAAGACTTAATTCTAAAAGTAAAGTTAGCAAAAAAAATAAAATAGAACATAGACTTAATCCTAAATGTAAAGTTAGCAGAAAAAAAGAAAATAATTTTTTTTTTTGGATTAATGAAATTTATTTATTAAGAAAATTTAACTTAAAATTAAAAACTAGAGTTTAATTTAAGAAAAAGGAAAAACAGACTTAATCCTAAAAGTAAAGTTAACAAAAAACAAAAATAGAACATAGACTTAATCGTAAATGTAAAGTTACCACAAAAAAAGAAAAGAAAATTTGATTTTATATTACATAAATTTATCTATAATGAAATTTATTTTAAAATTAAAAGCTAGAGTTTAATTTAAGAAAAAGGAAAAAAAAAATAGATTTAATCCTCAAAGTAAAGTTAGCAACAAACAAAAAACAAATATCTTTAGAAAAAGGGAGTATCCTAAAAGTAAACTTAGCCCCAAAAAGAAAGGAAAAAAAAATAGAACATAGATTTAATCTTAAATGTAAAGTTAGCAGAAAAAGGAAAATAAAAATTGCTTTTAGATTAAGGAAATTTATCTATAAAAACTAAATTGAAAAAAATGAGATAAACATTTTTCTATTTTGATTAAGGAAATTAAAAAAATGAATACAATCATATAAGGAAAATAAATTATAATTTCTTACTTCTATATAACCAATTTGATAGTTTCTCAATTTTACAACCCAAAATATATTGAGAAGAGAGATACAAAAACCAAACTCAAAACAAAATACTAAAAGGTAATCTTTTGTGTAATTTTACAAGCCTCTATAATTTAATAGCAACGCACGAGTCAATTTTATGTTGTACACTATATCTAGGCAAATATCTTAGAGGTGGTGTATAATATTAGTTTTTTTTTAGATTACTATGCTGAAAAATATGATGTAGTTTCTCAATATTTTGTAGTTTATATCTTAACATACCTACATATAGAGGTGGTGTATAAAACAGAAATAATTCGGGTACGTTATTGATGTATATAAAAAAAGAATTATGTTGAACGTTAATGCAAATTTTTTATTTTTTTACAGGAATATCAAGAGAGAAACAATGACTGCTGAAATTCTAAATAACAATAAAGACTATGTAACATTAGATAGCTTAAACATGAAGCGCTATTATCGTTGTACTGTAGTTCGTCTAATCAGAAAGTGGAATGCAAGAAATTTCAAAAAAAAACAATGAGCTCATAGGAATGAATTTACTCTTACTTGATGAGAAAGTCAGTATATTTTTAATTTTTTAACAAATATATTATCCTAATTTTATAAACTTATTATCTAACTTAAATCTAAATTATTTTTGAATACAGGAAAATACTATTATAATTCAATATAATTAACTCTTTTTGTTTGGCGGCATCTTCTGGAACTAAATTCTATATGAATCATGATTTTGATTATGTTACTGTTTCGAGAAAGGTATTTTCTTAGCTTTTATTTGTTTCAAATTTACTAATTCACTAAAAAAATAAAATCGATTAATAAAAAAGCTTAAAAAATCTGAAAAGTCAAAGTTGAAAATTTTATCTTAAAATATATAGTTACTATAAAATAAAATTTTAAATTTTAAAATTAAATTTATCTTAAAAGGTAAAATTAGTGTAAAAAAAAGAAAAAATATTTATTAGTTTTTCCATTTAGATTAAGGAAAATAATTTTAAAAGGAAAATAATTATAATTTCTCAACTTTACATAAACCACAATTTGGTAGTGTTTCAATTACACACCAAACAATTAAAAGTCTAATAATCTTATCCAAAACTATTTACTGCATCTCTTCACCAATTTTTTTTTTCAATGTATATATTTATTTCATCGTAAACTTTGTTGCTAAATTTATGTATTATATATTTTCACGAGTAATCTAATTTTGATTTCCATTTTTTCGTCTTTAATTTTCTTTAACGGGTTATAAAATATTAAATTACAAAGCATGATACTTATCTAGTCTTATTATATAAAGCATGATACCTCGACGTGAGCGCGACACGTAGGCAAAATTATAATTCACGAGATCGTGATATTTGTCACGGTTGTTAATTTAGATCTTGACATGTGTCAATTTAATTAAAAAGTAAAAATAAATTAAAATAAATATTAAAAAAATTAAACTAAAAATGTAATCTTAGTAAAAATGAATTAAAATAAATATTAAAAAGTGTAAAGTAAAAAGGTAATCTTACAAAAAAAATATATATATAAGTATAAGTAAGGAAAACTTATAATAAAGGAAATTGACAAAAGGAAACTTAAAAGTTTATAATCTACAACCACGATCAAACTTAAAAAAGGAAAATTATAAATATACTCTAAACTTAAAAGAAAAATTATTAATATACGATTTAAAATCGATTCCTAATACTAAAAAGTAAATGGAAAAGTAGTTATGTTTATATTAAGAAAAATTAAACAAAAATTATAAAGAAAAGTCAAATTTAAAAAAAAACCCATATTTTAGTTTAAAATAAATCAATTAAACAATAGATTACATATATAAAAAGAAAAGAATAAAATTCAAATTTTATTAAAAAAGCATATTTCAATTTAGAATTAGGAAATCAAACAATAGATTATAATCCCAAAAAGCTAAAGCTTTAAAAAAAGAAAGAACAATTAGTAATTCTTAAAAAAATCACACACTTAAAAAGGAATACAATCCTAAAAAGAAAAAAAAATCTCATTTCTCGACTCTAGATAACCAAATTGATACCTTATCAATTTCACATTCATAATTCTAAAAGGTAAATTTTATAATTTATAACCATGACCAAAATTAAAAAATGAAAATTATAAATATACTCTAAACTTAAAAGAAAAATTATTAATATACGATCAAACTTAAAAATTTATAATCTTTTCCATTATGACAAAAGGAAACTTAAAAAGGGAAAATTATTAATATACAACAACGACCAAACTTCTATATAATAATCTACACATTTCTAATTTTTTTTAAAAGGAATAAAAGCAAAAAAAAAATTAAAAAAACATATTTCAGTTAAGAATTAGTAAAATTTTATCATATAAAACAAAATGTTTCAAAAATGCTAATTCACCTAATAGCGACATGTGTCAAGTCAAAGTTGGAAATATTTAAAATAGATTAATAAAAAACTTAAAAATTCTTATTCATAATCTTAAAAGAGAAAGTTACGAAAAATAAAAATAAAAAGTTAACGAACAAAATTTATTTTAAAAGAAAAAACATTTCTTAGTTTTTTCATTTAGATTAAAGAAATATTATTATATAAAGCTGAATTCCTCGACGAGAGTGTGATGCGTAGGTTAATTTTCAATCACGAGATCGTGACATGTATTGTTGTTACTTAAGATCGCGACATGTGTCAAAGTAATAATCTGAATAAAAGGAAAAAAAGAAAAAGAAAATTAAAATTCTAAGTAAGATTCTAACAATCATGAGATCGTGACATGTGGTAAAAATAAAAAATAACAATGCAATAATATAAACTTTCCTATAAGACAAAATAATAAAAAAGCAAAAATAAATTGTGCTTTATTTAAATATAAACTAATAAATAATAAAAAACATATAAACTACAAAAAGTATAAAAGTTATATATGATTCATATATAGATATATATATCTTATTATATAAAGTTGGATCCCTCGGCGTGAGTGTGACACGTAAAATAATTTGTAATCACGATAATTTTTAATCACGAGATTGTGACATTTGTCACGATTGTTAATTTAAATCTTGACATGTGTCAATTTAATTAAAAAGGTAAAAATGAATTAAATATTAAAAATGTTAAACTAAAAAAGACAATTTTAGTAAAAATGAATTAAAGTAAATATTAAAAAATTTAAATTAAAAAATGAAATCTTACAAAAAAAAATAAGTATAAGTAAAGAAACCTTATAATAAAGGAAAGTGACAAAAGAAAACTTAAAAGTTTATAATATATAACCACGATCAAACTTAAAAAACTAAAATTATTAATATACGATTTTAAATCGATTTCTAATCCTAAAAAGTAAATGAAAAAGTAGTTATGTTTAGATTAAGAAAAATTAAACAAAAATTATAAATAAAAGCCAAAGTTAAAAAAACCATATTTTAAATTAGAATAAATAAATTAAACAATAGATAACAATCCTAAAAAGAAAATGAATAAAAGCCAAATTTTGTTTAAAAAAACATATTTCAGTTTAGAATAAGGAAATTAAACAATAGATTGCAATTATAAAAAAAACTAAAGTTTTTAAAAAGAAAAGAACAATTAGTAATTCTTAAAAAAACCAAAAACTTAAAATGAAATATAATCCTAAATAGAAAAGGAATTATCATTCCCCACCTCTAGATAACCAAATTGATAGCTTCTCAATTTCACATTCATAATTCAAAAAGGTAAAGTTACTAATATATATATATATCGTATTATATAAAGTTGGATTTCTCAATGTGAGTGTGACACGTTGGATAATTCTCACTCATGAGATCATGATATTTGTCACGGTTAATTTAGATCTTGACATGTTTTAGTTTAATTTAAAAAACAAATGAATTAAAGTAAATATTAATCAAATTAATTTTAATTTATAATTTATCCTAAAAGGCAAGATTAATATAGTAAGGAAAAATATTTCGTAGTTTTCCATTTAGATTAAGAAAATTAGTCATAAAAGGAAAATAATTTTAATTTCTCACTTCTATATAAAACACAATTTGGTAGTATATCAATTACACGGGAGAAAAACTAATTCGTGCCTCAACCAAGGCCACTAGTACCGATTAATATCTAAACTATTGACATGTTCTCAAACATACTCGAACTATTGAAAATTGGAATATCCATACCCAAACTCTATTTTTTTTAGCCGAAACATGCATTGACTCGTTTCCCGTTAGTCAACCCCGTCAAATTATTAACGGAGCTAAGTCAACTGCCACGGTGGAATCCTCATTGGAACAAAACAACAAAACGTCGTCGTTTCAGGTAGAAATTTTTTTTTGTCCTAACAAGGACTTGAACCGTGGGGGGGGGGGGGGGGGGGGGGATCACTGAGCCAGTGTCATTTATTTGTGTTTATCACACATAAAAGCTTAAGTGGACAAGCAAAGATTAAAAAAAAACGATTCAGACCGTACGAAGGGTCGGTATGCGATTAGGTATGGCTCCGGTGCTCCGGTTTACCTCGCCGCCGAGGTAAATCTTAGATGTCCTGAGAAATAGAATTGGGGTTTGTGTAGGGAAACAACCAATTTCAGCTGATTTCTGGTCTAATTGATCGCAACGTGTTAATCGAAATTGTGATTTATTCTATGGATCTGCTTAAATTTCGAGTCTCCATTTCCGTTTCAATCTGATCTAACGAATCTACTCTCTTTCGATTTTCGTCGGTGTCAGGTTCTCGAGCTCGCTGGAAACGCAGCGAGGGACAACAAGAAGTACAGGATAAACCCTAGGCAGCATTTTTTTTTTAATCTTTGCTTGTTCACGTAAATTTATTTTGTGTGATAAATACCAATAAATGACACTAGCTTAGTGGTAATGCTTCCACTCTCTACTCATTCCCCCCGACGGTTCGAGTCCTTGTGGGTACAATTTTTTTTTTTTATCCAGAACGACGTCTCGTTTTGTTGTTTCGTTCTAACGGGGATTCCACTGTGGCAGCTGACTCAACTCTGTTAATAATGCATGTTTCGGCAAAAAAAAATAGAGTTTGGGTATATATATTCCAATTTTCAATAGTTCAGATGTGTTTGAGCACATGTCAATAGTTCGGGTATTAATCGGTACCAGTGGCTCTGGTTAAGGCACGAATTAGCCTTTCTCCCATTAATTACACCAAAAATAAATAAAAGTTCAATAATCGTATCCACAACTATTTACTGCATCTATTCACCAAAATTTTTTTTCAATGTATATATTTATTTTATCGTAAACTTTGTTTCTAAATTTATGTATAATATATTTTCACAGGTGATCTAATTTTGTTTTCCATTTTATCGTCTTTCATTTCTTTCACGGGTTATAAAATATTAAATTACAAACCCGCATATATGCGGATACTTATCTAGTTATATTATACACCAAAAAAATAATTATATATCATAAACGGTTTATTTACATCAAAAAGTTAAGATTAATACAAAAAGAGTCTTATCGTCTACGTAGGGGTTGACTTTGGTACACTACTTGTAATATACAGCTTCCTAGGTATACATCCTAGACTTTTGTCTCTATTCTATACACCCTAAACAAAATTTTTTTTACTAAACATTACGAACTTTACATTCTCTTATTATTGCAACATATCGAATTAATCTCGTGATTGTGGTTAAAAAACCGGAAAATCACGTTTAAAAACCACGATTAAGGTAATTTGACCCGAGCCGGAACAAAACCAACTCAAAACTGAACACACCCAACTTACTTAAAATCCAACATTGATTTGGAGATAAAATTAGGGTTCCTTAGAGAGAAAAAAACTAGAGATTTCATCGCTTTCATTGCTCGTTTGTCTCTCCCAATCTTCTATATTTTTTGGTTAGTCTGCTCAATTTTGGTCTTATTGCTTTGTTACAGTTGTTTGGTCTCCAAATTTTGGTTATGATTTTCGCATTTTCTGGGTTTGCTTTTTTTTTCCGGCTCTGGATTTTCTTAGATTTGGTCGGACTTTTGTGAAGAATTAAAGAAGGTAGTAATATTAAATCTTATGGAAAGTCGACACGCAAACTCTTTTCACTTATCAAAAGGTTTGTTGATTGGAATTTGGGTGGAGTATTGATAAACTGACATGATTCAAGTATATTTAACTTTCTCTTCTTCTTTATTTTTTTTAATAGCTTATGTGGATAGATTAAATTAATCGTTTATATATGTGAAACATGGGTTAAGAGATCGGGTTAGGGGTTCTGGTTAAGGAGTCGGGTTAGGGAGTTGGGTTAGGGGTTAAACGAGTCAGATTATCTTAATCGTGGTTTTTTAAAACGCGATAACCGGTTTATTAAACTCAACCACAATTTCTAGTCGGTATGTTGTAATTATAAGAGAATGTAAAGTTCATGATGTTTTAAAAAATAAATTTGTTTGGGGTGTGTAAAAAAGAGACGAAAAGTCTATGGTATATATCGAAGAACAAAGCTGTAATCCTTCTTTATTCAATATCCGAATGTAAACCTGCAACGATCGATATCCAGAGAGAGAGATTACAATGTCTCTACTCTCAACAAACACATACGTTTGCTTTTACCAATCTATGCATAACCTCCCTTTCTCTCTCTCTGTAACTATATATATCTGTTTCTATTTGCAACATACAAGTAAATGAATATCACACGCGCTAAATAAACGTGTTCACGCGTCTTCCTCTCCTTCTTTTGCTTCATTCACTTCTTCAAATCTTGACTTCTTTCTGAAATATACCCTTCTCATCGTATCAATACCCTCCCCTTTGAGACTCAGCTTGTCCTCAAGCTCAAAGGAAGGAAATTGCTGCACCAATTCTTTAGCACGAACCCAACCATTCTCATGACTTGGGAGGCCCTTCCACTGCACTAGTATTTCCAAATGACCTTCTTTGTCATACCTTGTACTGATAATATCCTCTGGTTCTATCACCAATTCATCCGCAGAAGACAAGGATGTAGGCAGTGGGTTAACCTGATGATGAGCTCCCAGCACAGCTTTCAAGAGAGAAACATGAAAAACTGGATGTATTTTGGAGGCTGCAGGTAGCTTAAGGCGATAAGCAGTCTTTCCCAGCTTCGCTAACACCTCAAAAGGCCCATAATACCTTGCAGCCAACTTGTGACACACCCTCTTTGTCACGGAATGCTGTCGATACGGTCTCAGTTTTAAAAACACCATCGATCCCACCTCAAATTCCACATCTCTCCTATGCTTATCTGCGTTATTCTTCATCAATTGCTGAGCTTGTGACAGATGATATTGAATCTCTTTTAACATCTGATCCCTTTCCTTTAGCATAGTCTCCAACTCAAAATTTGTAGTAGACCTTGATTCAAATTGCAACAAGGCTGGTGGGTCCCGTCCATAAACCACTTTGAAAGGTGAAGATTGCAAAGAGGAATGGTAATTGGTGTTGTACCAAAACTCAGCCCAATGCAGAAATTTGAACCAAGAACGAGGATGACTAGAAGATAGACATCTCAGATATGTTTCCAAGCACCTGTTGACCACTTCAGTCTGGCCATCAGTTTCAGGGTGATACGCAGTAGAATGCTTCAGTTTTGTGCCAGCCAACTTAAAAAGCTCTTTCCAGAAACTGCTCAAGAACACTTTATCACGATCAGAAACAATTGATGCTGGATACCCATGAAGCTTCACGACCTCTTTCACAAATTTTTCAGCAACTTCAGGTGCTGTAAAGGGATGTTTCAAGCCAAAGAAATGTGCATATTTGCTCAAACGATCAACTACCACAAATATGACATTATACCCAAAGGAAGTAGGAAGTCCCTCTATGAAATCCATCGAAATGTCCTCCCAAATTCTCTGGGGAATTGGCAAAGGCTGAAGTAGACCAGCAGGAGACAATGTAAAGTACTTGTGTGTTTGACAAATGGCACACTCAGCCACAAACTTCTGTATCGTTGCTGTCATACCAGGCCAATGAAACATTCTCTGCACACGCTTCAACGTTTTTAAAATGCCTGAATGGCCTCCTAACTGTCCTTCATGAAACTCAGATAAGATCAGTGAAATATACTGAGAATGCTGAGGAATAACCAGGCGACCTTTATACCATAATCTCCCCTGCATCACGGCATAACCAGGTTTAACAGCTTCTCCATTCTGGATTTTTGCAATCAAGGACTGAATGTCAGTATCTTGTCCAATCTCCATATATAAATCATGTAGTTGCAAGGCTGTAGGTACTGTCAAGGCCAGCAATATGGAAGCATCTGTAGTACTAGATGGCTGAACCGGCAAACTATTGTCCTTCTTCATGTTATGAGAATAAAACTCAATTTGCGTCCCCTTAGACCAAATGGTTGGAGAATTAGTCATTGTCTTCAGAGACATATTGGAGGCATGTAATGACGGATCGCCTATCAACGTCACACGGCTGCCTTTGTAATTAAATGAGAATTCATGAAAATCCCAATCCATCTCACATTTACCAAGGGTTCTTAGCAATTGCACTCCTAAAATGACATCTACATTTCCCAGTTCCAAAGCCATCATACTTGCTGTAAATTCCCAGCCTTGCAGAGTGAACTTCACATTCTTACATACACCCATAGCACTCACTTCAATGCCCGTGCCCAGCAAGATATCCAAATTCGGCTTACACAGCAATGGTAACTTTGTTTTCTTTATCATAGAAGGAGAAATGAAATTGTGTGTTGCTCCACTATCCAACATCACTATAACTTCAGTGTTTCCAATCAAACCTCTCAATTTAGTAGTGGTAAGAGAATTCAAACCCAGAAATGAGTTCAAAGAAAGCGCCATCAATTCTGGAGGTGTATCAGCCTCTTCTATCTCCTCTAATTCCAGCCCGTTCTCATCTACTACTTCCAATTCCAACCCATTGATTACTGTCATTATTCTCAGTTCCCTGTTAGGACATCTATGACCTTTGAACCAACGAGCATCACATTTAAAGCAGAGACCTAATCTTCTCTTCTCATCCAATTCCTCTTTAGTCAGTTGCAACTTAGGTCTCGGATTCAGTCTCTGTTGTAGCATCCCAGCAACTGGTTCAGTGACGAACGTCTTCATCTTCCATTCACCGTTATTCTGAGAATTAGAATTCCTCTGTTGAACAGACATGGTGGACTTCAACTCCTTCCGCACCACCTGTGTCAATACATCAGTCTCCATACTCAATGCTATACCAATCATTTCTGCCAAATCATGAGGCTTCATATACTGTACCACTGATCTCAGTTCTGATGTTAAACCATTGAGAAAAATCCCTTCTAACTTGTAATCTTCCATTCCTGTGACCTGTGATGCAAGATCCTCAAAACGCTGAACATATTCAGCAACAGAACCACTCTGTTGAATGCAAAACAAGCTCTGGCTCGGTCCTCTACTATGAATATTCCCAAAACGCTTCATCAACCTAGCCTTAAACTGTCTCCAACTTACAAAATCCATTCTCGTGAGCTCATAGTTAAACCAGCTCAGTGCTGCTCCTTCAAGACTCACCGAAACCAATTCCAACTTATCTGCATCTGTATACGCTCCCATTCTAAAGTATCTTTCAACTTTCGCAATCCAACCAAAAGTATTCACGCCTTCGAACACCGGCATCTCAACTCGTTTCAAGAAACCATCCCTTTGACCTAGCAAGCTACGGCGATGTTCCAAAGGAGGAAGATGTACCTGTCGCGGCGGCGGTGAAAATCGGTCTGTCGGAGGTCGTCGCGAAGCAGCTCTGTTCATCGGCGGTGGCATGGATGTGGATCTTGTCATCGGAGGAGGTATATGAACAGATCCGTTCACCTGACTTGGTTCTCCAACACAATGTTGTCGATCGGCACTAGGAGTAAGCTGAATCAATTGATCTAATTTGTCTGCCATCAAACGCAATTCCGTCTGCATCTGCGATTGGCTTTCGATCGCATCACGGCACGTTGCGTCGAGTCCCTCTAATCGAGTGTAGATCTCGTCGAAATGACCTGAAACTTCGGCCTCCGGTTCTGTATCTGAGATCGGCATCTCCGCTTCGTTAAACTGGTGCCCCATCGTCTTCGTCGTCGCGTTCCGTTCCTTATGTCACCGCACCAATTGATAAGAACAAAGCTGTAATCCTTCTTTATTCAATATCCGAATGTAAACCTGCAACGATCGATATCCAGAGAGAGAGATTACAATGTCTCTACTCTCAACAAACACATACGTTTGCTTTTACCAATCTATGCATAACCTCCCTTTCTCTCTCTCTGTAACTATATATATCTGTTTCTATTTGCAACATACAAGTAAATGAATATCACACGCGCTAAATAAACGTGTTCACGCGTCTTCCTCTCCTTCTTTTGCTTCATTCACTTCTTCAAATCTTGATTTCTTTCTGAAATATACCCTTCTCATCGTATCAAAGTTGTATACTACATGTAGTTTACCAGAATCAACCCTCTACGTAGACTAATACAGAAGAGTTAAGATTGACAAAATATGAAACAAGAGCTCTTCTCCTCCATGCGAACGTCTAATAGACCCAATTGATGTGTGATTGCTTCAACAGCGAGAAGAAGGATCTTGCGGTTGCTCTGTGTTTCCTCTAACGTCATCATGCAGTTTCTCTTCTTTTTGTTGCTCCATTGAACATATCTTATCCCTTTATAAGTACGAGGTTGAGTTTTGAAACTCCACCAGTTGCAGCTAGATGCTTCAGAAACATCATCTGTCTCAGCCTCTTTAAGAAGAGTAAGAAAACCTTCAGATTCAGAAACAACAGAAACATCCTCCTCCTCCTCTGTCTCAGCCTCGTCAAGAAGAGAAAGAAAACCTTCAGATTTAGAAACAGTCATCTCTTCATCAGCAATATCAGATCCCAATACGGCTTGGTTCCAATCAGTTTCAGAGATAGTGTCTTCTTCTTCTTCTTCCTCCTCCTCCTCCAGTTCAGTATCGTCTCCGACTTCAGTTTCTGAATCACCAGCATCACTGCCGATTTGGTCACACACTCGTCCCTTTCCTTCTCTTCTCTCGCCCGAGTTCTTTGTTTCCTTGGGTTTTCTTTTACGCTGACTGCGTTTTCTCTTTCCCAAAATATCTGGAATCAGACTCCTTTTCTGGGTGATCTCTTGATTCTCATCTCTGTTCGACTTGTCTTTTATTCCACTGCAACGGCCTTGTCCTTGCACTACTTCTACTTTTGAGTGAGTTTCACCACTGTTGTATAACCCTTCTTCTCTCTGTGCATCATCCACATTAATTAATCTTGAAGATTTGTGGACAATATTACAAGTTCTTGCAACCGGTCCAACTGATGTAGATCCCAGGTGCTCCACTCTTTTCTTCCGGACATACTTTTTCTTAAACAATCTGTCTTCTCGGCAACCACCACTGTCGTTGGGTTTAGCTTCTTCGACAACCTTGACTGGTGCTGCTTTACCTCTTTGTTGCATCAGTTCTTCTCGGTTTGTCCACAGCTTTTCAGGTAACTCAGAGCAACATCTTCCACAGTCCATGTCACCAGCTTCTAGCTGCTTACCTGCAATTTCGGTCCCAAAAGTCTTTACTTTAAGACCAAAAATAGACATATAGCAATTGCATCTCTACAAAAGACCATAATTCAAAGTCTTTTGCACTCTAACATGTATGTTTTTCAACTCCCACCGATAAAGACTCATCTGGCCCCTTAGAAGCTTCCCGGGAAACAGCGACTGATGCTGCGTTGGCGAGAACCAGAAAATCGCCAAAAGAAGATTGTTTGAAAGTCCCACAAAAGTCCTTGTCAACAAAACTCCTGCATACTTGAAGACCTCTGGATTCTTGAAGTGCTTTTGTTGCACTATGACTTGTGATGAGACTCTCCATTACTGCTATAGCTCTTTGTTGCATCGTCACCTCTCGCTTTCCTTGATGAGACGCACCTGCAAAATGAATCAGATGATGGATCAATTGCAATTAAATTCTACATAACCATTTCCATCTTCTGATGCTTCTCAACATTGCCTCAAGTCTTCTACTATAAAAAAAAACAAGAATCAGGTTTTGGTCTCTTTCTTACATGGATCTTCCTTAATTTCCGCCGGCAAAGACTCATCATCCTCCACGGCTTGGTTTGCCAGAGCCATTAAATTGGTGGCGAAAGACAAGTGTTTGAGATCAGACACTAACCTCCTCTTCCTGAATTCATCGCTTTCAGTAATCAATTTCTGAAATTAGGGCAAAACATAAACCCACAAGACAAGACGAATTACTTCTCCGGGTTGGTCCGATTCGCATGTTTCGGCGGAGTGTTACTGCTCCTTTCTTTCACTTCTATCTCCATTTTCAGCAGAAAATAAAACAGAGAAATTTACCGGCGGGGATGAGAGTGATCGGACTTGTGGCGGTGGGAAGCGAAGCTGAGCCTGAGAGGTTTAAGCACACCGTCGATGTAAACGTGAAACATTCACCTAAGTCAAAAGAACACATATACTACAAATCAAATACATTATCGGACAATGTTATAATTAAAAACTAGAACTTAACCACGCTAATTACTTTTGTTAAGAAATTATTATTACTTTTGTTAAGAAATTATTTTTATTTGAATTTTATAATATGTCTAATTTATAATTATAAATAGAGTTGTCAAACCGAATAATTTGTCTATTTAATCTGTTTTGCAGTGTACTAAAGTATTATTCGGGCCAACTCGCAAAACCTATAATCTTGAAAACATAATTCTATTATGCACCGTTTAATGACTCTAGTTCTGTGGTTAGTTCACGAACTCTTAAAAAAATCAATTTTTTGTATCTAAATTTTTATAAAATTAATAAAATATTTTTCAACTTTTATTTTGATATATATTCAAATAAAATGTAATAAATTATAGTAAAAAATATATGAAGATTTCGAATAGATTTTTTTTTAATATATATAGATTGATTATTATTTTAAAAATATAATATTAAAATAATTAAGCAACTAAATAGTAAATAAAATCTTTAATGATAAATAAATATTTTCATATTCTCGTCAATAATTTTGAAAGATAATTATATAATTTCCTATTTCAATTATCTTTTCTTATTTGTAATGACATAATATATAATAATTTATAAACAAAATTTATTTCCAAAAATATCTTCTTAAATAATATTATACAGATTGCTAGATGATACTATTAGTTTAATTAATAATTTATAGATATCTGACTATGCACGTAGCGCTTGTGACTATCATTTAAACAAGCGGTTTGTCATTTAAACAAGCGGTTTGTCATTTAAACAACAATACAAAACTACATAAATGATTTAAAAATATACTTTTTTAACAAACCCGGCTACAACCGGTTGTTTGCTCCAAACGCCCTTTTTGCTGTTTGTAACTAGGGTTGTTAATTTGAGTCATTACATACGGATCCCACCCTTTTTATTCCGCCGTGGAACAAATGCAGGTTGAAAAATTTTTATTTGCAAAAAGCGGGTCGAGATTTTTAAAATGTGGGACAGGTAATGGTCGAGATTTTAAATCCACGGGTCCTGCGGGTTACTCCCAATTTTTTTTAAAAATTAATAAATAATATTTATTTACTAAATACTATTAAAACTAGAATTTAACCCGCGCTAACTATAGCGCGGCGTAATTTTTTTAAAATAAATTGTTTTGAAATTCACAAAAAATACTTTTATATGACTTTTACAATATAGCTAACTAATGATTATTGATTATAGATAAAGTTGTCAATTTGTAATAATTTATCTATTTAACCCGTTTTGCAGTGAACTAAAATATTATTCGGGCTAACCCGCAAAAACTTATAATCTTAAAAACATAACTCTAATATGCATCGTTAAAATACTCTAGTTTTTGTGGTTAGTCTACGAACTCTTAAAAAAAATATAGTTTTCTTGTATCTAACTTTTTATAAAATTAATAAAATATTTTTCACCTTTGTTTTGATATATATTCAAATAAAATATAATAAATTATGGTAAAAAATATAACAAGATTTTGAATAGATTTTTTTTTTCTTTTGAATATATATATGAATTGATTATTATTTTAAAACATATATTATTAAAAATAATTAAGAAATGAAATAATAAATAACCTCTTTAATACAAAATATATACTTTCCATACTATAATCAATAATTTTAAAAGATTATTATATCATTTCCTATTTCAATTATTCTTTGTTATTTGTAATGGCATTTCATGTAATAACTTACAAAACAAAGTTCATTTTTAAAAACGTCTTCTTAAATAATATTATAGAGATGTTGAAACATTTTTTAATATATATAAATTAATAAATTATTTTGTTTATTTTTTCAAAAATTTATTTTATTAAATATATATATATATATATATATATATATATATTTTACTAAAAACATTATAATTTGTTTTATTATTATTTAAATATTTGTGGGTTACCCGTGGGTATCCGCAGATTCAAACAAGGCGGGTGCGGATCGACAAAATTATGTGCATGAATTTGGAGAGACGGGTTGAAACGGATCCACAAAAAAAAATTAATCTGCGTGGGACGGGTCTAGCGGGGCGAATTTGACCCGCTTGACAGACCTATTTATAACCACCCGAAAATCAATTTTCAACCGCCTAAAACATCCTCCAACCACCCATTTCAAACGCTTATTTCAATTTTGAACGTTTTCTCCAACCGTCCTTGCTGATTGGTAGCATTTGAGCGGCTCGACTGTCAACCGCGGCGATTGAAGTCACCAATAAGAGCCATAAGAGATTGTCGATTATAACAAGTGCGTATATATGCACATGGGCTCATCTCAACAAATTTAAGTTTTTTAAAACGAACGGGCCAATTAAAAGAACAATAGGCCCAAAATATATCGGCCTAATTTATTATATGCTAATTATGAATCTCGCTGGGATTCTCTGTGCACGGAGAAATGGCGAAATCAATGGTGACGCTAGATTCTGGCACCACCTGTTCCTCGTGGAATCACTCCGGCCACCGATTAGCCGCCGGATCCTTAGACGGAATCCTCTCCGTTTACGATTCTCCTGTTCCCTCAGCTTCGTCTTCTTCTTCTTCTTCTTTCACTTGCACTTCCAAAGTTAGGGTTAGTGAATCGAGTGTTGCAAAGATCGTCTGGTTGCCTTCCGAATACGGCGACGCAGTAGCCTGCATTTGCGAAGACGGGAGCTTATCGATTTGGGAGGAGGTGTCTCAAGGTAACTCTATGCTCTTTGTCAAAAATCTTCATGGATTCGTTGCGCTAAGTGTTTTAGTGGATTGTTGTTTAAAAACGTTAAATATCATTTTGAGTTGTTTCTTAAAGAATCCATTGTCTTCATAGACTTTACTTTGTTTTGTCAGACACACATGCCCTTAAGTGGAAATCTTGCAAGAGTATCAAGAACAAGTGTAGCCATGTGCTCGATGTTCAGTTTGGGGTTTCGAGAAAGAGTCTGAAGATGGTGGGCTTCTGTTTTTTTCTTACACTGGTTTGGTTTCGATGTCTTAACAAGCTCTTCAGGGACCATGTAACATTTATGATTCTTTTGATTATGTTGCCAGGTTGCCGCATATTCTGATGGGTACCTTAGGGTTTTTGAGCTGTTGAATCCATTGGAATTAAAGAATTGGCAACTTCAGGTTGCTTATTCTTGAGTCTTCTGTCATTTACATTTAGAATTTGATTTGTTTCTATCGATTTCTTGTGCATATACTGTCTTATTTCTCAACATTCTGTGCAGGCCGAGTTTCAGAATGTTATCGATTCTCTATCGACTGTCGGTAAACCTTCAAGCTTATCTGCATCTGTTTCTTGGAATCCAGTGAGGAGTGAAGAGCAAGAACCCAGCTTTGTTTTAGCTTTCAACTCTGATTCTCCACATCTTAATTCTTCCAAGGCATATTTGACATTATCTCTCTTTCTTTGAACTGGGAAACGACAATTATAATGTGTGTGTTGCCTAAAATCGTGATAGGCTTCTTGTTGCAGATCTGGGAGTGTGACGAAGCTCATAACAGATGGTTGGCAGTAGCAGAATTAGCCTTACCAGAAGACAAAGGTGATCCAGTTTATGCTGTGTCATGGGCCCCAAATATTGGCCGGTAACTAAAAACAATCTTGGTCCTCTCTCATTAGTACTGTCCGCTCAAACTAATCCTCTTTTGATACACAGACCATACGAGGTTGTTGCTGTTGCAACTCATAAAGGGATAGGAATATGGCAAGTCGGTCTAGCTCCTGACCTTGAAGGAAGACTTCCGGTAAAGAAGGCCGCCTCGCTTTCTGGTCATCAAGGCGAGGTATCAAATTCCAAACCTCTTTTACCTTTCATCTCTCTTCTGATTCGGTGTTTGTTGGATTTCCTGAGTATGAAACTTTCCTTTCATTTGTGTAAAACATAACTAAATTACCACTGCGTTGATGTTTCCTGGTCAGGTTTGGCAGATGGAATGGGACATGAGTGGCATGACTTTAGCTAGCACTGGAAGCGATGGGATGGTCAGATTGTGGCAGTCAAACTTGAACGGTGAATGGCACGAACAGGCCACGCTCGAACCAGACTCACTTATTTAGTTTAAATCGATGGTTTATGTCTTCCAATGATGAACTAAAGAGTCTAAGCTTTGGATCCTATAACAAATATTTCTCTATAGCTAATCTTATCTTACAATGGTTTCGGTTTGGCGCATTTAGTCTAAGATAAGCGACTAAACCTTCTTTGACAAAAGTCAAAAGTCGTTAACCGAAAAAACCGGTCTGATTGTTGAATAGCTGATACTTGTACAGATACATTTTACAATCAGAATAAATTATATAATTTTCAGAACAAACTTTCTTCTCCATCTCCCTCATTCTCTGTTTCGTAACACTCCCAGTCAATCCAAGCAACCTAATTGCGAACTTCACAAGACAACCTCTTGAGCTAGCGAGACTCGTTCCAGAGCTCAACACCAAGAAAAGGTAGTTGAAATTGTATTGAATGGATTCAAAAGGTCTTCAATTGGGGGAAGGTTATAGAAACGATATGTATGCTTACAATGCCATGGCTTCTATACTATCACAAAATGCCTCAGTGAAAGCTTTGGTTGGAGATGTTCTGAGTTCTCGCTGTTTGATGTCCCCTGCTGGGCTGGTGGAAGAAGCAGCTTCTGTCTTTGATCGAATTAGAGAGATGGGTCTTTGTATTCCGAATGCTTATACCTATAACTGTTTGTTAGAAGCAAATTTCTATGTAGCTCGGTTGATTTGGTTGAGACGAAGTTGGAGGAGATGCAGGTTTCAGCTCACAATTTTTTTTTTAATGGATTTGAGCCATGGATAAAGCATTCGACCTTTCCTTTTTCAAAAAACTTTGTGAGAATGGGAGGGCCGTTGATGTTTGCAAATACTATGATGATGTGGCTGGAGAAGGTTTCTTTGGTCACAAGGGGTTGCAATTGATGGTCTCATAAAAAAAATGAGGGAGCAGATAGAGTTGTTCCGAGACATATGTGCCAATGGTCATTCCCCTTACGTGATTGCATACCATGTATTGATAAAAGCTCTATGTAAAGCATGTCGAACTACTGAAGCTGATAACCTGTTTAACGAAATGGTATCAAAAGGACTATAACCTTTCTGTTGCTACTTATTACACAGTAATATGCTAGCTAGATGGATGGTGCTAGGCAAAGTGAGATTGATCGGGCCATGTCTTGTATTGAGAGGATGCATGAGGATGAGATATACCCTGATGTTATTACTTACACTAGCTTAATCCATGGGCTGTGCTGCAGTGGCATACCTAGTGAAAAATCTCATCGTCTCATCACTCATCAGCAGGTCCATCACCTGTCTCAAACTTGCCTCAGCCCTTCCGTATATTTCGTCATCACCAATAACGAAGTTTTCTGGGTCATCTGCCGCGAGTCTCAGGGATTCTTTCCGTCTCTCCATCAATTCCACTAATGCGCATGCTCTTTTGTGCAGATCCTCGTATCTCCGCAAATCTTCATGTGCCTTCAATATTTCGTTTGCTTTTCTGTCCAACTCTTCTTCTCGCAACGCTTCCGCTTGTCTCTGCAATCTTTGCAATCTTCTTCTTTCAAAATGATGTATGATATTCTGCCTGACTTCTAGGAGTATTTCCACAAACATTATTATGCAGCCCACGCAGAACAACAGTAGCAGATATTCTAGATAGCCCTGTATGCCTCCAGCCCACAACGAAGAGTTGTACTTATCATCAGTCATGTTATGATGCACAAGTCCCCAATTCCTTATCCCTAGATTGGCATGATCTTTCTCAACAAGCTCATACATGTAAACCACTGAAACACTTTCTTTCCTCAATGGTCGTCCGTAACTCAAGTTAGCTATCAATGCTTTCAACAACATTTCACTGTAGAGCCATCTTGCATCCACCTCACTGGCATCGATTCCCGGTCGTGGCCAACCAGTCTCCGCCACAATCACCGGAAGATTCTCATGGCCCGTGACGGCCATAGAGCTAATCACAACATCAACCATCATATCGAAGAGTTCACGGAATTTACCTCCCGTAGCTCTGAAATTCAGAGGGAGATTTTCAAAGAGACGACCAAATCCTACTGGAATCGAGCAGCTGGATCGGAACATATTGTGGGGACAAAGACTGATTAGGAGAGATGAGTTGGTTTTCTCAAGGAATCGCAAAATCCACATGATAATCACGTCTGTGCTCTGTTGTTGAAATTGCGGGATGATGATGTCAAAGAAAGAGAACGTCGTGGATACAGATATACCGTAGATTCTCAGATCTGCGAGAGATAGATGAACGTTCTGCATCGCGCCGAGCAGGAACAAGGGAGAAAGGTCCGGCGAGTATGAAATCATGTCGTTTCCGACAGAGATTGTTGAGATCTTCGTGCGAAGATGGAAGGGAAGCACATGGAGATGGACCCAATGCATCGCGAGCGAACGATTCAAAGCGAGGATAGGAACCAGAGTATTTGGGATAGAGAGGAGGAGAGATACGTTGGTGTTCGCAAAAGCGCGAATCATCGCCGGATTTGAGTCGAGAAGCCTCACCGCTGGAATCTTCATGGAAACAAAGTTAGCGGCGATTCTGTCCGGCGAGAGTTGGGCGGAGCCAGGAACGGAAGCTGGAGTCGAGTAGGTGACTCCGATCGTCGTGGCGGAGATGGTCGTCGACATAGCTATGGCGGTTAACGGGATAAGGAGCAAGAGATAGAACGAGACAGAGTTCATCTTCGTCGCAAGGAAAGCTTAATTCTGACGATTTGCTCTAAGAGAGGGAAGGGAAGGTAGAAGACGACCAATGTTGCGCCTGAGGATTCTGTTAGAGATGTGAGTGATTCTCTGTGATAGAGTGTACCGTAGACTGTATCCTGGGCGGGAAAGGAGAGATTCATTCTCTGTGCAACAGTCTACGGTACAAGAATATACCAACGAGTCGACTCGGCGGGAATAAACTGCATCAGGAACAAGATATACCAACGAGTCGACTCGGCGGGAATCGCTCGAACACTGTTTTTCTAACAAGCGAGTTGATCTCTGAGCCAACTAGTTCTGGCGACTCGGGAATCGTCGTGAGCGATCCCGTCTTGTCAAAAACGACGTAGTATTTGTCCATATCTACGCCGTGACATGTCTTAAAGGGAGTGTTTGACTGTTTCTGTCTGAACATTGACTTTATGAGTTTCTTCTGTAGAGAGCGTGAGATCTTGTTTGATGATTGTTTCTTTGTCGACGATGACGTCGTCGTCTTTTCTGACGAAGGAAGCGGAGGGAGGTGCGGCATGGACGTGGATATCTAGCGGAGGAGGAGATGGCTGAGTCGAGTTGGCGATTGAACGAGTTTAACTCGAACGAGTCATAGAGTGTGCTTTCGCAATCCCATACCTTCTTATTCTTCACCTTATGAACATTAACCTCTTCTTGATTTTGTTTCAGATTCTTCATCACCTTCTTATTCTTGTGTTGAGTTTCCATATTTTTAGTGTTTTCTGATCTTTGAATCGAATTTTTGTCTGTAAAAAGTAAATTATATATGAACTCAATATGAGACATTAGTTCATAACACTACAAGAAAACTGTCTATTTCCAACGAAAAATTACGACCGTTTTAAATCAATGTAATTTTACATCGACATTACGACGAATTTACGACGAAATATGTGTTCGATGTAAAATCGTCGTAAATATGTGTCGTCGTAATATCGATGTAAAATTACGACCAATTTACGACGACATTACGACGATTGATGTTGTCGTCGTAATATCGTCGTAAAATTACATCGATATTACGACGACACATATTTACGACGTATGTTTGAGAACAAGAAAAAAATAGAGTTTGGGTATGGATATTCCAATTTTCAATAGTTCGAGTATGTTTGAGAACATGTCAATAGTTTAGATATTAATCGGTACTAGTGGCCTTGGTTGAGGCACGAATTAGTTTTTCTCCCGTGTAATTGATATACTACCAAATTGTGTTTTATATAGAAGTGAGAAATTAAAATTATTTTCCTTTTATGACTAATTTTCTTAATCTAAATGGAAAACTACGAAATATTTTTCCTTACTATATTAATCTTGCCTTTTAGGATAAATTATAAATTAAAATTAATTTGATTAATATTTACTTTAATTCATTTGTTTTTTAAATTAAACTAAAACATGTCAAGATCTAAATTAACCGTGACAAATGTCATGATCTCATGAGTGAGAATTATCCAACGTGTCACACTCACATTGAGAAATCCAACTTTATATAATACGATATATATATATATATATATTAGTAACTTTACCTTTTTGAATTATGAATGTGAAATTGAGAAACTATCAATTTGGTTATCTAGAGGTGGGGAATGATAATTCCTTTTCTATTTAGGATTATATTTCATTTTAAGTTTTTGGTTTTTTTAAGAATTACTAATTGTTCTTTTCTTTTTAAAAACTTTAGTTTTTTTTTATAATTGCAATCTATTGTTTAATTTCCTTATTCTAAACTGAAATATGTTTTTTTAAACAAAATTTGGCTTTTATTCATTTTCTTTTTAGGATTGTTATCTATTGTTTAATTTATTTATTCTAATTTAAAATATGGTTTTTTTTAACTTTGGCTTTTATTTATAATTTTTGTTTAATTTTTCTTAATCTAAACATAACTACTTTTTCATTTACTTTTTAGGATTAGAAATCGATTTAAAATCGTATATTAATAATTTTAGTTTTTTAAATTTGATCGTGGTTATATATTATAAACTTTTAAGTTTTCTTTTGTCACTTTCCTTTATTATAAGGTTTCTTTACTTATACTTATTTTTTTTTGTAAGATTTCATTTTTTAATTTAAATTTTTTAATATTTACTTTAATTCATTTTTACTAAAATTGTCTTTTTTAGTTTAACATTTTTAATATTTAATTCATTTTTACCTTTTTAATTAAATTGACACATGTCAAGATTTAAATTAACAATCGTGACAAATGTCACAATCTCGTGATTAAAAATTATCGTGATTAAAAATTATTTTACGTGTCACACTCACGCCGAGGGATCCAACTTTATATAATAAGATATATATATATATATATATATCTATATATGAATCATATATAACTTTTATACTTTTTGTAGTTTATATGTTTTTTATTATTTATTAGTTTATATTTAAATAAAGCACAATTTATTTTTGCTTTTTTATTATTTTGTCTTATAGGAAAGTTTATATTATTGCATTGTTATTTTTTATTTTTACCACATGTCACGATCTCATGATTGTTAGAATCTTACTTAGAATTTTAATTTTCTTTTTCTTTTTTTCCTTTTATTCAGATTATTACTTTGACACATGTCGCGATCTTAAGTAACAACAATACATGTCACGATCTCGTGATTGAAAATTAACCTACGCATCACACTCTCGTCGAGGAATTCAGCTTTATATAATAATATTTCTTTAATCTAAATGAAAAAACTAAGAAATGTTTTTTCTTTTAAAATAAATTTTGTTCGTTAACTTTTTATTTTTATTTTTCGTAACTTTCTCTTTTAAGATTATGAATAAGAATTTTTAAGTTTTTTATTAATCTATTTTAAATATTTCCAACTTTGACTTGACACATGTCGCTATTAGGTGAATTAGCATTTTTGAAACATTTTGTTTTATATGATAAAATTTTACTAATTCTTAACTGAAATATGTTTTTTTAATTTTTTTTTTGCTTTTATTCCTTTTAAAAAAAATTAGAAATGTGTAGATTATTATATAGAAGTTTGGTCGTTGTTGTATATTAATAATTTTCCCTTTTTAAGTTTCCTTTTGTCATAATGGAAAAGATTATAAATTTTTAAGTTTGATCGTATATTAATAATTTTTCTTTTAAGTTTAGAGTATATTTATAATTTTCATTTTTTAATTTTGGTCATGGTTATAAATTATAAAATTTACCTTTTAGAATTATGAATGTGAAATTGATAAGGTATCAATTTGGTTATCTAGAGTCGAGAAATGAGATTTTTTTTTCTTTTTAGGATTGTATTCCTTTTTAAGTGTGTGATTTTTTTAAGAATTACTAATTGTTCTTTCTTTTTTTAAAGCTTTAGCTTTTTAGGATTATAATCTATTGTTTGATTTCCTAATTCTAAATTGAAATATGCTTTTTTTAATAAAATTTGAATTTTATTCTTTTCTTTTTATATATGTAATCTATTGTTTAATTGATTTATTTTAAACTAAAATATGGGTTTTTTTTAAAATTTGACTTTTCTTTATAATTTTTGTTTAATTTTTCTTAATATAAACATAACTACTTTTCCATTTACTTTTTAGTATTAGGAATCGATTTTAAATCGTATATTAATAATTTTTCTTTTAAGTTTAGAGTATATTTATAATTTTCCTTTTTTAAGTTTGATCGTGGTTGTAGATTATAAACTTTTAAGTTTCCTTTTGTCAATTTCCTTTATTATAAGTTTTCCTTACTTATACTTATATATATATTTTTTTTGTAAGATTACCTTTTTACTTTACACTTTTTAATATTTATTTTAATTCATTTTTACTAAGATTACATTTTTAGTTTAATTTTTTTAATATTTATTTTAATTTATTTTTACTTTTTAATTAAATTGACACATGTCAAGATCTAAATTAACAACCGTGACAAATATCACGATCTCGTGAATTATAATTTTGCCTACGTGTCGCGCTCACGTCGAGGTATCATGCTTTATATAATAAGACTAGATAAGTATCATGCTTTGTAATTTAATATTTTATAACCCGTTAAAGAAAATTAAAGACGAAAAAATGGAAATCAAAATTAGATTACTCATGAAAATATATAATACATAAATTTAGCAACAAAGTTTACGATGAAATAAATATATACATTGAAAAAAAAAATTGGTGAAGAGATGCAGTAAATAGTTTTGGATAAGATTATTAGACTTTTAATTGTTTGGTGTGTAATTGAAACACTACCAAATTGTGGTTTATGTAAAGTTGAGAAATTATAATTATTTTCCTTTTAAAATTATTTTCCTTAATCTAAATGGAAAAACTAATAAATATTTTTTCTTTTTTTTACACTAATTTTACCTTTTAAGATAAATTTAATTTTAAAATTTAAAATTTTATTTTATAGTAACTATATATTTTAAGATAAAATTTTCAACTTTGACTTTTCAGATTTTTTAAGCTTTTTTATTAATCGATTTTATTTTTTTAGTGAATTAGTAAATTTGAAACAAATAAAAGCTAAGAAAATACCTTTCTCGAAACAGTAACATAATCAAAATCATGATTCATATAGAATTTAGTTCCAGAAGATGCCGCCAAACAAAAAGAGTTAATTATATTGAATTATAATAGTATTTTCCTGTATTCAAAAATAATTTAGATTTAAGTTAGATAATAAGTTTATAAAATTAGGATAATATATTTGTTAAAAAATTAAAAATATACTGACTTTCTCATCAAGTAAGAGTAAATTCATTCCTATGAGCTCATTGTTTTTTTTTGAAATTTCTTGCATTCCACTTTCTGATTAGACGAACTACAGTACAACGATAATAGCGCTTCATGTTTAAGCTATCTAATGTTACATAGTCTTTATTGTTATTTAGAATTTCAGCAGTCATTGTTTCTCTCTTGATATTCCTGTAAAAAAATAAAAAATTTGCATTAACGTTCAACATAATTCTTTTTTTATATACATCAATAACGTACCCGAATTATTTCTGTTTTATACACCACCTCTATATGTAGGTATGTTAAGATATAAACTACAAAATATTGAGAAACTACATCATATTTTTCAGCATAGTAATCTAAAAAAAAACTAATATTATACACCACCTCTAAGATATTTGCCTAGATATAGTGTACAACATAAAATTGACTCGTGCGTTGCTATTAAATTATAGAGGCTTGTAAAATTACACAAAAGATTACCTTTTAGTATTTTGTTTTGAGTTTGGTTTTTGTATCTCTCTTCTCAATATATTTTGGGTTGTAAAATTGAGAAACTATCAAATTGGTTATATAGAAGTAAGAAATTATAATTTATTTTCCTTATATGATTGTATTCATTTTTTTAATTTCCTTAATCAAAATAGAAAAATGTTTATCTCATTTTTTTCAATTTAGTTTTTATAGATAAATTTCCTTAATCTAAAAGCAATTTTTATTTTCCTTTTTTCTGCTAACTTTACATTTAAGATTAAATCTATGTTCTATTTTTTTTTCCTTTCTTTTTGGGGCTAAGTTTACTTTTAGGATACTCCCTTTTTCTAAAGATATTTGTTTTTTGTTTGTTGCTAACTTTACTTTGAGGATTAAATCTATTTTTTTTTCCTTTTTCTTAAATTAAACTCTAGCTTTTAATTTTAAAATAAATTTCATTATAGATAAATTTATGTAATATAAAATCAAATTTTCTTTTCTTTTTTTGTGGTAACTTTACATTTACGATTAAGTCTATGTTCTATTTTTGTTTTTTGTTAACTTTACTTTTAGGATTAAGTCTGTTTTTCCTTTTTCTTAAATTAAACTCTAGTTTTTAATTTTAAGTTAAATTTTCTTAATAAATAAATTTCATTAATCCAAAAAAAAAAATTATTTTCTTTTTTTCTGCTAACTTTACATTTAGGATTAAGTCTATGTTCTATTTTATTTTTTTTGCTAACTTTACTTTTAGAATTAAGTCTTTTTTTACCTTTTCTTAAATTAAACTCTACCTTTTAATTTTAAGTTAAATTTCCTTAATCTAAAAAACTTTTATATTAACTCGACACGTATCAAAATCTAATTGATTAACTTGACACGTATCGCATTCTTACGAGTTACTAACTTTGAATGATTCTCTTTTATATAATAAGATCTTTAATCTTAAGGCCTCTGTGGATCATAATGAGCCCAATTTCTCATAATTTAAAGAGAAATTAAAAAAAAAGTCGGATTTATTACTGTAATTTATCTTCTACCACTAACCCTAAATTCCCTAATTCTACGCGAGTGGCTTGCAAAACCCTATGGTGCGGTTAGGTATGGCTCGACGAAGCGTTGGGGAACGACAAGCCGAAGCCAATCTGGTTCGATTTATCTATCTCTATCTCCCATAATCACATATATATATATGCTCGTTTGGCCTTTTGATTTTATCGTTTCCTGTAATGGGTTTTGTTTCTCTTTTGTTCCTATACTTGAAATTTAAGACTTTCCTGATCTTCTGTTAAAATCTGAAACAGAGACAAAGGATTGAATCTGAGTTTCTTGGTCTATAACAAATTAACAACACTTGGTTGAATTGTCTCGTCACTCGTTTGTCGTAAAAAAGCTTGAGCCTTTCGGCAGGCACGCTCAGATTGTGATTTCACCAAACTTCAACCTGACTCATTAGCAATGTAAATTTTTGATGTGATTTACAGGTCTATGGTGATAAGCTTGGTTCCTTTGAGAGATCCTTTAAGAGTACTCGGCAAAGGAAACTTTACCTGCTACGTCTGCTTATGAAGCAATTCATAGCGTTGCAAAGATTGATCAATGATTTCGCATTTCCGCATCAGTCAAACACCGAGTTATCTGCAAAGGAAAGTTCATCTGCAGTTCATGGCGGTGCAAGAACAACCTCTTGGATCAATGAGATTGTCATGCACGGACAACTCTCTGCTGTCCCTAGAAGCTCAGCAATGTCCTTGACCACAATGTTAGAAGAGCAAACACGAGCAAACAAACGAAAAGTAATGGAGATGCATCTTACAATTAGAAAATTAGCCTTGAAAGAGATGGAGCTAGCGGAAATCTACAGATCAATCAACCTTTGATTTATCGTTTCCTCTTATGAGTTTGTTTCACTTTTGTTCCTATGTTAAAAGTTGGTATCTTTTAAAAATTTTAAGACTTTTTCTGAGGATCTTTTGTTCAAACCTGAATCAGAGACAAATGATTGAATCTGAATTTCTTGTTTAAGGATGGGTCTATAACAAATTCACCCTGAATATTCGATTAGAGGATCTATAAGTAGGAACCGGAATCAGAACACATTCAATAGAAAGCTGCAAGTATAGGATAATATGAATTCAGAAGAGTCTAGGGACAGCAGAGATATAACCTAATTGATAATCTCTTAGTGATTAGCAGAGATATAACCTAATTCAGAAGAGTCTGCCCCGATTCACTGCTGCTTCCCTAAGTCGTATCTCGACTTTCACACCATCTCGAAGTTCTTCCGCTTGTGTTAAACCTAATTGAGAATCTCTTAGTGATTCCTCTGCGGATCTCTCCACGTTTTCCATTCGTGTCTCTTCTTCTCTGATCATTTCTCTTATTTCTGCGATCATCACTCTTTCTCTGATCAGTAATTTGATCACTTGTCTAGTGACTCCGGTCCTTTCCCGTTCGATTCTGAGCATTTCGATTCTGAGCATTATCCTTACTGGTCCTCCTGTTTTTCTGTTGAAACATGTAATCAAACAGTCAATCAAACCAACAAGAATCAAACTAACAAAAGTAACCCAATTCTCTAAATAAACCAAAATCCAGAAGAACCAAAGACAGTACCTCATTTGTTTGACATTTTCCCGATGGATTTCTACATCTTCTCGAAATGGTATCAGTGCTGCAAGAACTTCTTCCCACTGTCTCAAGATTTCTTCTATTGTTTTGTCCATTTCTTCCAATCGCAACATGAGTGCTTGTGCTCGTCTGCGCAATTGCCTTACTTCTATGACTAATCCCCTTAATTCGATGACTTTTCTGATCACATGTCTTGTAATCTCGCTAACCACAACTATGAACAACCCCATGCAACTGTAAGCTAGCATATCATGCACAAGTCCCCAATTCCTTATCCCTAAATTGGCATGATCTTTCTCAACAAGCTCGTACATGTAAACCTCTGCAACACTTTCTTTCTTCAATGGTCGTCCGTAACTCAAGTTAGCTATCAATGCTTTCAACAACATTTCACTGTAGAGCCATCTTGCATCCACCTCACTGGCATCGATTCCCGGTCGTGGCCAACCAGTTGCCACAATCACCGGAAGATTCTCATGGCCCGTGACGGCCATAGAGCTAATCACAACATCAACCATCATATCGAAGAGTTCACGGAATTTACCTCCCGTAGCTCTGAAATTCAGAGGGAGATTTTCAAAGAGACGACCAAATCCTACTGGAATCGAGCAGCTGGATCGGAACATATTGTAGGGACAAAGACTGATTAGGAGAGATGAGTTGGTTTTCTCAAGGAATCGCAAAATCCAGATGATAATCACGTCTCTGCTCTGTTGTTGAAATTGCGGGATGATGATGTCAAAGAAAGAGAACGTCGTGGATACAGATATACCGTAGATTCTCAGATCTGCGAGAGATAGATGAACGTTCTGCATCGCGCCGAGCAGGAACAAGGGAGAAAGGTCCGGCGAGTATGAAATCATGTCGTTTCCGACAGAGATTGTTGAGATCTTCGTGCGAAGATGGAAGGGAAGCACATGGAGATGGACCCAATGCATCGCGAGCGAACGATTCAAAGCGAGGATAGGAACCAGAGTATTTGGGATAGAGAGGAGGAGAGATACGTTGGTGTTCGCAAAAGCGCGAATCATCGCCGGATTTGAGTCGAGAAGCCTCACCGCTGGAATCTTCATGGAAACAAAGTTAGCGGCGATTCTGTCCGGCGAGAGTTGGGCGGAGCCAGGAACGGAAGCTGGAGTCGAGTAGGTGACTCCGATCGTCGTGGCGGAGATGGTCGTCGACATAGCTATGGCGGTTAACGGGATAAGGAGCAAGAGATAGAACGAGACAGAGTTCATCTTCGTCGCAAGGAAAGCTTAATTCTGACGATTTGCTCTAAGAGAGGGAAGGGAAGGTAGAAGACGACCAATGTTGCGCCTGAGGATTCTGTTAGAGATGTGAGTGATTCTCTGTGATAGAGTGTACCGTAGACTGTATCCTGGGCGGGAAAGGAGAGATTCATTCTCTGTGCAACAGTCTACGGTACAAGAATATACCAACGAGTCGACTCGGCGGGAATAAACTGCATCAGGAACAAGATATACCAACGAGTCGACTCGGCGGGAATCGCTCGAACACTGTTTTTCTAACAAGCGAGTTGATCTCTGAGCCAACTAGTTCTGGCGACTCGGGAATCGTCGTGAGCGATCCCGTCTTGTCAAAAACGACGTAGTATTTGTCCATATCTACGCCGTGACATGTCTTAAAGGGAGTGTTTGACTGTTTCTGTCTGAACATTGACTTTATGAGTTTCTTCTGTAGAGAGCGTGAGATCTTGTTTGATGATTGTTTCTTTGTCGACGATGACGTCGTCGTCTTTTCTGACGAAGGAAGCGGAGGGAGGTGCGGCATGGACGTGGATATCTAGCGGAGGAGGAGATGGCTGAGTCGAGTTGGCGATTGAACGAGTTTAACTCGAACGAGTCATAGAGTGTGCTTTCGCAATCCCATACCTTCTTATTCTTCACCTTATGAACATTAACCTCTTCTTGATTTTGTTCCAGATTCTTCATCACCTTCTTATTCTTGTGTTGAGTTTCCATATTTTTAGTGTTTTCTGATCTTTGAATCGAATTTTTGTGTGTAAAAAGTAAATTATATATGAACTCAATATGAGACATTAGTTCATAAAGATAGTTCTTGAAAACAAAATTATATAAATAGATTATTGAACAAAATTATATATGTATATGATAATATTTTGGAACCATTAGTTGATGAACTTATTGTATAAATTATTGAACAAAACCTGAGAAACTCACAATTTTCCATCTTGATCTTCATCACATATGATGATGATGATGATCTCGAGCTCGTTGGAGATTGATCATCTGTTGTCTTATCTTGTTTTAAACCCTCTATGATTTTGAGATGCCATTTAATAATTTCGGGCTATGTCCAAAACCAACTATGATAAATGACATTTTTCTACAGCATAAATCACTTCTTCTTAGCTCAATTTAGTTTTTTTAAAAATATATCTTATACCTAATATTGTTGTCTGGTGCTTAAGATTCAAACAGTTTTTATAAACTTAAGTTTATGTTTTTAGACCCAATTAATATAATGAGAAGTTTGAGAACGCGAATTTGTTAGTACTTTTTTCTGACAAATATCAAATCTAAGGTAAGGTTCCGGTAAGTATTTCTACGTCTGAAAGTTACAACCATATATATATTAACAAAAAGAATATCACATGCATTAATTATCGTTTAATAAGTTAATCGGAAAATATACCCTTTTAGGTAATGCAAGGTTCGTGGCCATTTCACGTGTAGAATCTTGAGACTGTGCAACTATATGTATATATATGAACAAGATAATATTTTCTTAATATTATACTTGCAATAATTTCATGAGAAGACTTGTTCGTTTATAGTTAATTAAATTAGTCAAACAAACATCTCATATCATTTTGTTTGTGTAATATTATTTGTGTTCCTCCAATGTTTTTACTAGTCTGCTAAATTGTAAATACTAAATACTAACAATGTTGAAAAGAAAAATAGAGATATATATTTTACGATACTATAAAAAGTGTAAGATGGTGAATCATTGGTTCCCTGGCAACCTAGATTCCGGCTCGATTCCATCTCCGGTCGCTGTTGGAGGCAATCTCCTCCGTCCTCCTGACTCTCCTGGCTCGTTTCATTTCCCTCCTCTTTCCCCCTCTCCACTCCCTTCCCTTCCCTTCCCCGCCCCTCTTCTCCTTTCTCTTTCTTTCCTTCTAAAATTGCTCAGCCTGAGCTTCCAAATGTTCATTCTTCTATCCAATCTTCCCTTCACCTTACTGCTGTAGAAGTCTGTACTCAGTATGATTCACCCTCTAAAAATCATTCTGCTAAATTGGAAATATACCTAGATCTGAAGCTGGTTCTCCTGCTACAGTTGCTACCTCGGTAACAGTGCAAGATGATTCAACCACTTCTTCTGCAGATCCCCCTCCTAGGGATGGTTTACTGGCCACTCTTTCACTTGACTTGGCTGCTACTATGCTAATCCATACTCATGGCAGTGTTGCAGTCCCTTCTGATACTCTCCTCTCAAGGAAGAAACCCCCACCCTTTAACCCTGCGGCAAACCAAAACCCCCAGCTCAAGTTCCCACAAACTCCCCTTCCCCCTCGGACTCCACCTCCACCAAAAACCATCACTACCAACCCAACTTCTTCTTCCTCTATCCCACTTGTTTCCTCTGGGCTAACCTGGTCTCAAAAAGTGAAACTCAACACAGATAAAAGTCTTAAGAGAGAAGTTCATGTGGATTTCTCACCTGATGGTAAACCGCGAGTTTTCATTCCTGATGCTGTCTTTCAGCAAGGTGCGGAGGAACATAAAGACTTTATTGTTGGTTATTTCCTAGGAAGAGCTCCTGCATTCGGACAAGTGCAAAGTGTGCTCAACCATATGTGGGGCAAAGGAAAACAAATTGAGATCCATATCATCCCCTCCACTCACTCTATGCTAATCAAATTACCCAATGACTACATCAGGGGTAAATTCCTTGAACGCAGAATCTGGTATGTTGGTGATTCTATGTTTCATGTTCATACATGGTCACCTCATCATTCTGCTGATCCTATGAATATGGATTCCATTCCTCTTTGGGTCCATCTCAAAGGCGTTCCTCTTGACCTGAGAACAAATAAAGGCTTAAGTCTCATAGCGGGGTTAGTAGGTGAACCAAAATAAATGGACGATTTGCTCTAAGAGAGGGAAGGGAAGGTAGAAGACGACCAATGTTGCGCCTGAGGATTCTGTTAGAGATGTGAGTGATTCTCTGTGATAGAGTGTACCGTAGACTGTATCCTGGGCGGGAAAGGAGAGATTCATTCTCTGTGCAACAGTCTACGGTACAAGAATATACCAACGAGTCGACTCGGCGGGAATAAACTGCATCAGGAACAAGATACCAACGAGTCGACTCGGCGGGAATCGCTCGAACACTGTTTGGTGCGTAATTGACATATTACCAAATTGTGGTTTATATAGAGGTGATAGATTATAATTTTTCTCCTTTTATGATTAATAATTAATTGTTTCTTTAATATAAATGGAAAAACTAACGATTTGTTTTTCTTTTTTATATTAATTTTATTTTTTAGGATAAATTTAATAATTTTTATATTTTGTTTTTTAGTAACTTTACATTTTAATATTATGAATCAGTTATTAAATTTTTCAAATTTTTAATTTTGATTTATTTATCGATTTTAATTTTTTTCATTATTAATTATTAATTTTTTTTTTTAATCAACTTTGGCTTTTAGGATAAATTTACCTTTTTATTTTTATTTTATGTTTAGTAATTTTACCTTTTAGGATTATGAATCAATTCTAAATTTCTCATTTTATTGTTAATATTATGTGTCAAAAACTAATTGGATTTTGTTTTTAGAAATTTCTTTTACTCATATCAGAATCTGATCGATTGGCTTGATATGTGGCGCAATCAAGTTTTTCTCTTTACGTAACATAAACTTTCTCTTTACGTAACCATGTCTTCTATTAAACAAAATATTATATGCAGCTTATGGACAAAAAAATTTATGTAAAGTTTGTTTGGTTGTGAAATTAAGAAGCTATCAATTTGGTTATTTAGAGGTGAGGAATTAAAATTTCTTTTATTTTTAGGATTGTATTTCATTTTAAGTTTTGAGTTTTTTAAGAATTACTAATTTTTTTTTTCCTTTTTTAAAACTTTAGCTTTTTAGAATTGTAATCTATTGTTTAATTTCCTTATTCTAAACTGAAATATGTTTTTATCTAAAATTTGGCTTTTATTCCTTTTCTTTTTAGGATTGTATTCCATTTTAAGTTTGTGGTTTTTTTAAAGAATTACTAATTATTTTTTTCTTTTTTAAAACAATAGCTTTTTAGGATTGTAAACTATTGTTTAATTTTTTTATTTTAAAATGAAATATGTTTTTTTATATAAAATTTAGTTTTTATTCATTTTATTTTTAGAATTGTAATCTATTGTTTAATTTCTTTATTCTAAACTAAAATATGGATTGCCTTTTTTGTTGTAAGATTGTCTTATTGTTTTTTTTTAATTATTTTGTTTTTGTTAATTTTTTGAAATTATTAATATTTTTGTTTATTTTTATTTTGTAAGATTGTTTAATATTTTATTATTATTATTATCGCCTTTTTGTGTTATTGTCTTATTGCCTTATTACCTTTTTTGTTGGAAAAAGGCAATAAAAAAAATTGTCTTATTGCCTTTTTATTGCAAAAAAACAATAAGATTGCCTTATTGTGTTATTATTATTTTTAATATTTGTTTGTAATATGTTTTTGTAATTATTTTTATATATGCCTTTTTATTTTTGTAAGATTGCCTTATTTTTTTATTATTGTAAAATTGTTTAATATTTTTTTATTGTTATTGTAATTATTGTTTTCGTCTCGTGTCATACTGACGTCGTCGAGGTATCCAGCATATAATAAGATCTTCTCTGGATCATAATGAGCCCAATTTCTCATAATTAAAAAAAAAAAAAAAACAATTCCCTAATTCTACGCGAGTGGCTCATAGATTGCAAAACCCTATGGTGCGGTTAGGTATGGCTCGACGAAGCGTTGGGGAACGACAAGCCGAAGCCAAGATTGCCTTATTGTGTTATTATTATTTTTAATTGGGCAATTCTACAAAATAGCACCAAAAAACTTAAAGTTCAATAATTTAGCACACAATGATAAAAATCCCAAAACTAGCATTCATTAAAAAGGAAAAAGACTCATTTAATCTTGAACAAACACAAATAAATAAAAATTCCTTTCCCGACGCCATTTTTCATCTAGCCGGAAAAACGTTCTCATCTTTGGATCACCGACAAATTGTTCATGGAGCTAGATATTTTGTCATTCTCTGATCTCGAAGCTTTCCCGACGCCATATTCGCGAAGAACTGGTTTTCACCTTCTTCTCGCGCTCTTTCCTCTTGCCAGAAGAGTTCTGGTTCTCCACCATTGGATAAGAAACCAACCGCTGAGATGAATCGGTCTCATCAGGCTCGGCCTTGACTCTGTCTAGATTCGCGCTGGAATCCGAAGGTACGGCGGAGTCACCGGAGATATTTCCGTTTTGCTCTGTAGCAATCCCCGAGAAACGAGCGGCGCGGTCCAAGAGGAGCGGGTTAGAAGGAAAAGTCAATCTCCCGAAAGGGTGAAGAGTGGGAGGAGGGATATCTCCGGCGACTCTGGTAACGGTCGCCTGAGAACACGATGTATCTGCGAAATGGAGAAGCTCCGTGGCCTGATTCGCGAGAATCAGAAGAAATCCATGGAGAAACAACAGAGTTTTCGATGTGTGGAGAATAATCAACCGAGAATGGCGAGAGCTTTAGAGAAACAGGTTAGTTTCCAAGGTGTGAATGTAGAGAATCATCAGCCAAGCAGGCTCGGAAGATCAATGGAGAAGCAACAGAGTTTTCGAGGTGTGACCGTGGAGAATCAGAAACGTGGAGTTATGGAGAAACTTCCGAGTTTTGGTAAAGCATCAATGGAGAGGCAGAAAAGTTTTCGTGGTGGGCTTTTAGAGAAGCAGAAAAGCTTCCGTGTGGTGATGGAGAGGCAACTGAGTTTTATTGGTGAGTAGAGGAAGAAGAATGAGTCACCAGGAAAAAGAGGAGATTCGCCTCTTCACATTGCAGCTCGAACCGGGAACTTGGGAAAAGTTAAAGAACTGATTCGAGGTTGTTGCGATGGAGACGGCCAAGAGTTGAGAGATTTGTTGTCAAAGCAGAATCTTGAAGGAGAGACTCCTCTTTATATTGCAGCAGAGAATGGGCATTCAATTGTTGTTGAGGAGATGTTGAAGCATATGGATCTTGAAACTGCTTCGATCGCAGCAAAGCCGTGAATGAGCCGGTATTCTCCGGAGGCATCGTCACCAATTGTCAAATTTCTTCGCTGAAATTGAGCGATTCCAGTCCGGTCACCACCTCTCGGCACGGCCCACCGCCGGATCTAGCTCCAAACGCTTCGCTCAGATCCATAAACGGAAACTCACGCTTAAACCGGAATTAACCGACTTGAGTTTCAGAGAAGAACAAACAAAAAAACAGAACCGACCGACTGTTAAAAACCGCTTAGAGCTTCAAATTGTTCATGGATTTTAATTGTGCAACTGTTGTGATGAATAATTTAACGTGTTGTTGAAAACTGATGTGCAACTTACTATATTTTTACGCAGTCATTCTAAACACGATTAATTTTTGGTTTTAGTCATGGTTATGTGTTATTGGAACTACATACTCGATGAAAGTCTGATTATTCTGTAAAAATATATTAATTCAGTTATCTGTAAATATTTAGGAAGCCGTCTTACCCATTTAAGAAAGCCTTCCTAAAACGTATAAATGAGAATTTTTTTTGTTCATTTATATAACTTCTCAAGTTTAGGAAGTTGTCCTACATATATAACGTATTTAGGAAAGCCTTCCTAAATGATGAAAATTGATATTTTCTGGAAATGAAACATATTTAGGAACATATATAACGTATTTAGGAAAGCCTTCCTAAATGATGAAAAATGATATTTTATGGAAATGAAACGTATTAGGAACATATATAACGTATTTAGGAAAATCTTCCTAAATGATGAAAAATGATCATTTCTGGAAATGAAACGTATTTAGGAACACATATAACGTATTTAGGAAAGCCTTCCTAAACGTATTTAGAAAGAAATATACAAATGATGAAAAATGATAATTTCCTTGAAATGAAACGTATTTAGGAACCATTTCGGAACATATATAACTAAATTATGAAAGCCTTCGTAAATGAACAAGAAACAAAAAAACTCTAAAAGACTATATTAACTGTTGATTATCATGCGTAAATGAAGCATCAGAACATGTGTTGTTGTTTGACTACACAAAAGAAAGATAATGAAAAATGATCATTTCTGGAAATGAAACGTATTTAGGAACCATTTAGGAACATATATAACGTATTTAGGAAAGCCTTCCTAAATGATGAAAATTGATATTTTCTAGAAATGAAACGTATTTAGGAACATATATAACGTATTTAGGAAAGCTTTCATAAATGATGAAAAATGATCCTTTCTGGAAATGAAACGTATTTAGGAACCATTTAGGAACATGTATAACGTATTTAAGAAAGTCTTCCTAAATGATGAAAAATGATCCTTTCTGGAAATGAAACGTATTTAGGAACATATATAACGTATTTAGGAAAGCTTTCCTAAATGAACAAAAACAGAAAACGATATTTCCTGTTGATTTTCATGCGTAAATGAAGCATCAGAACAAATTTGTTGTTGTTTTGTCTAAACAAAGAAATAAAGAAAGATTCAAATGATGAAAACTGATCCTTTCTTGAAAATGAAACGTATTTAGGAACATATATAACGTATTTCGGAAAGACTTCCTAAATGAACAAATGATGAAAAATGATCATTTCTTGAAAATGAAACGTATTTAGGAACATATATAACATATTTCGGAAAGATTTCTGAAATGAACAAATGATGAAAAATGATCATTTCTTGAAAATGAATCGTATTTAGGAACATATATAACGTATTTCGGAAAGACTTCTGAAATGAACACATTTAGGAACATATATAACTACATCAGGTTTTAACATATATAACGTATTTCGGAAAGACTTTTTCATTGGTCATTTATGGAAATGAAACGTATTTAGGAACATATATAACGTATTTAGGAAAGCTTTCCTAAATGATAAAAATTGATCTTTTCTTGAAAATAAAACGTATTTAGGAACATATATAACATATTTCGGAAAGACTTCATAAATGAACAAATGATGAAAACTGATCCTTTCTTGAAAATGAATCGTATTTAGGAACATATATAACGTATTTCGGAAAGACTTTCTAAATGAACAAATGATGAAAACTGATCCTTTTTGAAAATGAAACGTATTTAGGAACATATATAACGTATTTCGGAAAGTCTTCTGAAATGAACAAATGATGAAAAATGATAATTTCTTGAAAATGAATGGTATTTAGGAACATATATAACGTATTTCGGAAAGACTTCCTAAATGAACAAATGATGAAAACTGATCCTTTCTTGAAAATGAATCGTATTTAGGAACATATATAACGTATTTCGGAAAGACTTTCTAAATGAACAAATGATGAAAACTGATCCTTTTTGAAAATGAAATGTATTTAGGAACATATATAACGTATTTCGGAAAGTCTTCTGAAATGAACAAATGATGAAAAATGATAATTTCTTGAAAATGAATGGTATTTAGGAACATATATAACGTATTTCGGAAAGACTTCCTAAATGAACAAATGATGAAAACTGATCCTTTCTTGAAAATGAATCGTATTTATGAACATATATAACGTATTTCGGAAAGACTTCCTAAATGAACAAATGATGAAAACTGATCCTTTCTTGAAAATGAATCGTATTTATGAACATATATAACGTATTTCGGAAAGTCTTCCGAAATGAACAATTGATGAAAAATGATAATTTCTTGAAAATGAATGGTATTTAGGAACATATATAACGTATTTCGGAAAGACTTTCTAAATGAACAAATGATGAAACTGATCCTTTCTTGAAAATGAAACGTATTTAGGAACATATATAACGTATTTCAGAATGTCTTCCGAAATGAACAAAAACAGAAAACTATATTTCATGTTGATTTCCATGCGTAAATGAAGCATCAAAACAAATGTGTTGTTGTTTTGTCTACACAAATAAATAAACAAAGATTGTCACCAGGTGATCATGTCATCATCGAGAGTGTTTAGAACACAAATAAATAAATAAAGAAATAAATAAAGAACAAATGTGTTTAGTTCTTATTTGAAACCTGATCACCTATAAGCACCACTGTACCAGAAGAAACATGGTCAATGTGTTATATTCAAAGTCCATGGGAATGAATGAGTTTAGCACTTGAAAGTCCCTTTTCTTTTTCTTTCCTTGTAAATAAGATCTCTAAATTTTTATAGAACATTTACCGTATGGCTTGTTCCTGCATCTCTTTGAGTCTCTCATCAAGCTGATTGCAATACAATTGGTCTCTGCTGTTAATGTTTTGGTTTTCATTTCCTTTTTCTGCCATCATCTTGTTTATAATGCAATCATCAATCACCACTTACCGGTTGTTATCTACTTGCAATGACTTAATGCAGGTGTAGATGTTAGTATGAACACTCGTTTAAAAGCTGTGAAACTCACTTTGAAAGGGAAGAATCCAGTCACAGTAGACCACTTAAGTGTCAGGGGAAACAACATTCGCTATTATATTCTTCCAGACAGCTTGAATCTCGAGACTCTACTGGTCGAAGACACTCCAAGAATCAAACCGAAAAAGCCAACTGCATGTAACATAAACACTTCTTTCTATTTATCTTCAGCCATTCGTCACTTAACAAAGTAAAACGATTTTCCTCCTCTTGGGTTTTTGGGTTTATGCATACTCTAATCATTTCATTATTCTCATCGGTATTAGGGAAGATTCCACCAGGTGGTCGGGGACGAATGAAATTCATACTCTAATCATTTCATTTTTGGGTTTTTGGGTTTATGCATCTTCTTGGGAACTAAACACAAATAAATAAAGAAAGATTGCTTATAGGTGATCAGGTCATCATCGAGAGTGTTTAGTTGCTCTTTGATAAAGAGAGCAAACAAAGTGGAATCTTATCACCATCAAGAAGCTCAACCTTGTCAGTAGAAGAGTCTGAAGGAATGTAAAAGTAAACCAATCGATCTGCATCGCCGTCAAAACTCGCACACCTCGTCCCCACATCATTTGACCCGAATCCTAAAGGCACAACCTTTTCCTTTTACACAAAATCAGCCCCTACACCTTCATTAAACACACCTCCATCTGTTCATGTGTTACGAATCTCAAGATCTAGATTGTTCAAAGACTCTCTTAGCTCCTCAAGCTTCTGTCCACCCACACCATTAGCACCATCTACAATCAATTTGCTAACCTCTAGCTTGTTCTTTCCACCAACTGGGATCAGATCAATCAAGCACCTGAATGAGGTAGAGAGAATCTCAAAGTAATCATTCTCCGTTGCCTTGAGACCTTTGTTCTTAGCTCGAACCATCCAATGTAAGTGCGGAGTTGTCAAAATCCCCATGTCAATCGCAACAGATCTCAAAATAGAGGAAACACCGATTTCCGCAGCTCGGAGAAGCGATTCACCACTAGGTCTCGTATCCCTTCCCAACCAAACCTCTGCACCTTTCTTCTTTCCTTGTCCACGAATTCTCTAATCAACGAGACGAGCTCTCGAGACAACCAACAATTTCGGTGTGTGAGAAATTGTTTTTTTTTTTTTATTAATTCTCAGAATGATATTATGGGTAAAATAGTTTTTTTGCCTCTTTAATCTTTAATGAATGCTAAAAATGGGGCTTTTTTATTAAAGTGCTAGTTTGGTGAGAAAGTTTTCAAAAAGTGTTATTTTGATCAATTTCTTTTTTTAATATTTGTTTGTAATATGTTTTTGTAATTATTTTTATATATGCCTTTTTATTTTTGTAAGATTGCCTTATTTTTTTATTATTGTAAAATTGTTTAATATTTTTTTATTGTTATTGTAATTATTGTTTTCGTCTCGTGTCATACTGACGTCGTCGAGGTATCCAGCATATAATAAGATCTTCTCTGGATCATAATGAGCCCAATTTCTCATAATTAAAAAAAAAAAAAAAACAATTCCCTAATTCTACGCGAGTGGCTCATAGATTGCAAAACCCTATGGTGCGGTTAGGTATGGCTCGACGAAGCGTTGGGGAACGACAAGCCGAAGCCAATCTGGTTCGATTTATCTATCTCTCTATCTCTATCTCCCATAATCACATATATATGCTCGTTTCCTGTAATGGGTTTTGTTTCTCTTTTGTTCCTATACTTGAAATTTAAGACTTTCCCGATCTTGTGTTAAAATCTGAAACAGAGACAAAGGATTGAATTTGAGTTTCTTGTTTTAAGGATGGGTCTATAACAAATTAACAACACTTGGTTGAATTGTCTCGTCACTCGTTTGTCTTTAAAAAAGCTTGAGCCTTTCATTGTGATTTCACCAAACTTCAACCTGACTCATTAGCAATGTAAATTTTTGATGTGATTTACAGGTCTATGGTGATAAGCTTGGTTCCTTTGAGAGATCCTTTAAGAGTACTCGGCAAAGATTGATCGCATTTCCGCATCAGTCAAACACCGAGTTATCTGCAAAGGAAAGTTCATCTGCAGTTCATGGCGGTGCAAGAACAACCTCTTGGATCAATGAGATTGTCATGCACGGACAACTCTCTGCTGTCCCTAGAAGCTCAGCAATGTCCTTGACCACAATGTTAGAAGAGCAAACACGAGCAAACGACCGAAAAGTAATGGAGATGCATCTTACAATGAGAAAATTAGCCTTGAAAGAGATGGAGCTAGCGGAAATCTACAGATCAATCAACCTTTGATTTATCGTTTCCTCTTATGAGTTTGTTTCACTTTTGTTCCCTATGTTAAAAGTTGGTATCTTTTAAAAATTTTAAGACTTTTTTCTGAGAGGATCTTTTGTTCAAACCTGAATCAGAGACAAATGATTGAATCTGAATTTCTTGTTTAAGGATGGGTCTATAACAAATTCACCCTGAATATTCGATTAGAGGATCTATAAGTAGGAACCGGAATCAGAACACATTCAATAGAAAGCTGCAAGTATAGGATAATATGAATTCAGAAGAGTCTAGGGACAGCAGAGATATAACCTAATTGATAATCTCTTAGTGATTAGCAGAGATATAACCTAATTCAGAAGAGTCTGCCCCGATTCACTGCTGCTTCCCTAAGTCGTATCTCGACTTTCACACCATCTCGAAGTTCTTCCGCTTGTGTTAAACCTAATTGAGAATCTCTTAGTGATTCCTCTGCGGATCTCTCCACGTTTTCCATTCGTGTCTCTTCTTCTCTGATCATTTCTCTTATTTCTGCGATCACCACTCTTTCTCTGATCAGTAATTTGATCACTTGTCTAGTGACTCCGGTCCTTTCCCGTTCGATTCTGAGCATTATCCTTACTGGTCCTCCTGTTTTTCTGTTGAAACATGTAATCAAACAGTCAATCAAACCAACAAGAATCAAACTAACAAAAGTAACCCAATTCTCTAAATAAACCAAAATCCAGAAGAACCAAAGACAGTACCTCATTTGTTTGACATTTTCCCGATGGATTTCTACATCTTCTCGAAATGGTATCAGTGCTGCAAGAACTTCTTCCCACTGTCTCAAGATTTCTTCTATTGTTTTGTCCATTTCTTCCAATCGCAACATGAGTGCTTGTGCTCGTCTGCGCAATTGCCTTACTTCTATGACTAATCCCCTTAATTCGATGACTTTTCTGATCACATGTCTTGTAATCTCGCTAACCACAACTATGCACAACCCCATGCAACTGTAAGCTAGCATATGATGCACAAGTCCCCAATTCCTTATCCCTAGATTGGCATGATCTTTCTCAACAAGCTCGTACATGTAAACCTCTGCAACACTTTCTTTCTTCAATGGTCGTCCGTAACTCAAGTTAGCTATCAATGCTTTCAACAACATTTCACTGTAGAGCCATCTTGCATCCACCTCACTGGCATCGATTCCCGGTCGTGGCCAACCAGTCTCCGCCACAATCACCGGAAGATTCTCGTGGCCCGTGACGGCCATAGAGCTAATCACAACATCAACCATCATATCGAAGAGTTCACGGAATTTACCTCCCGTAGCTCTGAAATTCAGAGGGAGATTTTCAAAGAGACGACCAAATCCTACTGGAATCGAGCAGCTGGATCGGAACATATTGTAGGGACAAAGACTGATTAGGAGAGATGAGTTGGTTTTCTCAAGGAATCGCAAAATCCAGATGATAATCACGTCTGTGCTCTGTTGTTGAAATTGCGGGATGATGATGTCAAAGAAAGAGAACGTCGTGGATACAGATATACCGTAGATTCTCAGATCTGCGAGAGATAGATGAACGTTCTGCATCGCGCCGAGCAGGAACAAGGGAGAAAGGTCCGGCGAGTATGAAATCATGTCGTTTCCGACAGAGATTGTTGAGATCTTCGTGCGAAGATGGAAGGGAAGCACATGGAGATGGACCCAATGCATCGCGAGCGAACGATTCAAAGCGAGGATAGGAACCAGAGTATTTGGGATAGAGAGGAGGAGAGATACGTTGGTGTTCGCAAAAGCGCGAATCATCGCCGGATTTGAGTCGAGAAGCCTCACCGCTGGAATCTTCATGGAAACAAAGTTAGCGGCGATTCTGTCCGGCGAGAGTTGGGCGGAGCCAGGAACGGAAGCTGGAGTCGAGTAGGTGACTCCGATCGTCGTGGCGGAGATGGTCGTCGACATAGCTATGGCGGTTAACGGGATAAGGAGCAAGAGATAGAACGAGACAGAGTTCATCTTCGTCGCAAGGAAAGCTTAATTCTGACGATTTGCTCTAAGAGAGGGAAGGGAAGGTAGAAGACGACCAATGTTGCGCCTGAGGATTCTGTTAGAGATGTGAGTGATTCTCTGTGATAGAGTGTACCGTAGACTGTATCCTGGGCGGGAAAGGAGAGATTCATTCTCTGTGCAACAGTCTACGGTACAAGAATATACCAACGAGTCGACTCGGCGGGAATAAACTGCATCAGGAACAAGATATACCAACGAGTCGACTCGGCGGGAATCGCTCGAACACTGTTTTTCTAACAAGCGAGTTGATCTCTGAGCCAACTAGTTCTGGCGACTCGGGAATCGTCGTGAGCGATCCCGTCTTGTCAAAAACGACGTAGTATTTGTCCATATCTACGCCGTGACATGTCTTAAAGGGAGTGTTTGACTGTTTCTGTCTGAACATTGACTTTATGAGTTTCTTCTGTAGAGAGCGTGAGATCTTGTTTGATGATTGTTTCTTTGTCGACGATGACGTCGTCGTCTTTTCTGACGAAGGAAGCGGAGGGAGGTGCGGCATGGACGTGGATATCTAGCGGAGGAGGAGATGGCTGAGTCGAGTTGGCGATTGAACGAGTTTAACTCGAACGAGTCATAGAGTGTGCTTTCGCAATCCCATACCTTCTTATTCTTCACCTTATGAACATTAACCTCTTCTTGATTTTGTTCCAGATTCTTCATCACCTTCTTATTCTTGTGTTGAGTTTCCATATTTTTAGTGTTTTCTGATCTTTGAATCGAATTTTTGTGTGTAAAAAGTAAATTATATATGAACTCAATATGAGACATTAGTTCATAAAGATAGTTCTTGAAAACAAAATTATATAAATAGATTATTGAACAAAATTATATATGTATATGATAATATTTTGGAACCATTAGTTGATGAACTTATTGTATAAATTATTGAACAAAACCTGAGAAACTCACAATTTTCCATCTTGATCTTCATCACATATGATGATGATGATGATCTCGAGCTCGTTGGAGATTGATCATCTGTTGTCTTATCTTGTTTTAAACCCTCTATGATTTTGAGATGCCATTTAATAATTTCGGGCTATGTCCAAAACCAACTATGATAAATGACATTTTTCTACAGCATAAATCACTTCTTCTTAGCTCAATTTAGTTTTTTAAAAAATATATCTTATACCTAATATTGTTGTCTGGTGCTTAAGATTCAAACAGTTTTTATAAACTTAAGTTTCTGTTTTTAGACCCAATTAATATAATGAGAAGTTTGAGAACGCGAATTTGTTAGTACTTTTTTCTGACTAATATCAAATCTAAGGTAAGGTTCCGGTAAGTATTTCTACGTCTGAAAGTTACAACCATATATATATTAACAAAAAGAATATCACATGCATTAATTATCGTTTAATAAGTTAATCGGAAAATATACCCTTTTAGGTAATGCAAGGTTCGTGGCCATTTCACGTGTAGAATCTTGAGACTGTGCAACTATATGTATATATATGAACAAGATAATATTTTCTTAATATTATACTTGCAATAATTTCATGAGAAGACTTGTTCGTTTATAGTTAATTAAATTAGTCAAACAAACATCTCATATCATTTTGTTTGTGTAATATTATTTGTGTTCCTCCAATGTTTTTACTAGTCTGCTAAATTGTAAATACTAAATACTAACAATGTTGAAAAGAAAAATAGAGATATATATTTTACGATACTATAAAAAGTGTAAGATGGTGAATCATTGGTTCCCTGGCAACCTAGATTCCGGCTCGATTCCATCTCCGGTCGCTGTTGGAGGCAATCTCCTCCGTCCTCCTGACTCTCCTGGCTCGTTTCATTTCCCTCCTCTTTCCCCCTCTCCACTCCCTTCCCTTCCCTTCCCCGCCCCTCTTCTCCTTTCTCTTTCTTTCCTTCTAAAATTGCTCAGCCTGAGCTTCCAAATGTTCATTCTTCTATCCAATCTTCCCTTCACCTTACTGCTGTAGAAGTCTGTACTCAGTATGATTCACCCTCTAAAAATCATTCTGCTAAATTGGAAATACCTAGATCTGAAGCTGGTTCTCCTGCTACAGTTGCTACCTCGGTAACAGTGCAAGATGATTCAACCACTTCTTCTGCAGATCCCCCTCCTAGGGATGGTTTACTGGCCACTCTTTCACTTGACTTGGCTGCTACTATGCTAATCCATACTCATGGCAGTGTTGCAGTCCCTTCTGATACTCTCCTCTCAAGGAAGAAACCCCCACCCTTTAACCCTGCGGCAAACCAAAACCCCCAGCTCAAGTTCCCACAAACTCCCCTTCCCCCTCGGACTCCACCTCCACCAAAAACCATCACTACCAACCCAACTTCTTCTTCCTCTATCCCACTTGTTTCCTCTGGGCTAACCTGGTCTCAAAAAGTGAAACTCAACACAGATAAAAGTCTTAAGAGAGAAGTTCATGTGGATTTCTCACCTGATGGTAAACCGCGAGTTTTCATTCCTGATGCTGTCTTTCAGCAAGGTGCGGAGGAACATAAAGACTTTATTGTTGGTTATTTCCTAGGAAGAGCTCCTGCATTCGGACAAGTGCAAAGTGTGCTCAACCATATGTGGGGCAAAGGAAAACAAATTGAGATCCATATCATCCCCTCCACTCACTCTATGCTAATCAAATTACCCAATGACTACATCAGGGGTAAATTCCTTGAACGCAGAATCTGGTATGTTGGTGATTCTATGTTTCATGTTCATACATGGTCACCTCATCATTCTGCTGATCCTCTGAATATGGATTCCATTCCTCTTTGGGTCCATCTCAAAGGCGTTCCTCTTGACCTGAGAACAAATAAAGGCTTAAGTCTCATAGCGGGGTTAGTAGGTGAACCAAAATAAATGGACGATTTGCTCTAAGAGAGGGAAGAGAAGGTAGAAGACGACCAATGTTGCGCCTGAGGATTCTGTTAGAGATGTGAGTGATTCTCTGTGATAGAGTGTACCGTAGACTGTATCCTGGGCGGGAAAGGAGAGATTCATTCTCTGTGCAACAGTCTACGGTACAAGAATATACCAACGAGTCGACTCGGCGGGAATAAACTGCATCAGGAACAAGATACCAACGAGTCGACTCGGCGGGAATCGCTCGAACACTGTTTGGTGCGTAATTGACATATTACCAAATTGTGGTTTATATAGAGGTGATAGATTATAATTTTTCTCCTTTTATGATTAATAATTAATTGTTTCTTTAATATAAATGGAAAAACTAACGATTTGTTTTTCTTTTTTATATTAATTTTATTTTTTAGGATAAATTTAATAATTTTTATATTTTGTTTTTTTAGTAACTTTACATTTTAATATTATGAATCAGTTATTAAATTTTTCAAATTTTTAATTTTGATTTATTTATCGATTTTAATTTTTTTCATTATTAATTATTAATTTTTTTTTTTAATCAACTTTGGCTTTTAGGATAAATTTACCTTTTTATTTTTATTTTATGTTTAGTAATTTTACATTTTAGGATTATGAATCAATTCTAAATTTCTCATTTTATTGTTAATATTATGTGTCAAAAACTAATTGGATTTTGTTTTTAGAAATTTCTTTTACTCATATCAGAATCTGATCGATTGGCTTGATATGTGGCGCAATCAAGTTTTTCTCTTTACGTAACATAAACTTTCTCTTTACGTAACCATGTCTTCTATTAAACAAAATATTATATGCAGCTTATGGACAAAAATTTTTATGTAAAGTTTGTTTGGTTGTGAAATTAAGAAGCTATCAATTTGGTTATTTAGAGGTGAGGAATTAAAATTTCTTTTATTTTTAGGATTGTATTTCATTTTAAGTTTTGAGTTTTTTAAGAATTACTAATTTTTTTTTTCCTTTTTTAAAACTTTAGCTTTTTAGAATTGTAATCTATTGTTTAATTTCCTTATTCTAAACTGAAATATGTTTTTATCTAAAATTTGGCTTTTATTCCTTTTCTTTTTAGGATTGTATTCCATTTTAAGTTTGTGGTTTTTTTAAAGAATTACTAATTATTTTTTTCTTTTTTAAAACAATAGCTTTTTAGGATTGTAAACTATTGTTTAATTTTTTGAAATTATTAATATTTTTGTTTATTTTTATTTTGTAAGATTGTTTAATATTTTATTATTATTATTATCGCATTTTTGTGTTATTGTCTTATTGCCTTATTACCTTTTTTGTTGCAAAAAGGCAATAAAAAAATTGTCTTATTGCCTTTTTATTGCAAAAAAACAATAAGATTGCCTTATTGTGTTATTATTATTTTTAATATTTGTTTGTAATATGTTTTTGTAATTATTTTTATATATGCCTTTTTATTTTTGTAAGATTGCCTTATTTTTTTATTATTGTAAAATTGTTTAATATTTTTTTATTGTTATTGTAATTATTGTTTTCGTCTCGTGTCATACTGACGTCGTCGAGGTATCCAGCATATAATAAGATCTTCTCTGGATCATAATGAGCCCAATTTCTCATAATTAAAAAAAAAAAAAAAAACAATTCCCTAATTCTACGCGAGTGGCTCATAGATTGCAAAACCCTATGGTGCGGTTAGGTATGGCTCGACGAAGCGTTGGGGAACGACAAGCCGAAGCCAATCTGGTTCGATTTATCTATCTCTCTATCTCTATCTCCCATAATCACATATATATGCTCGTTTCCTGTAATGGGTTTTGTTTCTCTTTTGTTCCTATACTTGAAATTTAAGACTTTCCCGATCTTGTGTTAAAATCTGAAACAGAGACAAAGGATTGAATTTGAGTTTCTTGTTTTAAGGATGGGTCTATAACAAATTAACAACACTTGGTTGAATTGTCTCGTCACTCGTTTGTCTTTAAAAAAGCTTGAGCCTTTCATTGTGATTTCACCAAACTTCAACCTGACTCATTAGCAATGTAAATTTTTGATGTGATTTACAGGTCTATGGTGATAAGCTTGGTTCCTTTGAGAGATCCTTTAAGAGTACTCGGCAAAGATTGATCGCATTTCCGCATCAGTCAAACACCGAGTTATCTGCAAAGGAAAGTTCATCTGCAGTTCATGGCGGTGCAAGAACAACCTCTTGGATCAATGAGATTGTCATGCACGGACAACTCTCTGCTGTCCCTAGAAGCTCAGCAATGTCCTTGACCACAATGTTAGAAGAGCAAACACGAGCAAACGACCGAAAAGTAATGGAGATGCATCTTACAATGAGAAAATTAGCCTTGAAAGAGATGGAGCTAGCGGAAATCTACAGATCAATCAACCTTTGATTTATCGTTTCCTCTTATGAGTTTGTTTCACTTTTGTTCCCTATGTTAAAAGTTGGTATCTTTTAAAAATTTTAAGACTTTTTTCTGAGAGGATCTTTTGTTCAAACCTGAATCAGAGACAAATGATTGAATCTGAATTTCTTGTTTAAGGATGGGTCTATAACAAATTCACCCTGAATATTCGATTAGAGGATCTATAAGTAGGAACCGGAATCAGAACACATTCAATAGAAAGCTGCAAGTATAGGATAATATGAATTCAGAAGAGTCTAGGGACAGCAGAGATATAACCTAATTGATAATCTCTTAGTGATTAGCAGAGATATAACCTAATTCAGAAGAGTCTGCCCCGATTCACTGCTGCTTCCCTAAGTCGTATCTCGACTTTCACACCATCTCGAAGTTCTTCCGCTTGTGTTAAACCTAATTGAGAATCTCTTAGTGATTCCTCTGCGGATCTCTCCACGTTTTCCATTCGTGTCTCTTCTTCTCTGATCATTTCTCTTATTTCTGCGATCACCACTCTTTCTCTGATCAGTAATTTGATCACTTGTCTAGTGACTCCGGTCCTTTCCCGTTCGATTCTGAGCATTATCCTTACTGGTCCTCCTGTTTTTCTGTTGAAACATGTAATCAAACAGTCAATCAAACCAACAAGAATCAAACTAACAAAAGTAACCCAATTCTCTAAATAAACCAAAATCCAGAAGAACCAAAGACAGTACCTCATTTGTTTGACATTTTCCCGATGGATTTCTACATCTTCTCGAAATGGTATCAGTGCTGCAAGAACTTCTTCCCACTGTCTCAAGATTTCTTCTATTGTTTTGTCCATTTCTTCCAATCGCAACATGAGTGCTTGTGCTCGTCTGCGCAATTGCCTTACTTCTATGACTAATCCCCTTAATTCGATGACTTTTCTGATCACATGTCTTGTAATCTCGCTAACCACAACTATGCACAACCCCATGCAACTGTAAGCTAGCATATGATGCACAAGTCCCCAATTCCTTATCCCTAGATTGGCATGATCTTTCTCAACAAGCTCGTACATGTAAACCTCTGCAACACTTTCTTTCTTCAATGGTCGTCCGTAACTCAAGTTAGCTATCAATGCTTTCAACAACATTTCACTGTAGAGCCATCTTGCATCCACCTCACTGGCATCGATTCCCGGTCGTGGCCAACCAGTCTCCGCCACAATCACCGGAAGATTCTCGTGGCCCGTGACGGCCATAGAGCTAATCACAACATCAACCATCATATCGAAGAGTTCACGGAATTTACCTCCCGTAGCTCTGAAATTCAGAGGGAGATTTTCAAAGAGACGACCAAATCCTACTGGAATCGAGCAGCTGGATCGGAACATATTGTAGGGACAAAGACTGATTAGGAGAGATGAGTTGGTTTTCTCAAGGAATCGCAAAATCCAGATGATAATCACGTCTCTGCTCTGTTGTTGAAATTGCGGGATGATGATGTCAAAGAAAGAGAACGTCGTGGATACAGATATACCGTAGATTCTCAGATCTGCGAGAGATAGATGAACGTTCTGCATCGCGCCGAGCAGGAACAAGGGAGAAAGGTCCGGCGAGTATGAAATCATGTCGTTTCCGACAGAGATTGTTGAGATCTTCGTGCGAAGATGGAAGGGAAGCACATGGAGATGGACCCAATGCATCGCGAGCGAACGATTCAAAGCGAGGATAGGAACCAGAGTATTTGGGATAGAGAGGAGGAGAGATACGTTGGTGTTCGCAAAAGCGCGAATCATCGCCGGATTTGAGTCGAGAAGCCTCACCGCTGGAATCTTCATGGAAACAAAGTTAGCGGCGATTCTGTCCGGCGAGAGTTGGGCGGAGCCAGGAACGGAAGCTGGAGTCGAGTAGGTGACTCCGATCGTCGTGGCGGAGATGGTCGTCGACATAGCTATGGCGGTTAACGGGATAAGGAGCAAGAGATAGAACGAGACAGAGTTCATCTTCGTCGCAAGGAAAGCTTAATTCTGACGATTTGCTCTAAGAGAGGGAAGGGAAGGTAGAAGACGACCAATGTTGCGCCTGAGGATTCTGTTAGAGATGTGAGTGATTCTCTGTGATAGAGTGTACCGTAGACTGTATCCTGGGCGGGAAAGGAGAGATTCATTCTCTGTGCAACAGTCTACGGTACAAGAATATACCAACGAGTCGACTCGGCGGGAATAAACTGCATCAGGAACAAGATATACCAACGAGTCGACTCGGCGGGAATCGCTCGAACACTGTTTTTCTAACAAGCGAGTTGATCTCTGAGCCAACTAGTTCTGGCGACTCGGGAATCGTCGTGAGCGATCCCGTCTTGTCAAAAACGACGTAGTATTTGTCCATATCTACGCCGTGACATGTCTTAAAGGGAGTGTTTGACTGTTTCTGTCTGAACATTGACTTTATGAGTTTCTTCTGTAGAGAGCGTGAGATCTTGTTTGATGATTGTTTCTTTGTCGACGATGACGTCGTCGTCTTTTCTGACGAAGGAAGCGGAGGGAGGTGCGGCATGGACGTGGATATCTAGCGGAGGAGGAGATGGCTGAGTCGAGTTGGCGATTGAACGAGTTTAACTCGAACGAGTCATAGAGTGTGCTTTCGCAATCCCATACCTTCTTATTCTTCACCTTATGAACATTAACCTCTTCTTGATTTTGTTCCAGATTCTTCATCACCTTCTTATTCTTGTGTTGAGTTTCCATATTTTTAGTGTTTTCTGATCTTTGAATCGAATTTTTGTGTGTAAAAAGTAAATTATATATGAACTCAATATGAGACATTAGTTCATAAAGATAGTTCTTGAAAACAAAATTATATAAATAGATTATTGAACAAAATTATATATGTATATGATAATATTTTGGAACCATTAGTTGATGAACTTATTGTATAAATTATTGAACAAAACCTGAGAAACTCACAATTTTCCATCTTGATCTTCATCACATATGATGATGATGATGATCTCGAGCTCGTTGGAGATTGATCATCTGTTGTCTTATCTTGTTTTAAACCCTCTATGATTTTGAGATGCCATTTAATAATTTCGGGCTATGTCCAAAACCAACTATGATAAATGACATTTTTCTACAGCATAAATCACTTCTTCTTAGCTCAATTTAGTTTTTTAAAAAATATATCTTATACCTAATATTGTTGTCTGGTGCTTAAGATTCAAACAGTTTTTATAAACTTAAGTTTCTGTTTTTAGACCCAATTAATATAATGAGAAGTTTGAGAACGCGAATTTGTTAGTACTTTTTTCTGACTAATATCAAATCTAAGGTAAGGTTCCGGTAAGTATTTCTACGTCTGAAAGTTACAACCATATATATATTAACAAAAAGAATATCACATGCATTAATTATCGTTTAATAAGTTAATCGGAAAATATACCCTTTTAGGTAATGCAAGGTTCGTGGCCATTTCACGTGTAGAATCTTGAGACTGTGCAACTATATGTATATATATGAACAAGATAATATTTTCTTAATATTATACTTGCAATAATTTCATGAGAAGACTTGTTCGTTTATAGTTAATTAAATTAGTCAAACAAACATCTCATATCATTTTGTTTGTGTAATATTATTTGTGTTCCTCCAATGTTTTTACTAGTCTGCTAAATTGTAAATACTAAATACTAACAATGTTGAAAAGAAAAATAGAGATATATATTTTACGATACTATAAAAAGTGTAAGATGGTGAATCATTGGTTCCCTGGCAACCTAGATTCCGGCTCGATTCCATCTCCGGTCGCTGTTGGAGGCAATCTCCTCCGTCCTCCTGACTCTCCTGGCTCGTTTCATTTCCCTCCTCTTTCCCCCTCTCCACTCCCTTCCCTTCCCTTCCCCGCCCCTCTTCTCCTTTCTCTTTCTTTCCTTCTAAAATTGCTCAGCCTGAGCTTCCAAATGTTCATTCTTCTATCCAATCTTCCCTTCACCTTACTGCTGTAGAAGTCTGTACTCAGTATGATTCACCCTCTAAAAATCATTCTGCTAAATTGGAAATACCTAGATCTGAAGCTGGTTCTCCTGCTACAGTTGCTACCTCGGTAACAGTGCAAGATGATTCAACCACTTCTTCTGCAGATCCCCCTCCTAGGGATGGTTTACTGGCCACTCTTTCACTTGACTTGGCTGCTACTATGCTAATCCATACTCATGGCAGTGTTGCAGTCCCTTCTGATACTCTCCTCTCAAGGAAGAAACCCCCACCCTTTAACCCTGCGGCAAACCAAAACCCCCAGCTCAAGTTCCCACAAACTCCCCTTCCCCCTCGGACTCCACCTCCACCAAAAACCATCACTACCAACCCAACTTCTTCTTCCTCTATCCCACTTGTTTCCTCTGGGCTAACCTGGTCTCAAAAAGTGAAACTCAACACAGATAAAAGTCTTAAGAGAGAAGTTCATGTGGATTTCTCACCTGATGGTAAACCGCGAGTTTTCATTCCTGATGCTGTCTTTCAGCAAGGTGCGGAGGAACATAAAGACTTTATTGTTGGTTATTTCCTAGGAAGAGCTCCTGCATTCGGACAAGTGCAAAGTGTGCTCAACCATATGTGGGGCAAAGGAAAACAAATTGAGATCCATATCATCCCCTCCACTCACTCTATGCTAATCAAATTACCCAATGACTACATCAGGGGTAAATTCCTTGAACGCAGAATCTGGTATGTTGGTGATTCTATGTTTCATGTTCATACATGGTCACCTCATCATTCTGCTGATCCTCTGAATATGGATTCCATTCCTCTTTGGGTCCATCTCAAAGGCGTTCCTCTTGACCTGAGAACAAATAAAGGCTTAAGTCTCATAGCGGGGTTAGTAGGTGAACCAAAATAAATGGACGATTTGCTCTAAGAGAGGGAAGAGAAGGTAGAAGACGACCAATGTTGCGCCTGAGGATTCTGTTAGAGATGTGAGTGATTCTCTGTGATAGAGTGTACCGTAGACTGTATCCTGGGCGGGAAAGGAGAGATTCATTCTCTGTGCAACAGTCTACGGTACAAGAATATACCAACGAGTCGACTCGGCGGGAATAAACTGCATCAGGAACAAGATACCAACGAGTCGACTCGGCGGGAATCGCTCGAACACTGTTTGGTGCGTAATTGACATATTACCAAATTGTGGTTTATATAGAGGTGATAGATTATAATTTTTCTCCTTTTATGATTAATAATTAATTGTTTCTTTAATATAAATGGAAAAACTAACGATTTGTTTTTCTTTTTTATATTAATTTTATTTTTTAGGATAAATTTAATAATTTTTATATTTTGTTTTTTTAGTAACTTTACATTTTAATATTATGAATCAGTTATTAAATTTTTCAAATTTTTAATTTTGATTTATTTATCGATTTTAATTTTTTTCATTATTAATTATTAATTTTTTTTTTTAATCAACTTTGGCTTTTAGGATAAATTTACCTTTTTATTTTTATTTTATGTTTAGTAATTTTACATTTTAGGATTATGAATCAATTCTAAATTTCTCATTTTATTGTTAATATTATGTGTCAAAAACTAATTGGATTTTGTTTTTAGAAATTTCTTTTACTCATATCAGAATCTGATCGATTGGCTTGATATGTGGCGCAATCAAGTTTTTCTCTTTACGTAACATAAACTTTCTCTTTACGTAACCATGTCTTCTATTAAACAAAATATTATATGCAGCTTATGGACAAAAAATTTTATGTAAAGTTTGTTTGGTTGTGAAATTAAGAAGCTATCAATTTGGTTATTTAGAGGTGAGGAATTAAAATTTCTTTTATTTTTAGGATTGTATTTCATTTTAAGTTTTGAGTTTTTTAAGAATTACTAATTTTTTTTTTCCTTTTTTAAAACTTTAGCTTTTTAGAATTGTAATCTATTGTTTAATTTCCTTATTCTAAACTGAAATATGTTTTTATCTAAAATTTGGCTTTTATTCCTTTTCTTTTTAGGATTGTATTCCATTTTAAGTTTGTGGTTTTTTTAAAGAATTACTAATTATTTTTTTCTTTTTTAAAACAATAGCTTTTTATGATTGTAAACTATTGTTTAATTTTTTGAAATTATTAATATTTTTGTTTATTTTTATTTTGTAAGATTGTTTAATATTTTATTATTATTATTATCGCATTTTTGTGTTATTGTCTTATTGCCTTATTACCTTTTTTGTTGCAAAAAGGCAATAAAAAAATTGTCTTATTGCCTTTTTATTGCAAAAAAACAATAAGATTGCCTTATTGTGTTATTATTATTTTTAATATTTGTTTGTAATATGTTTTTGTAATTATTTTTATATATGCCTTTTTATTTTTGTAAGATTGCCTTATTTTTTTATTATTGTAAAATTGTTTAATATTTTTTTATTGTTATTGTAATTATTGTTTTCGTCTCGTGTCATACTGACGTCGTCGAGGTATCCAGCATATAATAAGATCTTCTCTGGATCATAATGAGCCCAATTTCTCATAATTAAAAAAAAAAAAAAAACAATTCCCTAATTCTACGCGAGTGGCTCATAGATTGCAAAACCCTATGGTGCGGTTAGGTATGGCTCGACGAAGCGTTGGGGAACGACAAGCCGAAGCCAATCTGGTTCGATTTATCTATCTCTCTATCTCTATCTCCCATAATCACATATATATGCTCGTTTCCTGTAATGGGTTTTGTTTCTCTTTTGTTCCTATACTTGAAATTTAAGACTTTCCCGATCTTGTGTTAAAATCTGAAACAGAGACAAAGGATTGAATTTGAGTTTCTTGTTTTAAGGATGGGTCTATAACAAATTAACAACACTTGGTTGAATTGTCTCGTCACTCGTTTGTCTTTAAAAAAGCTTGAGCCTTTCATTGTGATTTCACCAAACTTCAACCTGACTCATTAGCAATGTAAATTTTTGATGTGATTTACAGGTCTATGGTGATAAGCTTGGTTCCTTTGAGAGATCCTTTAAGAGTACTCGGCAAAGATTGATCGCATTTCCGCATCAGTCAAACACCGAGTTATCTGCAAAGGAAAGTTCATCTGCAGTTCATGGCGGTGCAAGAACAACCTCTTGGATCAATGAGATTGTCATGCACGGACAACTCTCTGCTGTCCCTAGAAGCTCAGCAATGTCCTTGACCACAATGTTAGAAGAGCAAACACGAGCAAACGACCGAAAAGTAATGGAGATGCATCTTACAATGAGAAAATTAGCCTTGAAAGAGATGGAGCTAGCGGAAATCTACAGATCAATCAACCTTTGATTTATCGTTTCCTCTTATGAGTTTGTTTCACTTTTGTTCCCTATGTTAAAAGTTGGTATCTTTTAAAAATTTTAAGACTTTTTTCTGAGAGGATCTTTTGTTCAAACCTGAATCAGAGACAAATGATTGAATCTGAATTTCTTGTTTAAGGATGGGTCTATAACAAATTCACCCTGAATATTCGATTAGAGGATCTATAAGTAGGAACCGGAATCAGAACACATTCAATAGAAAGCTGCAAGTATAGGATAATATGAATTCAGAAGAGTCTAGGGACAGCAGAGATATAACCTAATTGATAATCTCTTAGTGATTAGCAGAGATATAACCTAATTCAGAAGAGTCTGCCCCGATTCACTGCTGCTTCCCTAAGTCGTATCTCGACTTTCACACCATCTCGAAGTTCTTCCGCTTGTGTTAAACCTAATTGAGAATCTCTTAGTGATTCCTCTGCGGATCTCTCCACGTTTTCCATTCGTGTCTCTTCTTCTCTGATCATTTCTCTTATTTCTGCGATCATCACTCTTTCTCTGATCAGTAATTTGATCACTTGTCTAGTGACTCCGGTCCTTTCCCGTTCGATTCTGAGCATTATCCTTACTGGTCCTCCTGTTTTTCTGTTGAAACATGTAATCAAACAGTCAATCAAACCAACAAGAATCAAACTAACAAAAGTAACCCAATTCTCTAAATAAACCAAAATCCAGAAGAACCAAAGACAGTACCTCATTTGTTTGACATTTTCCCGATGGATTTCTACATCTTCTCGAAATGGTATCAGTGCTGCAAGAACTTCTTCCCACTGTCTCAAGATTTCTTCTATTGTTTTGTCCATTTCTTCCAATCGCAACATGAGTGCTTGTGCTCGTCTGCGCAATTGCCTTACTTCTATGACTAATCCCCTTAATTCGATGACTTTTCTGATCACATGTCTTGTAATCTCGCTAACCACAACTATGCACAACCCCATGCAACTGTAAGCTAGCATATGATGCACAAGTCCCCAATTCCTTATCCCTAGATTGGCATGATCTTTCTCAACAAGCTCATACATGTAAACCACTGAAACACTTTCTTTCCTCAATGGTCGTCCGTAACTCAAGTTAGCTATCAATGCTTTCAACAACATTTCACTGTAGAGCCATCTTGCATCCACCTCACTGGCATCGATTCCCGGTCGTGGCCAACCAGTCTCCGCCACAATCACCGGAAGATTCTCATGGCCCGTGACGGCCATAGAGCTAATCACAACATCAACCATCATATCGAAGAGTTCACGGAATTTACCTCCCGTAGCTCTGAAATTCAGAGGGAGATTTTCAAAGAGACGACCAAATCCTACTGGAATCGAGCAGCTGGATCGGAACATATTGTGGGGACAAAGACTGATTAGGAGAGATGAGTTGGTTTTCTCAAGGAATCGCAAAATCCACATGATAATCACGTCTGTGCTCTGTTGTTGAAATTGCGGGATGATGATGTCAAAGAAAGAGAACGTCGTGGATACAGATATATCATATACCGTAGATTCTCAGATCTGCGAGAGATAGATGAACGTTCTGCATCGCGCCGAGCAGGAACAAGGGAGAAAGGTCCGGCGAGTATGAAATCATGTCGTTTCCGACAGAGATTGTTGAGATCTTCGTGCGAAGATGGAAGGGAAGCACATGGAGATGGACCCAATGCATCGCGAGCGAACGATTCAAAGCGAGGATAGGAACCAGAGTATTTGGGATAGAGAGGAGGAGAGATACGTTGGTGTTCGCAAAAGCGCGAATCATCGCCGGATTTGAGTCGAGAAGCCTCACCGCTGGAATCTTCATGGAAACAAAGTTAGCGGCGATTCTGTCCGGCGAGAGTTGGGCGGAGCCAGGAACGGAAGCTGGAGTCGAGTAGGTGACTCCGATCGTCGTGGCGGAGATGGTCGTCGACATAGCTATGGCGGTTAACGGGATAAGGAGCAAGAGATAGAACGAGACAGAGTTCATCTTCGTCGCAAGGAAAGCTTAATTCTGACGATTTGCTCTAAGAGAGGGAAGGGAAGGTAGAAGACGACCAATGTTGCGCCTGAGGATTCTGTTAGAGATGTGAGTGATTCTCTGTGATAGAGTGTACCGTAGACTGTATCCTGGGCGGGAAAGGAGAGATTCATTCTCTGTGCAACAGTCTACGGTACAAGAATATACCAACGAGTCGACTCGGCGGGAATAAACTGCATCAGGAACAAGATATACCAACGAGTCGACTCGGCGGGAATCGCTCGAACACTGTTTTTCTAACAAGCGAGTTGATCTCTGAGCCAACTAGTTCTGGCGACTCGGGAATCGTCGTGAGCGATCCCGTCTTGTCAAAAACGACGTAGTATTTGTCCATATCTACGCCGTGACATGTCTTAAAGGGAGTGTTTGACTGTTTCTGTCTGAACATTGACTTTATGAGTTTCTTCTGTAGAGAGCGTGAGATCTTGTTTGATGATTGTTTCTTTGTCGACGATGACGTCGTCGTCTTTTCTGACGAAGGAAGCGGAGGGAGGTGCGGCATGGACGTGGATATCTAGCGGAGGAGGAGATGGCTGAGTCGAGTTGGCGATTGAACGAGTTTAACTCGAACGAGTCATAGAGTGTGCTTTCGCAATCCCATACCTTCTTATTCTTCACCTTATGAACATTAACCTCTTCTTGATTTTGTTCCAGATTCTTCATCACCTTCTTATTCTTGTGTTGAGTTTCCATATTTTTAGTGTTTTCTGATCTTTGAATCGAATTTTTGTGTGTAAAAAGTAAATTATATATGAACTCAATATGAGACATTAGTTCATAAAGATAGTTCTTGAAAACAAAATTATATAAATAGATTATTGAACAAAATTATATATGTATATGATAATATTTTGGAACCATTAGTTGATGAACTTATTGTATAAATTATTGAACAAAACCTGAGAAACTCACAATTTTCCATCTTGATCTTCATCACATATGATGATGATGATGATCTCGAGCTCGTTGGAGATTGATCATCTGTTGTCTTATCTTGTTTTAAACCCTCTATGATTTTGAGATGCCATTTAATAATTTCGGGCTATGTCCAAAACCAACTATGATAAATGATATTTTTCTACAGCATAAATCACTTCTTCTTAGCTCAATTTAGTTTTTTTTAAAATATATCTTATACCTAATATTGTTGTCTGGTGCTTAAGATTCAAACAGTTTTTATAAACTTAAGTTTCTGTTTTTAGACCCAATTAATATAATGAGAAGTTTGAGAACGCGAATTTGTTAGTACTTTTTTCTGACTAATATCAAATCTAAGGTAAGGTTCCGGTAAGTATTTCTACGTCTGAAAGTTACAACCATATATATATTAACAAAAAGAATATCACATGCATTAATTATCGTTTAATAAGTTAATCGGAAAATATACCCTTTCAGGTAATGCAAGGTTCGTGGCCATTTCACGTGTAGAATCTTGAGACTGTGCAACTATATGTATATATATGAACAAGATAATATTTTCTTAATATTATACTTGCAATAATTTCATGAGAAGACTTGTTCGTTTATAGTTAATTAAATTAGTCAAACAAACATCTCATATCATTTTGTTTGTGTAATATTATTTGTGTTCCTCCAATGTTTTTACTAGTCTGCTAAATTGTAAATACTAAATACTAACAATGTTGAAAAGAAAAATAGAGATATATATTTTACGATACTATAAAAAGTGTAAGATGGTGAATCATTGGTTCCCTGGCAACCTAGATTCCGGCTCGATTCCATCTCCGGTCGCTGTTGGAGGCAATCTCCTCCGTCCTCCTGACTCTCCTGGCTCGTTTCATTTCCCTCCTCTTTCCCCCTCTCCACTCCCTTCCCTTCCCTTCCCCGCCCCTCTTCTCCTTTCTCTTTCTTTCCTTCTAAAATTGCTCAGCCTGAGCTTCCAAATGTTCATTCTTCTATCCAATCTTCCCTTCACCTTACTGCTGTAGAAGTCTGTACTCAGTATGATTCACCCTCTAAAAATCATTCTGCTAAATTGGAAATACCTAGATCTGAAGCTGGTTCTCCTGCTACAGTTGCTACCTCGGTAACAGTGCAAGATGATTCAACCACTTCTTCTGCAGATCCCCCTCCTAGGGATGGTTTACTGGCCACTCTTTCACTTGACTTGGCTGCTACTATGCTAATCCATACTCATGGCAGTGTTGCAGTCCCTTCTGATACTCTCCTCTCAAGGAAGAAACCCCCACCCTTTAACCCTGCGGCAAACCAAAACCCCCAGCTCAAGTTCCCACAAACTCCCCTTCCCCCTCGGACTCCACCTCCACCAAAAACCATCACTACCAACCCAACTTCTTCTTCCTCTATCCCACTTGTTTCCTCTGGGCTAACCTGGTCTCAAAAAGTGAAACTCAACACAGATAAAAGTCTTAAGAGAGAAGTTCATGTGGATTTCTCACCTGATGGTAAACCGCGAGTTTTCATTCCTGATGCTGTCTTTCAGCAAGGTGCGGAGGAACATAAAGACTTTATTGTTGGTTATTTCCTAGGAAGAGCTCCTGCATTCGGACAAGTGCAAAGTGTGCTCAACCATATGTGGGGCAAAGGAAAACAAATTGAGATCCATATCATCCCCTCCACTCACTCTATGCTAATCAAATTACCCAATGACTACATCAGGGGTAAATTCCTTGAACGCAGAATCTGGTATGTTGGTGATTCTATGTTTCATGTTCATACATGGTCACCTCATCATTCTGCTGATCCTCTGAATATGGATTCCATTCCTCTTTGGGTCCATCTCAAAGGCGTTCCTCTTGACCTGAGAACAAATAAAGGCTTAAGTCTCATAGCGGGGTTAGTAGGTGAACCAAAATAAATGGACGATTTGCTCTAAGAGAGGGAAGGGAAGGTAGAAGACGACCAATGTTGCGCCTGAGGATTCTGTTAGAGATGTGAGTGATTCTCTGTGATAGAGTGTACCGTAGACTGTATCCTGGGCGGGAAAGGAGAGATTCATTCTCTGTGCAACAGTCTACGGTACAAGAATATACCAACGAGTCGACTCGGCGGGAATAAACTGCATCAGGAACAAGATACCAACGAGTCGACTCGGCGGGAATCGCTCGAACACTGTTTGGTGCGTAATTGACATATTACCAAATTTTATATAGAGGTGATAGATTATAATTTTTCTCCTTTTATGATTAATAATTCATTGTTTCTTTAATATAAATGGAAAAACTAACGATTTGTTTTTCTTTTTTATATTAATTTTATTTTTTAGGATAAATTTAATAATTTTTATATTTTGTTTTTTTAGTAACTTTACATTTTAATATTATGAATCAGTTATTAAATTTTTCAAATTTTTAATTTTGATTTATTTATCGATTTTAATTTTTTTCATTATTAATTATTAATTTTTTTTTTTTAATCAACTTTGGCTTTTAGGATAAATTTACCTTTTTATTTTTATTTTATGTTTAGTAATTTTACCTTTTAGGATTATGAATCAATTCTAAATTTCTCATTTTATTGTTAATATTATGTGTCAAAAACTAATTGGATTTTGTTTTTAGAAATTTCTTTTACTCATATCAGAATCTGATCGATTGGCTTGATATGTGGCGCAATCAAGTTTTTCTCTTTACGTAACATAAACTTTCTCTTTACGTAACCATGTCTTCTATTAAACAAAATATTATATGCAGCTTATGGACAAAAATATTTATGTAAAGTTTGTTTGGTTGTGAAATTAAGAAGCTATCAATTTGGTTATTTAGAGGTGAGGAATTAAAATTTCTTTTATTTTTAGGATTGTATTTCATTTTAAGTTTTGAGTTTTTTAAGAATTACTAATTTTTTTTTTCCTTTTTTAAAACTTTAGCTTTTTAGAATTGTAATCTATTGTTTAATTTCCTTATTCTAAACTGAAATATGTTTTTATCTAAAATTTGGCTTTTATTCCTTTTCTTTTTAGGATTGTATTCCATTTTAAGTTTGTGGTTTTTTTAAAGAATTACTAATTATTTTTTTCTTTTTTAAAACAATAGCTTTTTAGGATTGTAAACTATTGTTTAATTTTTTGAAATTATTAATATTTTTGTTTATTTTTATTTTGTAAGATTGTTTAATATTTTATTATTATTATTATCGCATTTTTGTGTTATTGTCTTATTGCCTTATTACCTTTTTTGTTGCAAAAAGGCAATAAAAAAATTGTCTTATTGCCTTTTTATTGCAAAAAAACAATAAGATTGCCTTATTGTGTTATTATTATTTTTAATATTTGTTTGTAATATGTTTTTGTAATTATTTTTATATATGCCTTTTTATTTTTGTAAGATTGCCTTATTTTTTTATTATTGTAAAATTGTTTAATATTTTTTTATTGTTATTGTAATTATTGTTTTCGTCTCGTGTCATACTGACGTCGTCGAGGTATCCAGCATATAATAAGATCTTCTCTGGATCATAATGAGCCCAATTTCTCATAATTAAAAAAAAAAAAAAAACAATTCCCTAATTCTACGCGAGTGGCTCATAGATTGCAAAACCCTATGGTGCGGTTAGGTATGGCTCGACGAAGCGTTGGGGAACGACAAGCCGAAGCCAATCTGGTTCGATTTATCTATCTCTCTATCTCTATCTCCCATAATCACATATATATGCTCGTTTCCTGTAATGGGTTTTGTTTCTCTTTTGTTCCTATACTTGAAATTTAAGACTTTCCCGATCTTGTGTTAAAATCTGAAACAGAGACAAAGGATTGAATTTGAGTTTCTTGTTTTAAGGATGGGTCTATAACAAATTAACAACACTTGGTTGAATTGTCTCGTCACTCGTTTGTCTTTAAAAAAGCTTGAGCCTTTCATTGTGATTTCACCAAACTTCAACCTGACTCATTAGCAATGTAAATTTTTGATGTGATTTACAGGTCTATGGTGATAAGCTTGGTTCCTTTGAGAGATCCTTTAAGAGTACTCGGCAAAGATTGATCGCATTTCCGCATCAGTCAAACACCGAGTTATCTGCAAAGGAAAGTTCATCTGCAGTTCATGGCGGTGCAAGAACAACCTCTTGGATCAATGAGATTGTCATGCACGGACAACTCTCTGCTGTCCCTAGAAGCTCAGCAATGTCCTTGACCACAATGTTAGAAGAGCAAACACGAGCAAACGACCGAAAAGTAATGGAGATGCATCTTACAATGAGAAAATTAGCCTTGAAAGAGATGGAGCTAGCGGAAATCTACAGATCAATCAACCTTTGATTTATCGTTTCCTCTTATGAGTTTGTTTCACTTTTGTTCCCTATGTTAAAAGTTGGTATCTTTTAAAAATTTTAAGACTTTTTTCTGAGAGGATCTTTTGTTCAAACCTGAATCAGAGACAAATGATTGAATCTGAATTTCTTGTTTAAGGATGGGTCTATAACAAATTCACCCTGAATATTCGATTAGAGGATCTATAAGTAGGAACCGGAATCAGAACACATTCAATAGAAAGCTGCAAGTATAGGATAATATGAATTCAGAAGAGTCTAGGGACAGCAGAGATATAACCTAATTGATAATCTCTTAGTGATTAGCAGAGATATAACCTAATTCAGAAGAGTCTGCCCCGATTCACTGCTGCTTCCCTAAGTCGTATCTCGACTTTCACACCATCTCGAAGTTCTTCCGCTTGTGTTAAACCTAATTGAGAATCTCTTAGTGATTCCTCTGCGGATCTCTCCACGTTTTCCATTCGTGTCTCTTCTTCTCTGATCATTTCTCTTATTTCTGCGATCACCACTCTTTCTCTGATCAGTAATTTGATCACTTGTCTAGTGACTCCGGTCCTTTCCCGTTCGATTCTGAGCATTATCCTTACTGGTCCTCCTGTTTTTCTGTTGAAACATGTAATCAAACAGTCAATCAAACCAACAAGAATCAAACTAACAAAAGTAACCCAATTCTCTAAATAAACCAAAATCCAGAAGAACCAAAGACAGTACCTCATTTGTTTGACATTTTCCCGATGGATTTCTACATCTTCTCGAAATGGTATCAGTGCTGCAAGAACTTCTTCCCACTGTCTCAAGATTTCTTCTATTGTTTTGTCCATTTCTTCCAATCGCAACATGAGTGCTTGTGCTCGTCTGCGCAATTGCCTTACTTCTATGACTAATCCCCTTAATTCGATGACTTTTCTGATCACATGTCTTGTAATCTCGCTAACCACAACTATGCACAACCCCATGCAACTGTAAGCTAGCATATGATGCACAAGTCCCCAATTCCTTATCCCTAGATTGGCATGATCTTTCTCAACAAGCTCGTACATGTAAACCTCTGCAACACTTTCTTTCTTCAATGGTCGTCCGTAACTCAAGTTAGCTATCAATGCTTTCAACAACATTTCACTGTAGAGCCATCTTGCATCCACCTCACTGGCATCGATTCCCGGTCGTGGCCAACCAGTCTCCGCCACAATCACCGGAAGATTCTCGTGGCCCGTGACGGCCATAGAGCTAATCACAACATCAACCATCATATCGAAGAGTTCACGGAATTTACCTCCCGTAGCTCTGAAATTCAGAGGGAGATTTTCAAAGAGACGACCAAATCCTACTGGAATCGAGCAGCTGGATCGGAACATATTGTAGGGACAAAGACTGATTAGGAGAGATGAGTTGGTTTTCTCAAGGAATCGCAAAATCCAGATGATAATCACGTCTGTGCTCTGTTGTTGAAATTGCGGGATGATGATGTCAAAGAAAGAGAACGTCGTGGATACAGATATACCGTAGATTCTCAGATCTGCGAGAGATAGATGAACGTTCTGCATCGCGCCGAGCAGGAACAAGGGAGAAAGGTCCGGCGAGTATGAAATCATGTCGTTTCCGACAGAGATTGTTGAGATCTTCGTGCGAAGATGGAAGGGAAGCACATGGAGATGGACCCAATGCATCGCGAGCGAACGATTCAAAGCGAGGATAGGAACCAGAGTATTTGGGATAGAGAGGAGGAGAGATACGTTGGTGTTCGCAAAAGCGCGAATCATCGCCGGATTTGAGTCGAGAAGCCTCACCGCTGGAATCTTCATGGAAACAAAGTTAGCGGCGATTCTGTCCGGCGAGAGTTGGGCGGAGCCAGGAACGGAAGCTGGAGTCGAGTAGGTGACTCCGATCGTCGTGGCGGAGATGGTCGTCGACATAGCTATGGCGGTTAACGGGATAAGGAGCAAGAGATAGAACGAGACAGAGTTCATCTTCGTCGCAAGGAAAGCTTAATTCTGACGATTTGCTCTAAGAGAGGGAAGGGAAGGTAGAAGACGACCAATGTTGCGCCTGAGGATTCTGTTAGAGATGTGAGTGATTCTCTGTGATAGAGTGTACCGTAGACTGTATCCTGGGCGGGAAAGGAGAGATTCATTCTCTGTGCAACAGTCTACGGTACAAGAATATACCAACGAGTCGACTCGGCGGGAATAAACTGCATCAGGAACAAGATATACCAACGAGTCGACTCGGCGGGAATCGCTCGAACACTGTTTTTCTAACAAGCGAGTTGATCTCTGAGCCAACTAGTTCTGGCGACTCGGGAATCGTCGTGAGCGATCCCGTCTTGTCAAAAACGACGTAGTATTTGTCCATATCTACGCCGTGACATGTCTTAAAGGGAGTGTTTGACTGTTTCTGTCTGAACATTGACTTTATGAGTTTCTTCTGTAGAGAGCGTGAGATCTTGTTTGATGATTGTTTCTTTGTCGACGATGACGTCGTCGTCTTTTCTGACGAAGGAAGCGGAGGGAGGTGCGGCATGGACGTGGATATCTAGCGGAGGAGGAGATGGCTGAGTCGAGTTGGCGATTGAACGAGTTTAACTCGAACGAGTCATAGAGTGTGCTTTCGCAATCCCATACCTTCTTATTCTTCACCTTATGAACATTAACCTCTTCTTGATTTTGTTCCAGATTCTTCATCACCTTCTTATTCTTGTGTTGAGTTTCCATATTTTTAGTGTTTTCTGATCTTTGAATCGAATTTTTGTGTGTAAAAAGTAAATTATATATGAACTCAATATGAGACATTAGTTCATAAAGATAGTTCTTGAAAACAAAATTATATAAATAGATTATTGAACAAAATTATATATGTATATGATAATATTTTGGAACCATTAGTTGATGAACTTATTGTATAAATTATTGAACAAAACCTGAGAAACTCACAATTTTCCATCTTGATCTTCATCACATATGATGATGATGATGATCTCGAGCTCGTTGGAGATTGATCATCTGTTGTCTTATCTTGTTTTAAACCCTCTATGATTTTGAGATGCCATTTAATAATTTCGGGCTATGTCCAAAACCAACTATGATAAATGATATTTTTCTACAGCATAAATCACTTCTTCTTAGCTCAATTTAGTTTTTTTTAAAATATATCTTATACCTAATATTGTTGTCTGGTGCTTAAGATTCAAACAGTTTTTATAAACTTAAGTTTCTGTTTTTAGACCCAATTAATATAATGAGAAGTTTGAGAACGCGAATTTGTTAGTACTTTTTTCTGACTAATATCAAATCTAAGGTAAGGTTCCGGTAAGTATTTCTACGTCTGAAAGTTACAACCATATATATATTAACAAAAAGAATATCACATGCATTAATTATCGTTTAATAAGTTAATCGGAAAATATACCCTTTCAGGTAATGCAAGGTTCGTGGCCATTTCACGTGTAGAATCTTGAGACTGTGCAACTATATGTATATATATGAACAAGATAATATTTTCTTAATATTATACTTGCAATAATTTCATGAGAAGACTTGTTCGTTTATAGTTAATTAAATTAGTCAAACAAACATCTCATATCATTTTGTTTGTGTAATATTATTTGTGTTCCTCCAATGTTTTTACTAGTCTGCTAAATTGTAAATACTAAATACTAACAATGTTGAAAAGAAAAATAGAGATATATATTTTACGATACTATAAAAAGTGTAAGATGGTGAATCATTGGTTCCCTGGCAACCTAGATTCCGGCTCGATTCCATCTCCGGTCGCTGTTGGAGGCAATCTCCTCCGTCCTCCTGACTCTCCTGGCTCGTTTCATTTCCCTCCTCTTTCCCCCTCTCCACTCCCTTCCCTTCCCTTCCCCGCCCCTCTTCTCCTTTCTCTTTCTTTCCTTCTAAAATTGCTCAGCCTGAGCTTCCAAATGTTCATTCTTCTATCCAATCTTCCCTTCACCTTACTGCTGTAGAAGTCTGTACTCAGTATGATTCACCCTCTAAAAATCATTCTGCTAAATTGGAAATACCTAGATCTGAAGCTGGTTCTCCTGCTACAGTTGCTACCTCGGTAACAGTGCAAGATGATTCAACCACTTCTTCTGCAGATCCCCCTCCTAGGGATGGTTTACTGGCCACTCTTTCACTTGACTTGGCTGCTACTATGCTAATCCATACTCATGGCAGTGTTGCAGTCCCTTCTGATACTCTCCTCTCAAGGAAGAAACCCCCACCCTTTAACCCTGCGGCAAACCAAAACCCCCAGCTCAAGTTCCCACAAACTCCCCTTCCCCCTCGGACTCCACCTCCACCAAAAACCATCACTACCAACCCAACTTCTTCTTCCTCTATCCCACTTGTTTCCTCTGGGCTAACCTGGTCTCAAAAAGTGAAACTCAACACAGATAAAAGTCTTAAGAGAGAAGTTCATGTGGATTTCTCACCTGATGGTAAACCGCGAGTTTTCATTCCTGATGCTGTCTTTCAGCAAGGTGCGGAGGAACATAAAGACTTTATTGTTGGTTATTTCCTAGGAAGAGCTCCTGCATTCGGACAAGTGCAAAGTGTGCTCAACCATATGTGGGGCAAAGGAAAACAAATTGAGATCCATATCATCCCCTCCACTCACTCTATGCTAATCAAATTACCCAATGACTACATCAGGGGTAAATTCCTTGAACGCAGAATCTGGTATGTTGGTGATTCTATGTTTCATGTTCATACATGGTCACCTCATCATTCTGCTGATCCTCTGAATATGGATTCCATTCCTCTTTGGGTCCATCTCAAAGGCGTTCCTCTTGACCTGAGAACAAATAAAGGCTTAAGTCTCATAGCGGGGTTAGTAGGTGAACCAAAATAAATGGACGATTTGCTCTAAGAGAGGGAAGGGAAGGTAGAAGACGACCAATGTTGCGCCTGAGGATTCTGTTAGAGATGTGAGTGATTCTCTGTGATAGAGTGTACCGTAGACTGTATCCTGGGCGGGAAAGGAGAGATTCATTCTCTGTGCAACAGTCTACGGTACAAGAATATACCAACGAGTCGACTCGGCGGGAATAAACTGCATCAGGAACAAGATACCAACGAGTCGACTCGGCGGGAATCGCTCGAACACTGTTTGGTGCGTAATTGACATATTACCAAATTGTGGTTTATATAGAGGTGATAGATTATAATTTTTCTCCTTTTATGATTAATAATTAATTGTTTCTTTAATATAAATGGAAAAACTAACGATTTGTTTTTCTTTTTTATATTAATTTTATTTTTTAGGATAAATTTAATAATTTTTATATTTTGTTTTTTTAGTAACTTTACATTTTAATATTATGAATCAGTTATTAAATTTTTCAAATTTTTAATTTTGATTTATTTATCGATTTTAATTTTTTTCATTATTAATTATTAATTTTTTTTTTTTAATCAACTTTGGCTTTTAGGATAAATTTACCTTTTTATTTTTATTTTATGTTTAGTAATTTTACCTTTTAGGATTATGAATCAATTCTAAATTTCTCATTTTATTGTTAATATTATGTGTCAAAAACTAATTGGATTTTGTTTTTAGAAATTTCTTTTACTCATATCAGAATCTGATCGATTGGCTTGATATGTGGCGCAATCAAGTTTTTCTCTTTACGTAACATAAACTTTCTCTTTACGTAACCATGTCTTCTATTAAACAAAATATTATATGCAGCTTATGGACAAAAAAATTTATGTAAAGTTTGTTTGGTTGTGAAATTAAGAAGCTATCAATTTGGTTATTTAGAGGTGAGGAATTAAAATTTCTTTTATTTTTAGGATTGTATTTCATTTTAAGTTTTGAGTTTTTTAAGAATTACTAATTTTTTTTTTCCTTTTTTAAAACTTTAGCTTTTTAGAATTGTAATCTATTGTTTAATTTCCTTATTCTAAACTGAAATATGTTTTTATCTAAAATTTGGCTTTTATTCCTTTTCTTTTTAGGATTGTATTCCATTTTAAGTTTGTGGTTTTTTTAAAGAATTACTAATTATTTTTTTCTTTTTTAAAACAATAGCTTTTTAGGATTGTAAACTATTGTTTAATTTTTTTATTTTAAAATGAAATATGTTTTTTTATATAAAATTTAGTTTTTATTCATTTTATTTTTAGAATTGTAATCTATTGTTTAATTTCTTTATTCTAAACTAAAATATGGATTGCCTTTTTTTTGTTGTAAGATTGTCTTATTGTTTTTTTTTTAATTATTTTGTTTTTGTTAATTTTTTGAAATTATTAATATTTTTGTTTATTTTTATTTTGTAAGATTGTTTAATATTTTATTATTATTATTATCGCATTTTTGTGTTATTGTCTTATTGCCTTATTACCTTTTTTGTTGCAAAAAGGCAATAAAAAAATTGTCTTATTGCCTTTTTATTGCAAAAAAACAATAAGATTGCCTTATTGTGTTATTATTATTTTTAATATTTGTTTGTAATATGTTTTTGTAATTATTTTTATATATGCCTTTTTATTTTTGTAAGATTGCCTTATTTTTTTATTATTGTAAAATTGTTTAATATTTTTTTATTGTTATTGTAATTATTGTTTTCGTCTCGTGTCATACTGACGTCGTCGAGGTATCCAGCATATAATAAGATCTTCTCTGGATCATAATGAGCCCAATTTCTCATAATTAAAAAAAAAAAAAAAACAATTCCCTAATTCTACGCGAGTGGCTCATAGATTGCAAAACCCTATGGTGCGGTTAGGTATGGCTCGACGAAGCGTTGGGGAACGACAAGCCGAAGCCAATCTGGTTCGATTTATCTATCTCTCTATCTCTATCTCCCATAATCACATATATATGCTCGTTTCCTGTAATGGGTTTTGTTTCTCTTTTGTTCCTATACTTGAAATTTAAGACTTTCCCGATCTTGTGTTAAAATCTGAAACAGAGACAAAGGATTGAATTTGAGTTTCTTGTTTTAAGGATGGGTCTATAACAAATTAACAACACTTGGTTGAATTGTCTCGTCACTCGTTTGTCTTTAAAAAAGCTTGAGCCTTTCATTGTGATTTCACCAAACTTCAACCTGACTCATTAGCAATGTAAATTTTTGATGTGATTTACAGGTCTATGGTGATAAGCTTGGTTCCTTTGAGAGATCCTTTAAGAGTACTCGGCAAAGATTGATCGCATTTCCGCATCAGTCAAACACCGAGTTATCTGCAAAGGAAAGTTCATCTGCAGTTCATGGCGGTGCAAGAACAACCTCTTGGATCAATGAGATTGTCATGCACGGACAACTCTCTGCTGTCCCTAGAAGCTCAGCAATGTCCTTGACCACAATGTTAGAAGAGCAAACACGAGCAAACGACCGAAAAGTAATGGAGATGCATCTTACAATGAGAAAATTAGCCTTGAAAGAGATGGAGCTAGCGGAAATCTACAGATCAATCAACCTTTGATTTATCGTTTCCTCTTATGAGTTTGTTTCACTTTTGTTCCCTATGTTAAAAGTTGGTATCTTTTAAAAATTTTAAGACTTTTTTCTGAGAGGATCTTTTGTTCAAACCTGAATCAGAGACAAATGATTGAATCTGAATTTCTTGTTTAAGGATGGGTCTATAACAAATTCACCCTGAATATTCGATTAGAGGATCTATAAGTAGGAACCGGAATCAGAACACATTCAATAGAAAGCTGCAAGTATAGGATAATATGAATTCAGAAGAGTCTAGGGACAGCAGAGATATAACCTAATTGATAATCTCTTAGTGATTAGCAGAGATATAACCTAATTCAGAAGAGTCTGCCCCGATTCACTGCTGCTTCCCTAAGTCGTATCTCGACTTTCACACCATCTCGAAGTTCTTCCGCTTGTGTTAAACCTAATTGAGAATCTCTTAGTGATTCCTCTGCGGATCTCTCCACGTTTTCCATTCGTGTCTCTTCTTCTCTGATCATTTCTCTTATTTCTGCGATCATCACTCTTTCTCTGATCAGTAATTTGATCACTTGTCTAGTGACTCCGGTCCTTTCCCGTTCGATTCTGAGCATTATCCTTACTGGTCCTCCTGTTTTTCTGTTGAAACATGTAATCAAACAGTCAATCAAACCAACAAGAATCAAACTAACAAAAGTAACCCAATTCTCTAAATAAACCAAAATCCAGAAGAACCAAAGACAGTACCTCATTTGTTTGACATTTTCCCGATGGATTTCTACATCTTCTCGAAATGGTATCAGTGCTGCAAGAACTTCTTCCCACTGTCTCAAGATTTCTTCTATTGTTTTGTCCATTTCTTCCAATCGCAACATGAGTGCTTGTGCTCGTCTGCGCAATTGCCTTACTTCTATGACTAATCCCCTTAATTCGATGACTTTTCTGATCACATGTCTTGTAATCTCGCTAACCACAACTATGCACAACCCCATGCAACTGTAAGCTAGCATATGATGCACAAGTCCCCAATTCCTTATCCCTAGATTGGCATGATCTTTCTCAACAAGCTCATACATGTAAACCACTGAAACACTTTCTTTCCTCAATGGTCGTCCGTAACTCAAGTTAGCTATCAATGCTTTCAACAACATTTCACTGTAGAGCCATCTTGCATCCACCTCACTGGCATCGATTCCCGGTCGTGGCCAACCAGTCTCCGCCACAATCACCGGAAGATTCTCATGGCCCGTGACGGCCATAGAGCTAATCACAACATCAACCATCATATCGAAGAGTTCACGGAATTTACCTCCCGTAGCTCTGAAATTCAGAGGGAGATTTTCAAAGAGACGACCAAATCCTACTGGAATCGAGCAGCTGGATCGGAACATATTGTGGGGACAAAGACTGATTAGGAGAGATGAGTTGGTTTTCTCAAGGAATCGCAAAATCCACATGATAATCACGTCTGTGCTCTGTTGTTGAAATTGCGGGATGATGATGTCAAAGAAAGAGAACGTCGTGGATACAGATATACCGTAGATTCTCAGATCTGCGAGAGATAGATGAACGTTCTGCATCGCGCCGAGCAGGAACAAGGGAGAAAGGTCCGGCGAGTATGAAATCATGTCGTTTCCGACAGAGATTGTTGAGATCTTCGTGCGAAGATGGAAGGGAAGCACATGGAGATGGACCCAATGCATCGCGAGCGAACGATTCAAAGCGAGGATAGGAACCAGAGTATTTGGGATAGAGAGGAGGAGAGATACGTTGGTGTTCGCAAAAGCGCGAATCATCGCCGGATTTGAGTCGAGAAGCCTCACCGCTGGAATCTTCATGGAAACAAAGTTAGCGGCGATTCTGTCCGGCGAGAGTTGGGCGGAGCCAGGAACGGAAGCTGGAGTCGAGTAGGTGACTCCGATCGTCGTGGCGGAGATGGTCGTCGACATAGCTATGGCGGTTAACGGGATAAGGAGCAAGAGATAGAACGAGACAGAGTTCATCTTCGTCGCAAGGAAAGCTTAATTCTGACGATTTGCTCTAAGAGAGGGAAGGGAAGGTAGAAGACGACCAATGTTGCGCCTGAGGATTCTGTTAGAGATGTGAGTGATTCTCTGTGATAGAGTGTACCGTAGACTGTATCCTGGGCGGGAAAGGAGAGATTCATTCTCTGTGCAACAGTCTACGGTACAAGAATATACCAACGAGTCGACTCGGCGGGAATAAACTGCATCAGGAACAAGATATACCAACGAGTCGACTCGGCGGGAATCGCTCGAACACTGTTTTTCTAACAAGCGAGTTGATCTCTGAGCCAACTAGTTCTGGCGACTCGGGAATCGTCGTGAGCGATCCCGTCTTGTCAAAAACGACGTAGTATTTGTCCATATCTACGCCGTGACATGTCTTAAAGGGAGTGTTTGACTGTTTCTGTCTGAACATTGACTTTATGAGTTTCTTCTGTAGAGAGCGTGAGATCTTGTTTGATGATTGTTTCTTTGTCGACGATGACGTCGTCGTCTTTTCTGACGAAGGAAGCGGAGGGAGGTGCGGCATGGACGTGGATATCTAGCGGAGGAGGAGATGGCTGAGTCGAGTTGGCGATTGAACGAGTTTAACTCGAACGAGTCATAGAGTGTGCTTTCGCAATCCCATACCTTCTTATTCTTCACCTTATGAACATTAACCTCTTCTTGATTTTGTTCCAGATTCTTCATCACCTTCTTATTCTTGTGTTGAGTTTCCATATTTTTAGTGTTTTCTGATCTTTGAATCGAATTTTTGTGTGTAAAAAGTAAATTATATATGAACTCAATATGAGACATTAGTTCATAAAGATAGTTCTTGAAAACAAAATTATATAAATAGATTATTGAACAAAATTATATATGTATATGATAATATTTTGGAACCATTAGTTGATGAACTTATTGTATAAATTATTGAACAAAACCTGAGAAACTCACAATTTTCCATCTTGATCTTCATCACATATGATGATGATGATGATCTCGAGCTCGTTGGAGATTGATCATCTGTTGTCTTATCTTGTTTTAAACCCTCTATGATTTTGAGATGCCATTTAATAATTTCGGGCTATGTCCAAAACCAACTATGATAAATGACATTTTTCTACAGCATAAATCACTTCTTCTTAGCTCAATTTAGTTTTTTAAAAAATATATCTTATACCTAATATTGTTGTCTGGTGCTTAAGATTCAAACAGTTTTTATAAACTTAAGTTTCTGTTTTTAGACCCAATTAATATAATGAGAAGTTTGAGAACGCGAATTTGTTAGTACTTTTTTCTGACTAATATCAAATCTAAGGTAAGGTTCCGGTAAGTATTTCTACGTCTGAAAGTTACAACCATATATATATTAACAAAAAGAATATCACATGCATTAATTATCGTTTAATAAGTTAATCGGAAAATATACCCTTTCAGGTAATGCAAGGTTCGTGGCCATTTCACGTGTAGAATCTTGAGACTGTGCAACTATATGTATATATATGAACAAGATAATATTTTCTTAATATTATACTTGCAATAATTTCATGAGAAGACTTGTTCGTTTATAGTTAATTAAATTAGTCAAACAAACATCTCATATCATTTTGTTTGTGTAATATTATTTGTGTTCCTCCAATGTTTTTACTAGTCTGCTAAATTGTAAATACTAAATACTAACAATGTTGAAAAGAAAAATAGAGATATATATTTTACGATACTATAAAAAGTGTAAGATGGTGAATCATTGGTTCCCTGGCAACCTAGATTCCGGCTCGATTCCATCTCCGGTCGCTGTTGGAGGCAATCTCCTCCGTCCTCCTGACTCTCCTGGCTCGTTTCATTTCCCTCCTCTTTCCCCCTCTCCACTCCCTTCCCTTCCCTTCCCCGCCCCTCTTCTCCTTTCTCTTTCTTTCCTTCTAAAATTGCTCAGCCTGAGCTTCCAAATGTTCATTCTTCTATCCAATCTTCCCTTCACCTTACTGCTGTAGAAGTCTGTACTCATTATGATTCACCCTCTAAAAATCATTCTGCTAAATTGGAAATACCTAGATCTGAAGCTGGTTCTCCTGCTACAGTTGCTACCTCGGTAACAGTGCAAGATGATTCAACCACTTCTTCTGCAGATCCCCCTCCTAGGGATGGTTTACTGGCCACTCTTTCACTTGACTTGGCTGCTACTATGCTAATCCATACTCATGGCAGTGTTGCAGTCCCTTCTGATACTCTCCTCTCAAGGAAGAAACCCCCACCCTTTAACCCTGCGGCAAACCAAAACCCCCAGCTCAAGTTCCCACAAACTCCCCTTCCCCCTCGGACTCCACCTCCACCAAAAACCATCACTACCAACCCAACTTCTTCTTCCTCTATCCCACTTGTTTCCTCTGGGCTAACCTGGTCTCAAAAAGTGAAACTCAACACAGATAAAAGTCTTAAGAGAGAAGTTCATGTGGATTTCTCACCTGATGGTAAACCGCGAGTTTTCATTCCTGATGCTGTCTTTCAGCAAGGTGCGGAGGAACATAAAGACTTTATTGTTGGTTATTTCCTAGGAAGAGCTCCTGCATTCGGACAAGTGCAAAGTGTGCTCAACCATATGTGGGGCAAAGGAAAACAAATTGAGATCCATATCATCCCCTCCACTCACTCTATGCTAATCAAATTACCCAATGACTACATCAGGGGTAAATTCCTTGAACGCAGAATCTGGTATGTTGGTGATTCTATGTTTCATGTTCATACATGGTCACCTCATCATTCTGCTGATCCTCTGAATATGGATTCCATTCCTCTTTGGGTCCATCTCAAAGGCGTTCCTCTTGACCTGAGAACAAATAAAGGCTTAAGTCTCATAGCGGGGTTAGTAGGTGAACCAAAATAAATGGACGATTTGCTCTAAGAGAGGGAAGGGAAGGTAGAAGACGACCAATGTTGCGCCTGAGGATTCTGTTAGAGATGTGAGTGATTCTCTGTGATAGAGTGTACCGTAGACTGTATCCTGGGCGGGAAAGGAGAGATTCATTCTCTGTGCAACAGTCTACGGTACAAGAATATACCAACGAGTCGACTCGGCGGGAATAAACTGCATCAGGAACAAGATACCAACGAGTCGACTCGGCGGGAATCGCTCGAACACTGTTTGGTGCGTAATTGACATATTACCAAATTGTGGTTTATATAGAGGTGATAGATTATAATTTTTCTCCTTTTATGATTAATAATTAATTGTTTCTTTAATATAAATGGAAAAACTAACGATTTGTTTTTCTTTTTTATATTAATTTTATTTTTTAGGATAAATTTAATAATTTTTATATTTTGTTTTTTTAGTAACTTTACATTTTAATATTATGAATCAGTTATTAAATTTTTCAAATTTTTAATTTTGATTTATTTATCAATTTTAATTTTTTTCATTATTAATTATTAATTTTTTTTTTTTAATCAACTTTGGCTTTTAGGATAAATTTACCTTTTTATTTTTATTTTATGTTTAGTAATTTTACCTTTTAGGATTATGAATCAATTCTAAATTTCTCATTTTATTGTTAATATTATGTGTCAAAAACTAATTGGATTTTGTTTTTAGAAATTTCTTTTACTCATATCAGAATCTGATCGATTGGCTTGATATGTGGCGCAATCAAGTTTTTCTCTTTACGTAACATAAACTTTCTCTTTACGTAACCATGTCTTCTATTAAACAAAATATTATATGCAGCTTATGGACAAAAAATTTTATGTAAAGTTTGTTTGGTTGTGAAATTAAGAAGCTATCAATTTGGTTATTTAGAGGTGAGGAATTAAAATTTCTTTTATTTTTAGGATTGTATTTCATTTTAAGTTTTGAGTTTTTTAAGAATTACTAATTTTTTTTTTCCTTTTTTAAAACTTTAGCTTTTTAGAATTGTAATCTATTGTTTAATTTCCTTATTCTAAACTGAAATATGTTTTTATCTAAAATTTGGCTTTTATTCCTTTTCTTTTTAGGATTGTATTCCATTTTAAGTTTGTGGTTTTTTTAAAGAATTACTAATTATTTTTTTCTTTTTTAAAACAATAGCTTTTTAGGATTGTAAACTATTGTTTAATTTTTTTATTTTAAAATGAAATATGTTTTTTTATATAAAATTTAGTTTTTATTCATTTTATTTTTAGAATTGTAATCTATTGTTTAATTTCTTTATTCTAAACTAAAATATGGATTGCCTTTTTTTTGTTGTAAGATTGTCTTATTGTTTTTTTTTTAATTATTTTGTTTTTGTTAATTTTTTGAAATTATTAATATTTTTGTTTATTTTTATTTTGTAAGATTGTTTAATATTTTATTATTATTATTATCGCATTTTTGTGTTATTGTCTTATTGCCTTATTACCTTTTTTGTTGCAAAAAGGCAATAAAAAAATTGTCTTATTGCCTTTTTATTGCAAAAAAACAATAAGATTGCCTTATTGTGTTATTATTATTTTTAATATTTGTTTGTAATATGTTTTTGTAATTATTTTTATATATGCCTTTTTATTTTTGTAAGATTGCCTTATTTTTTTATTATTGTAAAATTGTTTAATATTTTTTTATTGTTATTGTAATTATTGTTTTCGTCTCGTGTCATACTGACGTCGTCGAGGTATCCAGCATATAATAAGATCTTCTCTGGATCATAATGAGCCCAATTTCTCATAATTAAAAAAAAAAAAAAAACAATTCCCTAATTCTACGCGAGTGGCTCATAGATTGCAAAACCCTATGGTGCGGTTAGGTATGGCTCGACGAAGCGTTGGGGAACGACAAGCCGAAGCCAATCTGGTTCGATTTATCTATCTCTCTATCTCTATCTCCCATAATCACATATATATGCTCGTTTCCTGTAATGGGTTTTGTTTCTCTTTTGTTCCTATACTTGAAATTTAAGACTTTCCCGATCTTGTGTTAAAATCTGAAACAGAGACAAAGGATTGAATTTGAGTTTCTTGTTTTAAGGATGGGTCTATAACAAATTAACAACACTTGGTTGAATTGTCTCGTCACTCGTTTGTCTTTAAAAAAGCTTGAGCCTTTCATTGTGATTTCACCAAACTTCAACCTGACTCATTAGCAATGTAAATTTTTGATGTGATTTACAGGTCTATGGTGATAAGCTTGGTTCCTTTGAGAGATCCTTTAAGAGTACTCGGCAAAGATTGATCGCATTTCCGCATCAGTCAAACACCGAGTTATCTGCAAAGGAAAGTTCATCTGCAGTTCATGGCGGTGCAAGAACAACCTCTTGGATCAATGAGATTGTCATGCACGGACAACTCTCTGCTGTCCCTAGAAGCTCAGCAATGTCCTTGACCACAATGTTAGAAGAGCAAACACGAGCAAACGACCGAAAAGTAATGGAGATGCATCTTACAATGAGAAAATTAGCCTTGAAAGAGATGGAGCTAGCGGAAATCTACAGATCAATCAACCTTTGATTTATCGTTTCCTCTTATGAGTTTGTTTCACTTTTGTTCCCTATGTTAAAAGTTGGTATCTTTTAAAAATTTTAAGACTTTTTTCTGAGAGGATCTTTTGTTCAAACCTGAATCAGAGACAAATGATTGAATCTGAATTTCTTGTTTAAGGATGGGTCTATAACAAATTCACCCTGAATATTCGATTAGAGGATCTATAAGTAGGAACCGGAATCAGAACACATTCAATAGAAAGCTGCAAGTATAGGATAATATGAATTCAGAAGAGTCTAGGGACAGCAGAGATATAACCTAATTGATAATCTCTTAGTGATTAGCAGAGATATAACCTAATTCAGAAGAGTCTGCCCCGATTCACTGCTGCTTCCCTAAGTCGTATCTCGACTTTCACACCATCTCGAAGTTCTTCCGCTTGTGTTAAACCTAATTGAGAATCTCTTAGTGATTCCTCTGCGGATCTCTCCACGTTTTCCATTCGTGTCTCTTCTTCTCTGATCATTTCTCTTATTTCTGCGATCATCACTCTTTCTCTGATCAGTAATTTGATCACTTGTCTAGTGACTCCGGTCCTTTCCCGTTCGATTCTGAGCATTATCCTTACTGGTCCTCCTGTTTTTCTGTTGAAACATGTAATCAAACAGTCAATCAAACCAACAAGAATCAAACTAACAAAAGTAACCCAATTCTCTAAATAAACCAAAATCCAGAAGAACCAAAGACAGTACCTCATTTGTTTGACATTTTCCCGATGGATTTCTACATCTTCTCGAAATGGTATCAGTGCTGCAAGAACTTCTTCCCACTGTCTCAAGATTTCTTCTATTGTTTTGTCCATTTCTTCCAATCGCAACATGAGTGCTTGTGCTCGTCTGCGCAATTGCCTTACTTCTATGACTAATCCCCTTAATTCGATGACTTTTCTGATCACATGTCTTGTAATCTCGCTAACCACAACTATGCACAACCCCATGCAACTGTAAGCTAGCATATGATGCACAAGTCCCCAATTCCTTATCCCTAGATTGGCATGATCTTTCTCAACAAGCTCATACATGTAAACCACTGAAACACTTTCTTTCCTCAATGGTCGTCCGTAACTCAAGTTAGCTATCAATGCTTTCAACAACATTTCACTGTAGAGCCATCTTGCATCCACCTCACTGGCATCGATTCCCGGTCGTGGCCAACCAGTCTCCGCCACAATCACCGGAAGATTCTCATGGCCCGTGACGGCCATAGAGCTAATCACAACATCAACCATCATATCGAAGAGTTCACGGAATTTACCTCCCGTAGCTCTGAAATTCAGAGGGAGATTTTCAAAGAGACGACCAAATCCTACTGGAATCGAGCAGCTGGATCGGAACATATTGTGGGGACAAAGACTGATTAGGAGAGATGAGTTGGTTTTCTCAAGGAATCGCAAAATCCACATGATAATCACGTCTGTGCTCTGTTGTTGAAATTGCGGGATGATGATGTCAAAGAAAGAGAACGTCGTGGATACAGATATACCGTAGATTCTCAGATCTGCGAGAGATAGATGAACGTTCTGCATCGCGCCGAGCAGGAACAAGGGAGAAAGGTCCGGCGAGTATGAAATCATGTCGTTTCCGACAGAGATTGTTGAGATCTTCGTGCGAAGATGGAAGGGAAGCACATGGAGATGGACCCAATGCATCGCGAGCGAACGATTCAAAGCGAGGCTAGGAACCAGAGTATTTGGGATAGAGAGGAGGAGAGATACGTTGGTGTTCGCAAAAGCGCGAATCATCGCCGGATTTGAGTCGAGAAGCCTCACCGCTGGAATCTTCATGGAAACAAAGTTAGCGGCGATTCTGTCCGGCGAGAGTTGGGCGGAGCCAGGAACGGAAGCTGGAGTCGAGTAGGTGACTCCGATCGTCGTGGCGGAGATGGTCGTCGACATAGCTATGGCGGTTAACGGGATAAGGAGCAAGAGATAGAACGAGACAGAGTTCATCTTCGTCGCAAGGAAAGCTTAATTCTGACGATTTGCTCTAAGAGAGGGAAGGGAAGGTAGAAGACGACCAATGTTGCGCCTGAGGATTCTGTTAGAGATGTGAGTGATTCTCTGTGATAGAGTGTACCGTAGACTGTATCCTGGGCGGGAAAGGAGAGATTCATTCTCTGTGCAACAGTCTACGGTACAAGAATATACCAACGAGTCGACTCGGCGGGAATAAACTGCATCAGGAACAAGATATACCAACGAGTCGACTCGGCGGGAATCGCTCGAACACTGTTTTTCTAACAAGCGAGTTGATCTCTGAGCCAACTAGTTCTGGCGACTCGGGAATCGTCGTGAGCGATCCCGTCTTGTCAAAAACGACGTAGTATTTGTCCATATCTACGCCGTGACATGTCTTAAAGGGAGTGTTTGACTGTTTCTGTCTGAACATTGACTTTATGAGTTTCTTCTGTAGAGAGCGTGAGATCTTGTTTGATGATTGTTTCTTTGTCGACGATGACGTCGTCGTCTTTTCTGACGAAGGAAGCGGAGGGAGGTGCGGCATGGACGTGGATATCTAGCGGAGGAGGAGATGGCTGAGTCGAGTTGGCGATTGAACGAGTTTAACTCGAACGAGTCATAGAGTGTGCTTTCGCAATCCCATACCTTCTTATTCTTCACCTTATGAACATTAACCTCTTCTTGATTTTGTTCCAGATTCTTCATCACCTTCTTATTCTTGTGTTGAGTTTCCATATTTTTAGTGTTTTCTGATCTTTGAATCGAATTTTTGTGTGTAAAAAGTAAATTATATATGAACTCAATATGAGACATTAGTTCATAAAGATAGTTCTTGAAAACAAAATTATATAAATAGATTATTGAACAAAATTATATATGTATATGATAATATTTTGGAACCATTAGTTGATGAACTTATTGTATAAATTATTGAACAAAACCTGAGAAACTCACAATTTTCCATCTTGATCTTCATCACATATGATGATGATGATGATCTCGAGCTCGTTGGAGATTGATCATCTGTTGTCTTATCTTGTTTTAAACCCTCTATGATTTTGAGATGCCATTTAATAATTTCGGGCTATGTCCAAAACCAACTATGATAAATGACATTTTTCTACAGCATAAATCACTTCTTCTTAGCTCAATTTAGTTTTTTTTAAAATATATCTTATACCTAATATTGTTGTCTGGTGCTTAAGATTCAAACAGTTTTTATAAACTTAAGTTTCTGTTTTTAGACCCAATTAATATAATGAGAAGTTTGAGAACGCGAATTTGTTAGTACTTTTTTCTGACTAATATCAAATCTAAGGTAAGGTTCCGGTAAGTATTTCTACGTCTGAAAGTTACAACCATATATATATTAACAAAAAGAATATCACATGCATTAATTATCGTTTAATAAGTTAATCGGAAAATATACCCTTTTAGGTAATGCAAGGTTCGTGGCCATTTCACGTGTAGAATCTTGAGACTGTGCAACTATATGTATATATATGAACAAGATAATATTTTCTTAATATTATACTTGCAATAATTTCATGAGAAGACTTGTTCGTTTATAGTTAATTAAATTAGTCAAACAAACATCTCATATCATTTTGTTTGTGTAATATTATTTGTGTTCCTCCAATGTTTTTACTAGTCTGCTAAATTGTAAATACTAAATACTAACAATGTTGAAAAGAAAAATAGAGATATATATTTTACGATACTATAAAAAGTGTAAGATGGTGAATCATTGGTTCCCTGGCAACCTAGATTCCGGCTCGATTCCATCTCCGGTCGCTGTTGGAGGCAATCTCCTCCGTCCTCCTGACTCTCCTGGCTCGTTTCATTTCCCTCCTCTTTCCCCCTCTCCACTCCCTTCCCTTCCCTTCCCCGCCCCTCTTCTCCTTTCTCTTTCTTTCCTTCTAAAATTGCTCAGCCTGAGCTTCCAAATGTTCATTCTTCTATCCAATCTTCCCTTCACCTTACTGCTGTAGAAGTCTGTACTCATTATGATTCACCCTCTAAAAATCATTCTGCTAAATTGGAAATACCTAGATCTGAAGCTGGTTCTCCTGCTACAGTTGCTACCTCGGTAACAGTGCAAGATGATTCAACCACTTCTTCTGCAGATCCCCCTCCTAGGGATGGTTTACTGGCCACTCTTTCACTTGACTTGGCTGCTACTATGCTAATCCATACTCATGGCAGTGTTGCAGTCCCTTCTGATACTCTCCTCTCAAAGAAGAAACCCCCACCCTTTAACCCTGCGGCAAACCAAAACCCCCAGCTCAAGTTCCCACAAACTCCCCTTCCCCCTCGGACTCCACCTCCACCAAAAACCATCACTACCAACCCAACTTCTTCTTCCTCTATCCCACTTGTTTCCTCTGGGCTAACCTGGTCTCAAAAAGTGAAACTCAACACAGATAAAAGTCTTAAGAGAGAAGTTCATGTGGATTTCTCACCTGATGGTAAACCGCGAGTTTTCATTCCTGATGCTATCTTTCAGCAAGGTGCGGAGGAACATAAAGACTTTATTGTTGGTTATTTCCTAGGAAGAGCTCCTGCATTCGGACAAGTGCAAAGTGTGCTCAACCATATGTGGGGCAAAGGATAACAAATTGAGATCCATATCATCCCCTCCACTCACTCTATGCTAATCAAATTACCCAATGACTACATCAGGGGTAAATTCCTTGAACGCAGAATCTGGTATGTTGGTGATTCTATGTTTCATGTTCATACATGGTCACCTCATCATTCTGCTGATCCTCTGAATATGGATTCCATTCCTCTTTGGGTCCATCTCAAAGGCGTTCCTCTTGACCTGAGAACAAATAAAAGCTTAAGTCTCATATCGGGGTTAGTAGGTGAACCAAAATAAATGGACGATTTGCTCTAAGAGAGGGAAGGGAAGGTAGAAGACGACCAATGTTGCGCCTGAGGATTCTGTTAGAGATGTGAGTGATTCTCTGTGATAGAGTGTACCGTAGACTGTATCCTGGGCGGGAAAGGAGAGATTCATTCTCTGTGCAACAGTCTACGGTACAAGAATATACCAACGAGTCGACTCGGCGGGAATAAACTGCATCAGGAACAAGATACCAACGAGTCGACTCGGCGGGAATCGCTCGAACACTGTTTGGTGCGTAATTGACATATTACCAAATTGTGGTTTATATAGAGGTGATAGATTATAATTTTTCTCCTTTTATGATTAATAATTAATTGTTTCTTTAATATAAATGGAAAAACTAACGATTTGTTTTTCTTTTTTATATTAATTTTATTTTTTAGGATAAATTTAATAATTTTTATATTTTGTTTTTTTAGTAACTTTACATTTTAATATTATGAATCAGTTATTAAATTTTTCAAATTTTTAATTTTGATTTATTTATCGATTTTAATTTTTTTCATTATTAATTATTAATTTTTTTTTTTAATCAACTTTGGCTTTTAGGATAAATTTACCTTTTTATTTTTATTTTATGTTTAGTAATTGTACCTTTTAGGATTATGAATCAATTCTAAATTTCTCATTTTATTGTTAATATTATGTGTCAAAAACTAATTGGATTTTGTTTTTAGAAATTTCTTTTACTCATATCAGAATCTGATCGATTGGCTTGATATGTGGCGCAATCAAGTTTTTCTCTTTACGTAACATAAACTTTCTCTTTACGTAACCATGTCTTCTATTAAACAAAATATTATATGCAGCTTATGGACAAAAAAATTTATGTAAAGTTTGTTTGGTTGTGAAATTAAGAAGCTATCAATTTGGTTATTTAGAGGTGAGGAATTAAAATTTCTTTTATTTTTAGGATTGTATTTCATTTTAAGTTTTGAGTTTTTTAAGAATTACTAATTTTTTTTTTCCTTTTTTAAAACTTTAGCTTTTTAGAATTGTAATCTATTGTTTAATTTCCTTATTCTAAACTGAAATATGTTTTTATCTAAAATTTGGCTTTTATTCCTTTTCTTTTTAGGATTGTATTCCATTTTAAGTTTGTGGTTTTTTTAAAGAATTACTAATTATTTTTTTCTTTTTTAAAACAATAGCTTTTTAGGATTGTAAACTATTGTTTAATTTTTTTATTTTAAAATGAAATATGTTTTTTTATATAAAATTTAGTTTTTATTCATTTTATTTTTAGAATTGTAATCTATTGTTTAATTTCTTTATTCTAAACTAAAATATGGATTGCCTTTTTTTTGTTGTAAGATTGTCTTATTGTTTTTTTTTTAATTATTTTGTTTTTGTTAATTTTTTGAAATTATTAATATTTTTGTTTATTTTTATTTTGTAAGATTGTTTAATATTTTATTATTATTATTATCGCATTTTTGTGTTATTGTCTTATTGCCTTATTACCTTTTTTGTTGCAAAAAGGCAATAAAAAAATTGTCTTATTGCCTTTTTATTGCAAAAAAACAATAAGATTGCCTTATTGTGTTATTATTATTTTTAATATTTGTTTGTAATATGTTTTTGTAATTATTTTTATATATGCCTTTTTATTTTTGTAAGATTGCCTTATTTTTTTATTATTGTAAAATTGTTTAATATTTTTTTATTGTTATTGTAATTATTGTTTTCGTCTCGTGTCATACTGACGTCGTCGAGGTATCCAGCATATAATAAGATCTTCTCTGGATCATAATGAGCCCAATTTCTCATAATTAAAAAAAAAAAAAAAACAATTCCCTAATTCTACGCGAGTGGCTCATAGATTGCAAAACCCTATGGTGCGGTTAGGTATGGCTCGACGAAGCGTTGGGGAACGACAAGCCGAAGCCAATCTGGTTCGATTTATCTATCTCTCTATCTCTATCTCCCATAATCACATATATATGCTCGTTTCCTGTAATGGGTTTTGTTTCTCTTTTGTTCCTATACTTGAAATTTAAGACTTTCCCGATCTTGTGTTAAAATCTGAAACAGAGACAAAGGATTGAATTTGAGTTTCTTGTTTTAAGGATGGGTCTATAACAAATTAACAACACTTGGTTGAATTGTCTCGTCACTCGTTTGTCTTTAAAAAAGCTTGAGCCTTTCATTGTGATTTCACCAAACTTCAACCTGACTCATTAGCAATGTAAATTTTTGATGTGATTTACAGGTCTATGGTGATAAGCTTGGTTCCTTTGAGAGATCCTTTAAGAGTACTCGGCAAAGATTGATCGCATTTCCGCATCAGTCAAACACCGAGTTATCTGCAAAGGAAAGTTCATCTGCAGTTCATGGCGGTGCAAGAACAACCTCTTGGATCAATGAGATTGTCATGCACGGACAACTCTCTGCTGTCCCTAGAAGCTCAGCAATGTCCTTGACCACAATGTTAGAAGAGCAAACACGAGCAAACGACCGAAAAGTAATGGAGATGCATCTTACAATGAGAAAATTAGCCTTGAAAGAGATGGAGCTAGCGGAAATCTACAGATCAATCAACCTTTGATTTATCGTTTCCTCTTATGAGTTTGTTTCACTTTTGTTCCCTATGTTAAAAGTTGGTATCTTTTAAAAATTTTAAGACTTTTTTCTGAGAGGATCTTTTGTTCAAACCTGAATCAGAGACAAATGATTGAATCTGAATTTCTTGTTTAAGGATGGGTCTATAACAAATTCACCCTGAATATTCGATTAGAGGATCTATAAGTAGGAACCGGAATCAGAACACATTCAATAGAAAGCTGCAAGTATAGGATAATATGAATTCAGAAGAGTCTAGGGACAGCAGAGATATAACCTAATTGATAATCTCTTAGTGATTAGCAGAGATATAACCTAATTCAGAAGAGTCTGCCCCGATTCACTGCTGCTTCCCTAAGTCGTATCTCGACTTTCACACCATCTCGAAGTTCTTCCGCTTGTGTTAAACCTAATTGAGAATCTCTTAGTGATTCCTCTGCGGATCTCTCCACGTTTTCCATTCGTGTCTCTTCTTCTCTGATCATTTCTCTTATTTCTGCGATCACCACTCTTTCTCTGATCAGTAATTTGATCACTTGTCTAGTGACTCCGGTCCTTTCCCGTTCGATTCTGAGCATTATCCTTACTGGTCCTCCTGTTTTTCTGTTGAAACATGTAATCAAACAGTCAATCAAACCAACAAGAATCAAACTAACAAAAGTAACCCAATTCTCTAAATAAACCAAAATCCAGAAGAACCAAAGACAGTACCTCATTTGTTTGACATTTTCCCGATGGATTTCTACATCTTCTCGAAATGGTATCAGTGCTGCAAGAACTTCTTCCCACTGTCTCAAGATTTCTTCTATTGTTTTGTCCATTTCTTCCAATCGCAACATGAGTGCTTGTGCTCGTCTGCGCAATTGCCTTACTTCTATGACTAATCCCCTTAATTCGATGACTTTTCTGATCACATGTCTTGTAATCTCGCTAACCACAACTATGCACAACCCCATGCAACTGTAAGCTAGCATATGATGCACAAGTCCCCAATTCCTTATCCCTAGATTGGCATGATCTTTCTCAACAAGCTCATACATGTAAACCACTGAAACACTTTCTTTCCTCAATGGTCGTCCGTAACTCAAGTTAGCTATCAATGCTTTCAACAACATTTCACTGTAGAGCCATCTTGCATCCACCTCACTGGCATCGATTCCCGGTCGTGGCCAACCAGTCTCCGCCACAATCACCGGAAGATTCTCATGGCCCGTGACGGCCATAGAGCTAATCACAACATCAACCATCATATCGAAGAGTTCACGGAATTTACCTCCCGTAGCTCTGAAATTCAGAGGGAGATTTTCAAAGAGACGACCAAATCCTACTGGAATCGAGCAGCTGGATCGGAACATATTGTGGGGACAAAGACTGATTAGGAGAGATGAGTTGGTTTTCTCAAGGAATCGCAAAATCCACATGATAATCACGTCTGTGCTCTGTTGTTGAAATTGCGGGATGATGATGTCAAAGAAAGAGAACGTCGTGGATACAGATATATCATATACCGTAGATTCTCAGATCTGCGAGAGATAGATGAACGTTCTGCATCGCGCCGAGCAGGAACAAGGGAGAAAGGTCCGGCGAGTATGAAATCATGTCGTTTCCGACAGAGATTGTTGAGATCTTCGTGCGAAGATGGAAGGGAAGCACATGGAGATGGACCCAATGCATCGCGAGCGAACGATTCAAAGCGAGGATAGGAACCAGAGTATTTGGGATAGAGAGGAGGAGAGATACGTTGGTGTTCGCAAAAGCGCGAATCATCGCCGGATTTGAGTCGAGAAGCCTCACCGCTGGAATCTTCATGGAAACAAAGTTAGCGGCGATTCTGTCCGGCGAGAGTTGGGCGGAGCCAGGAACGGAAGCTGGAGTCGAGTAGGTGACTCCGATCGTCGTGGCGGAGATGGTCGTCGACATAGCTATGGCGGTTAACGGGATAAGGAGCAAGAGATAGAACGAGACAGAGTTCATCTTCGTCGCAAGGAAAGCTTAATTCTGACGATTTGCTCTAAGAGAGGGAAGGGAAGGTAGAAGACGACCAATGTTGCGCCTGAGGATTCTGTTAGAGATGTGAGTGATTCTCTGTGATAGAGTGTACCGTAGACTGTATCCTGGGCGGGAAAGGAGAGATTCATTCTCTGTGCAACAGTCTACGGTACAAGAATATACCAACGAGTCGACTCGGCGGGAATAAACTGCATCAGGAACAAGATATACCAACGAGTCGACTCGGCGGGAATCGCTCGAACACTGTTTTTCTAACAAGCGAGTTGATCTCTGAGCCAACTAGTTCTGGCGACTCGGGAATCGTCGTGAGCGATCCCGTCTTGTCAAAAACGACGTAGTATTTGTCCATATCTACGCCGTGACATGTCTTAAAGGGAGTGTTTGACTGTTTCTGTCTGAACATTGACTTTATGAGTTTCTTCTGTAGAGAGCGTGAGATCTTGTTTGATGATTGTTTCTTTGTCGACGATGACGTCGTCGTCTTTTCTGACGAAGGAAGCGGAGGGAGGTGCGGCATGGACGTGGATATCTAGCGGAGGAGGAGATGGCTGAGTCGAGTTGGCGATTGAACGAGTTTAACTCGAACGAGTCATAGAGTGTGCTTTCGCAATCCCATACCTTCTTATTCTTCACCTTATGAACATTAACCTCTTCTTGATTTTGTTCCAGATTCTTCATCACCTTCTTATTCTTGTGTTGAGTTTCCATATTTTTAGTGTTTTCTGATCTTTGAATCGAATTTTTGTCTGTAAAAAGTAAATTATATATGAACTCAATATGAGACATTAGTTCATAAAGATAGTTCTTGAAAACAAAATTATATAAATAGATTATTGAACAAAATTATATATGTATATGATAATATTTTGGAACCATTAGTTGATGAACTTATTGTATAAATTATTGAACAAAACCTGAGAAACTCACAATTTTCCATCTTGATCTTCATCACATATGATGATGATGATGATCTCGAGCTCGTTGGAGATTGATCATCTGTTGTCTTAGCTTGTTTTAAACCCTCTATGATTTTGAGATGCCATTTAATAATTTCGGGCTATGTCCAAAACCAACTATGATAAATGACATTTTTCTACAGCATAAATCACTTCTTCTTAGCTCAATTTAGTTTTTTTTTTAAATATATCTTATACCTAATATTGTTGTCTGGTGCTTAAGATTCAAACAGTTTTTATAAACTTAAGTTTCTGTTTTTAGACCCAATTAATATAATGAGAAGTTTGAGAACGCGAATTTGTTAGTACTTTTTTCTGACTAATATCAAATCTAAGGTAAGGTTCCGGTAAGTATTTCTACGTCTGAAAGTTACAACCATATATATATTAACAAAAAGAATATCACATGCATTAATTATCGTTTAATAAGTTAATCGGAAAATATACCCTTTTAGGTAATGCAAGGTTCGTGGCCATTTCACGTGTAGAATCTTGAGACTGTGCAACTATATGTATATATATGAACAAGATAATATTTTCTTAATATTATACTTGCAATAATTTCATGAGAAGACTTGTTCGTTTATAGTTAATTAAATTAGTCAAACAAACATCTCATATCAGTTTGTTTGTGTAATATTATTTGTGTTCCTCCAATGTTTTTACTAGTCTGCTAAATTGTAAATACTAAATACTAACAATGTTGAAAAGAAAAATAGAGATATATATTTTACGATACTATAAAAAGTGTAAGATGGTGAATCATTGGTTCCCTGGCAACCTAGATTCCGGCTCGATTCCATCTCCGGTCGCTGTTGGAGGCAATCTCCTCCGTCCTCCTGACTCTCCTGGCTCGTTTCATTTCCCTCCTCTTTCCCCCTCTCCACTCCCTTCCCTTCCCTTCCCCGCCCCTCTTCTCCTTTCTCTTTCTTTCCTTCTAAAATTGCTCAGCCTGAGCTTCCAAATGTTCATTCTTCTATCCAATCTTCCCTTCACCTTACTGCTGTAGAAGTCTGTACTCATTATGATTCACCCTCTAAAAATCATTCTGCTAAATTGGAAATACCTAGATCTGAAGCTGGTTCTCCTGCTACAGTTGCTACCTCGGTAACAGTGCAAGATGATTCAACCACTTCTTCTGCAGATCCCCCTCCTAGGGATGGTTTACTGGCCACTCTTTCACTTGACTTGGCTGCTACTATGCTAATCCATACTCATGGCAGTGTTGCAGTCCCTTCTGATACTCTCCTCTCAAGGAAGAAACCCCCACCCTTTAACCCTGCGGCAAACCAAAACCCCCAGCTCAAGTTCCCACAAACTCCCCTTCCCCCTCGGACTCCACCTCCACCAAAAACCATCACTACCAACCCAACTTCTTCTTCCTCTATCCCACTTGTTTCCTCTGGGCTAACCTGGTCTCAAAAAGTGAAACTCAACACAGATAAAAGTCTTAAGAGAGAAGTTCATGTGGATTTCTCACCTGATGGTAAACCGCGAGTTTTCATTCCTGATGCTGTCTTTCAGCAAGGTGCGGAGGAACATAAAGACTTTATTGTTGGTTATTTCTTAGGAAGAGCTCCTGCATTCGGACAAGTGCAAAGTGTGCTCAACCATATGTGGGGCAAAGGAAAACAAATTGAGATCCATATCATCCCCTCCACTCACTCTATGCTAATCAAATTACCCAATGACTACATAAGGGGTAAATTCCTTGAACGCAGAATCTGGTATGTTGGTGATTCTATGTTTCATGTTCATACATGGTCACCTCATCATTCTGCTGATCCTCTGAATATGGATTCCATTCCTCTTTGGGTCCATCTCAAAGGCGTTCCTCTTGACCTGAGAACAAATAAAAGCTTAAGTCTCATATCGGGGTTAGTAGGTGAACCAAAATAAATGGACGATTTGCTCTAAGAGAGGGAAGGGAAGGTAGAAGACGACCAATGTTGCGCCTGAGGATTCTGTTAGAGATGTGAGTGATTCTCTGTGATAGAGTGTACCGTAGACTGTATCCTGGGCGGGAAAGGAGAGATTCATTCTCTGTGCAACAGTCTACGGTACAAGAATATACCAACGAGTCGACTCGGCGGGAATAAACTGCATCAGGAACAAGATACCAACGAGTCGACTCGGCGGGAATAAACTGCATCAGGAACAAGATACCAACGAGTCGACTCGGCGGGAATCGCTCGAACACTGTTTGGTGCGTAATTGACATATTACCAAATTGTGGTTTATATAGAGGTGATAGATTATAATTTTTCTCCTTTTATGATTAATAATTAATTGTTTCTTTAATATAAATGGAAAAACTAACGATTTGTTTTTCTTTTTTATATTAATTTTATTTTTTAGGATAAATTTAATAATTTTTATATTTTGTTTTTTTAGTAACTTTACATTTTAATATTATGAATCAGTTATTAAATTTTTCAAATTTTTAATTTTGATTTATTTATCGATTTTAATTTTTTTCATTATTAATTATTAATTTTTTTTTTTTAATCAACTTTGGCTTTTAGGATAAATTTACCTTTTTATTTTTATTTTATGTTTAGTAATTTTACCTTTTAGGATTATGAATCAATTCTAAATTTCTCATTTTATTGTTAATATTATGTGTCAAAAACTAATTGGATTTTGTTTTTAGAAATTTCTTTTACTCATATCAGAATCTGATCGATTGGCTTGATATGTGGCGCAATCAAGTTTTTCTCTTTACGTAACATAAACTTTCTCTTTACGTAACCATGTCTTCTATTAAACAAAATATTATATGCAGCTTATGGACAAAAAAATTTATGTAAGGTTTGTTTGGTTGTGAAATTAAGAAGCTATCAATTTGGTTATTTAGAGGTGAGGAATTAAAATTTCTTTTATTTTTAGGATTGTATTTCATTTTAAGTTTTGAGTTTTTTAAGAATTACTAATTTTTTTTTTCCTTTTTTAAAACTTTAGCTTTTTAGAATTGTAATCTATTGTTTAATTTCCTTATTCTAAACTGAAATATGTTTTTATCTAAAATTTGGCTTTTATTCCTTTTCTTTTTAGGATTGTATTCCATTTTAAGTTTGTGGTTTTTTTAAAGAATTACTAATTATTTTTTTCTTTTTTAAAACAATAGCTTTTTATGATTGTAAACTATTGTTTAATTTTTTGAAATTATTAATATTTTTGTTTATTTTTATTTTGTAAGATTGTTTAATATTTTATTATTATTATTATCGCATTTTTGTGTTATTGTCTTATTGCCTTATTACCTTTTTTGTTGCAAAAAGGCAATAAAAAAATTGTCTTATTGCCTTTTTATTGCAAAAAAACAATAAGATTGCCTTATTGTGTTATTATTATTTTTAATATTTGTTTGTAATATGTTTTTGTAATTATTTTTATATATGCCTTTTTATTTTTGTAAGATTGCCTTATTTTTTTATTATTGTAAAATTGTTTAATATTTTTTTATTGTTATTGTAATTATTGTTTTCGTCTCGTGTCATACTGACGTCGTCGAGGTATCCAGCATATAATAAGATCTTCTCTGGATCATAATGAGCCCAATTTCTCATAATTAAAAAAAAAAAAAAAAACAATTCCCTAATTCTACGCGAGTGGCTCATAGATTGCAAAACCCTATGGTGCGGTTAGGTATGGCTCGACGAAGCGTTGGGGAACGACAAGCCGAAGCCAATCTGGTTCGATTTATCTATCTCTCTATCTCTATCTCCCATAATCACATATATATGCTCGTTTCCTGTAATGGGTTTTGTTTCTCTTTTGTTCCTATACTTGAAATTTAAGACTTTCCCGATCTTGTGTTAAAATCTGAAACAGAGACAAAGGATTGAATTTGAGTTTCTTGTTTTAAGGATGGGTCTATAACAAATTAACAACACTTGGTTGAATTGTCTCGTCACTCGTTTGTCTTTAAAAAAGCTTGAGCCTTTCATTGTGATTTCACCAAACTTCAACCTGACTCATTAGCAATGTAAATTTTTGATGTGATTTACAGGTCTATGGTGATAAGCTTGGTTCCTTTGAGAGATCCTTTAAGAGTACTCGGCAAAGATTGATCGCATTTCCGCATCAGTCAAACACCGAGTTATCTGCAAAGGAAAGTTCATCTGCAGTTCATGGCGGTGCAAGAACAACCTCTTGGATCAATGAGATTGTCATGCACGGACAACTCTCTGCTGTCCCTAGAAGCTCAGCAATGTCCTTGACCACAATGTTAGAAGAGCAAACACGAGCAAACGACCGAAAAGTAATGGAGATGCATCTTACAATGAGAAAATTAGCCTTGAAAGAGATGGAGCTAGCGGAAATCTACAGATCAATCAACCTTTGATTTATCGTTTCCTCTTATGAGTTTGTTTCACTTTTGTTCCCTATGTTAAAAGTTGGTATCTTTTAAAAATTTTAAGACTTTTTTCTGAGAGGATCTTTTGTTCAAACCTGAATCAGAGACAAATGATTGAATCTGAATTTCTTGTTTAAGGATGGGTCTATAACAAATTCACCCTGAATATTCGATTAGAGGATCTATAAGTAGGAACCGGAATCAGAACACATTCAATAGAAAGCTGCAAGTATAGGATAATATGAATTCAGAAGAGTCTAGGGACAGCAGAGATATAACCTAATTGATAATCTCTTAGTGATTAGCAGAGATATAACCTAATTCAGAAGAGTCTGCCCCGATTCACTGCTGCTTCCCTAAGTCGTATCTCGACTTTCACACCATCTCGAAGTTCTTCCGCTTGTGTTAAACCTAATTGAGAATCTCTTAGTGATTCCTCTGCGGATCTCTCCACGTTTTCCATTCGTGTCTCTTCTTCTCTGATCATTTCTCTTATTTCTGCGATCACCACTCTTTCTCTGATCAGTAATTTGATCACTTGTCTAGTGACTCCGGTCCTTTCCCATTCGATTCTGAGCATTATCCTTACTGGTCCTCCTGTTTTTCTGTTGAAACATGTAATCAAACAGTCAATCAAACCAACAAGAATCAAACTAACAAAAGTAACCCAATTCTCTAAATAAACCAAAATCCAGAAGAACCAAAGACAGTACCTCATTTGTTTGACATTTTCCCGATGGATTTCTACATCTTCTCGAAATGGTATCAGTGCTGCAAGAACTTCTTCCCACTGTCTCAAGATTTCTTCTATTGTTTTGTCCATTTCTTCCAATCGCAACATGAGTGCTTGTGCTCGTCTGCGCAATTGCCTTACTTCTATGACTAATCCCCTTAATTCGATGACTTTTCTGATCACATGTCTTGTAATCTCGCTAACCACAACTATGCACAACCCCATGCAACTGTAAGCTAGCATATGATGCACAAGTCCCCAATTCCTTATCCCTAGATTGGCATGATCTTTCTCAACAAGCTCATACATGTAAACCACTGAAACACTTTCTTTCCTCAATGGTCGTCCGTAACTCAAGTTAGCTATCAATGCTTTCAACAACATTTCACTGTAGAGCCATCTTGCATCCACCTCACTGGCATCGATTCCCGGTCGTGGCCAACCAGTCTCCGCCACAATCACCGGAAGATTCTCATGGCCCGTGACGGCCATAGAGCTAATCACAACATCAACCATCATATCGAAGAGTTCACGGAATTTACCTCCCGTAGCTCTGAAATTCAGAGGGAGATTTTCAAAGAGACGACCAAATCCTACTGGAATCGAGCAGCTGGATCGGAACATATTGTGGGGACAAAGACTGATTAGGAGAGATGAGTTGGTTTTCTCAAGGAATCGCAAAATCCAGATGATAATCACGTCTGTGCTCTGTTGTTGAAATTGCGGGATGATGATGTCAAAGAAAGAGAACGTCGTGGATACAGATATATCATATACCGTAGATTCTCAGATCTGCGAGAGATAGATGAACGTTCTGCATCGCGCCGAGCAGGAACAAGGGAGAAAGGTCCGGCGAGTATGAAATCATGTCGTTTCCGACAGAGATTGTTGAGATCTTCGTGCGAAGATGGAAGGGAAGCACATGGAGATGGACCCAATGCATCGCGAGCGAACGATTCAAAGCGAGGATAGGAACCAGAGTATTTGGGATAGAGAGGAGGAGAGATACGTTGGTGTTCGCAAAAGCGCGAATCATCGCCGGATTTGAGTCGAGAAGCCTCACCGCTGGAATCTTCATGGAAACAAAGTTAGCGGCGATTCTGTCCGGCGAGAGTTGGGCGGAGCCAGGAACGGAAGCTGGAGTCGAGTAGGTGACTCCGATCGTCGTGGCGGAGATGGTCGTCGACATAGCTATGGCGGTTAACGGGATAAGGAGCAAGAGATAGAACGAGACAGAGTTCATCTTCGTCGCAAGGAAAGCTTAATTCTGACGATTTGCTCTAAGAGAGGGAAGGGAAGGTAGAAGACGACCAATGTTGCGCCTGAGGATTCTGTTAGAGATGTGAGTGATTCTCTGTGATAGAGTGTACCGTAGACTGTATCCTGGGCGGGAAAGGAGAGATTCATTCTCTGTGCAACAGTCTACGGTACAAGAATATACCAACGAGTCGACTCGGCGGGAATAAACTGCATCAGGAACAAGATATACCAACGAGTCGACTCGGCGGGAATCGCTCGAACACTGTTTTTCTAACAAGCGAGTTGATCTCTGAGCCAACTAGTTCTGGCGACTCGGGAATCGTCGTGAGCGATCCCGTCTTGTCAAAAACGACATAGTATTTGTCCATATCTACGCCGTGACATGTCTTAAAGGGAGTGTTTGACTGTTTCTGTCTGAACATTGACTTTATGAGTTTCTTCTGTAGAGAGCGTGAGATCTTGTTTGATGATTGTTTCTTTGTCGACGATGACGTCGTCGTCTTTTCTGACGAAGGAAGCGGAGGGAGGTGCGGCATGGACGTGGATATCTAGCGGAGGAGGAGATGGCTGAGTCGAGTTGGCGATTGAACGAGTTTAACTCGAACGAGTCATAGAGTGTGCTTTCGCAATCCCATACCTTCTTATTCTTCACCTTATGAACATTAACCTCTTCTTGATTTTGTTCCAGATTCTTCATCACCTTCTTATTCTTGTGTTGAGTTTCCATATTTTTAGTGTTTTCTGATCTTTGAATCGAATTTTTGTCTGTAAAAAGTAAATTATATATGAACTCAATATGAGACATTAGTTCATAAAGATAGTTCTTGAAAACAAAATTATATAAATAGATTATTGAACAAAATTATATATGTATATGATAATATTTTGGAACCATTAGTTGATGAACTTATTGTATAAATTATTGAACAAAACCTGAGAAACTCACAATTTTCCATCTTGATCTTCATCACATATGATGATGATGATGATCTCGATCTCGTTGGAGATTGATCATCTGTTGTCTTAGCTTGTTTTAAACCCTCTATGATTTTGAGATGCCATTTAATAATTTCGGGCTATGTCCAAAACCAACTATGATAAATGACATTTTTCTACAGCATAAATCACTTCTTCTTAGCTCAATTTAGTTTTTTTTTTAAATATATCTTATACCTAATATTGTTGTCTGGTACTTAAGATTCAAACAGTTTTTATAAACTTAAGTTTCTGTTTTTAGACCCAATTAATATAATGAGAAGTTTGAGAACGCGAATTTGTTAGTACTTTTTTCTGACTAATATCAAATCTAAGGTAAGGTTCCGGTAAGTATTTCTACGTCTGAAAGTTACAACCATATATATATTAACAAAAAGAATATCACATGCATTAATTATCGTTTAATAAGTTAATCGGAAAATATACCCTTTTAGGTAATGCAAGGTTCGTGGCCATTTCACGTGTAGAATCTTGAGACTGTGCAACTATATGTATATATATGAACAAGATAATATTTTCTTAATATTATACTTGCAATAATTTCATGAGAAGACTTGTTCGTTTATAGTTAATTAAATTAGTCAAACAAACATCTCATATCATTTTGTTTGTGTAATATTATTTGTGTTCCTCCAATGTTTTTACTAGTTTGCTAAATTGTAAATACTAAATACTAACAATGTTGAAAAGAAAAATAGAGATATATATTTTACGATACTATAAAAAGTGTAAGATGGTGAATCATTGGTTCCCTGGCAACCTAGATTCCGGCTCGATTCCATCTCCGGTCGCTGTTGGAGGCAATCTCCTCCGTCCTCCTGACTCTCCTGGCTCGTTTCATTTCCCTCCTCTTTCCCCCTCTCCACTCCCTTCCCTTCCCTTCCCCGCCCCTCTTCTTCTTTCTCTTTCTTTCCTTCTAAAATTGCTCAGCCTGAGCTTCCAAATGTTCATTCTTCTATCCAATCTTCCCTTCACCTTACTGCTGTAGAAGTCTGTACTCATTATGATTCACCCTCTAAAAATCATTCTGCTAAATTGGAAATACCTAGATCTGAAGCTGGTTCTCCTGCTACAGTTGCTACCTCGGTAACAGTGCAAGATGATTCAACCACTTCTTCTGCAGATCCCCCTCCTAGGGATGGTTTACTGGCCACTCTTTCACTTGACTTGGCTGCTACTATGCTAATCCATACTCATGGCAGTGTTGCAGTCCCTTCTGATACTCTCCTCTCAAGGAAGAAACCCCCACCCTTTAACCCTGCGGCAAACCAAAACCCCCAGCTCAAGTTCCCACAAACTCCCCTTCCCCCTCGGACTCCACCTCCACCAAAAACCATCACTACCAACCCAACTTCTTCTTCCTCTATCCCACTTGTTTCCTCTGGGCTAACCTGGTCTCAAAAAGTGAAACTCAACACAGATAAAAGTCTTAAGAGAGAAGTTCATGTGGATTTCTCACCTGATGGTAAACCGCGAGTTTTCATTCCTGATGCTGTCTTTCAGCAAGGTGCGGAGGAACATAAAGACTTTATTGTTGGTTATTTCTTAGGAAGAGCTCCTGCATTCGGACAAGTGCAAAGTGTGCTCAACCATATGTGGGGCAAAGGAAAACAAAGTGAGATCCATATCATCCCCTCCACTCACTCTATGCTAATCAAATTACCCAATGACTACATCAGGGGTAAAGTCCTTGAACGCAGAATCTGGTATGTTGGTGATTCTATGTTTCATGTTCATCCATGGTCACCTCATCATTCTGCTGATCCTCTGAATACGGATTCCATTCCTCTTTGGGTCCATCTCAAAGGCGTTCCTCTTGACCTGAGAACCAATAAAGGCTTAAATCTCATAGCGGGGTTAGTAGGTGAACCAAAATAAATGGATGATTTTACTAAGAACTTGGTCAGCTTGACAGTTTCCCATGTTAAAGTGGAAGCCAATCTAAATAAGCCTTTACCTTATGCTATTGAATTCATAAGGGAAAGTGGACAAGTGGCCAATGTTGATGTGGAGTACCCTTGGCTGCCTCCAACATGCTCCCACTGCAAGAAAATAGGACATATCTTGAAAAACTGTTTGCAACTCACTCCCGTGTGGGCTCCTGCTACCAAAAAAAAAACAAAAAGGTGTTGGAATCACAGAGTGTCTGTTCCTCAGAGTTTGGGTTCTGCATCTATTCATGTGGTTCCCGTAGTTTCTTCGGTAGTAGTCCCCCAACCTGTTATCTTTGCTGCTGAAGTTCCCTCTGTATCTATTCCATCCCCTCCAAATTCATCTTCTCCAGCCATCCCCAACTCTAATTCCCCATCCCCCATGGACTTTAAACCCTCTTCTCCATCTCCCATTTCCACCCCTGCCACTGAAAATCAGCCACTAGCCAAACAACCCATTCTTATTTTTAAAGCAATCAAACAAATCCCTCTACAAAATCCATTTTTACCTTTGAACCCATAAACCTTTTCATTTGAATCTTCACTGCCTTCTGAAGGAACCCCCTTAACCCAAGGGGTGATCCCACCTCCATCCCTATGATAATTAACTCTTTTTTTTTGGAATATCCGAGGTCTAAATGACCCGGATAAGCATCTCGTTTTTGTACAGCGGCTAAATTCTATGAACTCCCTATTTGGAGCCCTATTAGAAACCCATATTAAAGAACCTAATCTAAACCATGTTTTGTCCTCCACCTGTCCGAATTGGAACTACTTATCTAACCATGCCTCTGACTCTGAAGGAAGGATCATCCTCATCTGGAAGCACCCTGCTTCTGTTACTTTACTTCACCAAACTGCCCAAGCTTTAACCTATGAAATCAAAATCACAGGGGGTCATAATTTCATCTATATAGCTGTGTATGCTACCAATAACAGAGAAGATCGGACTGACCTCTGGTGTTACCTCTTGGATTTACAGCAACTTCTATCTCTGGATTCTAGACCTTGGATCGTTAATGGAGACTTCAACCAAGTGATTCATCATGCTGAGCACTCTTCCCCAGCCATTAACCATCTTTCTCCTGACATGGTTGAACTCAGAGACTGTCTCCATCAACTTGGTCTGTTTGACTTGCATTTTTACGGTCCTCCCTTCACTTGGTCCAATAAGAATCTCTCAGCCCCAATTGCTAAAAAGCTCGATAGGCTGCTGGTAAACAATTGATGGTTATCCGCCTACCCAGATAGTTCAGTGGATTTCACTCCTCCTGGCCCTATCTCTGAGCACTCTCCTTGCCTCCTTAACTTTGCCTCATCCCTTCCAACCCCAGGAACCAAACCTTTAAAAATTTTCAATTTCCTCACCAAACACCCTTAATTTCTCACCACGGTTGAGACTGCTTAGAATCCTACCGAGGTCACTGGTCCCTCCCAGAATCCATCTCTTGCAGCCTTTTGTGTCAAACTAAAATCACTAAAAATGTCACTGAGAGACATAAACAAAGAGAATTTCTCTGGAATTCAAGAGAGAGTGAGAGAAACTAACATTCTTCTTCAAAAAGTGCAGGTCCAGGCGTTGCATAATCCATCTCCTCAAATCTTGCAAGAAGAAAAAGATCTTCAATCAAAATGGAGTTTTTAAAGGGATATTGAGGAAAGCTACTTCAAACAAAAATCTCGGATCAATTGGTTGACCGTTGGGGACCAGAATACTACTTACTTCCACAGAATTACTTTAACTAGGAATTCCTCCAACTCAATCAGATCATTTACCTCTGCAGTGGGTGTCATTATCTCTGACCCTTTGGAAATGAGTACCCATGCTGTAGATCATTTCAAATCCATCCTGGGACCTCTCCATCTCGTTCCCATCTCCTGCCCTCCCGGCTGGATCCAGTCTCTTACGAGCTACATGTGCAATGACAATCAAATAAATCAGTTGATCACCATTCCTGATGCTGCTCAAATCCAAAGAGTCATTACAAGGATGAATCCTAATAAGGCACATGGTCCTGACGGTCTTACCTCAGGGTTCTATAAATCTGCTTGGGAGATAATCGGTAAAGATTTCACATATGGTATCAGTAGCTTCTTCGCCACTGGTTTCATGCCCACAGCCACAAACTCCACCATCCTCACTCTCATCCCAAAGAAACCAGGTGCTAACCTTATCACTGATTATAGGCCCATCTCTTGCTTGAACTCCACCTACAAGACCATCTCCAAGATCCTTGTTGCTCGACTAAAACCAATTCTCAAAGACATCATCCTGCCAAATCAATCTGCATTCATAGAAAACAAATTATTAGTGGAGAATACGTTGTTGTCTAGTGAACTAGTGAATGGATACCATAAAAATAAGGGACAAAAACGGATCACCATAAAGGTGGATATAGCGAAAACTTTTGACACTCTAAGATGGGAGTTTGTTTTTAGTATCCTAAGGGGCTATGGTTTTCCTGAACTTTATCTAAGATGGCTTAAAGGCTGCGTTTGTACTACATCCTTCACAGTTGGCTTTAATGGCACGGTCAATGGCTACTTTAAAGGAACTAGGGGTCTCCGACAAGGTGATCCATTGTCTCCTTATCTATTTGTCCTGGCGATGAACTGCCTTTCCCTACTTCTCAACAAAGGAGCTGAAGAAGGAAAATTTAAATACCATTACAACTGTAAAAACAACAAGCTTACTCACCTTTGCTTCGCAGATGATCTCCTGATCTTCACTGATGGTTCTTGTGCATCTGTCCAAGGTGTTCTCAATATCCTCTCTGATTTTCAAGCTGTCTCAGGGCTGGCTATAAGTCTCCCCAAATCCAACTTCTTCACTGCAGGGCTCTCCGATGCTGAAATCTTGACCATCCAATCAGCTTCCGGCCTCTCTCATGGTACGCTGCCTTTCAGGTACCTTGGCTTGTCTTTGTGCACTAAAAAACTATATGCAGCGAACTGTGCACCATTCATCCACCAAATCAAAGGCAAATTAACTTCATGGACAACAAAAATACTCTCTTTCGCTGGACGGCTTTAACTTATCAACTCGGTAATCTCGGGCATTACCAACTTCTGGACCTCTGCCTTCATCCTCCCTAAAAGCTGCATCAACACTATAAACTCTTTATGTGGAGCATTTTTGTGGAAAGATTCTCTCGAGGGACATCACTCTGCCTGTGTTGCCTGGGACTCAGTCACTCTCTCAAAACGAGAAGGAGGTCTAGGGATTCGTGATCTTCTAACATGGAATAAAGCTTGTGCCTTAAAGCTTATATGGATCCTCTTCTTCAAACCTGAATCTATATGGGCCTCTTGGTTCATCAAGGAGGCCCTCTCCGGTCATCTAAGCAACTTCTGGTCCCTGAAAGAAAAACAAAAACATTCTTGGTTAACAAATAAGCTTTTGCGGCTTAGACCAACCATTTACCCTTGGATTAGATTTATAGTGGGCGATGGTAAAACCTGCAGCTTTTGGAAGGATAATTGGTCTCCTTTTGGTAACATCAGTCACTTCCTAGCTTCAGATTCATCCTCTCAAATTGGCATCCCTCAATCTACCATCCTTAGCAATCTCTGGCGTAATGGAAGTTGGGTTCTTCCTCCGGCTCGTTCTGAAGCTCAAGTCTCCATCCACATCTTCCTATCCTCCCTGCAGTTGCAAGATTCACATGACTCTTATGAATGGTGGATTGATGATGTTCTAAGAAATAAGCACAACACTGGCTCGATTTACCTAGCCATTAAGGATCACCAAGCCGAGGTTCCTTGGTTCAAAGCAGTTTGGTTTTCCGGTGGTATCCCAAGCATAAGTTTCTTACCTGCTTTTTGTCCTCAATCGCTGCCCTACGCTTGACCGTCTCGTATCTTGGGGTCGGGTTACAGACCAAACTTGCCTTCTCTGTCGATCTGCTCTTGAGTCAAGGGACCACATTTTCGTCAATTGTTGTTTTTCATGGGCCATCTGGGAAAAGATTGGCCGGCGTTGTCAGCTCTCTCCTCCCCAATCTTGGACAGCTTCTCTGCAACTCATGACTCTCCAGGAGATAAATACCGTAAGAAACTAGCAAGGATCGCTTGGCAGAGCTCCATCTATTCTCTTTGGTTGGAGCGCAACATCAGATCCCACCGCTCCATCTCTAAATCAGAGGACTCTCTGGTAAAATTAATTGATGGCTTGATCCTGAACAGAGCATCTAGCTTGAGATCAGCCAGCCCGAGCACAACATCCTCCATCCTCCAGATGTGGTTTGAGGGAACGACTCTCTTCCCCTAAACCTAGCCGCCTCTTTCTCATTGGTATTTTTCTAAAATACCTTTCACCGATATCTCTCATCTTTACTGCAAAAGCAAATACCGTTGGTACGGAATTCAACTCTCACCTTCTCACTTTGATCTCATCCCGTTTTTCTCTTGGTTTTACTTAACCGACGAAGTCGATTCCTTTTGATTTAGCAATTTCTTTCTTATGAATTTCTAATTGGGCTTCTTTGTTATTATGGGTTTCGAAGTTTTTTAGTGCCTCTAACTATTAAGCCATTTAGCTTGTATAACTTCTTTTTTTCTCCTGCAATTTAATTTGAATGCCATTAACAAAAAAAAAAACAATGTTGAAAAACTTGAAATGTTACTTTGGATGAAATGATAACGTCGAAATTCGATCACTTGGAATTAGGTTTATAAAGATTTTTTGTCATTTTTAGAAACAGTTAATTATGACGAATATTGTATTAAATTATTAGAACCTCGTTAACAAAATTTTTTTTTTTACATATATACCTAAAAAATTGGTTAATGGATAATTAATGAGTTAGGTTCCTGATTGTTGACTATTCTGAGTCGTACCCAATGCCATCACGCAAACCTCCTTAACCATTTAACACGGAGACATCGTATCATGAAATATATATTACCTTAATATCAGGAAAAATATTACTCTATGTATATAACTTTGTCTAATAAATAACAGGAAAAATTATAGATTGTAAATCAAAAATTTCTAAACTTTTACGAGAACCAAACTAAAACCTGGCAAGTTTGGAGGAAACCTGTTAATTTCTTTTGTAATTTCTTACTAACATATTCGATATCATTTTTTGCTCAAAGAAAAATATTCGCTTTCTTTTTACAATATCTTCTCAGTGTATTTCTTCGTTTTACGATTACAAACAATCATCCACCACTTGCAATAAATATAACCCCCACCCAAGACCCCAAATATGATATATACTAAGACTTAACCTGCGGAATAATTAGTGTGGGGTAATTTTTTATAAGGAAATTATTTTGAAAATTAAGAAAAATTATATTTATTTGAGTTTTATAATATGTCTAACTCATGATTATATATAGAGTTGTCAAACGGAATAATTTGTCTATTTAACCCGTTTTGCAGTGGACTAAAATATTATTTGGGCTAAACTGTAAAACCTATAATCTTGAAAACATAACTCTATTATGCACCATTTAATGACTCTTGTTTCGTGGTTAATTAATGAACTCTTAAAAATTAATTTTCTTGTGTCTAACTTTTTATAAAATTAGTAAAATATTTTTTAATTTTTATTTTAATATAAATTCAAATAAAATATAATAAACTATAGTAAAAAATATCAAGATTTCGAGTAGATTTATTTTCTTTGAATATATATGGATCGATTATTATTAAAAAATATATAGTAGATAATATCTTTAATGTAAAATAAATATTTTCCATATTCTTATCATTAATTGTAAAAAATAACTATATCATTTCTTATTTCAATTATTCCTTGTTATTGTAATGACATTTTATATAATAACTTACAAAATAAAATTTATTTTTAAAAATATCTTCTTAAATAATATTATAGAGATTTATTGATTCAGCCTCGTGGTCCTCACTCGTCCCTTAGCTTAAGCGACGTGTCTCTAAGAGACTTAATTAATCAATACTCTTTTAATCATGTAATCAATAGCATAACTTCATGTTAATAAGACTATTGCTTTGTTATATTAATGACATTATTTCTTGTAGAATTGCGTTATATTTGAGCTAGTTAGACTAGGGCCGGGCGTTTGGGTCCAACTTTGGGTTTCAGATCGGGTATTTTGAGTTTTTGGGTTTAGGCTTAAAGGACCCGTTCAGGTATTTTAAACCATCGGACCGGGTTCGATTCGATACTAATCGAGTTCGATTCGGATTCGGTTATAACCGAAATAACTATTTTGTTTCGGATAAGTTTGAGTATTTTTATCCATACTATAATCAAAACCCAAAATATCTGTAAATAAACCCCCATAATTCAACAAAACAATAAATTGGTCGGATTCGGATTCGAGTTTGAGTTCGGATTTGAGTGCGGTTAAAACGTCCAGCCTTATATATAACAAAGGGGTTAATTGGCAATTTCGGGTAGTTCGAGTTTGTAGTTCATATTTATGTTCGATTCAGGTATTAAACGAAACCTGAAGTATTTAGACCCTAAGACCTGTTCATGTATTTTTCTAGTTTGGATTGAGTTCGAGTTCGAATTATTTAGATCGAGTTCGAATTTAGATTCGGGTACGGTTAAAACGCCCAAGTCTAAGATAGACCATGCAAAATAAATACACAAATCATTCCTTATATAAAAAATGAATGTGAAACATTAAAGGAACACGCTGGCCACGTCTAATATTTTTATATGTAGTAATGTATATACTTTTTTTTTTGAGGATTTTTTGTCATCAGTAATGTATACACTGATATGGGTGTCTCCGGTTTGGATCATTTTTGGGCTTGCTATAAACCGGGTCCATTAGGGGTTGAATTTATGTTTCGTTTTGTTTGTTTTTTATTTCGCCTGCATTTCCTTCAAATTTTGTAAATTTTAAATAAAAAATCTATAAAAATGAAAATCTTTTGACAAAAAAAGAAGAAGTAATGTATACACATGCAACGTGTTTTTTGCTTAGAATATTGTTTTTTACTTCAAATAGTAATATATTTAAATATTATTAATATATTTAAATATACTATTTTATAAGAAAATATTATCATTGAATATTTATGATTAAGTTTCGATTAGTACTATCACAACAAGTCATGTGTTCACGTAGTAACATACTAACATGTACAAATGGATGCAGAAAACGAAACAATCACGGTTAGGTTAGTTTCTTTACCAAAAAACGAACAAATACGGCTAGTGCTATATGAACGAAACATACCAAAAAAACTACAATACAATAGAAAATATTGAATGGTAAAGTAAAAACAGTATAACTAATTTTTTTCAACATTTTGAATGTTCAAAACAATGTTTTTGAAATATCTTGTCAATAATTGATAAAACTAACATCCGATTTTTTCAGAAATAAAATAATTTGTTTTATAAGTTGACAATTTGTCCCCCTAAATATAGGTGCATTCAGCTCGAAGAACGTTTTCTAAATAATTGTTCTATTCTGTTTCATTATTTTCGACGTTTTTTTTTTAAAAAAAACTTTAATTACGGTATAAATAATTTCTTATTAATTTGCATTAATAGAAAGTAGGCTCTTAGCATGCAATATAGCCTAGTTAGTGAGACTTGTTAACATTTTGGTATAAGTTTCACAAGAATTTTCTAGAAATAAACCAAAACTCATAATCAAATTTGTTTTACAAAGAGAGATATCAAATGGGTCTCTATACAAACCTCACCACCACCCATCCAAATCCATCTTCATGATCGTACAAACAACTACAAAACAATCATCACACCCCCAACAAACACAACTTCGACTAAAATGTCACAAACAAATACTGATCAGAGAAGAGAAAAAAACAATAGACCAAAAAATTAAAAATAAATAAACACAGCTAAGCTCTAACTTACAGTTGAGAGGCATAACTCTAAGCTCGCTGTGACCGACCTTGTCTTCTTGCCACAACCATTTTGGACAAAACCTCTTCAAGATACTTACAACGGTCTCTATGGTGTTCGATCCATACACATAACTGTCTTATCGCTTCTCTCTTCTCTTCTCCTAATCCCAACAATGTCTCCTTCAACTTCTCCTCTTCCCTTACTTTACCTTCAAGCTTCTTCTCCATCTCTTCTTTATCCTTCTCCATCTCTTCCTTCTCCTTCTTCATCTCTATCACACCCTTCGTCGCCTTCAAAAGCATCTTCGTCGCTTCAACCACCGTTTCCTCATAGCTTACGTGCTTCTCCTCAAGTTTTTCAGACAGGGTTTGGAACCGATTTAGAATTGTCGAATTCACTCTCTCTGAAATCTCTTTGATCAAAGCTCGATATGTTTCGTGGGTCATCGCGATTTTCTCCTCGAGCAATGCTTGTTTCTCTAAATGCTTAGCTTCTATGCTCTTCAACTCTTCTTCTTTCTCCCTTAACACTTGTTCGGTTATTCTCAGTTTCTGGTTTGACAAACGCAGTTTAACCTCAATGTTATTAATTTTCTCCATCAAACTCTCTATCTCTTCTCCTTTCATCTCTACCTGGTTACGTAGACTCTCCATTGTCTCTTCAAGATCTACAATCTCAGTTTCCTTCGATGTGACATTTTTACCCGTCTCTTCCATTTTCCTCTCTGTCTCCTCCAGTTTCGACATGTACTCTTCCAACATCTCCCGGGCTTGGTTGTAATCATCAGTTAGCTTCTTGATCGTTGCTTCTCGTTCTTTAAACAAACCGTTGATCTGTTTGTGTTCTTGGCTCAGCGTATTGTATGCAGCTTCTTGCTCTAACAATGCTTTCTGCACATCGTTTATCTGATCCAGTAACGCTGGCTTCTCTTGCCTCTCTCTCTCGAGTTCTGCTTCGGTTTCGTTCCTTTGAGCCTTTAGAAGGTTGTTTTCTTCCAGCGCATTCTCGTGATCTTTCGCCTTATTCGCCATCTCATCCACATACTCAGAAAATTCTTGAGACTTCTTCTCAAGCTCTGCTTCAAATCCATATCTCTCTCTCTTCACATCTTCTAGCTTCTGATTCACATTAGATTCCGTCTCGCCAGCAACTTCCAGTTTCTGATTTAGCTCTTTGTTCTGAGTCGCTAACTTGTCAGTTTCAAGTCTCAAATTACCAAAGACATCTTCTGATTCCTTTAGCTTCTTCAAAGTTTCTTGGTGCTCTGATTCTACAGCTTCTTTTTCTTCAACAGCTGTTCCTAACTTCCTTTTCAGATCAGCAATTTCAAGATCAGCAGCTTCGATCTGTTTGTTTACCGAGTCCATGTCATTCTCAACCCGCCCGTTTCTCTTGCTCTTCTTATCTGAATCAGAGTCTGAGCTCGACGAAGAAGAGCTCTCGTTCTCTCCTTTCCCATGAACTTTTTTCCTGATCTCTCCCGTTAGATCATCGTATTGGCGATACAACGACTCATACTCTTTGTAGAATTCCTTGACTAACTCCGCAACCACTAATCTTTTAGATTCATCTTCCTCACTCTCAACAATTCCCAAGATTTTCTTCACCTTTTCATCTATTTCTGCATTGTTGATCAAAATATTTTCTTCAGTTTAAAACAAGTCACAAAGCCAAAAAAAACAGATCCAGAATGAAGTGTAGAGAAAATTACCAGTTTTAGTTCCTTTGAGCAATGCACCATTGTCAGGATGAAGATGAGGCTCAAAGAAAGATTTCAAGGAGTCTCTAATACTATGCTTTCTCATTGTCTTCTTCAGTCGCTCCAATCAATCAAATGCAGTTTTTGAGATTTGTGGAACTGAAAAGTCATCTCCGAGACATCTGGAACTCCATCAAGTACAATTTCACAAAGAAGACATGTGAGAAGAAACTCTTAACTTGTTCAAATCAAATGGAAATATATATTTAATGATAATAATAATAGAAAAAAATAACATACATCATTTTAATGTTAAGGAAAAATATCAAACTAAACTAATATTAATGTAAACTAATAAGTAGATGATTCAATAGGAGCCTGACATGACCAACAAACACATAGAAAATGGAGGAGTATCTTAGAAGTAATATCTTATGCCATACAAGTGTGATTCGTTTAAAGACAGATGGATACAGCCTCAGGTAATAAAAATGCAAAAATCATGTTTGAGGTAAGAAACTAATCCTCAAAAAGACAAGTAGATACTATAAATCCACCACCAATGATACAATCTCAAATTTAAATATCCAAAATTGCTAATCAGTTTAGTCTAATTTTAGATGAATATATCCAAAGTTGACACTCTTTCTTGAACAATTAAAAAATGATTAGGTCCTAGACTCGTAGTTAAGAAGTTGTAGAAGAAGTAATGGGTGGAGAAAGTGGAGACACCAGAGGAACTTTTTGGGGAATGGGAACCAGAAAGCAAACAGAATGATTTAAAAAGAAAGACAGACAGCTACCATATGAGTTGTTTCTTCTCTATTATCAAACAATAATAGAGGTAGTGAAATCTTTTAGCCCCATAAAAATTGTAAAAAAAAAAAAATCTGCATTCGAGTACAGAAACCAAGTGGGAATTAATTGGATAAAAAAACAAACAATTGCGAAATCTTCATTTCTCAATAAGCCAAAATCAACATAGTAACCTGAATTAGCATATATGAACTAAAAGATTTCACTAAAAGATAACATCAAAGTTGTGATGGACTAAGGCGTGAGCTATACCGATCTAATCAAAAAGAAGTAGTTCATCATCCCTAAATGATCGGAGAGTTTACCTGGAAATCCAACAAAAGTAGATTCGGTGATAGAAAGAGAATCCAGAAGAAAAGTCTATTATATGATAAGGAAATCTTGAATTATGCGAGAAATCAAAGCGACGAAATAATACCGAATAGAGAGGAGAAATGTGGTTCGGTTTGGACTTTGGACAGAAAACGGACACCTAACTACTTTTTTAGTTTCCCACAAACACCCCTCTATTTAAGACTTTATTACGTTTTTGCCACTGATGACTCTATTCCGCTTCACAGCTGGCATTCTCCAGATTTTTTCCTCAAAATATTAAGATTTTTATATCCCAATTTTTGTTTTTTACTTTTGTAAAAAAATAAAACATATGTTAAGTAGTAACTTTTACTTGTTAAGAAAGAAAAAAAAGAAGATAAACAATGTTAAACAAGTATCTAAAGAATGTTAAGTATTCTGACCATTGTTTAAAGGGTATATGCAATGCATGGTTTTCAATAACCCTGAAATTAGATCTCTTTTATGGTGATTATTCATCACATACTGTTTACTCACTAAAATTTATTTTTACCTTTTTGTTTTATATCTAATTTTATTTTTACCTTTGTATTTTTCTCTCTTATCAAGTGAAGGCCGGCGAAGAAAAAAAATGAAGAAGAAATGCGAAGAAGAAGAAAGAGGATGACGATGGAGATGGAGATTGGTGTCCGCGATGACGATGGCGACGAGATCAGTGACGATGGTAAAGACGGTAACGGTGGCGACGACGGTGACGATGGTGACAGTGGTGACGATAACACCGACGGAGAATAGTGATGGTGTCAGTGAGAATAACATTGTTGGTGGCAGTGATCGTGTGGCGGTGGTGGTGGCGACGGTGGCCACCGCGGATTCTTTTTTACTGGATTTGGATAACTAGATGTATGATAACAAAGTTAGTTAATTAATAACACATGTTTTTATGATATGATAATTACGTTATCATGATAAATTTTATATTTTCATATTTCATATATGGTAGTTATCACGATAACTAGATGAACATGATAATTTATGATATGATAACTAGGTTAACATGACAATTTCATATTCTGTATTGGTTATTGAGATATTACAAGTATCATATATTTTTGTTAGCACAATAACATTCTATAGTTATCGGATAACCATAAACTTATCGATATATCATATTAGGTATCATGTTAATCAAATAGTTATCCAATATAGTTATCGGATAACCATAAACTTATCGAGATATCATATTAGTTAGCAGTTGCTGAATAGTGTTGTCGGATAGTTTATTTATGTATTATTGTGATACTTATATTATCCAATAATAATAACATGGTTATCTGTTATATTCTGAATATTTAAACCAAATGTATGAAACAGAACATATATCTTGTTTCCTGCTTTCCACTCTCTCTCATGGTTTTAGTAGTAATGACATTTTAGTCGGAATCTGCAAAATTATTTTTGCAAAACTAATATCAAATTATTACACTCCATATACCTAATTTTTAAATTATTACAGGCCATATATTTAACTTACCTTGTTTAAAAGTGTGTTTCCGAAACATTACCTGCATGTTTCAAAAAGGTTGCAACCGGTGTTCTTCAAATCGTATATGCAAGAAATCAAAAGCTTTAAAGAACTACTCTTCTTTATTAGATTTAGAACTCTCTCAAAACTAAATCTCTCTTGAAGTCTTATGGAACACCTCTCCATATAGCTTCTTATATATAGGTTTAAGCTTCTCCTTAACCTATTAGGATTACAAATCATATTTGGATATTTTTCTTATTTTGTAAGTCCTATTTTCTATTTCTCGTTATTCTCTAGAATCTTCTCATTCTAGAATCTTTGATCTTCAAGTCTTGGGATTATCCAACATTCTCCCCCTTAATTCCAATTCGAGCTTCAATTGCTTGGACTCTAATTAAGCTCCTCATTTCTTTGAATTTGATTCGAGCTAATGGCTTTGTAAGTATGTCCGCTTTTTTGTTCTGTGCCTGAAACATGCTCCATCTCAATCTGATCATTCCCCACACACTCTCTAATAAAGTGATATTTTGAGAGAATGTGCTTGCTTCTTCCATGAAACACTGGATTCTTGGTGAGAGAAATGGCCGATTTGTTGTCAATCCTCAGCGTGATCTTCTCGTCTTGTCAAGTAGTTCCCTCATTAACTCTTTAAGCCATATAGCTTGTTTTGCGGCTTCCGTAGCTGCCATGAACTCAGCTTCGCAAGAAGATAATGTGACGGTAGGTTGTTTCTGAAATGTCGGGCTCTCCATTAGTTTGTGTTGATTCAGAAGACCAATCCCAAGCTTTCTTCTCGTCGAATATGACATCTCTACTTACAATCACCTTTCTCGTGTTTGGATCATAGAGACGATATGCCTTGGAACCTGGTTCTGTTCCAAGATGGATTACTCTCCTCGATCTATTATCTAGTTTCTTAAGATGAGGTGCCGTGTTCTTTGCATAAGCAACACAACCAAAAACCCTCAAGTGTTCAATGCTAGGTTTCTTGGTTTTAAGGCATTCATACGGAGTCTGACCGGCTAAAGCTTTTGTGGGAACTCGATTGATGAGATACGTTGAATGACGTACGGCTTCTCCCCACATATCATTCGGAATCTTCATTGCTTTAAGCAAACTTCTTGTCATCTCCATCAGGGTTTGGTTTCTCCTTTCTACTACACCATTCTGTTGAGGCGTGTATGGTGCATGTAGGTGTCGATTAATTCCGTTTTCTTCGCAAAACGAGTTGAATTCAGCTGATGTAAACTTTCCTCCTCTATCAGTGCGAAAGGTTTTGATTAATTTTCCTGTTTGGATTTCCACAAATTCTTTGAACCTTTTGAACCGATCGAACGTCTCACTCTTCTCCTTTAATAGCATCGTCCACATGTATCTCGAGAAGTCGTCTATTAATACGAAAATGTATCGGTTGTTCGCTAGAGTTGGAGGTGAGATAGGTCCACATAAGTCTCTGTGGATCAGCTCCAACGCCTGAGCTGCACGGTATGTTGCTTTGATTGGGAACATACTTCTTGTTTGTTTCCCTGCTAGACATGCGTCACATACATTCTTTTCATGTAGGACTCGGGACATGCCAATGACCATCTCCTTTTTCACTATATTGTTAAGAACACCAGCACTTATATATCCTAGCCGAGCGTGCCAAGTCAATGCTTCATCGTCGTTTTGTACTTGCAAACACTTCGGAAAGCTGATTTCCATTGGTGTTTTGTAGAGGCAGTTTGGTGATCTTATAGCTCGTACAAGAAACTTTCCTTGTGGATCCGTAAATGTCAACACATCTCCTTTCATGTTTATTTCACACCCATGCTCTGTTGCTTGTCCGAGACTAATGATATTGTGTTTTAATTCTGGTATGAAGTAGATGTCTTTGAGTGCTTTTCTCTCTCCTGTCTTGCCCACAAAGATGATGGTACCCTGATAGTTTCATAATTTAGTCCATTTTAGTATACATTTTAGTTAGCATTTTGTGACTTTTTGCATTCATTTCATTGTTTTTGGTCTAGTTTGCATCCATTTTAGAGTTAGTGAGTCTTAGGTTAGTTTTTGCATATGTTTGTGTGCTATGGAGTCTTTTAGGAACCATTTGGAGCTTATGGAATCATTTTGGAGCTTAGAGCAAGATCATGGGGCAAAATAAACCCAAACAATCAAGAAAAATGCAGAAGCCATCCGATGTGCTCTAAAGATTGGGTCAGAAGAAGCTCTTGCGCTCAGATTAAGCTTTGGAACACTTGATAAAGTTTGTAGGTAATTGAGTCATCTTTCCAACGGACGTTGTTTCATCAAGTTCTGAGCTGTATTGCGGAAGTTATCACCATTTCACTGAGCATACGTCCGTCTGGCGCGCGAATGAGCTACATGGAGCTCACAGCGGCGTACCGCAGCGGTCTACAGTGACCGCTGCGGATCCTCCCGACGAAAAAAAACCGAGATTCACAGCGGGCATGCAGCGGTCAACTCCACACCGCTGTGGGACCCTCCAGAGCAAAAATGTAGAAACCGTCCGAAGTGCTTCAAAGATCGACTCATATGAACAGTTTCCATTCGGATTTTGCTTCGGCGGTCTTCATGAAAGTTGTAGCTATGTGAGTTAGCCTTCCAATGGAACCGGTTTCAAGTCATTCCGATCTGGGGTTAGAGAGATACGACAACTTTAGTAAGCGCATGTCCGCCTGGCCTGCAAACGGAGCAAAACCGGAAATCCACAGCGGCCAGCTGCACCGGGCAACTGTAGACCGCTGCAACCTACGACCTGCTTTGATATTTAGGCCAAAAACCTTGTTGTTTGAGGATATATCTCATTTTAACTTCTCAAAAACACTCTTCTTAGAGAGAGTTTGGAGTTTTTAAGAGATTCTTGGTGTTTTTATGAAAGTTCTTGTTTGTTTTCATCTATCTATCTATTTCTAATCATCTAACCATGAATCTAAACACCTCCTACACAAGATTTGTTGAGATTATCATGGTTTGTGAGTAGTTTCTTTAGAACTTTGGGTATGGTAGATTAAGATGTTTTCTTGCTAAATCATGATGCTTACGACTTAGTTTATGAAGAATCCTTACTTGTTAGGTGTGATTAATGCTAGATTAGCCTTGACAAAGTTGATTTAGAACTTAAAGAATTTCATGCCCGGAAGGTGTTCGATGAAATTCCTCAACCAAACTTAGCAAGTGTTTTACATTCCTAGCCTATGGAAATAGATGTCTAGGGTGTTTAATGGCTATTTAGACTTGAGATTAATGCTTGTTGATCATTTAATTGCAAATGGAAGTTTGTTCTCAGTTAAGTGATTAGTGAAGTGATTATTTTCATGGAAGTGGATTAGTCTAAATTAGTGATCTAAGGCCTAAGGATTAGCATTGTTTGAGTATCATGGTTTAGCTAGAGAATGTCCAAGTCGATTACCATTACCCGAAGTTCGTTTGCTTATTCTTGTTTAAATCGTTTTCGTTACGTTTTAGTTCAAAACTTGTTAGTCTTTTAATTACCTTTGTTATATGCTTGGTTATTTATTATCTTGTCTTTAAATTGATTAGGATCATTAGAAAACCTTTATTTGATTAGCTTAGATTAAGAAGTGTCTCGTATTCTCTGTGTGTTGTTCTCGTGCCTCCTTGTGGATTCGATCCCTAAGTGCTACAATGACATACCATTAGATTGTGGTATTGTGCACAATGGGTTAATTGTGCGAACCGTAAAAAGTTCACTATCAATTTGGCGCCGTTGCCGGGGAGGTTTAGCAATAGCCATAGGGATTAGGACTCTTTTTGAGACTAAGTTTTATTTTTCTTTGTTTACTAATATTTCCACCTTGTTTGCTCTTCTCTCTATAGGTGCATGAACTTTCAAAGGCGAGGTATGAATATGAATCTAGCACCACCGGTTAGAGATGCAAATGAGAACCGAGAAGAGGTTGCTCAAAGGATTAGAGCACCGAGGTTGATTGGAGCGGGTGATGCTCCCAACGCCCATGGAAATCGCGCCGGTATACATCCACCACCGGTGGAGAGTAATAATTTTGAGATCAAGGCGAGTCTCATTTCCATGGTGCAAGGAAACAAGTTCCACGGTTTACCGGTGGAGGATCCCTTAGACCACTTGGATCAATTCGATCGAATTTGTGGAATGGTCAAGATCAATGGAGTCTCGGAAGATGGGTTCAAGCTTCGATTGTTTCCATGCTCTCTTGGAGACAAAGCCCACCAATGGGAAAAGAACCTACCTCAAGGATCCATCACTTCTTGGGATCAATGTAAGAAAGCCTTTCTTGCCAAGTTCTTCTCTACTACAAGAACATCAAGGTTAAGAAACGAGATCTCGAGCTTCACTCAAAAAGGGAATGAGAGCTTTTGTGAAGCGTGGGAACGATTCAAAGGCTACACAATGCAATGCCCACACCATGGCTTCTCCGAAGAATCGCTCTTAAGCACTCTATACCGAGGAGTTTTGCCCAAGTTTAGGATGCTTCTTGATACCGCAAGCAATGGCAACTTCTTGGGAAAAGAAGTTGATGATGGGATGGAGCTCGTTGAGAATCTTGCCCAAAGCAATGGGAATTATGGTGAGGATTATGATATAGCTTTGAGAGGAAGTGGAGAATATGAGGACCGAACAAGAAGGGAGATGAAAGCCCTAAATGAGAAGTTAGACAAGGTCTTGGAAGCCACACAAAGGCGAGTGAACTATGTAGGGGATTGCAAAGGTTACCAAGAGGAAGTTCACTTTGTGGGAAACCAAGGCGGTTACCCAAGCAAACCATCTTTTGCACCGCAACCGCAACAAGGGCAAATAAGCAACTCGACACAACAAGATGTCGAAATGAAGGGTATGCTTCAACAACTCTTGACGGGCCAAGCTCATGGAGCAAATGAGTTGAATAAGAAGATGGCCGAGATTCACACTAAGGTGGATTGCTCATACAACGATCTCAACGCAAAATTTGAAGATCTATCCTCTAGAATCAAACACTTGGATCAACAACGCACTCAAGGAGATTCCGATTCTAGTAGACCCATGGAGAAACTAAAGGGCAAAATCGATGCAAACCCAATGGAGTATTGCAATGTTATCCTCTCAAGTGACGAGATTGAAGAAGCTATACGAGAGATCAAGAGAGTTCTCCATGAATCCAAAGACGAAGTCGTAGTGGTTTCTAGCAACAAAGTAGTTGAGAAAAGAGATGTGGAGGCCAAGACAATTGTGAGGAAAGAGACTTCTTGCATTGAACCTCCTCAACGTGAGCCTAAATCGATTCCCAAGCTTGGAAATCCGGGTAAATTTGTCATCTCTTGCTCCCTTGGTGATTTGAATGTTGATGACGCCATGTGTGATTCGGGATCAAGCGTGAATGTGATGTCACTTGAATTGGTGAAGAGTCTTGAAATCAAGAGCATGAAGCACCACCCATCACACATCACTTTTGGAGATTCTTCTTCTAAGCAACCACTTGGCATTGTTGAAGATTATCCTCTCAAGATCGGAAATTGTCTCATTCCAACCGACTTCATAGTTATGAAGATTAAGCAAACCAGCAAACTCCCGCTCCTCCTTGGAACTCCATTCCTCAATACCACCGGTGCAAGCATGGACTTCCAAAACAAGAAGGTCGTTCTCAAGAACGTGAATGACAAAGTCTTCTATTCCATGAAGCCCTCATCCACAAAACTTTGTGGCACCATTGTTTGTAAGGATGATGAAGTGGAAGTTAAAAAGGTTGAGTATGTGGGAAGTTGTGAGAAGATGAATTTGGTTTCACCCCCAAAAGCTTGTAAAAAGAAGAAAAATTCTCATGAAGAGAAAGCTTTGGGTTATGGTAATGTTGAAGAAGCCTTAGCGCTGGATGGTGTTTGCTTGGAATATCTTTTCCATACCGCTATGGAAAATGAGGTTGAGAGTATAAAGGTTCAAAAGAAGGGTAAGGACACTAAGGCCAAAAAGAAGAAACCCAATGATAAACACCCTCCCACCCTTGTCAAAGGCATGACGAGCAAGCCTAATGAGGTTAGATCATTTTTTCCCAAACTCACCACTATGACCTTGACACCGTGGAGATATGAAGATGGTGTGGTTGAGTACAAGATCAAGTGTAAGGGAAGGTCAAAACCTTTTGCCATGGTTAGAGCAATCATCACACCCGAGCTCAAAGAAAAAGGTCCAACGGGAATTCAAGAGATCATGAGCAAGGTTCTCACACTCAAGCTCGAAGACCCGCCATGGAGTTCCACTACTCCTTCTCTCCAAGCCTAAAACGGTTTGAAACGTCAAGCGTAGCGACGTAAAACAAGCGCTCTTGGGAGGCATTCCCATGACTATCTTTGTATATATTTTCGTTCTTTCTTGTTCCTTTTGATGTTTTTGTTTGATGTTTATAGTTTTCTTGGGTCCAAGGTCGTGGTGCTTAATGCATGAATGGGTAGAGCTACAGCACGTCACACTCCTCTCCAATCCAAAGGTATGATCCAAACTCCATTTCATTGTACATATTTTTGCATATTTTTACCTTCTCTTTGATTTGTGTTGCACCGAGACGTTGCAATTCAAGTTCGGGGGAAGGATTTGTGTCTTTTGATATTGTGTTTTGTGATCTTATTTTTCTTTTTGCATATTTGAGTCTCATTCATTCATATAAGTGCATATAAAAACCATAAAAAAAAAAAATATTTAGTTGCATTTTGCATGTTTAAGATTGAGTCTAGATGCATATAGGTGTGCATTCACTTGCATTGAGAGAATTATCCATGTAGAATATAAACTTAAGAGCTTGAATTAATGCCCTCGTTAGGAGTTCTTTGATGCATTTGAGCGATCACGAAGTTAAGGATGATTCATGCTTTGATCTTGCGGTTTGAATGTTTTTGTCTTGGTTGAAGCATGCTTTGAATTGAATCTAACTCTATCTACATGAACTTTAATCTTGACTTGAAATTATCATGCTTGTACATTGAAAAGTTGAACTCATGGATGTCATATACATATTTGAGCTATCTTACCCCTTTTTACCACTCTCTTGTTAGCTCAAATAGCTGATTCCCATATTTGGAACGGTTAACCACACCCTTAACTAAGCCTTTCCTTCAAGCCTTCATCTCTTGTGTGTGTCGTGAGGCCTAATTTTGAATGAACTTAGCAAAAAGTGTTGAGTTTGGAACGACAAGGAGTTGATAGATAGGTTGGTGATTTGGGTGTTGATGTAAAGAAAAGAAAGTGTGGAGAAAGGAAAAGATTGAGAAAAAGGATCGGGGAAAGTAAAAAGTTTGGATTGGTTGGCATGAAAATGTGAAATAGCTCTAGGTGTTGAAAGTATAAGTCTCTATGTGTGTAAAAGAAAGAAAGAGCCAAAAAAAAAAAAAAAATATATATATATGGCTAATGCATCTAAATGATGATTGAGAGACTAGTTATGAAAATGAAAAAGAGCTAAAAGAAAAAGATGAAGAGTCAATCCATTTGTTGAAAGAGAAGAAGAAAAGAAATGTGGTCTAAGAAGGCAAAATGCCTTGTGATATGGGTAGTTTAGGAATGGATCTTGATGGGTTTAGAAATAGGAGTGGAGTTCATATTGGGGCATTGGGTAGACGGATGTCATCCTTGTACGCATCAATTGTTCTTTACTCTTAGCATTTTGCCAAAGTTCATTCTTTCGTGAGAGATCCCATTGCATTGGAATACCCACATGATTGAGATCATTTTTATCTCAAAACCTTTTCCCTAAGCCAAATGAGTTCACTTGATTTTTATTAAGCATGATTCACCATTGTACTTAATGAATGTTAAAGAGTTAGAGGATATGATTACTTGTAGATGCTAAGGCTTAGACCAATTCGTATAGCGACGAGTATGGCTAAATCTTTTGAATTAGAGGTTGTTTGTGCATCACATAACTACTCTCAAGGGCATTGAATTAAATTCTTTTGTTAATATTCTCGGATATGATCTCTCGCATTCCAACCTCTTCTTCGACTTGTTCTTGTTTGTTTGCTTGCGGACAAGCAAAAGGCAAGTTCGGGGGAGTTGATAGTTTCATAATTTAGTCCATTTTAGTATACATTTTAGTTAGCATTTTGTGACTTTTTGCATTCATTTCATTGTTTTTGGTCTAGTTTGCATCCATTTTAGAGTTAGTGAGTCTTAGGTTAGTTTTTGCATATGTTTGTGTGCTATGGAGTCTTTTAGGAACCATTTGGAGCTTATGGAATCATTTTGGAGCTTAGAGCAAGATCATGGGGCAAAATAAACCCAAACAATCAAGAAAAATGCAGAAGCCATCCGATGTGCTCTAAAGATTGGGTCAGAAGAAGCTCTTGCGCTCAGATTAAGCTTTGGAACACTTGATAAAGTTTGTAGGTAATTGAGTCATCTTTCCAACGGACGTTGTTTCATCAAGTTCTGAGCTGTATTGCGGAAGTTATCACCATTTCACTGAGCATACGTCCGTCTGGCGCGCGAATGAGCTACATGGAGCTCACAGCGGCGTACCGCAGCGGTCTACAGTGACCGCTGCGGATCCTCCCGACGAAAAAAAAACCGAGATTCACAGCGGGCATGCAGCGGTCAACTCCACACCGCTGTGGGACCCTCCAGAGCAAAAATGTAGAAACTGTCCGAAGTGCTTCAAAGATCGACTCATATGAACAGTTTCCATTCGGATTTTGCTTCGGCGGTCTTCATGAAAGTTGTAGCTATGTGAGTTAGCCTTCCAATGGAACCGGTTTCAAGTCATTCCGATCTGGGGTTAGAGAGATACGACAACTTTAGTAAGCGCATGTCCGCCTGGCCTGCAAACGGAGCAAAACCGGAAATCCACAGCGGCCAGCTGCACCGGGCAACTGTAGACCGCTGCAACCTACGACCTGCTTTGATATTTAGGCCAAAAACCTTGTTGTTTGAGGATATATCTCATTTTAACTTCTCAAAAACACTCTTCTTAGAGAGAGTTTGGAGTTTTTAAGAGATTCTTGGTGTTTTTATGAAAGTTCTTGTTTGTTTTCATCTATCTATCTATTTCTAATCATCTAACCATGAATCTAAACACCTCCTACACAAGATTTGTTGAGATTATCATGGTTTGTGAGTAGTTTCTTTAGAACTTTGGGTATGGTAGATTAAGATGTTTTCTTGCTAAATCATGATGCTTACGACTTAGTTTATGAAGAATCCTTACTTGTTAGGTGTGATTAATGCTAGATTAGCCTTGACAAAGTTGATTTAGAACTTAAAGAATTTCATGCCCGGAAGGTGTTCGATGAAATTCCTCAACCAAACTTAGCAAGTGTTTTACATTCCTAGCCTATGGAAATAGATGTCTAGGGTGTTTAATGGCTATTTAGACTTGAGATTAATGCTTGTTGATCATTTAATTGCAAATGGAAGTTTGTTCTCAGTTAAGTGATTAGTGAAGTGATTATTTTCATGGAAGTGGATTAGTCTAAATTAGTGATCTAAGGCCTAAGGATTAGCATTGTTTGAGTATCATGGTTTAGCTAGAGAATGTCCAAGTCGATTACCATTACCCGAAGTTCGTTTGCTTATTCTTGTTTAAATCGTTTTCGTTACGTTTTAGTTCAAAACTTGTTAGTCTTTTAATTACCTTTGTTATATGCTTGGTTATTTATTATCTTGTCTTTAAATTGATTAGGATCATTAGAAAACCTTTATTTGATTAGCTTAGATTAAGAAGTGTCTCGTATTCTCTGTGTGTTGTTCTCGTGCCTCCTTGTGGATTCGATCCCTAAGTGCTACAATGACATACCATTAGATTGTGGTATTGTGCACAATGGGTTAATTGTGCGAACCGTAAAAAGTTCACTATCATACCCTTTCCCACAATATCAACATTCGAGCCATCACCAAACTTGACTTTTCCTTTTATGTTTTCGTCTAGATTTGAGAAGAATTCTTTGTTCTCTGTCATATGGTTGCTGGCTCCATTGTCAAGATACCAAATACTCTTGCTGTTGGTATCATACTTCTTTGGGAACACTTTGTCTTCGTTTAAGAACACCACTTCATGAACATAAAGAGCGTCAGCCTCTTGAGTCTCGTTTAAATTCGTTTCTTGGTGTTCTGTTGGTCTCTCGGGGCATGTAGATACGTAGTGACCAGGCTTGTCACATCTCCAACATATTATTTTGGAGCGGTCCTTCTTTTGTCGTTGGTCCGTGTTTTCTCCTCCTCAGTTTTGGCCGTTGAACCTCCCTCATCCCCTGCCTCTACCGGAACTGTCACTGCCCTGATTTCCCCTTCCATACCCGCCACGGTTACTTCCTCCTCTTCCTCTGGCTCCTCCTCGAAAGTTTCCGTAGCCTCCACGGGTATTGTTAGAGTTAGAAAACATAAGTTTCCCTTGATCTTCACTAGGAGTTTCTCCTCCTACACGCTCTTCATACGCCTTGATTCTCCCAACAATGTCTTCAAATCCAGTTTTCTTTAGGTCTAGGACTTGTTCTAGGGAGGCAACAATTTGTATGAACTTGTTTCTTGGGAGTCCCGTTAAAAACTTCTTCACAAGTTTTGTTTCATCGATGGTTTCTCCAAGAGAGGCTGATTGAGACGCAAGGCCTGATATCTTGCTCGCAAAATCATCAACCATGTCGTTGTCATTCATCTTAAGTCTATCTAGCTCTGCCATTAGGGTTTGTAATCTCGTTTCTTTCACTCGATCTGCTCCCTGGTGACGAGATTTGATAGCTTCCCATATGCCTTTCGCGGAATCCAGCTCTCCTATTTGTAATATAAGTGCCTCGGGGACAGAATGGAACAATAGTGATGTCGCCACATCGTTCTTCTTTTTATTCGCGTTTCGTGGATCGATTGTGTCACATACTTCACTTACTCGAAGAGTAATCTTCATCCTCATCGCCCAAACTGTGTAGTTTGTCGATGTTAGCATAGGGCAGTGGATAGATGGAGCTCCGAGGTCCTTTGTTCGCTGCGGTGGTGGATTGATCGTGTCTCCCATGCTTGGTTATGCAAATCGCAACACACGTCTTTGTTGATCGAGTCTCCAAAGTTTTGGAAACTCTGATACCAATTCAAATTGTATATGCAAGAAATCAAAAGCTTTAAAGAACTATTCTTCTTTATTAGATTTAGAAACTCTCTCAAAACTAAATCTCTCTTGAAGTCTTATAGAACACCTCTCCATATAACTTCTTATATATAGGTTTAAGCTTCTCCATAACCTATTAAGATTACAAATCACATTTAAATATTTTTCTTATTTGGTAAGTCCTATTTTCTATTTCTCTTTATTCTTTAGAATTTTCTCATTCTAGAATCTTTGATCTTCAAATCTTGGGATTATCCAACAGTTCTTTGTATTTCGAACCATTGTTTAAAAAATGGATAACAATTTATGGTCAAACAAGTATCCACATAAACATTTTACAAAAAAACATGGTTCCATGATCTTACAATAAATATGAATAGATGATTCTAACGCAAATAAATACAACAAATAAAATGATTTGTTAATGTTACTTTTGTCACACAAAAAAAAACTCAACCAATCTAGGGTTCTTTTTTTAATCAATGTGTGGTTGTAATAAAAAAAATATGACAACGAATAAAATTATAAAAATATCATTTCCTGGAGAAAAAACAAAACAAAGTGAATCAAAAGAGTTAAATTTTTTAATACAAAAAATTAGGTCTTTTGAGAAAACTTTAAGATTGATTTCTTGAGTTCATCGTATCGATCTCGTTGATAATCCACAATAATACAGAGTTGTCTTATGGCTTCTCTCTTCTCTTCCCCTAAGCTCAACAATTCAACTTCTCGTCCCTTCACATTGACCTCAAGCTCTTTGATCCTCACTTCAAATTTGCTCAAAACCTTTGCTAGACCCAGTTTCTCTGTTCCTTCTGCCGCAAGCTTCTTCTCTAGCTTTGATAACTTCTCTTTCAACAAAGATTCTTGAGCCTCTCTGCATTCTAGCTTTGCGGCTAAAGTTTCTAGCTCGCTCTTCTTCTCACGTACCCAAATCTTTGCTGAATCAATCTCTTTTGCTAATCTAGCAACTCTGTTCGTGTGATCCTCTGATTCTTCTAGCTTCTTCATCAATCTCACGTACCCTTTTTCCCAAACGTCTTTGATTTTCTTGAAATGGGTTTCGAAAAAGATCAAACTTTCTCTATTTTCTCTGTTTGCTTGAGCTAAGTCTCGTGTTTTGATATAGTCGTTCTTGCTCTCTAAGTGTATTTGTTCAGCTACGTGGATCCTCCTGTATAGTATCCTAATATGATCTTCTATCTTCATCCGGAAATCTTCAGCTAATTCTTCCATTTTCCTCTCTAGGGCATTTGGATTCAGTTTCGAATCCCGGCTCGAACCAAATGACCAACGTTTCGATTGCTTGAGATCCTCAGAGAACTTGTCAATGGTGTCTTTTTGTTCTTTGAGAAGTCTCTGCTGATCCTTGATTTTTGCCGATAATCTGCGAATAATATCATCTTGTTCCTTGACCAATTTCTTCTGATCACAAACTTGAATGTTCAAATTCTTGCTTTCATCCTTGAGTTCATTAGCGTTCTTCGTCTCTATCTCCATATGTAATGAATCGAGCTCTGCGATTCTTGTATGCAGCTTCTGATTTTCTCCTCTAAGATGGTCAATCTCATCATTCAATCTCTTCCTCTGTTCCTCTGTTTCTTCTTTCAGGCTATCCAATCGCATATTCGTCTCTGTAACTTCTTCCACTTTCTTCTCCAACTTTGATTCAACTTCATCTTTCTGTTTCCACAACGATTCAAGCTCATGTTTCATACCATTTACCTGATCCATCAACCCCTCAACGCGTTCTTTCTCCTCGACTCTCTTAACTTCAGAACTTCCAGCCAGTTCTGCATTCCGTGCACGAAGGAAACCAATCTCTTGCTCCAAATTTCTCAACTGGCACTTCAAATCTTCGATCCTCGATGTTAAACCTAACTCACTACTCCCAAACTTGTTCACAAGTGTTGATATCTCATCTCCTTTCTCTTTCAAAACCAATTCCAAACCAGAGATCTGAGATCTTAGCCCTTTGTTCTTCTCTCCTAATTGCTTACTTTCGCTAGCTTTCATCGCAATCTCTTCTTCTAAATCTCCCTTCCGCTCACACTCGGCTTTCGCGTCACATAGCTCTCGTTCTAGCTCCTTCACGCGCAAAGTTAATTCCCGTTCTTTCTCTTCAGCCTCATTCCTCAATGCTTCAAGCTTGCTTTTAAGCTCATCAATTTCACTTCCTTCCTCAACAACATTCTCTATTTCCTCTGAAGAGTAATATTCCAAATCCGAACTCGATGAAGTAACACGCGATTTCCCTTTTCTTCTGGCACCGCTTTTCGGATCCAAATCTTGTTGAAAATCATCAATTGTAGAATAAAGAGATTGACACTGCTCTTGGAGATCGGTAGCAATCGCTAGAAGGTCTCTCCTTGAATCCCTTGGAATCTTGTTTTTGTTTTGGATGAATTTTATAAGTCTTGACACTTTCTTCTCCACTTCTGCAGAGATAACAAGAGAACTAACAAAACCTTACATAAACAATTTTCAAAGAAGGAAAATAATATTTCCCTTGAGCATCATCAATTCAAACAAATCTTACCTGTTTTTGCTCGCTCCATTTCCAAGAAATGTGCAACAAATTCTCACGATGTTTGTTCTTGCGTATGCATTTGAACATGCAATAGATCAGCTTATCGATCAGAACGAAAACCAGCACGATCAAGAATCATCCTGGAAAACCACAAAGGAGAGAGCAGATTTTTGTTTTTTTACCCGTATGCATTGATAGGAGAAATAACTTGTATATCAAGTTTTGTCTAGTAAATCATTAATACCACACAGATTATAGAGTTTTGAATTACTTTTTCTGCAAGAAAAACATACATCCATTAATTGCGCCGGAATCCGAGAATAAACTGGTTCTTCCAAAATGATCAAGCCAAAATAAAGTGGCCAGCTTTGTCTAGGGACGTCGGCTTCGACAAGAAAGGTATAAAAAATGTAACAAACTGGATTAGACCAGGTAAATGTTGTTTGTTCAAGATTTTCTCAGCAAATTCGAAATCTCTAAAACATTGACATTTTTTTTTAATCTAGAAAGAATTACCAGGTAAATGTGAAAATCGAATAGTATTTTCTCCGCAGTCCTGGGAAAACTGAAACCAAAATTTGATCTAATTCTGATATTTGTTTTGTTTTCTGAATTAGAAAGAGAGAAAAATATTAGAGGTTGTGATAAGAAGAACAAAGGAAAAAAAAGATAAAATGAATGGTTTAATTTTGACTCCCTATTTACCAACTAGCATAACCACCTTTCTCTCGTTAGCTTAATGTCTCGTTCATGTCTTTTTGTTAAGGACGGCTTAATGTTTTGGACCATTATTATGATAGAACCGACCAAAATCGAATTTCTTCAAATTATCTCAGATCGACTCGGTTTAATACGATTAACAAATCTATCATTAGCTCAAAACTAATTAATTTTTTCATAAATACACATATTGAAGAAAATTCAGTAACTATTTCAAGATTCATTTTGGTATAAAAATGCTGAAAATAACCACTACACATATTAGACTCCCAAAAGAGATGGCAAAGCAGATTATAACTAATAACAATAACATTTGCTACATCTTGAGCTTTTAATTTGAGCTTCTTACACTTACAAGCTGCTTCAAGAATCTTGAGATTGGTTGTCTTCCAAGTGTAGGTGAGACACAAATAAAATGTAAAAAATAAAGAGACACATAGTTTGTTAACGAGGTTCGTTTCCTACATCCCCGAGACCACATCCAGTATTCGAATTCACTAGAATTAGAAAACAATTACAACTTAATCGCAAACGCGTAGATCAAGCACAACACTCTTGAAATACCACTCCATTCAATAACATGAACTTTTCAAGATAACCTAACCCTGAGTTAAACTCCCCCAAGCCTAGACTTTGATTCACACACGATCTCTCAATGAAAACAGCATCAAGCACGCATGCTTAAATACCACCCGACAGCACCGGTGCAACAACGTCCTCTCTGACGTCTGTAGATCTCACAGATCAATACCACCTGTGTGTAACACACACCATCACCCGTGTGTAACACACACCATCACCCGTGTGTAACACACACCAAAAACCCTTTTTTCTTTTTCTTTTTCTTCTTCATCTTTCTTTGATTTCAAGCTCTCTATGTCCTTGCTTCCAAAAGGCCACGACCTTTTGTATATATTGCCTCAAACTTGCACTCCAAGTTCTTCCAATATTAAATATTTTAGGAAATATTCTCCTTTTCCAATATCTTCTGCTAAGAATATGGAAACACTCCAAAACTATAATATCATTTTCAATATCTTCATCTAGCTCACCAAGCAACTCTAGATTCGAATCTTATCACCTAGATTCGATCATATCTCAGCAAACACGCATATCCACGTCCTGTACCACTTCTTGTACTACATTGTGACTGACACAACAACACTTGCATCTGACACAACAACACTTGCATCTTCATTCTCCCCCTTTTTGACTATGAATGTGAATTCAAGCAACCCTAGCTTCAAAGGTTTCGTCACCAGTAACTCAACAACACCAGCAACACCCATTCTCCCCCTACTTGAGTCACATCATGGTCAAAAACTAATGCAAGAACCGTCTCCCTCCAAATTGAGGATAAACTCCCTTAATGAAAGCTTGCATACGAACCTTCCAACAATCTTCATCAAGACCAATAATGAAAGGTTGCATACGAGCCTTCCAACATTAACAATCTTCTTGATAGGACTCCATCAAACCCAATTTCGAACTCTGTCCTACTTCCTGAACTACTTCTGATCCTCACCTTTATTCTACTCGAAACAAGACTAAATCTCTATTGAGAACCTGCTCTGATACCAATTGTAAGTGTAGGTGAGACAACAATAAATGGGTTCTCAACATATAATCGCTTTCACGCATTGCAATTCTCTAGTGACAATTCCGCATACCACTCATTTATGTTTCTGATATCTACTCAACATATAATCGCTTTCACGCATTGCAATTCACTAGAACATTGTTACTCAACATGCTTCTTCTCATCTTCAACATTGAGAGAGTTACCAACAGAGTGTTGGCTCAGTTGTTTGGTATGGGTATGTGTCTGACCGATCCACGTTGGGATGGGTTTACTTTCCAAGTGAGAGTAATGAATGGTTTGGGTCCGCCCCGGGGATATACGGCCCGAACCTACTTGAATTCAAAAAAAAAAAAAAAAAAAATTGAGAGAGTTTGATAAATTTCTATAAGGTGTATATTTCCATATTATGTATCGGCCAGGACGTCCAAATTAGGATTGTATAGGCCCATTCCCAGGCCCATTAGGTTGTCTCTTCTCTTACAATTAGGTTAAAAGGTTGAGTGGTATATAAAATGCTTGTAACATGTTGTTCATCAAGAAAGATACATACAGGTAAGTTCTTCAAGTAGCAGGACCACTCACTACTGGATCCTATGGCAACACCTCCGAGTAGAGCGACTCCTGCCACATCTGGCTCAGAGGAACAGGTGACTCAACCTCTCGATGTTAGTAGTCTGTTTAATCCACGTTTCTTGAAAAAATATGAAGCTGTTTCGTCTTTCAAGCTGAACATTAATAAGGTGGTTTGGACAAATGAGATGTTGAAGAATAGGAATGTAATCAATCTCGATGTCTGGAATAATGTTGGAAACAACTAGGAGAGGATTGAAATCATCAAGGAAGCATTAACCTCTCTAACAATTCATGGTATGTGCTTGGGGATTAGTTTCGTGTGGAAATCCAAACGAAACTGTGTTTGATGGATTATGGGAGAGTTCCAAGGGAAGAGAGCTTGAAGACTACAAGAGACTCCCTGATCAAATACTGCAGTCATCGAGATCGAGAGCCACTGATAGAGATTGGATCAATGTTACTACTACTACAGGCAACACTCTAAACTGGATGAGAACAGCATGTTTCTATTGTGCCGCAGTGTTAAGACTGGTTACCAAGGATCATGTTGCTCTCGTTAAGGCTTGGTCTGGTCTTTCAGAGCATTACCAGAGTTTCTATCGAGCTCCCTTAGAGTTTAGTATCTCACTGGACAGTGACTGCTTAGAGTGTGTGAGGAGAGTTTTTCAGAACAAAACAATGATCCGTGATTCCGTTGCTCCCTTTCTTTTAGCATTCCAAGAGCTTACTAATAATGGACAGAGGATGAATCGAGGTCTCTGTGAAATGTTGTTTGAGATCCATTTGAGGTATACAGGACTTCATGCTTATACTCTGTTTATCTCAAATGCAAGTAGACTTGCTGTGCCATACGACGTGTTTCAGGGTGTGCTCCGTCATCGCGCTTCCAAAGAAGCCCTGGAAACAATCATGGAGATCTTAAAAAGCTATGAGAATTTTAGCTTAGACGAGGGTGATAGAAAGTCTAAGTGCACCTGGGTTTACTCTAGGATCTTCGACTCGGATATGTTTGCAGACTTGCAAACAAAGAGGTGTACGTTTTTAGCAGCTTTACTAGCTGTGTCATTGCGGATACCCTTGGAACGTCAGGAGGCTCAGGTCAAGCTACTAAAATCAAACAGTTGGAAGGGTATATTAATCAAAACCAAGATGATCTTCATTTGTGGACTGGAAGAATAATTGAATTCTGTAACAAGTTTAATGCCAAGGAAGAAACCAAGTAGTTTGTTTGAGGATTTTTATCCTTTGTGTACTATAGTTGCTTTGTTTACTACTGTTTACAATCCACTCTGTGTACTTTTAATTACTACTATAGTTGCTTTGATTCTAGTTACCATTGCCTAAGAGCATACGTGCACCTTTGAGGTTTAATTGCCGGATCCTCAAACTGTGCAGCAAGCAACCATACTTTGGCGAAAGAAAACTTATGGTGAGGAATGAGTTTCAAACTTTCTATGTAAACATGTCGCGCACACTTGATATCTTCAGCTTCAAGCTCCTCATAATTAATCCTGCACCATTGTCCCAAACAGTTGTTAGCAGAGCCGGTGATTGAGAAAGCCTGAAAAACCATATAATCACATTTTACAGAATCTGTTCAAATTCATATTCATATCGAATCAAAAGAGCTCACCATAGATAGATATATCTCAGCCAGTATCTTTAGCACTTTCCCTCTCATACACTTATCTGATCAAGTTCTTGTTCCCTAGACTCTTTTCTAGCCTAACATAATCGAACCACAAATCGTAAGTCAAAGGCAGAGATTTCCGCTTCCTACTGAAACCTCCTCTATCTCCGTACTGTTTCTCAAACACCACAAAGATTTCCGCTTCTTCTTCATCTGTAAGCTATTCATCTATTTCAAAATGGACCCAATCAAGCAATGATCTCTTTCCTCGCAGTTAAACCCAGCTAATGCCTGGCAATTTAACTCCAAAGCTTTCTGAAATTCCATCTCTAAGCATTTCTACTTCATCCCATTTCCCATATTTTGCATACATATTAGAGAGCATAACATTGTAAACACTTCTTCTCTCTTCCTCATTCTCCAGTAGCTTCTCTGCTACAACTTCAGCCAAATGAGTGTTCTCATGAACTTCACAACATGACAATAATGCTCCCCAAATTCCTGAATCAATCGGTTTTCGCAATGACATTACAAACTCAAATGCTTCTTCCAGTTTTCCAGCCATCCCCATTAGCTTTACAATGTAAACATAATGCTCTGTTCGCGGCTCAACACCAAACTGACTCTTCATTCTCATGAAGATCTCTTGACCTTCGTTTAAAAGACCAGAATGGCAACAAGTACAAAGAAGAGCAGAGAAAGTGACCTCGTCGGGGTTCAATCCCATCTCAAGCATCTCGCTGAAGTTTTCAAACGCAGAGGAAGCAAAACCGTGCAAGCCAAGACCCAAAATAACAGAGTTGAAAGAAACAATGTTTTTCTCTGGAATTCCCGCGAAAAGACTCATCGCGGAATCCAGAAACCCACATTTTGAGTACATGTCTATAAGAGCAGAGCAGACCTTTATATCCGGTTCTAGTCCTAGTCGAATAACATAACCGTGCACTTCGTTTCCGTAGAGCGAATTCGATAACTCAGCACAAGACCCTAATACAACCGCAACAAGAACACAATCTGGCTTCTTACCACTCATTCTCAGCTCACTAAACAGATACAAAGCCTCCTTGTGATTTCCACATTTTGAATAACCCGTTATCAACGAGGAACATGCAACTAAATCAGGCTCAGAGATGCTACCAAACACTCCACAAGCAGAAGCTATGCACCTGCATCTCGAGTACATGCTCACTAGAGCGCAACCAACATGAGAATGAGAATCTAAATTTACTTTCAAACAAAAGCCATGAACAGACCAAGCAATGAGTAATAAACTAGGATCAATCACTCCAGTAGTTAGGGCCACCATTGTATAACAATCAGGTCGATTTCCTCGATGTAACATTGAGTTAAACAATTTGATTCCTTTCCCCCAAAATCCACAGCATCCATATCCAGAAACCATAGCATTCCACAGAGCAACATCTGGCTCTGGTATTGAAACAAACAACTTACTTGCTTCAACGATAAGGCCGGCTTTTGAATAAGCTTGAACAATCGCACTGCCGCAAATTTGATCAAATCCAAGACCAGATACAATTGCAATTCCATGAATACACCTCAGTCTCTGGGTATCGAAACTCTCTGAAAAGCCACGAGCTAAGCACGCAAAGGTGAAGTTATCCGGTTTCGTATCGGAACTCAGCATCTGAGAGAAAAGCGACAAGGCGGTACCAAGTTGATGAGCTTTAGCGTAAGCTCGAATAACAGAGTTCCATAGGAAAACGCTTCTCTCAGGAAATACGTCGAACAGTTTGCGTGCAGAAAGAAGATCATCGTTTAACGCATAGTACCTCACAAGCTGCGTCGCGAAAAAGGGATCACGCGCGAGTTGGGACTTGGTAACAAAGCTCTGCAGTTTCTGGGTACTCAATCTCGTTTGTAATTTCTTCGAGAACTCATTGATAATCAAACGTAATTGCGTCTGCGAGGACATTCCAAACGCAATCGCAAGATCCAATTTTTAATCTTCCCCACTAGCAAATAATCGACCAAAACCTCAAACACACGACTGTTTCGGTGAGCTATTTCGGCGAAGATGGTAAAGCTCTTGTTTTTAAACAGAGTAAACTTGCAGAAGCTAGAAAATGAAGTAAGTAGAGAAGTATCTAAGAAAAAAGAGAGAAAAAATTACAGCAAAAGAAAAGAAATGTTATTCAAGATGTTACACAAAAAAGGATTATAATGAAGGAATTGAAACTAAAATCTCTACCTCTTCTTGTTTTTGTTTCAATTTTGATTGTTGTCTGCAAAAACAAGAAGTGTGTTTAAAAGCTATGTTAGCTCAGAGTCTGAAGCAGGACCAGAGAGATGTCTACGTCTTCCATGGCTCAAAGGACTCATAGGACTCAACGGCAACCTAGTATCCTTCCTTGCTCTGCTGCTTCTTCCAAATGGACTTAGCGGGGATGACACTTTCGGTGCTGATCTTGGCTTTATAGGCGATGATCCTGAAGACCGTAAACCTGCAACGATTGAAAGAATTAATCTTTTTTGTTGATTCATCATCAAGAACCAAGTGGTTTGGTTGTATAAAATGTATCTAACCTGCGCTTGAATTTCTTCTGAGTTTTGCCATGTCGCCGCTTTTCTTTAAAGCTGAGATCTTTTTCATGGGAGCTTCCGAGTAAACTGATCTTGTATCTGAGTATTCAGATATTGCATCTAAGCACAATGACTTTGTGTACATTGGCATTGTTGGTGGATCTTCAACCACTGAAACGCTCTCGGAAGCAGACTCGCCTGTTTCTGAATTCTCCTCTTTATTAAAGTCCGGACTCATCTTCTCTTTCTCCGCAATCCTGTATGAGTAAAGCTGGAACGGTATTTGTGTCACGGATTCCGCGTGAGACCCTGACTCTAGTGAGAACTTTCTCAAGAATCTTGCTTCTAAGTCCCAACAATCAACAAGTGGAGTTTGGATTTGAATGTGACCGTGATCCGGATTCACAACTAGGAACTTCTTGATGTACCGGAGGATCCGGCAAATCGAAGAGAAACTCGGGCGCTGGCTCGGTTCTGAATGCCAACACCGTTTGATTAGACTAACAAGGTATTTCGGCGAAGGGAATGGGAAGAGAGGTCTCTCTCCCATTCTAATGTTCTTAGCCATCTTATCGCCTTGAAGATGACTATCCTCAAATGGAACTTTACCGGTTATAAGCTCAAAACACACCATAGCAAAGCTATAAACATCAGCTTTGTGTGTAAACTTCGATCTCGGAGTTGTACCTTTGAGATCTTGTTCCATCTCTGCTAGCACTTCAGGTGCATACCAAATCACAGGATCAGGAGTGGTTGGTCTCGAGAAAGCTCGAGTAGAAGACTGAGTTTTGACCGAGATCAAACCAAAACCTGAGATCTTCGCGTGGAAGTAACCTTCGGTGTGACTTCTCTCTTTCAAAAGAATATTCATGGGATTCAAGTCTCCATGGAAAATCTCATTTGAATGAAGATATTCCATCCCTCTCGCGATTTGAAGCATTATATCGATCACAACGGGAACAGAGAAGAGATACCTTCTTCTAGGTCCACAGTTCTCTTTCATGTAGCTTTTCAAGTCCTTGTGCATTAACTCCATAACCAGAAAACTTTCTTTCCTTTCTTCATCATAAAATCCACATAGGTACTGAAGTATATTCGAGTGACAAAGCGATAACAGAGAAGAAATCTCTTCATTTAACGGCTCAAGATCCCCGAAAAAATGTCTCAATTTGAAACTATCCCCTAACCATTGAATCTCCTTGTACTGACCACCACCACCTAATCTCCGCCTCACTTGGTAATCCTTAGAATCAAGAAGTATCGAACTCGGGAAGAGCTTACCGTTAAACTGTTCCAATCCGGTCAGTTTCTTCAACAGAAAATCAGCTAAACGCTTCTCAGTCTTCCCAATATCATCGCTCTTGGACTTTCTCTTCTCTTGCAATGCCTCCACTAGATTCCATCTATCTTCTCTCCATGAATGCTCAAACCGGCTGCAAATATCCTTGGGAACCAAATACTGTTTCCCAAACCTCCATTGAAACAGCTTAGGATCATTCCACTCTCTATCATACTTTCTCGAAAACACAACTCTCCTTCTCTGCATCTCAGAAGGGTCGAGACCCGAAATCTCTCCAGCTGTCTCGATGGCTTCGATGACAGCCGGGAAGTAACAGAACAAGTTGTGTATGTGAAACTCAACACAATCTTTGTTCTGATGAAAGTTGATTACTTTGCCCCACCAATCTTTATTGGACATACAGTTCCGGACATACATTTCGCCTTCTTTAAACACTCTATAGAGCTCCCTTAGAGGCTGTTCAAGGGCTCTCCATTTGGAATGCTTCTCTTCAAGCTTCAAGTTTTGTCTGATCTCTTCAGCTACCGTGTTGAAACCCAAACTGAAGATATCCAACAGTAAACAGCATTGTCTTTGGTTGATCAAGATATCGTCTTGTAATACCATAAGCGCGTTTAAGCTTCCTAAAACCTCTCCGATTTGCCTGAATTGCTCCATCACAGGCTTGTAATTAAAGTAGTCAAATTTCTCTCAAAACCAAACAAGATCGAAGTAAGTTTGATCTTGTGAAGGCTGGAAAAAACAAAAAAGGAAATTCAAGATGAGAAAACTATCAAAAACAGAGGAAGTTTCAACCGTTAATCATTTTATATGGAGGGAAAAAAAACCCAAAAACAGAATCAAAAGAAAAACCTGAAATGAAGATCCTTTTTGTTCAAGGATCGATGAATTCTCTTGGAATAAATCAAATCATATCGTTGAGTAATCGAATCAAACCAAAACATCAACAATCTCCAACCTGATCCCCAAACATCTCAAAATTAGGGTTCAAAGGAGGAAACAAAGAAACCAACCGCTAAAGATCTTACCTTTGAATCAGAAGAAGCTTCAAAATGTTTCCCTCAAAGGTTTTCGCTGTCTCTCTGTAACGGTTTTTCAGGGAATGCAGAAAACAAAAAAAACAAAAATTGCAAAGTGTAACGTTTTCGTCAGGTTTGATTTGGTTTTGTGTTGGACCGTTGTCCGCACTCTCTGGAAGCCATTTTTATTAAATAATTAATGTACTTAATTAGAGTTTGAACTCTGAATAAAGCAACCAAAAAAGGGGAACATAATACTGAAAGTTTGGGTTTTCGAAACATAAGACTTCGTAAAGAACGATAATTCTCATTGTCCAATATTATCAGTGAAGGCCTTTGGAAATAAACCTTGTTTTAATTAGAGATCACTTCTTGAAGATATATAGAGATTTGTTGCGGATAGAGTTTCGTTTTTTTATAGGTGATGGAAATGAAACAAATGGAGTGTATAATGTAAGATTTTGTCCCAAAAGAGATCAAAATGTAATTTACTCTAAAAATAACCAAAAGCCACAACATTGAGATATACTAAAAAGAGATCATCAGAAGAACAAAATGGAAAATAAAAACTAATGAAATTAGCTAAATATAGTAAAAGATTGAGATAACAATTTAGTTATTAAAAATTACCTAAATATTGATTAACCTAATATATAGAAAACTGAAACAAAATACAATATACGAATAAGAGTTCATTAATGCTTCTACATCAGGAAGTATGAGTTTGGATTCCCAAAGAATACAATTTCTACAGATTAATGAAGGTAAACTTACAGGAAATCTCCAACATGGTGCAAGCAGAGCCGTTCATCGTGGTCGTGGATCCTTCTGGATAATTATCCGTGAATTGTCTTCTAATAGTTCTCATAATTTGTTCATCGTGGTCGTGGATCCTTGTGGAGCGGAGAGAATTGTCTTGTAATAATTCTCATATTTTGTTCGTAAGTGTTAAAAATACAATATATGAATAAGTCATTACCGGTGGACGAAACCCTAGAGAGAAAAAAGAAGATTTCGTTGACGGTGTGGCATAGCTACTTTCGCTGTCATTTTCGTAATTGTGTAGCGTTTCCATCCTTGTCGCTGTTTCACCGGATTTTACAAAAATTTCTCTTCTTCTAGGGTATTAATTATCCGGGTAGTAGTTAGGTGTTGGGCTTTTTTACTAATCTCTTGTCTTCGATCGTTTTTGGAGCTTTGTAATGGGATCTAAAATTGGGTTTCAATCTGACAAATCTTATTTTCGCTAGGTTATTTATATTTTCTGTAGCGGTTTATCTTTTTCATCGATATACTTAGTTTCATAGGCTTACTTGGTTGTATGGTTTTGGTTTTTCATATGTCTCCCTTTCATAGGGATTTTGACTTTGGATAAATGTTGTTTTCTGCAGGCTTTTGTTTCCGGAGAAATCTTATGTCCGCCGGCTTTGTATGTTTCAGATTTTAGTGATCTCAGCGTTAAAATATATATATATATATATATATATATATACTAGGATTCAACCCGCGCTAGCTATATATAACGCAAGATAATTGTTTCTTAAAAATTATTTTGAAATTTAAGAAAAATCAATTTATCTGAATTTTATAATATGTCTAACTAATGATTATATATAGAACTGTCAATCCAGACTAACCTGTCTATTTAATCCGTTTTGCAATGAACTAAAATATTATCCGAGGTAACCCACAACAACATATAATCTTCATAACATAACTCAAATATGCACCGCTTAATGACTATGGTTTTTGTGGTCAGTCCACAAACTCTTCAAAATTAATTTTCTCGTGTCTAACTCTTTATAAAATTAGTAAAAAAAATTTCAAATTTTTTTTTGATATATATTCAAATAAAATATAATAACCATAGTGAAAAATAATGTAAGATCTCGAATTTTTTTTTTTTGAATATGTATGAATTGATTATTATTTAATAATATCATAATAATTAAGAAACTAAATAGTAAATAACCTCTTTAATGAGAAATAACTTATTTTTCATATTCTCATCAATAATTTTAAAAGTCAATTATATATTTTCCTATTTCAATTATCTTTTATTTTTTGTAATGACATTTCATGTAATAACTTACAAAACAAAGTTCATTTTTCAAAAATATTTTCTTAAATAATATTATAGAGATGTGATAATTAATGATTTTAAATAATTAATGATATATAAGTACTCATCTAGTTAACAGGCACACGGCGTACGAGTACCTCTTCATCTTAGCTTTATCACCACGCATAACGAGAGCCTCTCTTTCCCTGCTGGTGTTGCAATAAGCCAATTGTCTGAGGATTTTACTCTGTTTTGGTCGTTTCTGTGCTCTGTTTTCCAGCCCTTGTCTAGCTCCTTGCTACGTTTCGTTTCCGGTGATATATCTAGCGTCGGTGCTAAGTTTTCGTGATAGATCTAAGCTATTTCTCTCTTCTTTTGGAGTCTCCCCTCGGAAGTTTGGATCTCGGTGTGTTACCTTCTCGTAACTTAATACGCAAAATGAGTAACTTCTCTGGTAATTTCCGCCGTGGAGGAAGTTCATCTCAGACTCGTCGACGATTGATTGCGGAGGATGATATCATCAGAATCCCTGAGTGTGACCTCACGGCCGTCTCCGACAAATTCAAGCAAACTTTGGTGGGAAGGATGTTCCACACGGAAGGAAGAAGCATCGATGCCCTCATTACCTTCATGCCTAGATCGAGGATCTGGGACGTGGAAGGAAGGATGCGCGGACTGAGCTTGGGCAATGGAAGATTCCAGTTTGATTTTGATGAAGAATAAGACCTCCTTAGGGTTTTAAACAAGCGCCCAAGTCACTTTAACCAATGGAGCTTCTCCCTTGAACGTGGGAACCGACAACTCGGGTTGATTTCCCAAACACGATGACTTTCTGGACAAGAGTGACGGGGGTCCCGACCTATTTCTGGAATGATAACACCTTCACGGAGATTGGGAAAGCCCTGGGTACAGTCGCTGAGATCGATGCTAAAAATGCTCGGGTTCAAGTTACGATAAATGCAGATTTGCCCCTGCAGTTTGAGCTCAGAGTGGGATTTCCCAACGGAGACGTTGGTGTGGTGACTGTATCCTATGAAGGCTTGCACCGGTACTGCTTTACATGTAAGCGCATCTCTCAGGAAGAACAGTCATGCCCTGTCCTAACAGAGGAAGAAAGATCGCAGAAACAGATGCAAAGGCGAGACCAAAAAGCTCTGGAACCCGGGATTGCGAGGGATATGACTTACCAAAACCAGAATTGAAACCACCATAATCAGGGAAGAAAACCTCACCACAACGTAGACGTTACGAGGGAGCTCGATGGTTTTGCTTTGGCAGGAAACCAAAAAGACGAAGCCCCACGAAGATCTCTTGCAGAAGGCAAGTTCCCTCGCAGTAATGGAGCGATAAAGTCTCGAATCCCTGGTGAAAAAGATCTCCGATTGGAATTACAAGGAAAGAGAGAAGCAAGATCGAAGGAATCATGGAGGATCGCGGGACATGATTTAAATGCGAGAGCTCCTCGCTATCGTGAAAGATACGACCCGTATGGGAAAGCATCGAACAGAGCCTCACAGCCTCAGTCCAAAGAGAAAGACTCAAAATACCAATCCCAACGTGTTTGGAGGCCCCGTTCTCTCACGGGAAACGATCTCAGGCTGAACAAAGAGATGGCACCAGCTTTAGAGCGTAATAAATCCGGAAACCTTCCCGGAAACAACCGAAGATCACTAACTGATTCTCAAAAAACGGTGTCAGAGGTCCGCCTTGTGAATGAAAGGTCGTACTGCATCGGCTCAGGACATCTCGTGAGATACCCAGAGGAATCAGAGGCTGCGAGAGTGAGGAGACTAAAAGGTAAAGCTCCAATGTCGGAATCCCCTAAGTCTATTGACAAAACTGATTCAGGTCGCAATCCTTTAATGGAAAGGAATGGTGGAAGCCTCTCTATCAGAGAACCACACAGCCCAAGCAATACCGTACTTCCCAATAATACAAGGTATGTCGCCCAAACTCGTAGTGACGATGTAGTTGATAGTGAACTGGCGCTGGGTGGCGATCATGGGGGTTTAGAAGATGGGGAATTGTTGATGCCGAGAACTGAGAATGTAGAAAAGTCTTTGTATAATGAGGATGAGATGGATAAATGGTTAAGTCACGATGATGTTGTCATGGACGAGGAAATGATTGAGAATGATGATTTACTGGATACTGCTTCTGATCTTGAGGCAGAAAAAATCGAAGCCATTTCTTAATTGTCCCCAAGTCTATCTAATCGGGATAATTCCCATAAACTGTCCCGTAAAGACTCGGTGCAAAAATTGAAAGTCTGGAAAAAGACAGGCTCCACCGCTGGTGGTTTTAATAGGAAAGATGGAGCTCAACTGATTTCTGGTGTAAGTGCGACATCAAAAAAGATAACTTCAAAAATCCCCGAGCTTAAAGGAGCCAAGGCTTCAAAGAAATTTAACGCGCTCCGCATCCGCCCTTCGCCAAAGAAGAAACAAGGGGTGGGTAATGATCCTAATTCAATTATTTCTTCACAATTCCCTCGCTTCGAGGTGTTTCCCTCTGCTCTAAGCAAGGCTTCTTCTGCTGTTTCAGGTTCGGTGTATCAACGTTATGAGCAAAACAGAGCAACAAGGACCAAAGGAGATGAGTCAAAATTACGATGGGTTGAAAGGAAAAGCAAAGTTGGGCCAAAACAATTATTCAAAGCCCAAAAATAATTCTCTCATATCGCAAATGCACAGTACGACAAAGTTGAATCAGATCAAGCTGGCAAACAGGTTTTCAGTTCTTGAATCTCTTGAGACAGCCTGAGGAAGACACTTGTCCAATCACTTAGGGTTTCACAGCTTACTTGCTTTCTTGTATAAATTAAGAACGAGTAATCTGTAGAAACCTAAGGCTGAAAATAATAAGAAAAGAACTGTTCATCTTCTCCTTCACGAATATCTGGTTTTGAGAAACTCCTTCATGGTATCAGAGCCATGGCTAACGCATCCATGGATCCTTACACTCCTCCTTCTCTGAACATTGCAAACTGTGTCACGGTGAAGCTCACTGAACGAAACTACATCCTTTGGAAGTCCCAATTTGAGGCTTTCCTCAACGGTCAAGGCCTCCTCGGTTTCGTTAATGGAGCTACACCGGCACCATCGTCAATGATTGATGTTTCAAGGCTTCAAAATACCCACAACAGAGTCACAAATCCAGACTATCAACTCTGGTTTCAAACGGACCAGGTTCTTAAGTCTTGGCTTCTTGGCTCTTTCTCTGAAGATATATTGAGTGTCGTCATAAATTGTAACACATCTCAAGATGTCTGGGAATCTTTGGCTAGACACTTTAACCGAGTCTCTTCTTCACGCCTTTTTGAGCTGCAAAGGAAGCTTCAAATTGTCTCCAAGCAGGAAAAATCTATGGTCAATTATCTCAACGAGATCAAAGCTCTTTGTGACCAACTTTCCTCCATTGGTAGTCCAGTTACCGAAAGGATGAAAATTTTTGCAGCCCTCCATGGGTTGGGAAGAGATTACGAACCTATCAAGACCAGTATTGAAGGCTCTATGGATACAACTCCAAGCCCAACCTTTGAAGATGTTGTTCCTCGGTTGACTGCATTTGACGATCGGCTTCAGAGTTATACGTCTGAATCATCTATTTCTCCTCACTTAGCGTTCAATATAGCTAGATCTACATATCACAACGTGCGTGGTCGTGGTCAGTATCATAACAATAGGCGCGGAGGCAGAAACTACTTCTCGACTCGAGGGAGAGGCTTCCATCAACAAATCATCTCCTCTCCTGGATCTTCAGCCTCCTCTGACTCTGACAATCGTCCGGTCTGTCAAATATGCGGTAAGGTTGGTCACCCTGCTCTCCGTTGCTGGCATAGGTTTGATAACAGTTATCAGCTTGATGAAATTCCCACTGCATTGGCTGCGATGCGCATTACTGATGTCACTGAAAGTTCTGGTCTTGAATGGCATCCCGATACCGGAGCAACATCACATGTGACCAATTCTCCATTCCATCTGCAACGTGCTCACCCGTACCATGGTTTAGACTCTGTCATGGTCGGTAACGGAGAGTATTTGCCTATTACTCATACAGGTTCAACCACTCTTTCATCGACAACAGGTAACCTACGATTGAATGACGTTTTGGTGTGTCCATCTATTGCGAAATCTCTATTGTCAGTGTCGAAGATAACAAAAGATTATCCATGCTCTTTTGACTTTGATTCTGACAATGTCCGTGTGTATGATAAGGAAACCAAGAAGCTTCTTCTTCTGGGAAGAAACAATGATGGGCTGTATCTGTTGAAAGATTCTAATCCTCAGGTATTCTACTCTTCACGACAACATATGGCTAGTGATGAGGTATGGCACAGAAGATTGGGACATCCAAATCCGCATATCCTACAACTACTATCGGCAAATAAGTCTATTTTCATAAACAAAAGTGTCAAGTCTGTTTGTGAGGCATGTCAGCTTGGAAAAAGCCATAGATTGCCTTTTTCTGCTTCTTCTTTTGTTGCTTCTCGACCTTTGGAGAGGGTTCATTGTGATCTCTGGGGTCCTAGTCCAATTGTGTCTGTTCAAGGATTCCGGTATTATGTAATTTTTATCGACAACTACTCGAGATATTGCTGGTTCTACCCTTTGAAACTAAAGTCAGACTTCTTCTCCACATTTGTTATGTTTCAATCTCTGGTTCAAAACCAATTCCAGTCACAAATTGGAACTTTTCAGTGTGATGGGGGAGGAGAATTTACAAGTAAGAAGTTCTTGGAGCTTCTTCAAACCTGCGGAATTCAACAATATATCTCTTGTCCGTATACCCCGCAACAAAATGGTTTGGCTGAACGAAAGCACCGCCATATAACTGAGCTTGGTCTCTCCATGATGTTTCAAAGCAAGATCCCACAAAAATATTGGGTGGAATCATTCTTTACTGCTAATTTTCTTAGCAATCGTCTTCCTCACACAGCTCTAGCAAATACTCGCAGTCCTTATGAGCTTCTTTATGGAAAATCACCAGAGTATTCATCTCTCCGCGTCTTTGGTTGTGCATGCTATCCCACTATGAGAGATTATACAAGCCATAAATTTGATCCAAGATCTTTACAATGTGTATTTCTAGGCTACAATGACAAATACAAGGGATACCGATGCCTTCTTCCTACAACAGGCCGCGTCTATCTTAGTCGCCATGTGGTTTTTGATGAATCATTATTCCCTTTTTCTGATATGTATTATCATTTGCAGCCGTATCCCAGTACAATTCTCACATCAGCATGGCAGCAGAGTTTTAAACCATATGCTCAGGCAGTTCCGTCTCAGACGGATAACACTTCCTCAAATTTGTCTCGCCCAATCTATTCCCCAGATCAGACCTTCCAGGAACGTTCGGTATCATCTGCCGATCATATACAACTTGCTGCAGTTTCTACAGATGCAGACTTTTCGCCTCCTACAGATGCAGTTTCTCCAAATTTGGTTCACGATGCACCGTCTCATACAGAAACTGATTCCCTTTTCACTCCTCACGATTTTCCGCCGTTGACAACCCCAACTAGTTCTGCTCCTACCTTGTCGGCTCTTGAAGTCCCGTGTGTGTCTACTGTCTCTGAGATGGTGCGTTCTGGGTGTACGGCGGACATCGATTCCGTTCCTATAGGCAACAGCACATCTTCTCAGTTGAACAGACCAGACACATGTCCAAGGACTTCCCCCACTCGTTTAAATGTCTCCACATCTGCTTCCTCTGAATTCGAAACAGGGCAACAACGTCAAATGATTACTCGCTCACAAGCAGGCATCATTAAACCAAATCCTCGATATGCTCTTCTCACCCAAAAAGTTGCTTTCCCTGAGCCTAACACAGTGACAGAAGCTCTTAACCATCCGGGATGGCACAATGCTATGAATGAGGAATATGGGAATTGTACTGAAGTACATACTTGGTCTTTAGTGCCTTTTACTCCGGATATGCATGTCTTAGGAAGTAAATGGGTATTTCGAACAAAGCTCAATGCGGATGGCACATTAGAAAAGCTTAAGGCTCGTCTTGTTGCGCAAGGGTTTAATCAAGAGGAAGGGATTGATTACCTGGAAACTTACAGTCCCGTGATAAGAACCGCCACTGTAAGACTCGTTCTGCATGTTGCTACTGTGATGCAGTGGGATATCAAACAAATGGATGTCAAAAATGCGTTTCTTCATGGCGAACTTACCGAAACCGTCTACATGAAGCAACCGGCGGGATTTGTTGATAAAAAAAAACCTGACTATGTGTGTCATCTTCACAAATCCTTATATGGTTTAAAACAATCTCCACGGGCTTGGTTCGACAAGTTCAGCAATTATCTTTTGGAATTTGGGTTCATATGCAGCATTAAAGATCCGTCGTTGTTTGTCTACTCGAAAGAAAAGGATGTGATCATGCTCCTTCTCTATGTAGATGACATGATTCTTACTGGGAACAACTCCTCTGCAATGTCTAAGCTGCTTGAAGATCTCAACAAACAATTTCGCATGAAAGATCTCGGACAGATGCACTATTTTTTGGGTATTCAAGCAAAGTTTCACGACAACAGTTTGTTTCTATGTCAACAAAGATACGCTGAGGACCTTCTGGCGGTAGCTGGTATGGATGACTGCTCTCCTATCGCTACTCCCTTGCCGCTGCAACTCAATAAAGTCGTAGCTCAGGATCCAGCTTTTCCGAATCCAACTTATTTTAGGAGTTTAGCCGGGAAGCTGCAGTATTTGACATTGACAAGGCCAGATTTACAATATGCCGTCAACTATGTATGTCGAAAGATGCACTCTCCATCAACTTCAGACTACAATCTTCTCAAGAGAATTTTACGATATATGAAAGGAACCATCACTATGGGTATAAATTTCTCAAAGGACACTGATTTTACACTACGCGCATATAGCGATAGTGATTGGGCTGGATGCCCTCATACCAGACGTTCCACTGGAGGATTTTGCACGTTTCTCGGCTCTAACATCATCTCGTGGTCCTCTCTGAAACAGCCGACCGTCTCTCGCAGCTCTACCGAAGCAGAGTACAGATCTCTATCCGAAACAGCTACGGAATTAACCTGGATCTGCTCCGTTTTACGAGAGCTAGGAGTCCCACTACAGGTAACTCCGGAACTCTACTGTGATAATCTATCCTCTGTCCAGCTGACAGCCAATCCTGCATTTCACAAAAGATCCAAACACTTTGAGCTTGACTATCATTATGTAAGAGAACGAGTAGCTCTCGGTTCGCTTGTCGTGAAACATGTTCCGGCTCATCTCCAATTGGCTGACATCTTCACCAAATCACTCCCGTTTGAAGCTTTCAGCAATTTGCGTTTCAAACTTGGTGTAGATGTACCACCCACACCAAGTTTGAGGGGGACTATCAACGTTATGAGCAAAACAGAGCAACAAGGACCAAAGGAGATGAGTCAAAATTACGATGGGTTGAAAGGAAAAGCAAAGTTGGGCCAAAACAATTATTCAAAGCCCAAAAATAATTCTCTCATATCGCAAATGCACAGTACGACAAAGTTGAATCAGATCAAGTTGGCAAACAGGTTTTCAGTTCTTGAATCTCTTGAGACAGCCTGAGGAAGACACTTGTCCAATCACTTAGGGTTTCACAGCTTACTTGCTTTCTTGTATAAATTAAGAACGAGTAATCTGTAGAAACCTAAGGCTGAAAATAATAAGAAAAGAACTGTTCATCTTCTCATTCACGAATATCTGGTTTTGAGAAACTCCTTCACGGTGGTGTCCCAGAAACCACCCAGTAAGAATATATGAGTACAATCGCCTGGAATTGTCAAGGGGCGAGAGCTTACTTGACGAAGCAGCACCTGCGGGAGTTGCACCGGTGTTTTTCTCCTGATTTTCTTTTTCTTTCAGAAACTAAAAATTCTTTTTCTTTTATGCAAGACTTTCAAATTTCTTTTGGCTATAATAAACTATTCACCGTGGAACCGGAAGGTAGAAGCGGTGGACTAGCACTTTTCTATATTGATTCTTTTGATGTTACAATTTTGTTCTCAAATAACCGTATGATCGATATTGAGGCGACGGTCGATGGAAAAACTGTGTTTATGACCTTTGTGTATGGTGATCCGGTCGTCAAGTGCCGAGAAAACGTTTGGGAGCGTTTAACTAGGATGAGCCTCTTGAGGACGGGAGCATGGTTTATGATCGGTGATTTTAATGAGATCACTTGTAACCAAGAAAAGAAAGGTGGTCGAAAACGGCCCGATTCATCGTTCTTACCCTTTAAAACCATGCTCTCGAATTGTGGTATGATTGAATTCCCGTGTAAGGGTAACTCCCTCTCTTGGCTCGGATTCAGGAAATCCGGAAGAGTCCAATGTCGACTAGATAGAGCCATTGGTAATGAGGAGTGGCACCACTTATTTTCCCACACTAATGCGGAGTACTTGAAGCTATGGGGCTCATATCATCGGCCAGTCTTGGCTAGAATTCAATCAAAACCGGGCAGAGTTCAAAAGGGTTTTAAATTCGATAAGCGCTGGTTAGGTAAAGCGGGACTAAACGACACTATTGTGGATGGTTGGGGATCGTCCGAAGGCCCGGATTCGCGAGATCTGCACTCAAAAATAGGGTCGTGCCGTAAAGCGATATCTAGATGTAAGAGATTGAATCCATCTAATGCAGCAAAAAAAATCGAGGATATCAAACGGATACTTGAACAAGCCCAAACTGACGATTCCTTCCCAAGTGAAGAGATCCTGAATCTAAAATGGGATTTATGCATTGCTTTTCGTGAAAATGAATTATATTGGAAGCAATAAAAGCCGAGTGACCTGGTTAAAGGAAGGAGATTGGAATACAAAAAATTTTCACGGAACGACTAAACATCGACGGGCACGAAACAGAATCACAAAGATAAAAAAACTAGATGGCTCGTGGGCAGAGGACGAAGATGGTATAGAGCGGGTAGCCACATCTTATTTCCAGAACCTTTTCGCGACGTCGCAGCCAAATGATTTTGAGGAAGCCCTCCGCTACATTACCGCGTAAGTATCCCCAGAGATTAACACCTCTCTAACCCGACCCCCCACGAATGAGGTAATAAAGAAGTCAGTTTTTGAGATACATCCCGAAAAAGCGCCTGGTCCAGATGGGATGACGGGTTTATTCTACCAAAAATTTTGGAAAGTGACGGCGAAAGATATAATCAATCTGGTAAAAGATTTCTTTGCCACCGGAAGTTTCGATGCCCGCCTCAACCAAACCAATATCTGTTTAATCCCAAAAATAGAAAGGCCGAGAGAGATGACAGAGTTTCGACCAATCAGCCTTTGCAACGTAATCTACAAGATTATTTCCAAAATTTATGTAAACGCTTGAAGCGATTCCTCCCGAAGCTAATATCGGAGACCCAATCAGCCTTCGTGGCTAGACGCCTGATCACAGATAATATCCTAGTAGCTAAAAAAATCTTCCATGCCCTACGAACGAATCCGATTTGCAAATCTAAATTCGTGGCAATAAAAACAGATATGAGTAAGGCTTACGATAGGGTGGAATGGAGCTTCTTGGAAGCTCTGATGCTTAAGATGGGCTTCGATGCGAAGTGGGTTTCTTGGATCCAATGGTGCATGTCATCGGTTTCATACCAAGTCCTCCTGAATGGAGAGCCAAGGGGTAATATAAGGCCATCTCGGGGCATACGCCAAGGAGATCCCCTTTCACCCTTCCTCTTTATTATTCTCACGGAGGCCATCATCACACAACTTAGAGGAGCGAAAGCTGAAGGGCGCATAACGGGATTGAAAATAGCGCAAGCAAGCCCAACGGTTTCCCATCTCTTGTTTGCAGATGATAGCCGATTCTTCTGTAAAGCAGATGTCCTACAATGTGCAGAGCTGATGAGGATCATAAATTGTTATGGAAGAGCTTCAGGACAACAGTTAAATGTCTCCAAATCATCCATCCTATTTGGAAGCAAAGTGGCGCCCGAGATTAAGACTGAACTCAAAAGGACGCTAAGAATTTCTAAGGAAGGAGGTATGGGTATGTATCTGGGCCTCCCTGAACGGATTTGCGGCTCGAAGAAACATGCCTTCGCCTTTATCCAAGAACGCCTAAACAGTCGGATTAACTCTTGGGCATCAAAGCTTCTATCAAAAGGAGGAAAGGAAGTCCTTATTAAATCGGTGGCTCAAGCCCTCCCGACCTATGTCATGTCATGTTTCCTCCTACCCCAGGAGATTATCAATAAACTTAAAGGCGCCATCTCGAAATTCTGGTGGAGTACCAAGCAAAATAATCGGGGCTTACATTGGATAGCATGTGACAAAATATGCCTCCCCATCGAGAAAGGCGGTATGGGGGTTCCGTGATCTCAAGAACTTTAATCTCGCACTCCTAGCGAAACAATTATGGCGCCTTATCCAATTTTCGTCTTCACTTCTAGCCCGAGTTCTTAAAGAAATATATTTTCGATACTCAACCCCAATGGAAGTGGAAAAAGCAAATTCCCCATCTTATGGGTGGCAGAGCATTATGGCTTCTCGTAGTCTCCTCCAAGCCGGTCTAAAGAAATCGATAGGATCCGGTTTTAATACGAAAGTATGGCATGATAATTGGATCCCAGTTATTCCTTCTAGACCAGCCTCAGATAATGGCATCGTATACAGAGACCCGCTTCTTTACGTGGGACACATGATTGACCAGACTACCAAGAAATGGAGATTGGAGATCTTGCAGAACCTAATCGCCCCTGAAGACATCCCGCTAATACGGAGTATAAAGCCAAGCCGTGGTTATAAGGCAGATGTGTTATGTTGGAATCATACAAAGTCTGGCATCTACTCGGTAAAATCGGGTTATGCACTTGCCATTCAGCTGAAGGAGGAAGAAGGCCCGCAACAGATCCTGGAGCCCAGCATTACACCTCTAAAAAGAAAAGTCTGGACTTTGAAAACACCAAGGAAGATCCAACATTTCTTATGGCAGGCAGTCTCGGGATGTGTCCCCGTTTGTAACAACCTCGCAGATCGTCACTGCGGCACGGACAGATTTTGTCCGAGATATGGAGCGGAGGTGAAATCTATAAATCACCTCCTCTTTGAGTGTCCCCTAGCAATCCAGACCTGGCCACTGTCAGAGATCCCATCCAGTCCGGGTATCTTCCCGAGTGACTCCCTATATAGAAATTTTGATTATCTCCTTTGGCGTGCAAAGGAAAGAGGTGTAATGGAAAAATACCTAGAGGCTTTCCCGTGGATAATCTGGTATATTTGGAAGGCCAGAAATGAAAAAGCCTTTAATGGCAAGGACGTCTCCCCCACCGACACTCTCCAACTCGCCTCCCATGAAGCTGAAAATTGGAAAGTTGAACAACTGGCCTCGCAAATAGGAGAAGAAAGCGACACCCCAACGACCTCACCCCAAGAAGCTGAGAGAAGTGGCCCAAGAACTCGATGCCTAATGGACATCTGGTGACGCCCTGTTTGGAGGTGGTTGTGTAATCGAGCTAGAAAACGGACGAATATCTTACGACACTTTTGCGAAGGAAAGAACTATTTCCCGCCTATATGCCGAATTTAATTCCTTACTATGGGCCATGCAGACCGTTTTACAGCTAGGAATACTAGCGATGCATTTTGAATCAGATTGCCTACAGATAGTTAAGGTGATCACTGAAGAAGAAGAATGGCATGCTTTGGCCTCGGAAATTGATGAGTTTAATCATTTACGTTCTACCTTTATTTATTTTGATCTTTCCTTCACTCATCGTATTCTCAATGTCCGTGCCGATACCCTTGCAAAAGGAGCTCGAGCCCGAGGTATTGTCTTTTCCCATGTAGATTTTATGATTCCGATATAGATGGCCTCCGAGGCTACCCTATTCAAATCATCTTAATAATATATGGAGTTTTTGATGTCAAAAAAAAAAAAAAATACTCATCTAGTTTGATTAACCTTGGGCTCAAGCTAAATAAAAAAAAAACTTTGGGCTCAAGCTACTATCGATAAACAATGATTTTAATCGATGATGAAAGATTTGAAAATCTCCGCTATCTTTTTGTTATTTTGGTTACTTTGGAAATAGCGAATAGAAAGGCAAGATTGGTACTTTTCCAAAAGATAAACTGAAAAAGATTATATAAATAATAGATATTTAAAAATGGTAAGTTGATGGAAGTAAAAAAAATGAAAAATTGTATGTTGATGGAAGTGAAAAAAAAAATGAAAAATTGTAAGTTGATGGAAGTAAACAAATAAAAATTAAAAATTGTAAGTTGACAAAAAAGAAAAGGAAAACAGAATTATTTTATTCTCTACTGTTTAAGAGTTTTTCCTAGAATAGTTATGTTAAGATTTAGCTATAAATATGTATGATCACGAGAACAAATGTTTTATTCATCAGATCAATAAACATACATTCACGCTTTATCTAAATTTTTTATTCTGGGAGAGCAATTCAACACCTTTTTTGTTTCTGTGGAGATAAGAACTTGATGAGAAAGTTTAAATCAAAGACACAAGGGTATTTGGACCACAAGGAAAGGAGACAGCAACTACATCAGACAATAAAGCAGTGTTGCAGGAGAAGGACATTTTGTCTTGTTGTGTTTAAGGCTTGTTTGCCTAAACAAGAAACGTGGTTAAAGTTGTTACTCTTGGAGTTATGAAAGCTGTGCAAGACCTAGATGTGTGACATCTATATAAGGTGTGCGTTGGTCATGAGAGAGAATAGAGCACAACAAAATGTAGATCAGGAGAGAGAACATCAAAGTGTAAACTTGGTGAGTGTTCTTGGGGAGATAGAGTAAAAGAGTGAGAACCGAGAGAAACCTTTGTAAGAGGGCTTTTGGGGTTTGTGGATCTCTTTGTATACTCTATGATCTATTGGATTCCGGGATGAAATCCCGGCGAGATGTAGCGACCCGAGTTTATGGGCGTGAACTCGTTAAATGCTTCTGTGTGCTCCCTTTCCATTTGTTACTTAACTCTGTTTTCTGCTTGTTCTGTCTAACACAGTTTCAAATCTGTGTTATACAAAGAGTCTATCATTCTTGTTTGCTTGGTTTGCTGGTGATTCAAGCTTGAAAGCTCAAGTCTTTAAGCCTCTGAATCTCAACAGATTGGTATCAGAGCCTCGGTTTGGTGAAGAAAGGTGCAAGCTTTATAAGAAAGTCACAAGCTTTGTCAAGAAAGTCGACACCTTTTGTCAAGCAATGGCTTCGAGAAGTGCAGTTCTAGAGAAGTTGATGGATCTGAAGATGTCTCATGGAAGACGGTGTGTCTTGGTCATCTAGAGGTTCTAGTTCTGCTTGAAGCATTGAGAGAAGAAGATAGAGATAGAGGATGCGTAAGGTTTTGAGAAGAAGCTCGTCTCAAAGGAAACCTTGGATATGGAAAAGAAGTTCGTCGTGAACTCTAACGTTTTTTCAGAGAGCTTGACGACAGGAGATTCTCGCCGGTAAAGGCATAGAATCTGACGGAATGGACTCAAGATTCTGTTTGACGCCGAGAAGAGCAGAACGAGTCCGAGACAAAAGGGATAAAGATCTTGAAGTAAATCAGATCTTAGAAGAGAAGCAAGGCTGATTTCGGAAGTTCATGAAATCGAACGCTCGAGTGGAGGCTGTTCTTGTCGACGGCGTAGTAATCACCGGAAATCGCAGAGTTGGTGGTGTTTCAAGTCGTCGAAGGAACTACCAGGAAGAAGCTCAGAGGATTAGGGTTTCGGTGGCTGTCCGAGATCGCAGAAGGGTTGGTGACAGATGAATCACAGGAAATCGCAGAGACGGTAGTGGTTCGAGTTACCGAAATAACCGCCGAAAGATGCAAAGATCACAGTCACGAAAGGAGTTATTGTCGTAACAGGTTCGGTGTGAGCTTGTGCGGCCACCGGAAAAGTCGCCGGAGGTTGAAAATGCGACAGAGACTCGCCGAGAAGTGGAGCGTCATATAACGTTATCCACTGGGATCGTGATCGGAAAGAAGGAGCTTCGGTTTTCTCATCAAGAAAGACAAAGAGAAGAAGCGTAGAGTTGACTTGGGCTTTAGTCAACACTCTTCTTGGGCCTATTACTTTTCCCTTTGCAAAGTTCTGTTTTTTGGGTTTAAATGATATCCATCCCATATGAAGAAGATTTGCTATCTCGTTTACAAAAGAGATAAGGTGTTCGTGGTTCTAAAACTTCATTACCATGAAGAAAAGAAGAATCTTGGTGGTGAACAGTAAAGGGAAGAGGCATAGTGGAAACAGAGACACTTCAGGTGAACCTAAGAGTTAAATCAGAAGTGAGCTGATTTAAGGTGGAGGTTATGTAGTCTTAGTTCAATCCAGGTTCAGGAAGGTATAAGTCAAGGGTTTTCTGTGAAGAAGAAAAAGGCATCAAAGGGTGGTTACGGTGAAGGTCATCAACAAGACAAGCTCTGTAAGTGAGATGAAAGCATCATCAAGTGAAGATTGGATTCATATCCTGGAAATGTGTGAGTCGGGGTTCTTTGACTCAAATCATTGGATGAGAATCATTCTTCTTTCTCAAGACTCAAATTTTGGAGACTTTTAAGTCTTATTCCGCTGCTACACAAGGTTGTTGTGTGATACTCTAAACTGAAGTTTCTGGTTTTTTTTTCAAAGATCTGCGTATTCAAAGGTTTTTTGAAAGCTGGGTGGAACACAAGTTGATGTACTGATTTTGCAAGGGATTAGTCAAGATTCAGTGTTGGGTTTTCATGCTGTTTTTTGGGTTTGAATCAATTTGCTAAAGTCTGTTACAGTTGGTGTTCAATTACTGTTGGGATAACAGCCTCGGAAACTCATAAAGTTCATGAGACTAAGGGACGTCTTATATGCTTGAATTTTATGGGTATTGGCCTATTAAGTATCAATAAAGAGTTTTCTGGAATTCATGTTGAAAGAGAATATGCATAATGGGTATGAAGCAAAATCAGTTTATTTGTTGGGTTAAAGACAAGACTTCAGTGGTTGGTTGAGTTTTTGAAGAGGATTTGATGCAGGTTTCTGTCTCAGTGTTAAGAGGTTAGATTCTTGTGAATCTAAGAGTCTACAGTCGGTGGATCATCAGAGATCGCAGCTACAAGGTTATTTCAGAGGAAATGAAATGAGGTTGTTGAGTCTGTAGCAGTTGTTGATGCAGTTCTGTACTGGAACAGAAAAATTTCTGTTCAGACAGAAGGTGAAAAACACTTATGGTGTAAGCCAGGGTGTGAGCTGGAAAGTGTCCAAGTTCTTGTTTCAGGGCATAAACTCTTGGAATGATGGCATTAGCACAGATTCATGGTTGTGAAAATTTGTGTTGAGTCTATCGCATGGAAATTCTGCTGGAGTGAATCTGATAGAACAAGGAGTTCCTGTCTCAGGTGGAGCAATGTTTTTTCACAGGAAATTCTCAGATAATACTTTGTATATGATTCAGATCTTCAAGTATTGAAGCAGAATCTATTGGTCTTAAAGCTAAAAGCATTGTAGTTGTCATGTTTCATGAAGAATATCTCTTATGCAACGAGATATACAATGATATGGTATCGAAAGTCTTCCTAGCTAAAGGAGTTAGGCGGCGTCATCTGATTATTTCAGCGGTACAAGATAAGTATGAGCTGTGTTTTGGCTGCAAGAGAATACAAGGTTAGATTTGTGAATTATGTGATGGAAGCTTGGTTTGATGGTGGATCAATATAAGTTGTTACATTATCATATCATAAGTAGTGCTTCATATGGAGAGAGGACAATGTTGCTGGAAAAGATTCATGGAAGTTCTGTGTGATAGAAGAAAGGAAAGCCAAGAACAAGTGGTCATCAACTAGTTCAAAGTTAGTACAAGGAAATTTTTCAGATTTGTTTGAAGCTGGTTGTTGGTGAGGACACTTAGAAGGAGTTGTTGTTTTCGGGAAAAGGGTTGCAGATTTTCTAGAAATTTCAGAGAAGGCATGTATATTGAGATGAAGTTATTGAAGTTGTTCATTGGGTTCTCTACAGAAGAAAGGGATAAGTGAAACTGTTGCAGGTTTTGTCTCAAGGTAATAAAGTCATCTCAAAGCTGGAAGATGCAACAAAAGGAGTCCTGGAAATGATTCAAATGCAGAGAATTGAAATTGCATTTGGGAGAAAACAACTAAGGAGTATTAAGTTGTTTGTTTGTTTGCATCAAGAGGAGTTTATGTAAGTATCTTCTCAGGGAAAGACGGTTGCAAGTCATTCAAGTGAAGCATCTTCAAGTTTCATGTGATGGAAAAGGAAGAGAAATACTTTGGTTTAAGTCTGGAAATTGAATGATGCAGATTCAAGTCGTCTGGTGGAGTTCTGTATACTGGTTGAAGTATTGCAGGGTTTTCTTTATAGCTAAAGGAGGCATCAAAGGTTCTATATTGGTGCAGGAGTAGCTGTACTGATCGTCTCAGGGTTATCACAAGTTTATGTTGATATGGGACAAGTTTTAAGGTTGCTAGTAGTGCTTAAAATCTACTGGTGGATGTTCTGTTTTAACAGAACAGTTGGACAATGAAGGTGTTCAAGTGCTGTTTGGTTTAAACAGGTTGTTATAAAGGTAATCTCAGGATTTCAGTGGTTCGTAAGAGGCTGTAGGGTTTGCTTACAAGGTTGAATCAGAAGGGTTTCAGGTTCTGAAACAAAGGTGGTTCAGTTTTTTCTGCGTTTTGATTCAAGAGTTTGGTTCTTATCTCAGTGCACATGAGTTTGAACTCAAAGGCTAGCAAAGGAATCTGGTATTGCAGAAGGATAATTGTTTATACAGTCACTGTAACATGTCTATAGTTCGGACATAAGCTGTAGAAGATACTGTGTGATTGGAGAAGTCATAAGTGGTGAAGTTTGTGGTGTTTTCTGTTGAGTTAACAGGTTGGAGGTGTTTTCTGAACTTGTTAATGGAGTTTGCTGAGCGGTTGTATCAGGTATTCAGGTGCTGAATGCATCAGGAATGTATCACAGAAGAGTTGAGCTTAATACGGGGTTGTATTGAAGCTGGTTTTCACAACTCAGGTGATCTAATGAAGCTTTGGTGGCTCAGGTTCAGCAGTGCAAAACATTGACAGCTGAAGTGCATTGAACATAAGTTAAATGCAGTATGGATTGAGCAAGTTAAACTCAGGAACTGAGTTTGGAATCCAAGAAGATATCTCTCTCAGGAAGTGCATGTTATAAAGTTTGATCATCATGTTCTCAGGTGGAGATTTGTGGAGATAAGAACTTGATGAGAAAGTTTAAATCAAAGACACAAGGGTATTTGGACCACAAGGAAAGGAGACAGCAACTACATCAGACAATAAAGCAGTGTTGCAGGAGAAGGACATTTTGTCTTGTTGTGTTTAAGGCTTGTTTGCCTAAACAAGAAACGTGGTTAAAGTTGTTACTCTTGGAGTTATGAAAGCTGTGCAAGACCTAGATGTGTGACATCTATATAAGGTGTGCGTTGGTCATGAGAGAGAATAGAGCACAACAAAATGTAGATCAGGAGAGAGAACATCAAAGTGTAAACTTGGTGAGTGTTCTTGGGGAGATAGAGTAAAAGAGTGAGAACCGAGAGAAACCTTTGTAAGAGGGCTTTTGGGGTTTGTGGATCTCTTTGTATACTCTATGATCTATTGGATTCCGGGATGAAATCCCGGCGAGATGTAGCGACCCGAGTTTATGGGCGTGAACTCGTTAAATGCTTCTGTGTGCTCCCTTTCCATTTGTTACTTAACTCTGTTTTCTGCTTGTTCTGTCTAACACAGTTTCAAATCTGTGTTATACAAAGAGTCTATCATTCTTGTTTGCTTGGTTTGCTGGTGATTCAAGCTTGAAAGCTCAAGTCTTTAAGCCTCTGAATCTCAACAGTTTCTTATCACAAATTTCAACACGTATAAAAGCTAAGAAGAGAAATTGACCTTCTTTGTTAACAGTCGTCGTCGTCGTCTCTCTCCTTTGCTTCTTCGCCTCCGAAGCTTCCGACAGGATCATGAGTTCTCCAGCAGTGATAAATCAAGACGTGATTATGGAGGTTCTCTCTCGTTTGCCGGCTTCCAATGTTGGAAAATCCAGGCTTCTGAACAAAGAGTGCAACAAGAGAAGCTACGAGTCTTGCTTTATCAACCTCAATCTCCTTAGAACCAATTCTATTTCCGGATGCTTCGCGCAATACGACGGTGGACACAGATTTCAATCCAGCTTTGTCCATGATCAGAGGAGAGATTTTGAAAACAACGGAGCCTCGATCGATTTTCTACCACAGGGAAAAGTGAAGATCGAAGCTTGTGATGCAAGTCATGGGATTTTGTGTTAATGATAAAGGACAAAGTGTACAAGAAGATTACATAGTCTGCAAACCAACAACAAAACAGTATCAGATCATACCGAACCCAACTATGCAGAATTGCTCTATCTCATTTGGTTTAACGGTTATCCAATCGAAGCCTTTCCGGTACAAAATACTTAGGCTCTCTAGGTTGCCGGGTACATTGAATCGGAATCATAGAACTTTCGTGTGCGAAGTTTTCGATTCTGATACGTTTACGTGGGAGAGATTAAAAAACTTGCATCTACCAAGAAAAGATGGTCTTATTCCTTCAAACCCGGTACAAGCTTCTCGATTCTTGCACTGGTTATCATGGGATGGCAATGTGATCCGGTTCTGTCTCAAAACCGAAACTTGGTCTTTTTTTCAAACTCCCAACTTTGGTGTTTCTCCAAAATTGGTCAGATACGAAGGGAAGCTAGGTGTTATAACTTGGTGGATGACCGGTTATGGAGAGGAATTAAAAAGGTTATGGGTTTTAAAGAGCAGCTGTGAAAAGTCGTGGATCAAAGTGAAAGATATTAAACGCATGGGGCTAGGAGAGAACGTTTTGTGGACTCCAAGCAACGACGTCGTAACGCTTTCTAGCTGGGATCGATTTTGCTTCTACAACATAAACACAGAGAAGTTGATCTTTCACGTAAAGATGGAATTCACCAATTACGTTTGTTTCCCGTTTTGTTCTGACTACGAGAAGGTTAATCTGAATGAAAGAAGAGAATCAGGGATGGTCGAGAAATGCAATGTAGAGAAAGCCCAATAGGGTCAACGTGAGAGCAAAAAAAATCAACTATGCTTATCTAAAAATATTTTGAATTTTGCAATTGGTTTGTGTTTTTTAACAAGTTTATATAATATACGAGAGGAAGAAAGATTGGAGCCATTGTTTTGTCATTAGAATTACTAACAAACATTACAAAACAAAATTGCATGGAACTTCAAAGGAGGGTGATGTTCTGTTCTTGGTTTTTATGGTAAGGAAAGCTGATAAGATTGAAACTATAAGATTGAAACTATGAACCTTCGGTAAACCATTACCTTTTATGATTAAGAATCAATTATAATTTTTTTTTTTGTTAATATTATGTATCAAAAATTAATTGATTTTTTTTACACGTGTCAAAATCTGATCGATTAACTTGACATCTGTCACGATCAGATGAGTTAGTGTTGGAGATATATAACTCCCTTTAGGATCGATGAATCATAGGGTGACACGTGTCGTGTAGACTAGATGATCACTTAACCTAAAAATGCACCACCTCTAGAGGGTGTGGTTACAAGGCTACATGATCGAACTATATGACATGTTAGGGCATATTGTATGGCGTGTCACCATAGATTAGACGGCTACTTGACATAAAAGCGTATCACTTAGTGGGGGTGCGGTTACGAGGCATGGTGGTCGAACCTTAGGACAAGTTAGGACAGGGAAATGAACCACCATCTTCTCCTAAAACATTTCTCAGTTAGTGGGAGCGGGAAGTAAGGAGTTGAGTGGTCCCATAGTGAAAAGGGGTTGCCCTTTCTTGAACCCGCTAACTCGTGCTATGTTATCTAGAGAGAGCATAAGTAGGAAGATGAGTAAGACATGTACAGGTTGACCCCCCCCCCCCTCGACAATGGCAACACCCATGAAAGTAAGAGAGACCCGATAACACTTATCAGGTTATCGGGAAGGTAAAAGAGACTTATTCAATTCGAGTCTTTCACTATTTTCCCTCCATAGATAAGCTTTGTAATTCAAACTATTCCTGCCTAAAATACTTAGCAGAAGTCTCACGCCACACGTTTTCAATGGCAGAGCTGGACGAAAGTGACATAAAGCATGAAATCGAGAAGTGTGCAGTATGGGATGAGCAGACCACGCGACGCCAAACCTGCGAGACACAGAGCAAGGACGACTCGACGCAAGATAAATCCGCTAGCAGAAAAATTAGGCACAACAAAAATCTTAATAAAGCAACGTACAAGGGCCAACTTAGACGATCCAATATAACCCGACCCAAAAATACGACCCGTATACGATCCAAGACAAGTATACTCTATAAAAGTCACATGCGATCCTAGAGAGCGGGGGACGGACTATCATTCATTCACACACACACACACACACAAATTTGACCTAGTTTCTCCCTTCTCTCTTTAAAACACTAAAATCCTTTCCCTTCTCTGATATTCCCTTAATCGGCTTTAAAACTCTAACTCAAGCTATTCTTCGACCGAAATCACCTTAAAGTTCTCACATTTTTCATCTCTTCACCCCCAAAAACCTTCGCAAACCCAATTACTAAGCGGATCCCTTCCTTTTCTTAGACCCTAAGTCACTAAACCATTCTTCCCCGTTTTTTGACTCTCTTCGGACCCGACACCCAATATGTGGTCCTTTAATCTCTCGTTTATTGACTTGAGCGTCAGATCGTCTTCGAAAAACACCCTCTCGATCGTGTTTTTCGGGACTCTTTGTATTACTTCTTGTGTAGGTGGATATGGATTGATTCCCCAAAAAAACGAAAAATCCCAAAACAGTTAGTAAAACATTAAATTTTATATAATAAGATTTTTGAAGTTTTTTTTACATAAAATTTCGAGGGTTAATCCCTAAATCTCACGTGACATGACATATAACACAAAACGTTGTTTTATGAATATTTTATTATGATTAATAGAAAGTTATCTGATTTGTTGGCTAATTAAGATATTTAATAATGTATCCAATATAAGAAAACAAGTAATGTAAGAGAATATAGTGTCCAAAATTTCTCTCCTAAATTGCTACACTATATTAGTTGAAAAATATTTTTGGATATATTAGAAATAAAATAGAAATCTTAATATTTTAAAGCAACAAATATATAGTAATACGTAGTAAAATATGATTTTATACATATATTAATAATTTATTCGTCAAACAGGTCAAAACTATTTTAGGCTCTGTGACCAACCAAAAAAGGTAATAAAAACATATTCTCTTTATGAAAATTTGAAATTTGAGGCCATTTTTACAAAGTTTAAAGAGATTTAGGGCCTTCATAACTAAAGAAAAATTAAGCAAAATGGTGGGTTCTTGTGCTTAAGCACTATTGGCACACGAAGTTGCGGTAGAGAATTGGTAGGCTTTTACTTTTCCCTTTTTTTAAAAGTTAAAATTCATGATTTTGAAAAGATCAGAAAATGAAAAAATGGTAAAAATGAATTACACAAAAAAAAACTCCAAAAATAAACAAATACCCCAAGTCTGATATGTTCCTTTACGGAGGTAAACGCCTGAGACCACGAGGTAAAAAAATGTTTGCTATATGGATATTGGATACGAAAACGTAAGTACTATATATCTATCTTGAATTAAAGCAATAATAACTTATAGCAAAAATCTACAATCATCTTGACCTAAAAAAACGATGCAAAAATCTACAGTCACATCCACGTCTTCTCCTAAGTAGTGGACCATATAAAACAAATTTTCTTTTCTTTTGGCCCATTAATATACATAAAATTTAAAAATAACTAAAAAAACTATTTTGAGATTTAAACCATTGACATGTTGTCTAGCAAATCTGAACATAACAATGCACAGCAAGGTGTTTTCGCATAAATGATGCTTTCAAACTTTTATAAAATATTGACCCCTAAAACTGGTGTTTCATGGGCTTTAACCTAGGATCGATCCTTTCGCAATCAATCATCGTCTTGTTTTATACAATTAAAGATACAGATGAATCGGCGCCTCTCACTTTACTAAAATAACAAACATATATGATTTTCGACTGTTGAATTCAATATTGTTTTCGTATATGCAGAAAAAAATCCATGTATAATCTCTTACCATTATATGACCCCTAATCCCTTTCTCCATCTAAACACATATATTCATGAGTCTCTTGTCATGAGTCAAGATGTGATCATCGAGAATATTGGCATTGTTCGACATTGGTGGTATGCGAATTTAGAGTTTACAAAAAATACTGTAATCCAGAAAACTAATTGTTTTTTTTTTTTCAATATCTATATGTAGAGAAGCACCTTCAAAAATTGAAGAGGAGCTCGGGTAAATAGTCATCGTAAGTCTAAAACCTCACTTGCTTATACTAGCAGAAAGTTTAAAGATTGAAGCTTACTACGTAAGTCATAATTTTATAGTAACCTAATTTTATACTTTATGACAGTACAGACAGGGGCGGATCTAAATTATATTTTTTCATGACAGTACAGACAGAAACGGATCTAAATTATATTTTTTCATGACAGTACAGACAGAAACGGATCTAAATTATATTTTTTCTGCCCCCATAACCAAATTATTTCTAAAGATATGTAGTTTGAAACCCAATATTAATATTAGTAATAACTCATTACTCTGGTCAAATGTTAATTCCTATATTAAGTTAATCTTATTATTGATATCAAACTTCCGTAGTCAAATCTTCACATACATTATCAAAATCGGGTTCTTTAGTTTTTTTTTTTAACTCTTTAAAATTTCGTACTTGGTGAATTTGTATTAGTTTATATATATACCCTACAAATATATATATATATTTTTTTGTTTCTTGAGATAACATTTTATATTTTAAGATTATATAGCATTTATACGGATTAGTTTTCTTATAAACTATAATGTTTTTATTTGCATATTATATTTGATTACTTTCTAAAGTTTATGTTATGTAAAGATTTTCTTATAATTTATTTATATGTAATGTATTTAATATAATCAATAAATAAATATTGAGAACTATATAATGTTGAAAATATGGTTAAATAAAAAAAATTAAGTGTTTATGAAAACTTGTATTGTAGCATAGTGGTTTGTATTAAGGTTATCGTCGTGTTATAATATGAGTTTAAATCTGATAATATACGATGTGTGTATTATAATTAAAAAATATAATATACGGTGTGTGAGTTATAGTAAATATATATATATATATATATATATATATATATATATATATATATATAAATATCTTGCCCCTGTTAAAAATTATTTCTGAATCTGCCACTGATACTAGATACAGATGAATCGACGCCTTTAATATTACTTTAAAACAACAAACACATATAATTTTTACCTGTTGAATTCAATATTGTTTTTGTATCCGCCAGAATAATTTATGTATAATTTGTTTTGATAAAACTTTCTTTACGATGATGTATAATTTTTTACCATTACATGATTTCTTTCTCGATATAAAAACCTCTATATTCATGAGTTTTTGGTTATGCGTCATGATATGATCATCAAGATTATTGACACTATTCGGCATCGGTAGTATGAGAGAGTTCAAGAAAACTAATCGTGTTTTTCGATTTCTAGTTTTAAAGAACCAACTTTGTAGTTTTAATGAAAACTGATAGCGATTTTGTTTGTATTTTTTGGTCTTTTTGTCTTCTTAATTTTCTCTTTAACCGCTGTTGCAAATTTTAAAATTGATATAAAATTATTAAAAAAAAAAAAAAGAAACCTGCTTTGTTTTCAACCTATTTTTTTCAAGTGCAGTGAACCACTAAAACTTCAAATTTATATTGTTTTGTTTCAGAGGAGCTTGCGTAAATAGTCATCTTCAGTCTGAAATCTCATTTGCTTCGATCAGGGGAAAGTGTAAAGTGAAAGTGCAACGTAAGTCATAAAAAAAATATTTTGTGTTGATGATTTCCGGCTTATTGGTATTTTCTTCATTATTATGTAGTAAAACCTCTATAAATTTATTGTTGGATCAATAATATTTTATGATTTACGTCAAAAAAAAAAGATCTAATAAATAATCCTTAAAATTATATTTATTTAATTTAAAAATATATTTTCCTTAAAATATACTATAAAACTAAGTGGTGGTAGTCCAGTGGTTGAAATGTTCACTCTGAATGCCCTTCTGCGACGGAGTTCGAGCCTTCCCACTTTGATTTTCAATCATCGTTGGCCACCTGTAAACGATTTTAGTGACAAAAAAATCTAAATTTTTATGGTTTTATCTGAGTTTTGGTTTGGAATTTCCTCGATTAAAAAAAATATACTATGGTATGAGATTTCACAATAAGATTTTAGAATATACTACTTTAGATAATCTGGCTAAGATAAAATTAATGTTTCGACTTGAATGTAAAACAATAATGACAAAAAAACAACTACGATTGGGTACGGATCATATATCTTGAAAATTTAGGATATTCACATTTAGATTCGGATCCATCAGATCCTAAAAATTATTACCCCGATCCGAAGCCGGATCCGCTAATACCAGCGGATATCCAAATCCGATCGAATCCGTCAAAACTAGCTAATTATAAAATTATTAAAAATAATAAAATAAACTAACCTTTTAAATAAAAAGTAAAATATCAAATTGATTTTATAAAAAAATTTAGAACATATTTTTAATGGATATTCAAAACATTACTCTAGTTTTTATGAATAAATTTTAGTTTTGGTGATATTTTAAAGTATTCATCTATTTATTATGTGGACTTTTAAATATATTTTAAGAAAAAAATATATATGAAAGCGGATCGGATCGGGGTATCATGATTTTTAAATCTAATTATCCGGATCTAGATTCAAGAACTTGAGTTTTTTTATTTTTCGGACCGTATCAAATCAAATATCAAATCGGATCACGGATTTCGGATATTTTGCCCAACCCTAACGACAACAGTGAAAAAAATCACCAATTTCTCTTTTATTTTTAGATATTTTAAGAGTTTTAACGCATATAAATAATTAATCATTATGAAGTTTAAATAGGCCAATTTCCTCTTTTTTAAAAAAATAGTTTTTGATTGAATTTCAAAAATTAAACATTGAGAACTGTAAATATTCATTACGTATTTCATTTGCATATCAGGTTTTTTTTTTCAACGCATATCACAGATTCACAGATTACCAATTGGAAAGCTATATATGGTTTCCATATTAGTGGAAAATGAAAATTGGTTTGAGGTCACTGAATCATCACTGTTAATTCACTTCATTTGTACCGTTTGCTTCATATATCATTTATATTTTCTTATTTCTATTTAGGAAATAAATAATATGAAAATATGTAAACTAGGGCTGGGCACTAATACCTGTTACCCGTCTTCGACCCGTTACCAGACTCGTACCCGTCTTAAAAAAGAGTATTCGTGACCTAAGAATCAGGTAAATATATTATAATTCTATTATCTGTGGGTAAGGGTCGGATATCGGGTATCAATTTTATTTTTCATATCCGTCTCGTTACCCGACCCATTACCTATCAATTTCCCTTTTATTTTTAGATATTTTAAGAGTTTTAACACATATAAATAATTAATCATTATAAAGTTTAAATAGGCCAATCTTCCTTTTATTTTTTAAAAAATAGTTTTTGATTGAATTTCAAAAATTAAACATTGAGAACTGTAAATATTCATTACGTATTTCATTTGCATATCAGTTTTTTTTAACGCATATCACAGATTCACAGATTACCAATTGGAAAGCTATATATGTTTTCCATATTAGTGAGAACGTATAATCAAATTGATAAATTGTGAAAGATGAATGTTGGTTTGTTTGTTTTGTGTGCATACTTATGAAAACAAATAGGTCAATATATACGATTTTTCAGCCCTGTTTCTTTTTAGTTTTGATAAATACTATTTGCTTTGGTAATATATATTTCTCTAAAATGTAACAACGAAAAACAAAATCCCGCCAATTTGCCTTTCAGTTTTAAATATTTTAAGAATTCCATCCAATTTTGAAAAAAAAATGTGAATGAAACATTCCAAGTTTAAAAATTCATTACCGTATTTCATTTTCATATTACAAATTACCAAGATTCTAAAACAGAAACAAATGGAATGAAGTATTCATTACCGTATTTGTGGAAAATGAAAATCAGTTTTGGGTTCATTGGATCATCACTATTCACTTATTAGTTAGGTTTTTCTTATTTCTATTTAGGAAATAAATAATATGAAAATATTGTTAAATTAATCTTTGTAAAATAGAGCCAAAAAAGAAATAGCTAGAGGAAACCTCATTCAAGGTATTCAACAACGGGGTATATAATATATCTGTCTCAGTTGGTAAATATTTTTGTATGAGATTTCTTTTAGTCATTTATTTTTATCTATTTTACAGAGATTGATTGATTTATTTTTAGTTAAAAGAATCTAGACTAAATTCGTAGCCTATCATCTAGAAACTTTTTTCCACCATATTTTCATGTTATTTATTTCCTAAATAGAAAATAAGAAAATCTAAATAATATATGATGCAAATGGTGCAAATGAAGTGAACAGTGATGATTCAGTGACCCTAAACTGATTTTCATTTTCCACAAATACGCTAATGAATATTTCATTCCATTTGTTTCTGTTTTAGAATCTTGGTAATTTGTAATATGCAAATGAAATACGGTAATGAATTTTTAAACTTGGAATGTTTCATTCACAATTTTTTTTCTTTCAATTCAATGGAATTCTTAAAATATTTAAAATTGAAAAGGCAAATTGGCGGGATTTTCTTTTTCCGTTGTTACATTTTATTGAAATATATATTACCAAAAAGAAATAGTATTGATCAAAACTAAAAAGAAATAGGGTTGAAAAAATTGTATATATTGACCTATTTGTTTTCATAAGTATGCACAAAACAAACAAACCAACATTCATCTTTCACAATTTATCTATTTGATTATACGTTCTGACTAATATTCGTTCTCGACGATCATGGCTTCTTTTGAGATAAACCTAGACATGATCATCGAGATTCTTTCTTATTCTCCTACTTCGGTGTTCGAAAAATGTAGAGTCTTAAACAAAGAATGTAACAAAAGAACCTACGAATCTTCCTTTCTCAAACTCAATCTCCAAAGAACCAATTATGTTTCTGGTTACTTCCTCGAATATCGTGAAAGGCTAACGGTTCACTCCGCTTTTGTCAAAGATTTCGAAAACATTCCTCATGGGTCTGAAGTCTCGCTCGATTTTCTACCACCAGGAAGAATAAAGATTGAAGCTTGTGACGCAAGTCATGGGATTTTGCTTTGCGTTAATGAACGTCCGGTCAGAGGAAGACAATTCGAGTACATCGTCTGCAAACCAACCACAAAACAGTACCTGATTTTACCGAAACCAAAATATAGGTATTTCACAATCGCGATCAGTTTAATGGTGATTGGATCTGATCCTTTCCGGTATAAAATCCTCAGACTCTCGCAATTATCCAAGGAGAATAGGAGGTACAACTTCAATTACACTCTCGTTTGTGAAGTTTTCGATTCGTATTCGTTTGTGTGGAAGAGATTAAATAATGTGGAGCTACCGGAAGAAGATTTATTGATATCAGAGATCTCTAAACCAGTTGCTTCTTACGGGGTCTTGCATTGGTTAACGACCAACAACAATGTGTTTCAGTTTTGTTTGAAAACCGAAACCTGGTCATTTTTCCCGGTTCCTGAGAATTTAGCGAACGACAGATCTCTAAAATTGGCAAGATACGAAGGAAAACTTGGAGTTATTAGTTCGATATCGAAGGAAGGCGTGGATTATCATGAAATCTGGATTATGGATTGCAGTTTTGGGAATTCATGGGTGAATGTGAAAGAGATTAAAAGTATAGGGCTCGAACCCGTGGGGTTCTTAAGCAACGACGTCATAACGTTGGCTGACGTGAATAGAATATGCTTATATAATATGAATAACGGGAAAATTCAGAACTTACAAATAAGTGACCCAAAATTTTCTCCTTCATATCATTCGACCATCAGTTATTTCAAGCTCTATTCTGATTACGAGAGAGTTAAACTTAACGGGAGATCCAACGGCTAGCAACAGATCACGCCACTATGAGGATGAAAAATTGAATGTCAAATTATTGTATTTGTTGTTTATTATCATATTGCTTATGTATGAATGTTAGTGTTGTTAATGGATATCCGACTTGGCCACATTAATTTTGTATTTTATTGTTCAGATCCCTAGAGTTTTGAGCTTCACGATTTAGTTTAGGCTATGGTTTGATGAAATTTCACTGTACATATTTTATTGTTCCGGTTTTTAAAAAACCTAACATATAACAAAAAAAATTGTTGATCATTACACATTTTACACCTTGAAACCTTTTAAGTAAGAAAAAAAAAATGATATTGCTTGTTCTTTATAGTAGTAAACTCAACAATTTTGAGTTTTTACAGTAATGAACGATTAGGTTGTATTTGTGGGGCACTTTCGCTGAACAACTCATTCAATCATGTGAATTACGCCTTTTGTTCGCACAGAAAATATCTATAAGCAGAGAAAAATTAAGTCTTTAGAGTTAGATTAAAAGAGAAAGATGAAGAAGAAAAAGAACAAAAATAAAAAGAGGAAGAAAAAGACAAAGACAAAGATGAAGAAGAGCACGTCTGTAATTCAAAGATGAATAATGTATTTTATTGTTGAAAACACAAACTAAAATAAAAATGCAAACTTGTAGATTAAATCAAGGGAACGACAAATATAAAAACTTGGAGGCTTTGCTAAGCTAGATAAATTTCGTTGTAGACAACATCGAGTGTCTTTCGTTGTGGCTTCGCATTAGTATCGGTAATGAGTATAGTTAAGCCATTCCTTGACGTTACCCTGGAGGCAATTACATATAGTTGTCCATGTGTGAAAACCGGTCTGGGTAGAAACAACCCTACTTGTTCTAACGTTTGGTCTTGACTTTTATTTATCGTCATTGCAAAAGAAATCCAACTGGAAATTGCTTAGGCCTCATTATGAAAGAAAACTTTGCATTAGGAGGAGTTACAAACATCCTTGATATTAAAATCTTATCGCTAACATTGCGTCCTGCCGAGATGCTACTCTCAATATGACGTGTTCAGCCATCTGAGTTATTAGCAGTCGTGTTCCATTGCAAAAAACACCTTTAAGGATCAATGTTTCTAAGCAAAATAACCAATTTTGAGCTTCAATTCATGGTTTGGCAAACCTGAAATATTTACCTTGTTTAAAAACTCTTTTGAGTAGACCATACTATCAAACTTGATTGAGTCGGATGGCTCAATAAAATCCGAACTAAGAAAGGTTTTTGCTTCACCTAGAATAAAGAAACAAAAGATATTAGACATTAAACCCGTATTAATCATGAAATCATTTGTAAATTTAAACTTATATATGCTTTATTTTGTTGATGACTTCATGACTTCTTCTATAATCTAATATTTAATATAACTAAATGAACTATTTTAATAATGAATAACAACACACAGAACAATTAGGCAGCAGATTGTTTAACCATGTACGATTGTAGAACTACAACCCGATGAAAATTAAATTGTATGCAACCATCAAGTGAGAGAATAGATATATTAATCCTAAACAACGTAATGCAATCCATGTACAAAGATTATAATATATTAAACAGTGTATTTCATGGATAATAATTAACTAAATGTCACCAAGTCAAAGAATAGTAATTTTAAGGTCACACAATTAGGATATCAAAACAGAGCATTGATGTGATCATGGATACGCCAACATTGGATGAGGTTCCGGAGACAGCATTGGTCATTTCCGAAGGTCTTATTATGTGGTCCAAGTCTAAGAAGCTAGCCGGAGCTGTTCGGAATTTGCTAAGTGAAGTTCGGATCAACGAGGATCATCTTACACACTTCGTCTTAACCTCAATATCATTCATGGATTCATCTTGAGGATTGGTCGTAAGTGTAAGTTGTTGTACTCTTTTTCATGTGCTCAGTTTTGTCCCATTGGGTTTTTCGAGTAGAGGTTTTAACGAGGCAACGACTTGCACTTACATTATTCGGTCTAATCTCATGTTGAATTCCGGGAGACTTTTCCGAAGGACTTTCCCGAGGGATTTTCCGAGGGATTATTTTCGGTGGAAACAAGTCAAGGCAACCCAATAGTCATTCAAACTTTAAGTCAAAACTCTATTTAATTTTAGTCTTTGTTTTCATTTTCGAGGTCTTGTTTTCCTTATATTTTCTCTCATTTTCGAGAATAGTCTTGTTGACTACTTCTCTTGCTTTTCTTTATAAACTCCCCCCCCCCCATTGTCGATTTCATTCACCTTTTTATCAAAATATTTTAGAGAAGTTTCACTTTTTTTCTTTTGTGAACTTTCAATTTTTTGGTGGTTAGCCAACAAATCAAACTCGGTTTATCAAGTGCCGTTCATAGCATTTGACGCAGCCTTCATTCCTTTGTCTCGAAATCCGTAAATTAACTCTCTTTATCTATTGGATCAATCGCGAATTTGCTGTTCCTTGAATCTCCAGCTGTTGTTTCGAGACAGATCTTTCGCACAAGAACTCGCGAGACTGGAACCGGAGACGCAGAAGGAGATTGCGCAATTTACACTCAGCCAGATTCAGCCGAGAGTTGTTTCCTTCGAGGAACAAGTTTATTTTTCTCTTTTGATTTTAGAAATCGTGCATCTACTTCCTAAACCCTATGTAGTAGTCTGTCTATCTACACTTGTTTTTTTTTACTGAGATTTTGGTTTCTCTTATTCTATGCTTAGTGAGAATGACTCAGAATTTGTTCGGTTTAGGGTTTTTTTTATCTCAAGATACATGCTTAAGATTTAGACTTTTGTTGGGTTCTTGCGTTGATTCCTTTTGCAATTTCTCAGAATAAAAACGATTGTTTTAAATTGAAATTTCTCAGGATAGCTTAGTTAGACTCGCCTACGATTGTCAAAGTTGCATGTGGAACAAATCATACTGGTAGAAACCATATTTCTTTCGTTCTCTCTATCTCTCTCTATGTCCTCAACCTTTGCTTTTCAAGGAAACTAATTACTCATTATGATTTCATATGTTTAAAACTACCGATGTGAAGGTTGATACATTAATTCAAATCTAAATTTATGTTCTTTTCTATCCATTTTCGTTTTTTTCATTTGGAGATGCACTTACCATGTGGTAGAATGTTGCCCTCCATGCTTATTATATGAATCGCAAATCTTTTTTTTAGTTGTCTCTCACTCCTTAAGCTAATTTTACCTTATTGATTTTGTGTGAATGCAGATATTTGACCGTCAAGTTGTGAAATCTGAATCAGCCACTATTAAGGTGAGTTGTCGTGCAAATATTGGGCATTTAATTGCTTTTTCGATAACAAAGTATTCTGAGTTTTCAAACTCAGGCCGCTTCATGCATTTATAAGAAATCGCTCCCCCTTATCTTCCTGAAAACTGTGAATTAGTTTGCTTCTCGTATTATGAAAATTGGACTGATTTGAAGCTGGAAACTGACTGTAGTAAACTATTTTGGGTGTATTTGCAGGCAATTTAAATGTCTTCCAAGACCAGCACATCCTCTCCTCACAATTATTAACTACTAACATCGCCTGTAAGATCTATTCCCCTCGCTGTCTCTTCCTTACGATTACATCTCCATTTTTAATAGGGATATTTTTTCAGTTTTTTTCTTTCCTAACGCTAAAGCTATCTATGATCCTTTATTTGAAGTAATCACAATATGAGATCTGAAAAACTGCCAAATTTCCAACAATTTTCAGATACAACATTTGATCCCTCACCTCAATAGTAGTCTGAGAAAGGTAAATGCAAAGTATCATCTTGGACGTGTAAAGTATGCAATTGGGCATACAAATCTCAACTTTGGAGATAAGGCCTATCTTCGAAACAAAGGCTTTCGGTTCATTACGGTCCCCAAAATAACAATTGACTGTGATTATCAAGAACCGTATTATAATTGTAACCGCATAATTCAACAGGGAAAAAATCCAAAACCATATGAAAGGAAGAAGGAGGTAGCGGGCATATTTTTGCTTGAGCATTTTCTCGAGCATGTAATCAAAATTCCTCCTCCTACAAACATCTTGTTCATCTCCGGGGATGGAGATTTTGGGGAGACTCTCAAGAGCATGAAGTCTAAAGGTTACAACATATTTCTTGCTCGTCTCTCCGATTCATCTTCTGAGTTACAAAGGAGCTCAACCTATGCATATGATTGGGATTCCATGTATTTCTTAGGAAATCAAATACCAGTGTATTGGGATCCTTCTGCCCCACCTCCTGCCTCTGCCTCAGCTTCTGGCTCACCCTCTGCCCAACTCCTGGCCCAGCCTCTGCCTGAGCTCCTTGTGAACTTAGAGGGTTTTTTATCTGTAATTTGTGAACGGAAGTAAAAGAAATGGAGTTGGGTTTCTTTTTCCTTTCCATTGACTTGCGTTTCATCTTGTTGTGCTGAATTTAGAGCTTTTGGTAATGTTGTGTTAATGGCGTTACCCATTTTTGAAAATTTGTTGTAGCAGTAAGATTTACAAGATGCTTTGTATATGTACCAAATGGTAGTTTGCTATAACTTTAAAATGGGAAAGATTTGGAATAAATTTGGGTGTCACTCAAACTTTTTAGAACTATCGGAGGAAATGATGTACCGCTCGTTACGGATCTCTCGGACTCAAAGTTTTTAGTACGATCGGGGGGTGTTACATGTTGGAATGAGAAAACGATTACACTCTAATCCCAAGTAAGACCACGTGACAAGCCCAACCTAACTTAATCTAGGTGACTTGAAGATGGCTGACCAAGAGGCAGACCTGAAGATAGCAGCTAGATGGTTATGGTGGAAGATGACGTGGAGTGCAAGCTAGAGTAGTAAGAGGAGAAGCAATTAATTCCAAACTCTGTTTAGTGTGTGATCAACAAGACTCATCAAGGCTCCAAGTAAAGTAACCCACAGTTTGTTAGTGTCCATTAGTGGCCCAATTGTGTGTTTGTCACTTATGAAGAAAGAAGATGCAAGTGGACAAGTTGTGGTGTAGGAAGAGGCTGTTGAGTTGAAGCATGCTTAGTTGAAGCAAGGATCGAGCGATGGGACTAGTGGGTCGATCGATCCAATGCTCTCGGGCTCAAGGATCGATCGATACCATCCTTCAATGGATCCAATGCTCTCGGAATCAAGGATCGAGGTTGAGGTGAAGCATGGATCGATCGATCGATTAATTCAATTCTCTCGGGTTGAAGGATCGTTCAGACCAATTCTTGGATCGATTGATCCAATGCTCTCGGACACAACGTGTGTGTGGTTTGGACGAGTTAATATATTTTTTTCGATTAGATTCGGAAGTAATCCCAGGTCCTTAACGGGCCAGACTAATCTGCCGAGCGGGAGTGACACAACCCACTTATGATGCCCCACTTGGTCAATAGTTAGTGTGATAATTCCGCATCCGGGGGAATTCGATCCCCTGGCCTGGACCAACGAGTTAATCTTTGTGTGATATGATCTTATACACACCTATACAGTGTGTGTGTATGTGTGTGGTCAGATCATGACTCACACATATATAAAGATCTAAGTTGAATTAAAACAAGACTAGTGAAAGATGGAGGCTATATAATTCTTAATTGTGAATAACTCATTTATGAGTTCATACCATAAAAGAATAGAACATATTAAAAAAAATTGTAAAGAAAATAATTATTGATACATTAAATTTCGATTTCATAATTAAAAAGGAAATGTGTATATTTAAGGACAAAAGAATAACATAATTTTCTTTCTGTGAAATTTTTTAGAAACCAATCTATACTGCTAAATAAAGTAAAAACCAAATAAACCAAATTCGGTTCTAATAATTAGTCGGTTTACTGCTAAATTTTATGTTGTATATTTTCATTCCATAAAAGAATAAAACCGATATAAAATATGCTAGATGCGAGCGGTGTATATTTTCGTTCCATAAAAGAATAAAACCAAAATTAATAAAATCAAATTACGTGTTTTCATTCGGTTTGAAAAATGTAACCAATTCGGTTTTTAAAACTTTCCATATTTAAAGAGTTTTATCCTTTCCATATTTAAAGAGTTTTATCATTTCCATATTTTTATCACCAATTATAAAAGACTATTATATCCTTTCATTTTTTAATTAGTCTTTGTTATTTGTAATGACATTTCATGTAATAACTTACAAAACAAATTTCATTTTTATAAATGTCTTCTTAATTAAAAATGAAATTATAAAATCGTAACATACTAAGACTATCATAAATTTGTAGAGTTTTTGTATAAACAGAAACTTATTTATATATAACAATCGTACAATCTAGGAAATAGAAGAAGAAGAAGAAGAAAACTGGTATATACATTTACAAACGCTAGATTCGAGCGCTAGATTTAACGGTGCCGTTAACTACATTGTCTATTTTTTTTGCTTCTGTCTGTATCGTGGCAGGCAAACGTGTCGACTTCTGTATAATATACCCAGTCCGGCCAGATTTTTTGTTCTTCTGTATTAACTCTATTCCACAGTGTTACAATTTTACTATAGAGCAATGGCTACACCCACACTCGCACAGGCCACAGACCATGACTCTTTATAGGACTAGCGTCTTCAGAACCGTGCCGAGTCAGTTCTTGAGTCACGATCGTGCTTCTTTTATTCGCTTAACTCACGCGCTTTCTTCATATCAAATAAAAATCGAAATAATGGTTCCACAAAAAAATAAATAATGGTTCGTATTCAAGATCGACACGTGTCAAATGCTTACTTGTCCTAAAAATTTGCTCAATTACAAGAGCCAGACAGGGAAGAAAATCTACGCTCTCTCTCCCATAAACTCTTCAATTCCTATTTTCTCTTTTCTTCTATTTTGGTCTCCACCCAATGATGGTGAAGTTGAGCCAAACCAAATATTTTGTTACATTTTGTGCATACATTAAAATATCCAAATATTGTGTTGTTAGTATAAGATTTATAATCTTTCTATAGCTTAAGATCCATATATTATGTTCCAGCAGACAACAACACCGAGAAATTCGCATGTATATCTTTTCAACACATTTGAATGAAGTTGTGAAGATTAAAAATTTATTTATTGGTGTTTTTACTTTATTTATTTAGCATATCTTAAATTTAAGAACGGACGGGCTAGCAAAACAATACTAGATTCGTTTTAGCAAGTTATATAGATTTGATGCTACTGGTAAGAATTATGAACCATTTCAAATTCAGTTAGTTAAAAACTCCTGAATGAATATATATATATATAGCTTAAGATCTTATACCTACAAAAACGTCTACTATATATATTACATATCTTACACCATAAGCATTTTTTTCTTTCTACGTACATACCTTTTTCGTCGTAATATGTGAGATTCTGTAATCACATAATATTGTTAAGAGTGATATTGTGAAAAAGTAAAAAGAAAATTAACTCAGCAATGTTTGAAACGGAATCGTAAAACGGTGTTTTCACACCATAAAATGAAGTCACGCCATTTTATATTATTTTGGATATATCTATTATATTATTTGTGAAATGATTCGGGCTGTGGTTCAAAACTTAATTTTTTTGTCGTTTTGTTAAATGAAAACGATATAATCTGATTGGTTGGTGAAAATAACTTAATATGATTGGTTGGTTCATAATTAGATTAGGCATTAGGTGATTAATTTCGTAATTAAAAAAAAAACAAAAAATATGGATCAGAAGTCGGGCCTGGAAAAAAAGCGGCCCAAACCAGTTTTATTGGTCTACAATATAATATATTCATGAAGGTCGATTGTTTTACAAAAAATATACAGCGGCTGTGTTGGTTCGAGTTCTAAATTTGTTTCTCGCATGTGGCAGGTTCGAATCTCCCATATATATATTATTGAATTAATTATTTTAGCTAAAAACAGATTTTATCCGAAATGGAAGTTTTCTTAATATCAAATAACTGAATATTTGGGAAATGGAATGATAAACCCGAATCTATGTTTATCGTGTTATATGATATATATAGAAATGTAAAAACGTGTTTATGATAATAATAAAAGATTACACGATCGTGTTCATGATTATCGTAAGTAAAAAAAAGAAATTTCGTATATAAAAATGTAAAAACGCGTTTATGATAATAATAATAAAGGAATATTAGATCGTGCTCATGATTATCGTAAAAGAGAAAAAATTAGAAAAATACCTAAACACTAAATCGTTTTCGTATATTCGATCGTGTTCATGATTATCGTAAAGAAAAAAAAGAAAAATATACCTAAACTCTAAATCGTTTTCGTATAAATATGTGATTTCTGCTACCGCATTCTTCACGTTCTCTTTTTTTCTTTTGTATAGGGTTTAGGCGATTATTCTTCGTAGTTAACGTCTTCCGTTTTCGTTTTTTCTAGCATGTTTATTTGTTTGGAAGCTAATCTATCTATGTGCTCTCCTAGATACGCGTTTTCTAATCCATAGAAAGTTATGATCAGTTGGGAGCTTCCCCGCACGTCATCAGGTACCATTTAATAGTGTCAATCATATGTTAAATCGTTGTTTGTTTTGTGTTTTTATCTTTTAGTTTATCAGATGTTTGTGTAATTCGTTAGGTATTTCTAAGTTATCTTTTGCTATAGTTTGTTTTGACGCTAGCGGTATCAGATCTCCTCTCTTTGGCTCCGACGAGGCTCAAACTAATAGTTTAAGTCGTCCTTTCGTGACTCCATACGTTTTTATCGACGTTTCTAAGAAAAAAGGTTTGTGTTTCAGATGTTTGTCTTTTCTGTTCTATTTTAATTTTTCTAATTGATATTTTGTTTTAGTGTTATCGTGTCGTTTTGTCTGGGATTCGGAGCTTCGGTCTTGGATTGTGTGTTAGGGCATCCCGGCGATTGAAAGTGGTTCAAATATCTCTGGTGTCTTCTTTGTAATTCTTTCGGTTTCTTATTTATTCTGTTATTTTTTAAAGATGTAGATCGGGATTCTGCCTTCAATATATTGGTTCTCAACCAACGTTGTTTAGGTTTTGGACATGTAGAGCCGAGTCCACTTTTTTCTAGCACCTTCGTTTGGGACTTTGAGAGCAAGACTTGGTTTGTACGCAAAGACTATTTAGAACCCGAAGGTGTTTTTTTTTTGTGTTCGCGCTATTTTTTTGTTGTTGTTTGTTTTGTGCCTGAAGGTTGGTCATTGTGTTTGTCCTTTTAGTTTTGTTAGTGTTTGTTTATATATATATATATATATATATATATATATATATATATATTGTTCTTTTTGTTTCTGTCTTGATTTTTGTTTTGTCTGTATTAATGACAATTTTATTTTTGTAGATGATAGTATCTCGGAAGATAGTGAAACATTGTTTGAACGTGGCACGGATGATGACGATGAGTTTTCTGATTATATTGGGTCGGGTCATGCTTTGGGATGTGAATCTGAGAGTTGCGATGACTCGGAGATCGATGACATCGGCGATGGTTCCACCGATGGAGATGATGCTTCCGATGGATTAGAAGATGTCTCTGTGGATGATTGTGGTGATGAGGATGACGATTCTGATGATGATTCTGATGGATCAGAAGATGTCTTTTTGATGATTGTGATGATGAGGATGACGATTCTGATTCATGTGATGAGGACGAGGATTCAAGGCGTGATGAAGATTTAGATGTCAATCTTGATGTTGTTTCCTCTGGAGATGATGGGGATACGGAATACGAAGAAGATTTGGATGATGGTTCTGATACTTCTTCGTTGTCTGGTAAGGACGACTTGGATAGTGGGGTGTATTTGGTTGATCATCGCAATGTTGATCCCGAAGATGTTTGTTTGAAAAAAGAAGTAGCTCATCTCGATGGTCGACTGCGTACCTGGTCCTATACGGTTCCGGCTAATGTAGATTGTCATGGGGGAGGTGTTGCGCGTTTGAGGCCTTCTAAGGTTGGAAGTCGTGTGTTTGTTAAGATTTTACAAAACTAATCGCATACGTCGGCTTTGAACTATTGTTCGTTGGAGCTCATATTGGCGGACGAACATGTTGTTATATTTTCACTCTATTTTTGACTTTTTATTTTGTAATTTAAATTATCTTTTTTTATTAAGTGTATGCTAGTTGTTTTTAGGGTTTGAAAATTCAGGTTTCTGTTAGAGGTGAACAAATTATTGTTTTTGGTGGGGGATTATCTATGGGAAGTTGGTATGATATTGGTAGCTTTACTGTAATCGATCAGGTTGGTTGCTGTCGAGCTACTTCGCATCGCTACAAGATAGTGTTTCTCCCGTCGTCTACGGTCGATAAGTGTTCGCGACGGTGTGAAAACAAATTTTTCAGTTTTGTTGATTTTCGAAAGATTTTGGATCGTGATCACGACGATGATTATTTAGTTGGTTCGTTTTGCGTTTGTTATTTTCTTTTTTTCGTTATTTTGATTTTGTGTTGTTCCAATTATTCTGATGTTTTATTTTCAAATCTAATAGGTCAGGTTGTTGAGTTTAGACGTTCTAAATCTTGGGGTGGTTTGTTAGCGGGACAAAAGTACATGTCTCAGTATCGGTGTGCTAGCGTTGCCCATGAGGAGCCTGAAATATGGGGTGAATATTCAATCGTATCTTTTTGTTTGAGAGATTCATGGTATTAAATGTTTTTTTAAAAATATTTTATAGCTATTGTTTTTTTATTTGTCGATGTTAATTTTTTGTGTGGTTTGTATTTCTTAAAGTGGTGTTGACTTGAGTTGTGAACTATCTGGCTCGATGGCTAAAGATTTTTGGATGTCTTGGAATAGATGATGTGGTGGTGTAGTTGTATGTGTGTTTATATGAGCGATTATCGATTATTTTGCAGGTAGATTTATTTGAAATATTTTTTTTCTTTAAAGGTCTAAATATTTTGTATTATAATTTAATTCGTTTGTGTTTCTTATTCAGTGAAGATAACTATCTCATCTACTCATCCTACTCGGTTTGAGTTGAATTCTTCCATTCCCGAGATCGATGATTTTTTAGAGATGTAAATTATCTCTGACTCTTATTGTTTTAATTTTGTATATTTCGTATGAAAACGTTAACAGTATTTGGTTTGTTCTTTGTGTGTTTCGGCAGGCTTCCGCGCAAGAAGATATGTCTAGGCGTCGACGTCAATAAGGGTGGAGATTTAATTTTTTACACTCTCTTCTATTCTTTCGATATCAGTTGATTTAGAGAAAGTAATTTTTTTTGTTTTAATGTGATGTAATAGTCGTTATGGATATGGATTCTTATTAAAAAAAATTATGTTTTGTTTATGTCTCATCGTTTTTCTCAATATAATTTTTTTTTCCAATATTATATGCATATTGTTGCTCCTTTGTTTATTTATAATGATCGATGATGCGATCTTTAAATAATTATTCTGGGTACATGCGAGTTTTAATGGTGTTTACAAATATAATTACCGTAAAACAAAGTCGTGTAATATAATTATTGTTTGAATATTTGAGGGTTTTGGTGATTATATGGGTTCTTTTAGTAACGAGCGATGATAACGAATCCGTCGGTTATTAGTTTATCATTGTTATTGGGTTATAACATATTAGTGATTTGGTTGTTTATGACGGTTTAAATTTATTTGATGTTCGAGAAAATCGAGCTTTGCGTTTATGGTATACATTGTCGATTCTTTTTTTAATGTAAAATTAAATATATATATGGATAATTAAGTTCCTTTTTTATGTTTGTCGAGGCGAAAAAGGAAAAAAAAAATAAAACTTAGTTACTGATGTAAGTCACGGTATATAATATCGCTCTTTTTGTTATTTGTGCTCATGTAATTGGTTGACTTTAGGTTTTGTGTTGTCCTCGGTGCTCTTGGCTTTTAATCGTAGACCGTCAGAGATGTGTTCTCATAAAATTTCTGACTTGGCGCCTTTGAAGCATGTATGGAGGATCCGAGTTAAAATACTCCAAAAATACAAGCAGTTAGATAGTTGTGATGTATCTCTTGATCTCATATTGTCTGACGACGAGGTATATTTCTATTTATTTTTGCTCGGATCTTTGTTTGATCGGTTTCACGGGTGATTGCTTGATTAATTTTGTTCTGTGTGTTTATTGGTAGGGTAATAAGATTCATGCCACGATGAATATTGAGTTTGCGTGTATCTTTTCTCCGTTGTTCGCTGAGGGTGATTGAGTTATTTTGGAGAATTTTTATTTGGTACCCATGATTCCATCGTCTTTTAGAGTTGTTTCGCATCCTTTTAAAATCTTGTGGAAACCAGAAACATATTTCATCAAAGTTATCGCGGGTATCCCTAATAACTATTTCTCTTTTGTTGAGTTCGAAAGTATCGTTACTGAATCTTACCATCCTGAGTATTGTGTGGGTGAGTGTCTTTTGTCGTTTTTTTATTTTGGTATAAAATTGATGGTTTGATGTGACTGACGAATTTTTTTATTTTTCATTAATTGATTATAGATTTAATTGGTCGCGTTATGAGCGTTGGAAATTTTGTTGATATGAAAAAACCTTTTAAAAGTTATATAATCGGTGAAATTTATTTGGAGTTGGAGAATCCAATGTTATTGTCTGACTAATTTTTATGATATACACTTAATTGTACATAATTTAACGTGTTTATATATATTCTTTAAATTTGTAGAGGATGTCGCTTACCGTGTCGATTGTCCAAGTGTTATGGTCGTGGGTTCCTTGATTCTCTAGAACATTGTGGTGATAGTATTATCATATGCATCATAAGATTTGCAAAAATTGAGTTTTATCCAGGTAAATTTTTATAAACAATTTATCATGGTTATTTCTCATTTGGATGTTTTGTTTATTGGTCTGATACATGTATATGTCTTTTTGCTTCATTGCTTTATAATTAGATGTTGGTTTGATGGCTACAACGGTCTCTAATTGTACACATGTTATGTTGGAGCCACAACTTCCTGAGGTTAGCGAATTACGGGATGTGTTAACGGCGAATAGCCATGCATGAAGATTTCATGATATATTTATTTTATTTTTAACGCGATTATTGGTATCGTGTTTCATTTTTTCTTTGATTATGAAATACGTTTGTCGTTTTTATATTTTTTTCAGATTTTAGTTGGATCTTTGGTTTTTAATTATGTCTTTGTTTAATATAGAATCTGGGTATTCTTAATATCCGATTAAATAACACGTTTCTTTTACGATGATCCTGTTAATTATTCATACTTTACCCGACTACGTATATATCATATATGTCACCAGTTTTGATACATCAATAATCAGATAAATTATCCCACTACATGTATTTTTCTTTCCTTTAACCGATATCAATGATAGAATTCAATAACTACGAAGTTGATTTGTTATACTTTGATATTTACCAAATTGTAGAATAGTTTTATTTTGTTTTACAAATAAATGGATAATTATAATATTGTTTTGATGAATTTATGTATGTATGTGTATATTTTTGAATTAGATTTCTTTTAAATTAATGTGTAGAATTTATCTCTTTGAATTAATTGTTAGATATTTTCTTTGGAATTATTATTGTTTCTTTTTATTAGAAAAGTGATATTACTAAATATTGTTAGAAATAGCGGTCGATCCCTTCGTTGAAATTAGAAAATTAGAAGTTTTGTTTTGTTTTTTTTATAAAATGGGATAATTACTGTATTTCTTCGATTCATCTTTTTCGCGTGTTTTTAATTCAGGTATATTTCCTTATGATTTATGGTTAGATTCCTTATTCAGAATTATTTGAGGTTATCCTACCCTATTATTTTAGATTTTTTGGTTTATTCCATTTTTTTGTTTATCTCTATATTAAAAAAAGGTAAAATCGTGATACCTAATTTACGCGGTGATTCTTATATCGTGTGTATTTATATTCATGTGTGTTTAACTATCTAGCTCATTCCTCTACTTCTTCGTGGTTTTCGCAATGTCTATTTTTAAAAGAAAATCGTCCTCTTCGGTTCTCATTCGTGATCTTCGTCCAAGCTCCGATAATTACGTGATTAAAGTTTGTGTCGTTAAAGTTTAGGATGGGTACAAATTGAAAGGAGGATGTTCGCTTGAGATGGTGTTGGTTGATCACGAGGTTTGTATGATATGTTTTTAATAGCGAAGTATTAAAATTGTTTGGTATTATCATATTTTGTTTTGTTAAATTACGTTGATTATCGTATTAACTGTTTCGTTGTTGTTTTTTTGGTTTCAGGGTGACAGGATACAAGCTACTGTTGAAAGAGAGTTTGCCAAATCCTTTCGAAAGGACTTAGTTGAAGGAAACCTGATGATAATAAACACTTTTAAAGTTGTCGATTATAAGAGTGACTACCGAACCAGTCGATCTCCTTTTAAGGTAGTTTTTTTACGCGCAACAACAGTAAATAAGTGCTTGGATTTCCCATCGGAAGTTCCCGAGAAATTTTTTAAAAAAATTTCGGAAATATTATCGACGGATTTGGACAAAGGCTATTTGATCGGTAAGCTCTCATTATTATTTTCTTATATTACTTTAAAAATTATTATTTGATAATATGTTGCGTATTTTTTAGATGCAATTGGTCAGATCATACGTGTTGGTCACGTTGAGGATGTCATGGCACAGGGAAAACGTCGTTCTAGACTTAAAATTTACCTCAGGGATACAACGTTGGTCGCCTATATTCTTATAAATTATTTTTATTGATCTTTTGCTAGAACAATTCTTTTCGTTAAAATTGTTTTGCGTTTTTGTTGCAGAGATTTGCAATTATCATGCACACTTTGGGGAGATTATGCCACACAAGTATCGGAGTATGTAAAGCGTCATTGTGCAATCGTTGTTGTGTTTGTCGTTAGGCTTGCGTGTATCAAAGAATACCGTGGTATGTTTTAAAATTTTATATTTAGTTAGAATTTATTGTTTGTTTTATGTTATTGTATATTTGAACATGGTTTTATCTGTGTGATAGGTGAGCTGAGTATTTCGAATGCGTACAACACAACACATGTTTTACTGGATCCAGTTATTCCATCGGTTGACAAGTTCAAATCCATGTATGTATCAGTTGACAAGTTCAAATCTAGAGCTTAGATGTTCTGCGTTCGGCAAACTGGTCCTTGCTTTCAATGACGAATTCTGGAAAGCTAATCAAGTACATGTCCTTTGTCTTTTAACGGATTGGCGTGTTGTAAACGAAGAAGGTAACATATTCATTTTGATTGGAGTAATTTACATCTACCAACGTTTGTTTTTAGTTCGATATATTATTTGAATACTGTGTAGCATGCATCTGTGTTAAGAGCAAGGGAGGAATTTCCAGATTTAAGTTTCATCCTCAGATTCCCCAAGCTCAAAACTTTATGCAAATATGATATATATACATCTTATAAATAAACACACGTTTATGTGTATATAAAATTGAACATTATTTTTGTTTTTTAGGTTTTTGAAAAACAAAAACAGTAATTCCATAGTCAATGATGGGAATCGAATGGTCGATGAGGCGAGTTCCTCGCATAAGAAGAACGATTAGTAATGGAATTTGTAATATTCAATACTGCCTTAATGTTATCAGATATCGATATTATATATGTCTTATCTTTTATTTATGCTAACATTATTTTGTTATGACTTTTAAGACTATCATCGAACTATCCTAAATTTTTATGTTTGTCTAAACTTGTTGATTTTTTGAATTGGTTATCTTTTTTTTGTTACTCGGTAATTTTTCGTTCGTTAGGTATCTTGATTTATAAATATTTATTTGTATGTTTTTAATTTTGGCGTAACTGTGATTCTGTTTTTGTATTTGAGAATTCAACACTTCCTACTGACATGTTTCACCGATACCTATGTAGTTAAGACTTGATATAAACCAACATACCTCTTTTCATTTATTATTATTATATCGATAACCACCAGAAATTGCATTAATGTATTTGTCGCATGTATATCTACAAATAAAAAACAACTAATGACTGTTATTCTGTAAATAAAATAACATTCGATAAAACGATATATTCTGAATTAAATTTCAGAAAAATATTTCATAACTTTATCCATTGTCGACACAATTTAAATAATAGATTTAAATAAATATGATGTATATTGTTTTGGATTTGGTACATTGGTTTCTTGGCCTTGCGTATAATTTTGGCAAACCCAGTCTAATAAGATTTTATTCCCTCTGTCCGCATGATACGAAAAAATATGAGAATATTGCCTGATTTGTTTGGGAAGTGGTTTACTGTCAGTTCGTGGGTTTGGTTTTAAATTTGACAATAAGTAGCATTTAATGATAAATATTAATTGTGACTTCTCGCAGTTGTTCGATATAATTAAAACTGCCAAGAATATTATTTATGTGTATATATTTTATTTGATCTTATTTTTTTAGGTCTTCTCTTTTTTTTCTTCTTTGGACGCAAAAACGAATCGGTTTCTACAATGTCAGAGGTCGTTGAAGTTTCGTGCATGGACACTTACAAAATCAATTGGCAGATTTGCGTTCAAGTGGTAAGGCTTTAGAAGGATGTAACGTTCTTCGGTGACACAACTGAGATGGTTCTCTCCGATGAAAATGTACGTGTTCGGTCGGATTTAAATTTATTTAAGTATTTTGTAATCTTTTCTATCGTGAAATTATTGATCGATTTTTCTTTTTGATTGTTTTTTTTTTGTTTTAGTGCAACCGTATCTCGGCAACCATTATGCCGAACGAATTTCCTAAACATGGAAGTTCTCTGAAACAAGGATCATGGTTTAAAATTTATGGGTTTGTTGTTAAGGAGGCATCTGGATCGGTTCTCTCACAACAATCAATAAGCATCGTCTCGAGTTCCTCTCTTTGACCACAGTCACACCCATCCGGCCAAAGACATACAGTTTGTTTCTCCATTGCTTTTGGTTTTATGATATCATGACCCGAGCATTGGACTTCGAATATCTGATTGGTAAACTTATCTTCTTTATTTAGATGATATTTTACTTTTTTGGTTATCATTTTTATATGATTCGTTATGGAGAATATTAACATTAGTATTTTACCCGACTTATATTAGATGTTATGTGAACTGTGTTGAAGATAGGTGAACTCTATGATGCTAGCAATGATGCCTACGAAGAGAATATGTCCTATGTGAGATTCGAACTTACGGATGCAGGGTAGGTTTTATTTTTTTATATCTCTATATTTGTTTTTATAAATTAGGGACTTTTGTGGATTTGATTTGTTGGTCTTAGAATTTTGTCGATTTGATTTGTTGGTCTTATTATCGGCGTGTGTTAGGAGGGAATGTGCCTTGCCATGTATTGCCCGTGGTGCCTTGGCCAAGACTTTCTATGAGGTCTATCAACGAAACACAAGTGAATATGTCGTTTGTGTGTTGAGGTTTTGGAAGATGTCCAATGGCCAAGGTAGAGTTTTAGTTCCGAATGTATGTCATGTTATATGTTTATACTCTAATTTCGTTATTTTTTATTAGGTGTTGACAAGGACTCGGTTGTCTTGCGCTCTCATCCTCGATGCTCTGATTTTCTTTTTAATCATATCGATAAAGAGGTTGATGAATTTAGGGCTACGTAAGTATTTTTTTTTAAATAACAAATTTTTAATTTGTCTTTTTGTTTAGTTTTACATTGTTAATGTATTGAATATTTGTGTGTATAGGCGACACCGTCTTCGGCACTACCGATCAACGGCCACCGGCAATCCATCCTCCTTATGATTCTCTCTATTCTCTCAATGCATGTTGTAATTCGAACCAAACTACTTTTATTTTTGTTTAATTATCTATGTTTTTTTATTGAACATGAATATTGGTTCCTCTTATTATTTATCCATCCAGTCCTTATATATTATGTGCATTGTGTTTCGTAATTATTCTGTTAATTTCTTTTAAGTATACTAAAAAAGAAATTATTCTGTTAATTTTTTTATGATTTTTAGATTATAGAAAAATTAAAATTTAGAGTGATCGAACAAGACTATCCGTTTATTTAAAAAAAATATATAAACAAAACAAAAGTAGTTGTTGATTGTGTCATAGAAGAGTAATAAATATTTACATTTATGTAAAAAAAGTTATTGTTTACATTCTTAAATTTTACAGACGGATATCTACCATTCCTTTTTCCAATGTGACATTGAAACTTTCATAGAATTGACTTTGGTAATATATCTTTCATACAAAAATTATATATAAGATTTTATATTCAAGTCTACGACTAAAATTCGTTCTTACACAAAAATAAGTTTAGAATTGGTTCTTACAATCAAAACAGTTATGGATATGATTAACAAGCTTCAGAGAGATAATTTGGAAGATCTCCATCATATTGGAGAGGTTTGGGCAATCGATGTCAAGATCTTGAGTTTATGGAACAAACAAATTGCTGATGGACCAAGTATCGAGATGGTTTTAATGGATGAGAAGGTACTATTAGTTTTATTGATGTTTTGATATTGCTATTTTATTTTGTGTTAATCTTGATACAAACATTCGATTGTATATCGTTTTTCTATTTGATTATGTATTTACGATATCAGTTAGTGTCACATATTTATTAGTTTTTGTGAATATTCATGATTCATTTTACAATTTTGTTCGAGTGTAAATGGATCTTCTGTAATGTGTTGAATATTTATCACCATATTTTCAGAGGGTTTAAAGATATTTGCTACGATTATGTCATTGTATGTTCCTATTTATGAAGATAGTCTTAAGCAAGATGAGTGGAAGTTGTTCTTGGCTTCAAAGTACTCCCTTATGTTGAAAATCCACGACTCGCTCGGAACAAGTAGAAAATTCTGTTTAAAAATTCAACCATCGTAAGGAATATTGATGCAAAAACAGAATGTTTATTTCTCGACGCACCAGCATTCAAATATGTTTTTGATTATACCATTGATCCTTATGTCGTAACAGGTTAGATGATTTATGTTTCAAAATAATTATGGATTTGCTAATATCCGGAATGATTACTTTTTTAGTTTGAAATGTTATTATATGCTTCTCTTAGATTTAATGGGGGCTATTTTTGGTGTTAGAGATTTACAAATTGAAGTAGCTGGAGATGAAATCGAAAGGAAGTATACGATATATTTTCATCTGATGGATGATGAGTAAGTATATAATTTAAGCTATTTGGTTTTTTGTTACGTTGTGGATGATGTATTGTATATATGTAATCATCAAACTCACTTCGTGAATTTGTGAATGAAGAGATAATATGGTATTATGTCGTGCAAATGGAGATATTGCCAAAGATTTTTATGATCAATGGAGTGTAATTCGAACATATGGTATAGCCTGCGTGTTAAGGTTTTGGTCGTTTGAAGAAGATGAAGGTATATTTTGCATATTATATGGGTTTTACTGTTTGCAAATTAAACTTTTTAACGTCGGTTATACTTTACTAATGTATAATATTGATTTTATTGTTACATTTAGATATCAACGGAAATGAAAAACTTTTGGTTAGATCACTACTTGGCTGTTCTCAATTTATGTTGGATCCTCGGATTAAAGAATCTCTTGATTTCCAAAAGAAGTAAGTCCTTTTTTACATTTTTGTTTAGTTTTCCCTCCGTTAAATTGAAATGGAAGTTTTGAGTTTTTTGTTCGTTTCACAAAAATGGAAGTCCTTTTTAACATCAATTATGTTTCTTTATAGATTTTTGTTGAATACAGATCGTGGATCGGTGATTGATTAATAATTATAAAAAGTTTTATTTTTCAATTAATCATCGATTATATTACCGTATGTTTTTCTTTTTTTGTATTATTTTTAGTTAGTTTGTGTTTGATTATATGAACTATTTGTAATTATATTTTTCGATTGAACATTTAGATAGGTTAAGTAAAAAATTTAATATGAAATCACGCCCGCACATGACGCAGGCAGCCACCTAGTTATTAAATATAATGCATACGGAATTATGTATTTTGCATCACGGAACACAATCACACTACTCACGCATCATTCATTAAAATATGCGAACGCATTATTATACGAAATTTAGATATTTGATGTACAATGTAAATTCATAGTCCATAACGAATATAAAATATACGTAATATACTAATATATATTAGTACGATCGGGGATACTACACATGGACCGCTCCGGAGCTCAATGACTCAAAGTTTTCAATTCGTTCGGGGGATACATACGTATCGATCGCTCCGGAGCTCACGGACTCATACTTTTTAGCATGAGAAACCATTTATTTATTTCTAAATTAGGATTTAACCCGCGCTAATTATACCGCGGAGTAATTTAAAAAAAAAAAATTATTTTCAAATTTAAAAAAAATTGTTTTTATCTGAATTTAACAATATAATTAACTAATGATTATAGATAAAACTGTCAATTTGTAATAATTTGTCTATTTAACCCGTTTTGCAGTGAACAAAAATATTATTCGGACTAACCCGTAAAAACTTATAATATTGAAAACATAACTCTAATATGCACCGTTAAATGATTCTAGTTTTTGTGGTTAGTCTACGAACTCTTATAAAAAAACATTTATTGTGTTTAACTTCTTATAAAATTAGTAAAATATTTTTAACTTTTGTTTTGATATATATTCAAATAAAATATAATAAATTATAGTGAAAAATATAGCAAGATTTTGAATATATTTTTTTCTTTGAATATCTATGAATTGATTATTATTTTGAAATATATATTATTAAAAATAATTAAGAAATTAAATAATAAATAACCAATTTAATGCAAAATATATATTTTTCATATTCTAATCAATAATTTTAAAAGACTATTATATCTTTTCCTATTTCAATTATTATTTGTTCTTTGTAATGACATTTCATGTAATAACTTACAAAACAAAGTTCATTTTTTAAAATGTCTTCTTAAATAATATTATAGAGATGGTTTTGCCAAGGTAACAATGTCCAAATATGTTGTTCTACATTTTATGTAATCCCCTAAACATTTCATTCCTAATGATATTTACAAATTTAGCCAAAAAAAAAAACTTCTAACCAGGATCCAAGGCTACGACATAGTGCATTGGCATAAAGGGGTATGGTTCTCCAATCATACTCCCAAGTTCGCCTTCTTTACTTGGCTCGCAATCAACAACCGACTTAGCACAGGAGATAGGATGCATAAATGGTGTCCGACAGCTACCACAAAATGCGTCTTCTGCCCGGAGAAAATGGAAACAAGATCACACCTCTTCTTCAAGTGCCCTTCTAGAAATATAGAACTCAAAGATTGTTTAGAACACAAGATTTATAAAGAATGACTCTCTTTATTAGCTTAAGAAAATAACTCAAAACTTAAGCTCTCTAAATCTCTCTCTCTAAACTCATATGTTATGCCACATCTTGGCATCTCCTTATATAGAGAAAGATCTACACAATTTTCCTATTCTCTCAATAGGACAATTTCCTTTTCTTAGCTTTCTTAACATATTTAGATAACTCCTAAATACATGTTTTCCTTTCTTCCCAATTTTCCTTTTTCTTAATTCTTATCTTCAAGCTTACTTCCAACATTCTCCCCCTTAAGCTTGAAGTCTTCTCTTGAACTATCTTGAACTCCAATGAGATCTCTCATCTCTTTGAACTTGATCCTCCCAAGCGCTTTTGTCAAGATATCAGTCTTTTGTTCGCTTCCGGGAACATGCTCCACTTCTACTTGCTCATTTTCCACACATTCTCGTATGAAATGATATCTTCGGTGAATATGTTTACTTCGACCATGGAACACTGGGATCTTGGTAAGTGCTATCGAGGATTTGTTATCAATACGAACCGTCACCTTTTCACATGCTGTTCCCATGACTTCGCCAAGAAGTTCCTGCAACCAAATCGCTTGTTTGGCAGCTTCGGTGGCTGCCATGAACTCAGCTTCACATGATGACAATGCCACAGTATCTTGTTTTTGTGAGCACCCAGTGATTGGACTCTCACCGAGATAAAATATATGACCAGCTGTGCTCTTGCCGTCGTCAGGGTCAACATTATGACTACTATCACTGTAGCCTACTAGTCTTGGTATCTTTGGGGCCGAGCATTTAAAAGTTAAACCGAGAGTAGTGGTGCCTCGTAGATACCTCAAGCAATGTTTCATCGCAGCTCCGTGGGACTCTTTTGGATTCTGCATATATCGACTTAACATTCCCACACAGAAGGACATATCTGGTCTTGTATGAAGAAGGTAACGAAGACAGCCAACATTCTTTCTGAACCTCGTAGCATCAATTTCCTTTCCATCCTTGGATTTCGACAGTTTTAGACCTGATTCCATTGGTGTGTGAGTCAAATTGCAGTCTGCCATTCCAGCTTCTTCTAAGATTTCAGAGCATAGCGGTGTTGATTCAGTGTGATTCCTCCCTTGTGTTGACATACCTCAATTCCGAGATAGTACGTTAGTTTCCCGAGATCACTCATCATTGTTAGGTGTAGACACTCTGTATTTGTTATTCTCATTCGAACCTTATATAAGCGATTTCTGGATCTATTTGCTTTGACGAGTAGCTTTCCATCGATATCATGCATTGTTAGATAGTTTCCTCTCATTCTTATGTCACAACCTGATTCTGTAGCCTGTCCAAGGCTAATAATGTTGCTCTTCAGATCTGGAATGAAGTAGACATTTGTCATTACTCTTGAGTCGCCGTTTCTGTCAATGAATGATATCGATCCTTTCCCTTTGATGTCTATTCGTGAATCGTCTCCAAAACGAACCTTTCCGGTAATAGAGTCATCAATTTTTGTGAAATATCTTCGGTCTCCTGTCATGTGGTTGCTAGCCCCATTGTCGAGATACCATATGTTTTCTTCTCCGGTGTTTGTCTCGTAGTCGCTTGGTATACAGTTCCTTTCGTTTAAGTAAACCACCTCATGCATTAGGAGCTCATCTGCTTCTTCTGTATCGTCTTTGTTGTTTTCTTGAGTCTCTTGCAGCTTGAGTAAGCGATCCGGACAACTTGAGGCATAGTGACCCATCTTGTCACATCGGTAGCAAGTAATCCTGGATGAATCTCTTCCTCCATTGAATCGTCCACGGCCTCTACCCCTTGAATAGTTTGAGTAGGATCGTCCTCCGCGTCCTCTGCCTTTATAATCACCATTAGAGTATTGATTTTCCGTGTTTGTATACATCAATTTGGTTTGATCTTCCTGAGCTTCTTCTTCTTCATCGAAGATGCGTTCTTCATAGGCCTTTAGACGTCCTATGATGTCTTCGAAGCCTGTAGTGTTGAGGTCTAGTACTTGCTCAAGAGACGCCACTATATGTATGTATTTTCTCCTAGGGAGACTCTTTAGGAACTTTTTTACCAGTTTTGATTCTTCAATGTTTACCCCCAAGGCAGCTGATTTTTATGATATTTCGGATAATTTTCCCGAGAAATCATCAATAGTCTCTGTTTCTTTCATCTTAAGGCGATCGAATTCAGCCATCAGTGTTTGTAATCTCGCTTCTTTGACCCTCTCTGCTCCCATATGTCTTGTTTTGATTGCTTCCCACACTTTCTTTGCCGTGTCTAGCTCTCCGACTTGCAATATTAGTGTCTCGGGTATTGATTGGAATAACAGAGCTATCGCCATGTTGTTCTTCTCATCGTCCGTTGTTCCAGCTTCTATGATATTCCAAACCTTAAGTACTTTAAGGCAAATCTTCATCCTCATAGCCCATACTGTATAATTGGTTGGGTTAAGCATAGGACATTGGATTGAGGAAGGTCCTCCTCCTTCTTTCGATTTCTCCGTAGAAGGTATGATGTCTCCCATGTCGGTATGCCGTATGATCTTCGTAATCGATACCCTAGCTTTTAAACTTTAAGAGCTCTGATACCAAATCTAGAAATATAGAACTCAAAGATTGTTTAGAACACAAGATTTATAAAGAATGACTCTCTTTATTAGCTTAAGAAAATAACTCAAAACATAAGCTCTCTAAATCTCTCTCTCTAAACTCATATGTTATGCCACATCTTGGCATCTCCTTATATAGAGAAAGATCTACACAATTTTCCTATTCTCTCAATAGGACAATTTCCTTTTCTTAGCTTTCTTAACATATTTAGATAACTCCTAAATACATGTTTTCCTTTCTTCCCAATTTTCCTTTTTCTTAATTCTTATCTTCAAGCTTACTTCCAACAGCCCTTACACGAGCGATCTGTGGAAGGGATTGGTACAAGGCCTTCTTTCAACGAATTTTACAAACACATGGGAGGACGTTCAAAGGGTGATAAACGACAAGACTTCAGGTACAACAAAAAAATTTGCAATTGCTATCTACAGAATTTGGAGAGAAAGAAACAGTCGAAAGCATGGCGAAAAAGGAATTTTGGGTGAAAGGCTACTAAAGTACATCGATAAGGAAGTGCGAAACAAATTCTTATCGCTACGATCTTCGGGATACCATAAATATAACGGATGCCTAGAACTTTGGTTTGCAACTAGTATCTAGATCAAAACTATCAAAATGTTTTACTTAAATTTCAGAAGGATTACACTAGATGTAAAAACGTTTTTTTTTTGTTGAAAAAATTTTACATTCATTCAAAAAAAAAAACCTCTAACAAATGGACTTAAATTACGAATAATCCCGATAAAAGGTTTACAACTAAAAAGTAAATAGTTGGGGATCTTGATATTAAATGAGTTAATAGAAACCAGATTCAAAGAAATGAAAATGAAAATGGAGAACAAAGTTTAACATTTTCAGCAGTCTAAACTTTATTTGAGTCTCACCAAAATTAACCTTTTCAGCAACGTAAATTTGATAGTAGTGAAAAAAAGGATTACGAACAAACATAATTTGCTTCTAATGTATATGGTTCCTTTGAACTTTAAATGGTTTGTTGCTTCAAGCCCTTGATAATACTCTTGAGATCGTCCTGAGCTTTTCATCGATCCTCCTCAGTTTCTCTTTGTCTCCTTGCTTCTGAGTTTTTGAAATAAGGCACAACATATTCACAGAAATTATATGTAATTAAGATGAAAATGGAGAACAAAGTTTAACCTTTTCAGCAGTCTAAACTTTATTTGAATTTCAGTTCGACTTGAATGCCTCTAGTCCAAAGTTATGATATGCATTGCTATATTTTGGATCGGACTTCCGTCACAAATGTGAATTAATCTACTTCAAATTTTGTCGCTACGTGAGAAAAAACCGTAAAAAATTGTTTAGATCCAAATAATTTTTATGGCTTCCGATTTAAAAGTCCATAAGCCATGGTTACAACGCCTTGAACCGTTTAGCTCGAATCTTAAACTCGGTTTCATCCGGTTGAATCCAACTTAAGTCATAAATTAATTATTGTTAAGAAAACGTTATCGTATAGTTATAAATAGTATATGAAGGAACAAGAATTCGCACATAGATCATATATCGTAGATCAGCGAATTCAGTTTAGGGTTTAGGAGAATTATTTTTATTAGAATCATATATGTGCCGTGAAGGCTGTCTACGTACCTTTTAAAAGGATCAAGCCAAAACGTAGTTCTCGTTACAAATAAAGTGTTTAGGGTTTATGTCTAGGATCTCGGGTTCTCTGCTCTGAGCTTTGTATGAAGATCCGAATGGTGTGACTGTCGTCGAGGTCTCCTTATTTATAAGGTTCTAAGTCGGCTAAAAACAAGATGGTTTCTTTTCCTAGGTCTGTTAGGAAAAGGATATCCTCCTTTTCCATGTTTCATAAGGAAAAGGTTAACTTCTTTTTTTCTCGTAAGTCGGCTCTGATGGGCCTTGAGATCAGTCACCACGATTATGGGCCTTCTCCCGAGCTCGGATTGTTGTAAACTGGGATTGATTAAGCCGATGTCGGTTCGAACCGGGTTAAACCGGGAAGTGCTAAACTCCCCTCTAACAATTAGCCCCCCCCCTCAGTTCGGCGAAGGAGTCTTTAAGTTTGGCGAATTTAGAATTTTTAGCCCGGTTTGAATTGACATCGGCGTCTTGTCATTGATTGTTCATGTTTATGTCCTTCGAATCTTCCTTGGTAGGCTTGATGTTGCTCGGCTTCGTCCGAGTGAATTTTAAGCGCGGTTTCGATTGTTCGTGCGAGACTGTGAGGTATGCGATCTGTGATTTGGTGAGTTGTGACTGCGAGGTCGGAGAGTTGCGACTGAGTGAAGAGAAATAGCCCATCATGGCTAAATGAAGTAGTGTGTTTTTTGTCCCACATTGGAAACAATGGAGAAAATTCACATGTATATATATGGAGGAACCAATGTCTTTGTTCAAAAGGCTAACACCCATGGTGTGTTAAAGAGAGGATGGGGAGCCCCCACGCGCGCCGCCGCGGCCTAGCCTAGCCGGGATCGGGGCTCGTGGTTAGGGCCACCGGCCCAATAAGAAGTTCTTTTTGGGACAAATTTCTACTAACGTTTTTGTCTCAAAATTGAACGTTTAATCCCATGGATCGGTTTACAAGATTGTGTTGGATCGTTTAAAACCAATCCGGAAAACAAATCGAGTAATCACATATGTCGGCCATATGTCGGCATCAACTCTCTTTGCGGTGCCACCTTGCGGTGCCACTGGTGTGAGTTCGTCATGGCATGCGTCACAATTCCATGTTTTGTGTGCCACCTTGCGGTGCAACCTTGCGGTGCAACCTTGCGTGCCACCTTGTAGTGCCACCGGTGTGCGTGCGTCACGGCATGCGTCATGGCAGCCACTCCTCCTCGCCTATATAAATGGCCTTCATCTCTTCATTTAAACACACCAACAACTTGTTCAACAAGAACAATCTCTCTCTCCCTCGTCCTTCTGTCTTAAATCGTAAGTTATGAGTATATCGTAGTATATAGTTCGTAGATTCCGCTTTCAAGTGTTGTGAAACGGTCTCGCCACGGTTGTATCCTGGGATTCAAAAATTCTAAGTTCCGTCACACTACGGGGGATTTATTGAATTAAGGAAAGAGATCATATCTCGACTCCGTGTATATGTCTTTGATCCGAATAACTTTGTCTCGAATGTGATATCTTTTGTTTCGGTTCTTGTTGTATTGTTTGTAATCATTGTTGTAATCACAAATTTTCAATCCAATATTTTACGGTATTACAGGAAAATGGAGTATTTGATTGAGTATACGATCACACAAGATCAGTTAAGATCAAGTATGAGAAGTATTTGTGAAGAGAATAAGAGAATAAGAACACATGTGATCAGAGATGAACAAATATGTTTCCTCTCTGGTACCATGTGAGAAAGTATGAGAACAAGTATACTTCTCTTAAAGATCACTCAAGAACATGAAAGAGTATAGAGAATGAGTTCGGATCTTTAAGGGAAGAAGAGAGAATATGAGTTTCTTATCTGCTTGAAGGCTCAACTAGGCTCTTCATCTTTCATTAGAAAACTTAGAACTGAACAAGGATAATGAGAGAGAATGAAAGAACAAGTTCAATCTGATTTTTCTCATTGAGATTTTGTGTCTTACAAGTATGAGTATATATATAGAGACTACTTGATCAACTTGCCTAGATCAGATTATGCAAGTTGATTAAATATCTTGTAAAGCATAAAGCATCATAGCTTAAATATCCTAGTTTAAATAGCATCTCCATTCCTAAATCCCTCATGGGGTTCTTAACATTATTTTAATCATATATTTTGGATGATTTCAAAATTTAGAACCCCATCAATTTTTGAGTGTCCAATGGTGAACCTCAAGTATGGGTTCTTAAAAAAAAATGTTTGCAACTGTAATGAGTAATAAAGCAAACAAGTAGCTAAAAGAAACAGACTTTTCACATATACCCAAAAATCTCTAAGATAAAAGGGTTCGGACTCATTATCCCTAGAATCAGGATTCTTAATCTGTCAATTTCGTAAGGTTTCTTCCAAAATTTGTAGATCATAATATATGAAACTGATCAAAGGCGAAATTTTTTGGATTAAAACAATCAAACGAAAGATACCCATTTCACTACAAGAAAACAACGGATTTGCGATGGACAAATCCATAGCAAATCCGTCGCAAATCACGTTTTGCGACGGAATTGCGACGACATGATTTCCGTCGCAAATCAGTCGTCGCAAAACAGTTTCCCTCGCAAATCCGTCGCAAATTTGCGACGAACCATTTTCCCTCGCAAATTTGCGACGGCAAATATCCGTCGCAAACCCGTCGCAAATTTGCGATGATAAATACTCCCTCGCAAATTTGCAACAGATACATTCCCTCGCAAATCCTTCGCAAATTTGCGACGAGATAATTCCCTCGCAAATTTGCGACGAACCATTTTCCCTCGCAAATTAGCCACGGCAAATATCCGTCGCAAACCCGTCGCAAATTTGCAACGGATACTTCCCTCGCAAATTTGCAAAGGCAGTTTTCCCTCCCAAATCCGTCGCAAATAAGCGACGGATACTTGCCCTCGCAAATTTGCAACAGATACTTTTCCTCGCGAATCCCTCGCAAAATTGCAATGGATTTGCATGGAAAATTGAATTTTGTAAATTAAAAAAAAAAATAAGAATTTAATTTAAAAATTGAATAATAATTAAAATAATTAACATATTAAATTTAAAAACATAATTATATAATTTAGTTATTACAAAAAGTGCATAATTGTTTTAAAAAAAAACAAAATAAAATGTTTACAAAGGACTGGTTCCGGTTCCGGATCCGGTTCCGGTTCCGGTTCCGGTTCCGGTTCCGGTTCCGGTTCCGGTTCCGGATCCGGTTCCGGTTCCGGATCCCGATCCCGAAGGGTTACGTGCTTCGCGAAGTCTTGCAAAAGCCGGATCCTTCTCAGCAAAGTAATCCATGAAAGCATCATAGGAATTAATCTTCTCGGCCTGATTCGTTAGCATCTCGGCCTGACTCGATAGCATCTCGGCCTGACTCGTTATGATCCGGTGTAAATCGTCATGGGATGGACGCGAAGCCGATGTAGAAGAAGCTTCAATTTGCGGTTGAAGCGAACCGACACCGTAAATTCTTCCTTTTTTGCGGGGAGCAACCTATGGAAGACAAAAAAACAAACATTATAAATATTTCTAAAAATATTTAAATACAATACAACAATTTAATTTTTAAATACGTACCTCGGTAAAAATTTGGTTCTTCACGAAAGGAGTAAGGGCGCAAGATGCTGTGCTCTCGGGATCATCACTATCGACGGTCTGAGATAACAGTTCGAGCCGCGAAGTGACATCGTGGTAGATCTTCTCCGAGCGTCCATCGATAAAAGAGCCATCCGGTTTCCGTTTTGTCTCCTCGAGAACCGCTAACAAATCCGGAACTGATGATCCGGTCTTTGCGGCCTAAAAAAATTCATAAATTCATAACATTAAATTAAAGTACGAATGTAAGATTTTTTTTTAAAAAAAAAACTTACTATGTTTCGGCCCCGTGCTTTAAACGAGGTTTGTCCTGAACGATGCTTAGAAGGCCCGTAACCATCAGGATCAGAGTATCGGGCCTTGCGACTATCGTCACTCTTCTTCTTGCTCTTTGGATCCATCCAATATCGAACAAGACCGTTCCAAACAGACGGATCCATCCACTTAGGCTTCGACTCATCGCCTTTAATCTTCCACTTTTCTTTCCAACGCCCAACCTGACCGCACATACGAGCCTTCAACTTCTTTTCAAATTTTTTACGGACCTCGCCGTTAATTGCAAAATCCCAATGAAACGATTGCTATAACAAAAAAAATAAGAAGTTAAATGCATAAAAAATATTATTAATAATAATAAAAATAAATTTAATAAAATTTAGAAAACTTACCGCAAACGTTTTATACCAACGTTCAATGATATATTCCGGTGTTTGTGAGTAATTGGCATGCGGTTCTTTGAAATCCGTTTCAAAGATCGAACGGATCTGAGCAGCCACAGCTCCGTCATCATCAAACCTGAAATTAGAAAATATAGTAAATTTTAAAAATAAAATTATGATAATTGTAAACAAAAACATAAATAACTTAGAAAATATAAATTTTACCATAACGTTCCTGGAGGACGGCTTGGATCGAGTCGTGGTAGACTATCATGACCAGGACTCTCGAGAATCTGCTCTATCACAATATCAATGGGGATGGAGTCAGCCGCGGGGTTAGACGGTGCGGGATCCTCCGGTGCTGGGGCAGGCTCCACAGTCTCAGGAACAGCAGTAGTCGCAAAATCCATCTGTATAACAGGAGGAGTACTTGTGGAACCCATCGAAAGAAATCGAGTATAGTCGTTACCTCGAAATCCCGACATCTACAAAAAAAAATTTAATAATTAATTCATATAATTATATTATAATTTAGAAAATACAAAAAAATTACAATCAAACTAATAATTTTATATAATGTCATAATAATTATAAAATTATCTAATCTAAATTCATACTAATTAAAATACAAATTTAACAACCTAATATATAACATATCTAAATCTAACAATCTAAATTCATCCTAATAAATACAAATATAATAAATATAATTTTTTAACAAATCTAAAAAAATAAAAAACTAAATAATCTAACAAATCTAAGAAACTAAATAATCTAACAAAATCTAACAATTCTAAAAATCTAAAAACCTAAATTAAATACAAATCCAAATCTAACAAATCTAATTTTTTTTTCACAAATCTAACAAAGTTCACAAATCTAACAAATCTAACAAAGTTCACAAATCCAATATTTTTTTTTTTTAAGATAACAACATATATTTTTGAAATAAAAAATGAAATTAAAAAAAAGCAACTTACCTTCGCCCAGGAGAAGAAGAGGTCGCCGGAGGGAGAGGGGAGAGGAGGGGACTCGCCGGAGGGAGGGGACTCGCCGGAGGGAGAGTAGGTCGCCGGAGGGAGAGGAGGTCGCTGGAGGGAGAGGAGTGCTCGCCGGCGGAGGAGGAGAAGAAAGAGCTCGCGAGGTGAAGGGAGGAGGTCGCGGAGGAGAGTAGAGAGGAAGGGAAGAGAAACCGATCGCCGGAGGAAGAGGAACCGATCGCCGGAGGAAGAGGAACCGATCGCCGGAGGAGGAGGAGTGGGATCGCCGGAATCGACGGGAGATTGAGATTGAGGGGATTGAGAAGGGAGAAAGGAAGAAGAAGATAAACAGTCGGTTTATAAACTAATAAGCGATGGATTTGCAATGGATTTGCGATGGATCCAAAAATTGCAACGGATTTGCGACGGATCCATCCCAAATCCATCGCAAAATTCGCGGTTAAATTTTGGCCCAAAATGTTCTGAAAAAATTCAATTTTCGTACCAAATTTACAAAAAACATTTTGCAACGGATTTGCGATGGATAACTTATTTGCAACGGATTTGCGACGGATCCATCGCAAATCCGTTGCAAATTAATGAGTTTTTTTTTTAATGTTTAGGGTTTAGGGTATACGTTTAATAGTACATAATAAAGTTTAAGGTTTATAATCTCATAAGAGTCATGATCATAAGCATATTTTTCACAAATATAATGAATTTGAGGGTACGAGGAATGTTGAACTTATATATATATATATATATATATATATATATATATATTCATAAACAACATATACGGATATATGACGTTTTATATATCATACGGGGACATTTCCAAATTTTCACAATTTATGAATGCACATCATTAAATAACTTTAGAAATATAATTTTTTGAGATTCACTTTTAAAACCGTTAGACGCTTATCACGTTTTTATCCTCTCCGGAAATAAGGAATGAATCCCTAGCAATTCCATTGCAAATTTGCAACGGATTTGCGATGGATCCTTTTTTGCAACGGATTTGCGACGGATCCATCGCAATTCCATTGCAAATTTGCAACGGATTTGCGATGGGGTCTTTATTTGCAACGGATTTGCGACGGATCCATCGCAAATCCGTTGCAAATTCGTGATTTTTATTTTATAATGTTTAGGGTTTAGGGTATACGTTTAATAGTACATAATAATGTTTACGGTTTATAATCTCATAAGAGTCATGATCATAAGTATATTTTTTCACAAATATAATGAATTTGAGGGTACGAGGAATGTTGAACTTATATATATATATATATTCATAAACAACATATACGGATATATGACGTTTTATATATCATACGGGGACATTTCCAAATTTTCACAATTTATGAATGCACATCATTAAATAACTTTAGAAATATAATTTTTTGAGATTCACTTTTAAAACCGTTAGACGCTTATCACGTTTTTATCCTCTCCGGAAATAAGGAATGAATCCCTAGCAATTCCATTGCAAATTTGCAACGGATTTGCGATGGATCCTTTTTTGCAACGGATTTGCGACGGATCCATCGCAATTCCATTGCAAATTTGCAACGGATTTGCGATGGGGTCTTTATTTGCAACGGATTTGCGACGGATCCATCGCAAATCCGTTGCAAATTCGTGATTTTTATTTTATAATGTTTAGGGTTTAGGGTATACGTTTAATAGTACATAATAATGTTTACGGTTTATAATCTCATAAGAGTCATGATCATAAGTATATTTTTTCACAAATATAATGAATTTGAGGGTACGAGGAATGTTGAACTTATATATATATATATATATATATATTCATAAACAACATATACGGATATATGACGTTTTATATATCATACGGGGACATTTCCAAATTTTCACAATTTATGAATGCACATCATTAAATAACTTTAGAAATATAATTTTTTGAGATTCACTTTTAAAACCGTTAGACGCTTATCACGTTTTTATCCTCTCCGGAAATAAGGAATGAATCCCTAGCAATTCCATTGCAAATTTGCAACGGATTTGCGATGGATCCTTTTTTGCAACGGATTTGCGACGGATCCATCGCAATTCCATTGCAAATTTGCAACGGATTTGCGATGGGGTCTTTATTTGCAACGGATTTGCGACGGATCCATCGCAAATCCGTTGCAAATTCGTGATTTTTATTTTATAATGTTTAGGGTTTAGGGTATACGTTTAATAGTACATAATAATGTTTACGGTTTATAATCTCATAAGAGTCATGATCATAAGTATATTTTTTCACAAATATAATGAATTTGAGGGTACGAGGAATGTTGAACTTATATATATATATATATATATATATATATATATTCATAAACAACATATACGGATATATGACGTTTTATATATCATACGGGGACATTTCCAAATTTTCACAATTTATGAATGCACATCATTAAATAACTTTAGAAATATAATTTTTTGAGATTCACTTTTAAAACCGTTAGACGCTTATCACGTTTTTATCCTCTCCGGAAATAAGGAATGAATCCCTAGCAATTCCATTGCAAATTTGCAACGGATTTGCGATGGATCCTTTTTTGCAACGGATTTGCGACGGATCCATCGCAATTCCATTGCAAATTTGCAACGGATTTGCGATGGGGTCTTTATTTGCAACGGATTTGCGACGGATCCATCGCAAATCCGTTGCAAATTCGTGATTTTTATTTTATAATGTTTAGGGTTTAGGGTATACGTTTAATAGTACATAATAATGTTTACGGTTTATAATCTCATAAGAGTCATGATCATAAGTATATTTTTTCACAAATATAATGAATTTGAGGGTACGAGGAATGTTGAACTTATATATATATATATATATTCATAAACAACATATACGGATATATGACGTTTTATATATCATACGGGGACATTTCCAAATTTTCACAATTTATGAATGCACATCATTAAATAACTTTAGAAATATAATTTTTTGAGATTCACTTTTAAAACCGTTAGACGCTTATCACGTTTTTATCCTCTCCGGAAATAAGGAATGAATCCCTAGCAATTCCATTGCAAATTTGCAACGGATTTGCGATGGATCCTTTTTTGCAACGGATTTGCGACGGATCCATCGCAATTCCATTGCAAATTTGCAACGGATTTGCGATGGGGTCTTTATTTGCAACGGATTTGCGACGGATCCATCGCAAATCCGTTGCAAATTCGTGATTTTTATTTTATAATGTTTAGGGTTTAGGGTATACGTTTAATAGTACATAATAATGTTTACGGTTTATAATCTCATAAGAGTCATGATCATAAGTATATTTTTTCACAAATATAATGAATTTGAGGGTACGAGGAATGTTGAACTTATATATATATATATATTCATAAACAACATATACGGATATATGACGTTTTATATATCATACGGGGACATTTCCAAATTTTCACAATTTATGAATGCACATCATTAAATAACTTTAGAAATATAATTTTTTGAGATTCACTTTTAAAACCGTTAGACGCTTATCACGTTTTTATCCTCTCCAGAAATAAGGAATGAATCCCTAGCAATTCCATTGCAAATTTGCAACGGATTTGCGATGGATCCTTTTTTGCAACG